>OX596287.1:13616047-14288547 GCA_951394225.1 Harpalus rufipes | reverse complement strand
ATTGACTGCTTATTTAATTCGTTTCATGATAGAAACCATTGTTTTTATCCTATAAATTCTAGAATTTTTGCTGTTTGCAACAAATAAACAACATCATTGGAATTGCAAATCTAAAGAAGTTATCATTTCAATGGTGTAAGGTGTAACTTTCCCATATGGCGTTCATATAAAAATTAAAGCTCTGACAACTCGAAATTTGCATGGCAAAAAAAAAACATTAAAAGTACCCTCAGAAAAATGAAATTTTAACTAATAAACAATATTTTTTAGGCAGTATTCATTAAACACACCGTCTGTAAGCAATAATAATTGCTTATAAATCAGAGTTAGAATGCAAGCAGAGAACTTCAGCTGACTGGATATTCATTGTTTTCTACCTTTGAGCATGGATATTCACGATTTTCTCCCAAAAGGGTATATTTTAAAGTGCATTATGTTCACGATAAGTACATTGTTTACTCTCCATATGAAACCACGTTGTGATAGTACTCGTCCAGCTACACAATATTTAACATAGTATAAATATCTAAATTTTGACACTTTTGTGACATCCATAGTTTTCGACCGAGAGTCTGCATTGTTTACTATATCTAAGCGTTTTTTTTTTCTCAAATAACGATACACCACTAAAATAATCTCCTAAAAGGGCAACTATTGTTTGATTTAACCGACTTCATATCTCTTATTATAGTTCCCGAGATCTTCACGGAAAGGTTCGCATAAGCGCTAAAACTAATAATTTTAAATTAATTTGCACAACATTATTGGACTTCTAGTTTTAATAAAATGAAATAAACAGGTTACTTTCATTTATAATAAAAATAATACTAAACTATTCCTACGAAAAGAAGGCCTATAGGCCGTGGATATCGGTTTAAGCTGCGATATTGCTATCGAAATTGTACTTACATCTTTTTTAATTTATTGAGCACTAAAAGGAACGAAAATTTTACTCTGTGATAACAAATAAATGTTCGTTTGTTCACTTTCACTCCATCTTCAATTAAATTACTTAATCCATAACTTTAAGCCACATATATAAATAACGTATAAAGATATTTTCTCTGCTTACGAAAAAAATCAAGTAACAAAGTAATTATCATTAATAATTGTATTTCAATTTCTGTTTTTTCCAACTGTTAGAATATGAAGAAAGAAATTTAAAAATCTAATTTTAAGTCAAGAAATTTTAATTTAATCTCCTGAGATATTTGAAGAATGATATACATATCTACTTTTTTTCTTACAGAATTAATTATTAAAATGTAAATATTAAAATAAAAAATAAATTTAAGTATTTAACATTCGAGAACACCTTTTACTAAATAGTAGCACTACTAATGATAGCAACTACACGCTATTAAATTATTTGCGCTCATAAAGTAAAATTAGTACAAGTATAACTTAGTAGTACCTAATAAAATAGAAATTTAGTAATGATAATTAGTAGCAACAAAAGATAATTTTAAGTACTATTATCTTTCGATCAGAAGCCTGTCGTATTAATTAAAAATTATTTAAAAAGGTGTAAAGATGGATGGAGTATGAAAATATATTGATTTTCAAAAGCAAAAGAGACTATAAGAAAAATAATTGATTTAATCAGAAAATCTATTTATTTTTCTGTGATTACTGATATTTATTATTATAATCAAATTTTCTGTAATGTAATTGAAAATTTCTGTTCTAATTACAATAAATACATACATGAACAATTATTATAATATTTTTTTGTGTGATTGGTCATTTTCTTTGTTGGAATCATATTATCTGTATTTAGTCCAGTCAAATAAGGTTTTTACTTCGGAAAAATTAAAAGTGAGCTGAATTTTTGTGTACAGCTTTATTTGGTGTTTTCAAATAACATTCAAAAAGTACCCTTGATTTGACCTTGAGCTTCACGAGTTATAGGGCGCTAATGTAGCAAAAAATTGTTTTTTCGCTTATATCTTCTTTTCTATAGACTTTAGCTATAGAACATTCTACAGAGAAATTGAAGTTTACAAAATTCTCTACAAAAAAGTATTCTAGTAGTTTTTTCGTAAGTCTAACCGTTTTACCGTAGTATAGGTGTTAAAAGTGTGAATCCAATACGAAGTACCCCATTCCATACCACCTTTGAGGTTGAGTACGAGGCGCGTTTTTTTTAATGTGGTATCCCCTTTAGGCTTAATCCACAGTCTCATTCGGTCAAAATATCCTCTCAATACTTCTTAAAACAGTAAAAATAGACTTATCTTAAGCTTCTTCATCTTCGTCTTCTTCTCCTTATATGTCGCGTTGTTCCAGATAATCCGTAGAAAATGATTCTAATTGATTTTCATTCCCTCCTTCATCAAATTGGTTTTCTCCGTTATCTTCTATTGTATCGGCATTCAAACACGATTGTCCGTTGCAATAACCACAAATTGGCGAGCATTATACCCAATTTTCTACATCCACACAATGGTCCACAATCTTTGGTGCAATTACAGAAGATCAGATTTAAAAGAGAATCCGGAGCGTATTGTTTTTTTCGGTTCCAATACACCGTTTCTCAATATCCATCCCCTCTCATTAGGGTTTAATTCATTTCCCAGCCACTTTTGTACTTGAAAATAAACTCGGTGAAGGTCCTCTTTAGCTGCACTATCTGTTGGCGGTAATACAGCTAATTTCACCGGCTTACTTTTACTTATTAATTTCGTGAAACACGTGTAACGATATTGATCAATGGATGCTACTTCAATTGGAGCTCCATATAATGCCAGTAAAAATTTAATCCCATTGGAAGAAATCAATTCGTGTGAGGAATCTCCTTGCGTGAAAACTTAAGCTGCAGCTTGCAAATCTTGGCGTTTTTCTAATAGCTTCAAAGCTGTCGTCTTACCTTTACCAAAAAGAGCTGACGTTGTGTCACACCCGGAGACAGCACGGAGAAATAAAAGATGATGTTTACTGCATTCATATTGGTAAGAACTTTGGGATGAGTAAATTGTTTGTGGAACTTTTCCTCTGCCTGGCTTCATGAAATAAATTTCTCCATCAATCGGCGTACGAGCTATCATGAGTACAATGAGGTCTACATCTTCCCCGACAACGACAGTTTTATTTTGCCGCAATTCTTCAAGTACTGTTTCGATGATTAAAACATCGGCATCATCTTCAGATAGCTTGACACGGATATTATGAACCTCGAAATGCTTAGCCAACATCGAAATCAATCTGGTTTTGTTGCTGTTGTTAGCAAGAAATTTATCTTGGCTTACCGTTGCGTTCATTGTTTCATCGAACAAAATTTCTCCCGATGACAATTTGGAAGATCTGCGGATTTGTTCCATACTTTTCACACTTTTGCTGCTGTTGGAATATCCATCGAAGACTATAATAGTATTCGGGCCAAAATGTTTCTGTACATAATGTACATAAGCTGTGCAAATGGAATTAAAAGCATCATTTTGATGCCACACAACTCTGTGTAAGAGGAAGCCACCGTGAATTATATAAGTTGCATTTTCAAAATCAGGTCGAGATGTCAATGGTTTAAAGATGTCATAGAGAGATGACTTTTACGCATGCCAGTGTCATCGAAGAGTGATACAGGATATGGAGCCAATTCATATTGGAAAAATCCCCGGAGTTCTTCGGTGGATTTGTGCATGGCACTAATTATTTGAAACAATAGTGATGAATCGACGGGTACTGTTCGAACATGAACCTTGATTTTACCATTTACTGTGTTACGGTTTAAAATTGATGTGGTGACATTTTGCAGCATAATATTTTGCCATATATATACGTACCTTCCTATCATCTAAATCTGGTTTCCCACGTCGTATTGTTATTATTATTTTGTCGATCCTTCGTGTATGTTTATATTTCTATAGTGTTTCGTCCAATAAATTCTCTCTGCCTTCTTATTGTAATTATATTTCAAATGTTCCTATAGTGTTAATTATGTAAAATATGTTTCACTTTGAATCTGTAACTTACCTAAATCCCTTTTCTGGCTATTTTCGCCCTATTTCTAAATGTATTCTTCAATAGTTTATTCTTTAGCGACCTACAAGGTTATTCGTTTACATTTCTTGACAAGTTTTAGTTGTAGCTTTGCGACAGCGGCGTGCGTGAATTGTTTTTATTTCTTCTTTTTATTTTGTGGTTTTTTAGCGCCATCTTCATCCGGTAAAAACTTTTGGGTTCCGGAAAAAGTTTTGAGCATCGTGCTTCTGGAACAGTTGTCTTACGGGGTGGACGTGTTTTTTTTTTGAGTTCGTTGGCACGTGGCTGATTATCGGCGTAACGCGAGTGGAGTTCTCGATCGTCGTTTGAAACCAGTGTTGGTCTCGCAATTGTGCGGATTTATACGACATCGGGGGTTACTGAATGACTTTCCAGTGTTGGATATTGTGGTGGATGTCTCGTGTGGTGTCACGAACACCCTTTTGGTTCCTGAAAGTCTCTCTCTTCAGAGGATTTGCGAACTCTGCCGTCAGCGTCACCATTCTTGCGAACATCTCCAGATGGTGTGGCGCCGCTTGCCATCGTCCTCATCCCGTCGACCGACTGCCGTCTACCCCATCACCATTCCTGGATACCTCACCGCCACTGTAGATAAGTTGCAGACTTTTTTTTGTTCATATGAATAACTCTTATTGTTGTCTACTGAAAGCGACCATTTTGTTCATATTCTTGAAACGTTATTAATTATTTGTGTAGTAGGTCGTCATTATTGGACGACATATCAAGTTTCATCGTTATTTAAGGTCGTTGTGCCTAACACACGATATAGTAATTTTGTCTAGTTTTGTCCGTCGCGAATTGTCCGTCGCCCGTCTCAACTGGCTGTGAATTGCCCTGCGTCGTATGGTTGGCCAACAATGGACGTTTGTAGATGTGTATCGGGTTACGGGCGTATTCGAGTCGTGTAATTTATATTTATATTTTATTTTCATGGTTAAAAATTTATCAAGTATACTGCATCGTTGCAGATCCATTTTAGTTTTGTAATTTACAATCTATGTATATACAACTTTTCTTTAACGTTTATTAAACGTACTTTTATATTTTTTCTTGAAACTTTTGTTCTATTTTAGAAAGCCTTAACATTGTCGTTTTCAGGCCACAACAGATCACGGTAGGTATCAGTATATTGCGTTTTCGTAATTTTCACGTTAAAAATTACGTGGCGCCCATTCAACCCCTTTTGGGGTTGTTCACCAAATTTTACCCTCTCCCTCCTCCACTGTTTAAAAGCTGGCGGCCGCACACCAGAATATCTAGGGTGCGTAAAGTTCCTAATCGCTCACGCAGCGGTTGCACGTCACAACTGTTGAAATCGGAAGTACTCTACTAGCGCGCGTGAATTTTATATCATTGAAATTCCTTGAAATATTCTATTTTGAGAACCTTTCTGTTTTAATATTGTACGAAGAAAACCATTCGATTCAACTCATGGTATATTATACATAATTTCAGACTTCAAATTGGTTGTGGAACTCGTATTACTGTCGTGTTACCCTTCAAATCAACGTTCACAGCGAGTTTTTGCAGAATGGGTTAGTCCTACAACAAAAATACCAGAATACTTTTTTGTAGAGAATTTTGTAAACTTCAATTTCTCTGTAGAATGTTCTATAGCTAAAGTCAATAGAAAAGAAGATATAAGCGAAAAAACAAATTTTTGCTACATTAGCGCCCTATAACTCGTGAAGCTCAAGGTCAAATCAAGGGTACTTTTTGGACGTTGTTTCAAAACACTAAATAAAGGTGTACACAAAAGTTCAGTTCACTTTTAATTATTCCAAGGTTTTGCCGTAAAATTGTCTAATTTGACTAGACTAATTGTAATTAAGCATTTCTTTGTTACAATTAAAAAAATTTGAAAGAATTTCCAAAAGTAGCAACATTATTTACATTCAAAAAATTACTAAATTCATATTTTCGTATTTGCGAATGTACACAATTTTTATTCATGTAAAATTATTTTTATTTGTTGAAAATTATTCTCCGGAAATTTGCCGCCGTAGGCTTTAGCCTACTTTGTCTAATAGGAAATCCACAACTGGCCATTTTGATGGCTGATGATATCCAAATTAATTTAGATTCTTTTAATATCTTACCATCTCGACTTTTGTTTACTATTATTTCTAAATTTTCTTCAATTAAATTTAGTAAAAATATTTTTTCATCTTGTGTCCATTTTTTAAATAATCTTATTTTTAACTGTCAAATCTGTGGTTATTGTACAGGTTATACCTACTCTAAGTCTAGCGTCTAGTAGCACTATGATACTGACCTGATTCAAAATAGCGCAAATGCTCTTCTAACTCGGTTGGATTTTAAACCTGACAATCTTAAATATGCGTAAAATATTCACTCAGCAACACGTACTGAAGACATTTTCAGTAGACTTATAATTCACTAACAAAAATTCTTACTCCTATAACTTTTCGTTATATTGACAGGTAGTATTTTCTCGCGAAACGCCTGCAAAATTGATCTTGATGTTGTTGAAGACGACTTTCAAGTCTTCAATATTTTTATTGAATAATTTTGCGGTTTTATATATCAGTAAAGGCATAATTTTGCTTGTCAATTGTGATGTAAATAAATGCATTAAAAGCTTCTTAACGTTTGTTTACTTGTTTTGATTTTGATTATTTTAAATAAGTATATTTAACACGTCTACATAGTAATGCACAATGTAGTATGTTTAAAAAAACATGTCCTTACTATGATAAACACATATTTGAGATTAAAGAATGTTTGTCAGTGAAGAATAAATGGGTAAGAATTTTTAGTTCCAGGAAAATTGTACATATATGTAACGATCTAGCATACATATAGTATCAGACATAAATAGAGCAACTCCATAAGAACTAATAAAAAAATACTCCCCCATATTTTAAATATTCAATATATTTTCAAACTTCTTAAATCATGTAAAGGTGACATATTCGTAAAACCTACTTATGTATTTGAAGGCAGATGTGAAGTGCGACATAAATAATAAAAACCTTATATGTACCTTCAAAAATAAACAATGCTACATATTTAATACTTTAATACATAATTATTTAAAATAGATTGCATTTGGCGTGGCATCGAATTACGTAAATTATCGATCGTTTTGTGGTTTATAGATTTCCATGCATCCGTTATAATTTTAAATAATTGCCTGGAATTATTAATATTATTCGTAGTAATATTTTTCTGAATGCTATCCAACAAAATTTGAATTGCATTTAAGATCAGGTGAATATTTGCAAGTTATACACATATTCAAATCGGCTCATTACTCTATTTTTATTCCCCCATCACCACTCTCACCGTTAAAATATAAAATAACGTGGTTTAAAAATATGAATTCAGCATTAAATTCTCTTTCTTACTATGTATGATACAATTTTAGCGAATGAGTGGCTCACGAATAAAACATAACTTCAATTCTAAAGAGATTTCGTCAGATGGTTTAGATTGTGAATAGTATTTGTGTAATATAAGAACGGGCAAGCGCGTTTTATAGTGGGAATTTCAATATTCTAATATTTATTTTACGATTTCATGTTTGATATCAACGGTTAATTATCAAATTATCATATCTCTTTCAAATAAATGTAAGGAAATAGTACCTTTAATTTCAAATAAATTATTTTATGAAGATTTTAATGAGGAAATAGAAGAAATTATTGTAAGGTGTAATAACAAGGCTTATATGGTCCACGTATGATGTATATTTAATTAAGGATGTTTTAGGAATAAAGCAGGCCCATCTTCAGCTATAACAAAGTTTAAATTAGTAACAGGTTTGCATGAGATAATTTGTACAAAAGTAGAAAATTCTTATCTAAATGGTGAAACTATAATAACACATTTTACAACAATTTTAAATTTGTATTAGACACACGCATCTAATTTAGTTACGTTGATAAATTTTAAGATACAGTATTTCAACCTACCTCCGAATCAATTCAGAGTTGGTGAAATACTGAGGAGCAAAAGTAAGATAACACAACTAATGGAGTCACACAGATGGAAGTTATGACTTTTTAGTTTATCAATAAAGTTGTTTATATGTTTTACGTTAATATTAAAATCAGTTTGGAAATTGACACAGTTGTTTTTATTCAAATTCCTATGAAGTGTCTCTTTAAGCAAGCCATCGTATTTGTAATAAACATTAGGTACTTACCAATAATTTTATTAAACGTGTGGTAGGTAAGTGCGCTATAATTCGGTTCTAATAAATTACTGTGATATTTATGTGATACATTCTTTTTTAAGAGGTTGAGTTTTATTACATTTCCACATTCGACCTGGTAAATAACATCTGTGGTGTCTTATTTTGTCCCTTAAATTCGGGAAGAGTGGGCGTGTAGTTTTTAGGTTAGATTTTCAGATTTTAAGTTACTATTTTTTAGGATTTTTTTTAATACTGTTGTTAATATTAGGTTTGTTCATAGAACGATTTGAAACCGTCAGCAACAGTCAGAGGCATGCGCAGTTGCATAAAAGCGTTCGCAGAGTCACAAATTTCCAACTCTAATTATTAGTTCAATATTCATAGAAACTTTCTGACTGGTTGCTGATCGGTTGCCAACTATCAGAATAATTTCCAACTCGGTCGGAAATTTTAAATTTGAGGCATGCGCACTTACACTGTTTTGACAACACATTTGTATTTGTTTTGATGAAAGGTTTTGATTTCATTTAATGTTTGGTTATATACTTACAAATAAATTAAATTAGTGAAATAAATATTTTACGGTAAGTAAATCATTGTAAATTAATAAATAAAATAATAAAAGACTGACTCACTGACAAGTGTCACTACAGTGATCGATAATATCGATATATTTACTACCAAAATTAAGCAGAGACATTTATTATTCATTTTAAAAAGTTAAGTGACATAATGCTGTTCACAGAAGAATTCAAACAGTTTGATTTGCAACCAGTTTGAAACCACGCATGCGCACTCAAACTCAAACTCCAACCCACGCTGCACGACTAAAGGCAAAATACATGCTTTCAAATGTTCTGCTTATGTGAATTTCCGCATGATGGCGTTGCAATCAGGTCTCCCATCACGAAAAAAGAATTCTATCATATTTTTATAAGAAATTTGTTCATGCAATAATATTAATAACTAACGAATATAAATTCTCAATTTTCCTATGTTAATTACACGCAACTACTCTATTTTAAAGTGAGCAGTGGGTGGGTGAAAAAATAAAAATTATTTTCAAAAATAACTTTAATTTTTCTATATATATATATATATATATATATATATATATATATATATATATATATATATATATATATATATATATATATATATATATATATATATATATATATATATATATATATATATATGACATGTATTACATTTACAAATATTTAACGAAAAGACGTTGAAATAATAAAATTAATATTTATTTAATCTAACTTGATTGTAGTTTAGCATATTTCTTTTGCTTCATATTATTTTTAGGTACCTGCTGAGTGAGAGATTTAGCGTATTGTCGCAATCTGAGCAATATGTAGTATTGTAAAGCATATGAAATAATTTCATATTTATGATCTGAACAAGGGAATGATGTTTTACCATTCAAAAGAACTTCACTGATAGTTTCTTCATATGCATTTACATTATTTAAATTATTATTTAATTTTTCTTCTGCAAATTTAAATAAATTGAAAATATTTTGATTTGGACACAATAATAGGTAACCTAAAGATTTAACGTTTGTTAACGCAGCTTCACTGTATGAAAAAGTATTTTCTTGTTTCAAGCCTGACCTACAATCAGTACAAATAGTAGTTTTTAATAATTTTCTACACACAAAGCCTGTAACGTAATAAATAACACAATCTTTTACTGTAGCTAATGAATAATCATGGTCAATAATTTCGTCGCATTCAATTTCTTCCACAATGAATGAATCAAGTTTCTTCTTTAATTCTGATATATGTTTATTCCTGGACGAAATATTTTTCGAATAAAAAATATCTTTGAAATCTTGTATGGATATTTTATCATGCTGTTCATCTTCAAAAACTGTACAATTTCCTGATGATGGTTTCAATAATGTGATGGTTTTCTTTTCAAATGGCGAGTAAAAGTTATTCTAAGTGTATCAGATAATGATGGACAATATTTGCAAAACTCGGATTCTTCTAAAAGTATTTTACATTTTGAATGTCTCCACGTGGAAGTCATAAAATCTTGAGATGCACTTGAAATAACTAAATTTTTAAATTGTTCTATGGAAGGTCCACAACAGCAAATATTTAGTGCAGCAAATTTATTTAGTATGTACTGAATTGTAGCGCAATTTTTTTCTACATCAGCATACTGCTCTACCAAATCAGAGCATACGACTTTTTCGTTGTAATATAAATTAATATTATTTTTGTGTACTGTTATTTTCTTTCCTATAATAACAGTTTTAAAATAATTTGAATAAATCATTTCAGACAATACAAAAATTTCATCGGTTTCGTATTAACAACACAGCAAGTCCAATTTTTTGCAGGTAAATCTATTTTCCAATCTAGTTTCGGAGTTTTACATGTTAATGGAGTTTCAGACACGGTTTCAGAAGCTTCACTTTCTATGCTTATTTGATTAATGCATTCTTCATCTGCAATATCACATGACGTTTCCAGCTTAAATTTTTTTATTGTAGTTTCTTGATTATTGCGGCATGTAGGAGGTTTTCTTTTCGTAATTCTTTTCGTCAAGTAATGTGGACAACCAGGAAAAATAGTAGGAACAGCATTATCTGCTAGTTTCACTGTTTGTAATGGAATCTGACAACAAGTAAATCTAATTAGATATTTTTAATCAAAATTATTTGCGTTACACATACCTTTATATTACTGTTTGGTGCCGTCCATTCCCGTATAAAACAGCCAGGATGAAAATGTTTTGCACAAACAATATCACTTATTGTCAATAATTTGTCTTTTCGAGGAATAGCTTTCGACCACTGCTCTAACCTCTTCTGTGCTACACGAAACATTGACACTTTTTCCACACAAGATTTATATCCTGAAGTGCAGTTTGATACGTAACACTTACTGCTAACCATGTTTATAGTTTTACTAAACTTTTTAACAAAGTTTTTAAGAACATACGCAAGTAAATTATAAAATAACACTCAAATAACACTGCAGTCCAATACTGACAAACAGAGTCAACCGGGAGACCCGATCACAGCGACACCAACGACCACCTACACTGAAAGACTTGACAGTACAGTGCTTTCAAAAATTACTTAATTCTCACACCGATAGAACAGCGCACGTTGCGGTGCTGGCAAGAACTATTTTTGACGCGCTTAATTTTGAATGCTGTAATTTTTACCTCGGATTTATATTTTGATAGTAGTGTAAAGTAAAACAACAAAATTTGCAATATGTACATTTATTATTAAAAATATATACATACAAAAAATATATACAAAAAAATAAAAACAAAAATATATACAAAAAAATAAAAACAAAAATATATACAAAAAAATAAAAACAAAAATATATACAAAAAAATAAAAATAGTTATTTGTATATCAAGTGCTGAAAGTCTATCTTTGTCGAACCAAAACGAAAGTTGCAGCCTGAGCGAAGCGAAGGTTGCAATCGTTTGTGTTTTACAAAGGACTTTCAACACGTGTTATACACACTATTTTTTCTACTCCTGCAAGATAAAAAATAAGGAAATAAAGAATTATTTTTTAAAAATAATTTGACATTTATTTTCAATGCTTGTATTTGTGATGCGTATCTATGATAACAACAAACATTCTATACAACATTTGTAAGTAAAATTCGTTGCTAGGATACCGAAGCGTGCTGCAAAGAGTTACTTTCAACATGAAAAACAAACCAGAAAATTGTATTTTCAGAGCAGGAGTAGAAAAAAATATATGTACAACAAAAAAAATATATTTACACAATTGGTAATAATTTTCAATAAAATTATTGTTTTTTATAATGTCAAGACATCTAATTTTTTTGTTAATTAGTGTGCAAAAATGATTTAATAAAACCACTGTCAATAAATTTGTAACTTTTTTCTTCATTGCACTCCCGTGCACTTTGCAAAAAGTGGAAGGCATGGAGGAGACGTCCAAATTTGTTGTTAAAATGTTAGGAAGGGTAATAATAGAAGGAATTCGAGAAAAAATCTCTTCTTTACTTTCCTCAACTATTGTAATGAAACGTTCATTAGCATATTTCAAAAAATGGACCTCGTTCCCCCAGTAGTCACGTAAAACTGTTAAATCGTGAATGCTCGTTGATGTTTTTCAACCACTCACGACGCACATCTTCCGTCCATAGAAAACAGAACAAACTTCCCCGTTCCTTCACTGGCAAGGTGTTAATAATGCATCCTTTGTCCACACAAAATTTCTTGTGCTGAAAATAATAAAACAGATATAATGTTTGAACACTTTCTAAAGATCGGTACTTCACAATTAAAATTGAACTTTTGTGTCATGGTAAACAAAGTATCAATTTAACAAAAACTGTTCAAAAAGTTACTAATTTTGAATACTAATATGCATATAAGAATATGCACATATAATAAAACAGATATAATGTTTGAACACTTTCTAAAAATCGGTACTTCACAATTAAAATTGAACTTTTGTGTCATGGTAAACAAAGTATCAATTTAACAAAAACTGTTCAAAAAGTTACTAATTTTGAATACTAATATGCATATAAGAATATACACATATAATAAAACAGATATAATGTTTGAACACTTTCTAAAAATCGGTACTTCACAATTAAAATTGAACTTTTGTGTCATGGTAAACAAAGTATCAATTTAACAAAAACTGTTTAAAAAGTTACTAATTTTGGATACTAATAAGCATATAAGAATATACACATATTCCAACGCCAAAATATAAAGCTTACAATATGTCATTTAAAAAAAATGCGTATAATGTTATAATAAACAGTGTAACTTGAAATAGAATTATAATATATTTATACTTACAGCACTCATGGTTGACGATTGTTCAAAACAAAATAAACACTTGCACTGAAACACCGAGCAAACACTTAAAAAGGCCTTATTGGTTCGAATGATAACCAACATGACAACAAACAAATGACCGTTGAATGTTTTGAAATTCAAATAGCTGTCACTGACGGTCACGTGAGTGGTGGGAGGTACAAATTGTGAACTGCACTAGCGCCAGCGGCAACTCTAGTGGTGCTGGCGATAATTACATACCACACCAATACATATGCAACTCGGTAATTTTTCCCGCATATGAGTGTCAGGGGCCTGAGCGACACCAAGTAGTGAAATTCGAAATCAGAACATATAGGTACCCTAGCATCTACAGGCTATTCATACAGTCGTGAAATTTCCTATTATGTTCTTGTTCCGTGCTCCAACCGTTGGAAATATGTTCTATGAACAAACCTATTATAATTGTGGTTGGTTGCACTGGTAGACGCACGCGCAAATAGTTCAATTTTTGAATTTTGGAATTAAGCAACCCGCTCTACGCTGCCGAAATTCAGGTGTTATTTTACCCGACCATAGGCGGGTAATGAAATATGTGACAAAACTTTGAAGAATTGTAACTCAATATCTAGAAAGTATATATATAAAACATAGCTACATGTATTATTAAGTTTATTATTTGTCTTTAATATTTAAGTTATGTATGATCAACCTATAATTCGGGTCTTGAACCCTGTTGGTCAGATTATTGATAGATAAATAAATAAAATAAATAAATAATTGATCCTGTCATAGGGCTTGGAGATGTTAGTACAGATAACATCAAGTTGACCGATTTTATCTAAGTTGCCGCGTAAATGTACATAAATAAGAAAGTTGTATTCTGTATTTTGAGAACTACTGATTTGAAAAATTGTTTAGTTTATTTCAATAGACTTAAGCTCGTTCACACGGTGTCACTGAATTGTGACACTAAACAGCGTGACATTAAATGTCGCTGTCGTCGTCTGAACAACGTAATGTCACGATGCCACAATGTCGTGACGCTAATGCCGCGTATCAAAACTTTTAGACCAGTGTCAGGGACAAAGCGACATCAGGACGAGAGCCGCCTTTTGTTTTTGTATTTTTAAAAAAGTTCATTATACATGCCATCATCAATACGTTTTTAGCAAACTGCAAAATGATTTATGATTTTCGAACTGCAACTCCCTTCGCAGGTTTTCGGATGCACCTAAAGTCTTTCTCTTCTATTGTAGCTTTCTTGTTTCTATTTATAATAGGGTATTCTCTCATGATTACAAACATTAAAAAGTTATTTAAAATACTAAAGTTGATTGGTAAATGAGAGAGAAAAAGCAAAAAAACATGTTATAAATTGATTGTTGCAAAAGATATAAAGCATTAAAATTTTGATGATGTACTAGTTGTACTATCAATGGGAGACCAGTTGATATCCCTACTACATGCTCGTATATGATAACACGCCGCATTTAGGTACGTACATGCTCGGGTCTACTTCGGTTCGTTCGGGAGTATTCGTACTACAGCTGTAGGGATAAATAAATGTAATCATTTACTTAAAATGGTTTTTCTTATAATTATCTTTACATTTTTTTAGTAATAATATGTAAGATTACAATTAAATATATTTGATTTCCTACCTTTTGTAATACTTACTGAATACCATCTCGAAAACTCATGAACCACTGATTGTACACCGCTGGTACGTACAACTAGTACGTCACGTATCACCTGACCTACCAAAATTAAATTTTAAAAATTAATATCTCGCTTATTAAAAGGAATTTTTAATTCGGGTTTTCACAGGTACTCTTAGAAATACCTATTCTTTAAGAATAAAAAATAAAAAAAATATGCGAGAATACCCTATTCAACAATAATCATTTGTTGTACAACATTAGCTGCAGCACATATAAGTTCTGACATTTTGCCGGTATTTGTGTCGAGTAATGTCTTAGCATTAGATGCCATGACATCGACGTCACCGTTTGAACGAGTCTTTATAATATAGAAATTATTTGCTAATTTAACCAACTCCATATCTCATATAATTCCCGAGATAGCAATAGTGCCTGGCGTCCAATTGGGCTTGACAAACTATTCCGCAGCACGGCGCTACCATCGACTTTCGCTACTTGTAGAGGTTTCAATAACATCAAAACTAAGTTCCTAATGCTTTCCAAGAAGTAGAGTTTGAGATAAGCAAACGTGTCGCAGCCATATTGAAATAATAAACAAATAGCTCCTGAATTGCAACGTAAAAAATGTTCCCAAACAAAATTTATTAAACTATTTGAAATTGTGTTAAAAAATTGTTGAACACATGAATATAAATTTAATTTAAAATAATAATTTACGATAGATTTATACCTACTTAATGTAGACACATAGAAAATAAACATGAAATAAATACAATTGTGTAAGTCAATATTTTTCTTTCAAAAGTAGGTACTAAAATAAAGATTATTTCAAAAATACAATACGTATTATTTATTTATATTCTCTCAAAATCTTTTTTCGTATATGGAGGGTACAAACATTTTAATCCTTTTGGTACTCTTCTACAAACAATTTCTGGCACAATACAGTCTTCATATTTTTTTTAACTTTGGTAACATTTCTACTTCCCCTAAATTTGAATCGCGATAAACTTATTCTACATAGAGTTCAGTATTGTCATTAACATATTACAAAATAGCACATATCATGTTTACAAATATTTAATTAGCCCTGAATTTGAAAGAAAAAAATCTGATGTGGACACCACGACTTCCTTGTACGATTATTAAACTATACATATTTTTTTAATAAATAAATTACAAAATATTTTTTTAACTTCAATATAGTAAAATATATAGCGACCATAAAAGGAGTTTTTAAAGAGAGTTTTGATTACAACAAAGAAATATTTGATTACAACAATGAATATGACTAATTTCACAATAAAAATATATTTGTTATTGTACGAATCATAAAATTGCACGTATTTAACATAATTTGACATGAACATTTTTTTATGTTTTTGTCTTAATCCATAGCAAGCTTTATTACAAAAAAAAAAAAGTATATAATTTTTAAATTTACATATCTCGCTTATACAAAGGGCTAATTTAATAATACTTGATGTGCTAGACGCAGAAATTAATTCTCTAAAACTTTTATTTGAAGCATTTATTTCTAAAATCAAAATAAAATCATTTTATTCAAGAAAAACTGTTAACAACTTCAAGTAATGTACCACTTCCGGTTAGCTTATTTTAACCAAAATGTATTATGTTATTTCGATTAACATAAAAGTCTTGTATACCAAATTTGAAAAGTTTTGGATTATATTTTAAAACAGTTTTTCATTAAAATCTATTATAGGCTGCATGTAAAGTGCCACTTCTGGAAATTGTGTAATAACCAGAAAGGGAGGTGCACAACTAGATGTTATAGTAGTCCTAAATACAAAATTTCAACTTTCTACGGCTTACCGTTTTTGAGTTATGCGAGATACGTACGTACAGACGTAACGACGAAATTAGTCAAAATGGATTCGGGGATGATCAAAATGGATATTTCCGCTGAAATCTGGAAACCGAAATTTTTCGCGATTACAATACTTCCTTTACTTACGTACAAGGAAGTAAAAAGAAATTTTCACGAACAGTAATTTACTATTACAATGCTATACACATATTTAATTGACAGTAAATTTAAAAAGTTTTCTTTTAATGTATACGTAGTCTTCTTCAATATAACTTCATTTCCTGATATTTCTAAACAAGTTTTTTTAGATCTGGCAGCTTCTTCTATTGTCCAACCTTCTTGTAATATTTTTAGTAAACAATTAACTACTGTTAAATTACCGTCAGAAACAATACCCAACAAATAAAACCTCATTCGAAACGAATAAAAATTATTGTAAGTTACCATCAGGAGAAGCTGCTAGAAATCCACCGTTTATGTCCATAAATAAACCACTTCTTTCTATTTGCAAGCCAAATTGTTCTTCAAATGAAAAATAAAAAATAAAATACGAGTATAGTAAATTGAGTAACATGTGATCACAGTGGCTGGTAGCACAAGCCTTGTTTTAACTAAAACGCTGTTTTAAAAAATGTCAAACTTCGTTATTTAATAATAATAAATAATATCAAATTTATCAAAATATGATTTTAAAGCAGAACATGGTTTGTATACAAACAAATATTTTTAAATAAATCGTTCTTTAAACATAAGGGTGAAATTAAATATTGAAATTTGAATTTGACATTTCTTAAAACAGCGTTTTAGTTAACAAGGCTACTGCTACCAAC
Source organism: Harpalus rufipes (assembly GCA_951394225.1). Taxonomy (NCBI): domain Eukaryota; kingdom Metazoa; phylum Arthropoda; class Insecta; order Coleoptera; family Carabidae; genus Harpalus; species Harpalus rufipes. The sequence continues at coordinate 14,271,240 of OX596287.1, read as the reverse complement.
CATTGTTTTTAATTATATTTTATGAAAATATTTAACTGTAAATTCTTACTCTTCCTTTGCATTTAATTTTATGTATGTTCCATAGATTATTCTTTCATATGATTTTTTTGTAACTTCATGTTGTTTTGTACACATTTTTTTAAACCGTGTTTAAAATTTTGCTTGTCTGTTACTATATTTTCATTGCTCATGTAGTGCAATGTAAATTATGATTTACTTTATTACTGAAAACAATGTATTTATATTAGGAGAAATATTTTTTTGTAATAATCTATACATTTTCAAATGTAAGAATATATGAAAATACGGTAAAATAATTGTAGAGGTTGTTTCTTTCAAAACAACTATTACGTTTTTGGGTGAATTAATGACATTATAGAAAAAAAAGGTATATACAAAAAAGATCAGATATAAGGGGTTAATTTATCAGTAATAACAAACCGAAAATTGGAATAATGATTTTTAAACGGTAGAACAAAATTATATTTTTTTAAATAGTAACCTATATAATTTTTAAGTCCATTAGATATTAGATAGTTTTTTTTATAACTTCAACTATATGTATAAATATCATACAGGGTTGTATAACAATTATTTTGCGAAAAATGGTATTAAAATTTAGTAATAATGTTTAAATTTAGTAATGTTACAATATTAGTAGGCTATGCAATACATAACTAGGTTACGCTAGTATATAATTTTCTTATACCTAAAATATTAATGTGATTAACTAAGACACCTGTATCATTAAATTTATTTGTATTTGTTCATTACATAGCTTATTTCTATGTACATTGTAACATTATTTTAAATTTTGAATAGCATTTTTCTCGAAATAATTGTATTACAACCCTGTGCAATATTTACATCGTTGATATAAAAAAAACTTTATCTAATGGACTCAAATATTATAAGGTTACCATTTAGAAAATATATAATTTTGTTCTACCGTTTGAGAACCGCTGGTTGAATTTTCGGTTTGTTATTACCGATAAATTAATCCCTTATTCCTGAACATTTTTTTTTTCATATAATAAATCTGTAGTTCGCCCAAAAAGCACTGGTTATTTTAAAGAAAATACCCTATATACAAGTTGAATAACTTGCAAATTTATTACTTTATGCTATTTCATATTTAATAATCATCGTCATATTATAAATTGTTGGATAGCTTATTAATCTGTTTGATAAGTCGTTTAATGCTCTATGCTATTAGCAACATTCAAATTTGGTGGGGGATGGAAAAAAGTTTGATATTTGTCAGGGCCATCTATGCGATAATAGCAAAACTTTTATGAATTTACTTTATACAGGCTCTTATGGAAAAATCGTAATTCCGCTACTCCGGAAAATTGGTAAAACATACAAAATTCAAATTTTACGTATGATTTGAATATATAAATTTCTAGGGACTGTCGTGCTTATATTTTGAATTTTCTTGTTATTTATAGGGGTAGCAACCCTTATTTATTTTAAAATTGAAAAATTCCAAAAAATCTCGACGATAGTCCCTGCATACTATACTCCCGACTATGATTTTTTTTATTTCAATAAAATTGAACTTCTACTTTTTGAGATATGATGGAACTCAATTTTAATGCAATCTGACGGCAGCCTTAAATTGTAAACCTTGTATATTATTAAATTTATTTATATAGTCCAACAGTGTTACACCAATAACAGGATAATATAAAAATATAAATACAAATTAAGCACTTATTGTCTGTTTTCGTTTATGAACAAAATCGTTAACCACCGAATGTTTTTCAATGAAATGTACAACGAATGTTACAAAAATCATATTCTGTAACTTTGTCGTTTACGCAATATCCTTGAAGTTTTGTTCAATGAAAACAGTTAATGTTTTTCAGATTTATGTATATGTACTTTGTTGTTTGATAACCATGGAGGTTAGTAGTGTCTGGTCATTTGTGTTTACAATTTGATAAGTACGAGTACATAAAATGAGAATATAATTATACGAGTATTTTGTATTTGCCCATAGATTTCTGGTAACTGCATTGAGAATAAAAATGCAATGAAAGAGTGAACTACTTGTAAAATGTACCAAATTGTCAACATATTCAGTTAACGATTTAGAAAAAAAATCAAAAATTGAACTACAATGAGTATCGTTATGACATGGACATCATTTTTTAAGAACGGATTTATTTTTAAAAATTAAATCGTGAGCAAGATATTTATGATATAGATACAATTTTCTAAAGAAATCATCTGGTATGGTATTAAACAGATTACTAGTATCTCGTAGTTGTGTCATTACCAGATTAGTTTGACGTCTGACAATATTCTCAGCAAGTAACCTACATTATTATTTTTTCATAAAAATTAGGTACCTACTTACCGTGATTTTAATTCGTTTAATACTATATTTGAAATTGTCATTTTCCTCCATTTTCCACGAATTTTGATGACAAATTTATTAATATATATACGAGGTCTGACAATTAAGTAATGAGACTGATTTTTTTTCCGCGCTTTGAAATTTTTTACTTGTTATTTTGGCATCCCTGCCCTATCGATTGATGTGTTTACCTGTTTACCATCCCGGTACGACCATTAGTGTATCAGCCAATCAGCTGTGTTGTGTTTGAAGAAGTTAGTGGTGCTCGTCACGAAAATGAAAAAGCGTAATTTAGAGCAACGTGTAGCGATCAAATTTTGCACAAAACTGGGCGATTCGGCTATGGAAACGTACGGTAAAATACTTAAAGCGTATGGTGGTGATTATTCTCTAAGTCGTGCACAAAGAATTCAAAGATTGCCCTCGTAAGTCCAAGATGGAAACCATGCTCATCTGCTTCTTCGACAGCCGCGGGGTGGTCCATAGGGAGTTCGTCCCACCTCGATAGACTTCGAAAAAGGGTCAACAGAGTGCGTCCCGACATCCCACGAACTTGGATTCTCAACCACGACAACTCGCCCTGTCACACCGCGTTCAGTGTGACCCAGTTTTTGACTTCCAAAGGGATCGCGGTGTTACCACAGCCGCCGTACTCGCTTGATTTATTACCCTGCGACTTTTTCTTGTTACCTAAAGTCAAGCAGGTGGTAAAAGGAACGCATTTTGAGTCGATTGAAGAGATCCAAGAGGCCGTGACGAGGATACTGTCGGACATTCCGAACAAAGCTTTCCAAAACTGCTACGATGCATGAAAAAATCGCTGTGTTGGTGCCCAAGGGAACTATTTCGAAAAAGATCATACGGTTGTAGAATAATTTTTAAATATACGCTTTTTATACACGCAGTCTCAGTACTTAATTGTCAGACCTCGTATATATTCGTCTTCTAACGACTGATATATTAGCACTAGTTCATAAACTAATGGATTGTACGAAATTGTTTTTGATAAACGTTCTTTTTAATTTTACAGAATAAGAATATTAAACAATGCTAACGAATTTCGTTGGACAACAAATGTTTCGCTCACATACGTTCGTATTTTAAATATTATTTAGAGCAGTTCACCAACTGTCGCATTTGTACTTTGTACAGTTTTTTTATTATTATGCTAGCCAAGTTCGCACTTTTCTCGATAGATGGCTCTGCATGTGGTTAGTTACCTCTGCAAGTTTGATATCTTTATGGGATGTTTATCATCCGTCCGCTCAACCAGTCTCAGTGCCTCGAAAGAGGCGTCAGTACACGACACTGTAGAGCTCCAATAAGAGCGGAACGCGTCTGTCTGTGGTTTTGGTTGAGTGGGCCAGTGTCTGATAAATGACCGAGAGGTTAATTCAGAGACTGAAATTTTGTGAACTTTGCCAAGTGTAATTTAAATATTAAATAGTATTTGAGTTAGAGCACCCAGAACATCCACACACACATATATACACACCTACAGACATCATCGTGAAAATGTTAAAATGGGATTGTAGGGACCTAAAAACGTGGTCATTTACCAAAATCTCGATATGCGATTTTTAGCACGATCCCTATACCTTCCTTACCAAGGGTAGCGGGAGGTAAAAATTACAACAAAACATGGTTAAACACCACTTAATTCTGTAAATTTTATTTAATAACTGACAGGTGATTTTTTTTTATTTACTATTTGAACAATCAACGGGTAGTATTTATATCCCAGATCCCAGCCAACTTGGTATTTTATAGTTGGCAACATTTGAAAGTAGACAAAAAACGTGACCGTACAGAACGGAACCATGTGCGAGTGACTCGATAGTAGGTTAGTTGTCAATATGCTTAGGTTATGATTATGTTTATAAAGAAGTTAAGATTTTGTTTGTTAAATCATACATTTTGTGTTGGTTTTGTTTTTGTTAACTTATTGTTAAGAATCTATTGAGTACACAGATATTTAGTTATGGAAGTAAAATGTGTTAAAAGTACGTATATATTCCAATATTGTTTCCAATATAATACCTATCGCATCATCTTTAAATCTTGTATGCATAATGTTTAATTTTATTAAACATTACACAAATACTTGGATGTAACAATAATAACAAGTTTGTTATATTTAACTGAAAAACAATATTTTGTTTTAGTAATAAGAAATTTATTTTATTTACCTTGCTGAATTCTATATGTTTTTTGTTATTCCTCGATAAGTTGGAAAGTGAATTCTTTCTATGATATTCACAATTTATAGAGCAAATAAATTTTATGGGTAGAGGCATGTATTATTTTCGTAATTTTAAATTAGGTAAGTTCATTAACGTAAATAATTACGAAACATTAATTTGAATTGCGAAGAATATATATTACTTTATTTAGGGCTACATAAAATGAAAGTATTATCCTTGTTAGTAATCTTAATAATGTTCCTGATATCACGAATATAATGAATAGGTACAGTGTTAAATTTGTGAATACATTGTAATAGCTAGTTAACTATTATTATTTGGTATTTTTCATTACAGGAATTCATTTTTTGAAATTACCATTAAAATAAACCGAAATTTAAAAATTGCTAATGGTTCATTTACATCATTTGTTTAATTTTAATAATAAGTTTTTGTAGTTCGTATATTATTATTATATAAAATAATTGTTGCAGGGTTATATAGCATGGCCGGGAGAGGCATCAATCAATGTTCACGATGCTGTACAATGAAAACTTATGGTTTTCCGTTAGTACACCAGCTTGTATAACTCTAATGGAGCATCATGCGGATGAAGCCTAGACTACTTTTACTATCGTTCAGCGATACTCAAGTATTTAATAAGGTATTTATATTACACATATCATAGGCGCCGCGCCGACTATGAGAAAATATAGAAGGGGTGAAACTATGTTTCAGGTCCCCTTCCATTGTAAATAAGTTTTATCGCATTTGCCTAGATCTCATTCATTTAAAAATGTTCCAATCATTGCATTTGCATCACTGGTCAAGTTTTATGTAGAACTTGTTCGATAGATGGCTATTAAATCCACAATTTTAAAATTTAAAATTAATGCAATTCCTGTGATAACTTGTATAACAGCGATTGTTTCTTTGCTACGTCGTTTAAAAACTTATTTACGATCGACAACGACACAAAACAGGTTAAATAATGTCGCTATATTTAAGTGTCATGTAAAAATTACAAATGAGCTCGATTTAAACAGAATTGCAAATAGCTTTACTTAAAAAAAAAACACTGTTCTGTGTAGTATGTTTAAAATAATATAACAAGATAAGATTCGTGTACTAAACCATATTTTATTAAATTTTTCTATAATTATTATTAATAAGATAAGATATATACATATATTTCATAAAATAAAGAAAATTATGAAAACAATAATAAATTTTAATTTTGTTGAATTTTTTTAAAAAAGAAATACGTATCGTTTGAACTGTCAGAAATTCTGTTCTCAAATAAAAGTTACAGATAATAATTAAATTCTGCATCTTGAATCACTAAACAGATTTTATTTTTAAATTCTACACTAACACTATTACTATAATTTTTTCACATTTTGTAACCTATAAATTTAAATATCATTAAATTTCATATTTCAAGTGGGACACCTATATATTTTATATACTTGGAATCTACGTAAAATTACGAATTCAACAATATGTTTGAAGTGTATTTTTATTGAAGAAACAAACTATAAAAACGTAAGATAAAATTATGAATAATTCATCTACAAAGCCCCGATATCAGGCAGACTGTGAAAACAGTTGAGATAATATTCAATAATATTGAAATTAATTGTTTAAATAGTAAGTTATTTTTGTAAAATTCTATATTTTGTTATTACAGCCTACCTGATGTGGCTTACCAGGTACATGGGTATATCGGACGTTTTCCACGCGGTTCCTATAGACGTATTAGTTTATACCGTCATACCTAGGATTGTTACGAGTTTTCAGCTTTTCCGCTGTCACCGTGTATAATAATTACATATTATTTTAATATAAAATTAAATGATATAACGTTTGTAATTTCTGAAACACTATTATTTTTTTATTCGTTAGTAACGTGACGATCATAAGCGTAATGTTTTTTTTAACCAGTGGTTCTCAAGTTAAAATACAATGTTTTATTTTTTTAAATAGGATAATATATATGTATATATATTTAGGCCAATTCGATAGAGTATTATTTTCTTCATTCAAGCATGTAATCATTTTATATCTTTACATAACAAAAATATTGAGAAATCTTTGAAATTTAAATAAATTTAATTTTTATAGTCTTTTTTTACCTTCCGCTACCCTTGGTAAGGGAGGTATAGGGATCGTGCTAAAAATCACATATCGAGATTTTGGTAAATGACCACGTTTTGAGGTCCCTAGAATCCATTTTTAACATTTTCACGATGATGTGTGTGTGTGTGTGTGTTTACGCTCTAACTCAATTACTATCATTCAGAAAGTTTTGTAACCATGTATACATTATTCTAATATGGAAAGATATGATTAGATTTTGGTGGCAATCGGATAACCAGAAATGGCAGTTTACTGGAAGCTCAAGATAGTTTTTCTTCAAAAAAAACCTTTAAATGTAATTTTTTCTCAATTTGTTATTATAAAAATGAAAGATTATTCCATTTTCTACAAGTTTGCTTTAATACTTTTTCTTTATATTGTATGGATAAATTTATAAAGAAATATAAAAATTATATACATAGGTACATGGCGGGAGGTATTGTATTGGTCACATCAGATTTTTCAGTAGGCTATGTATGAAAAACAAAAACTGCAATAGACCTTTCCAATTTAAAGAGATACAAGATATGCGCAATGGAATTCTGCGCTTGTTATGAGAGCCGTGGTGTTTGTTCTTTAAAAATTTATACGTAAAATGTGAGTAAAGTGTTTGACATTGACAACTTTAAAAAACTTCTCGAAAGAAGTTACAAATGCTTTTATTGGAGCTAAAATGTCTAACGAAACGAATTTTCACCTAGAATACAGGTATTTTAGTAACTGCAATATTTTTGACGTTTCGTTTGACAGCCTAGTTAACAGTTGCAGGCGCCATTTTACTTACTATGTGCAGAGATAGAAAGAGATAGTTGCTAAATTGAAAAAGTCTATTTGAATTATTTGGGATAGAAATCAAATAGAATATTGTTTATTAAATTATTAAAAAAAAAATTTGTTTCATTTTAATTTAAGCTCAATTGTTTTCCACACATAGCCTACTGAAAAATAGCTATAAAAATGAATTTATTTAAATTTCAATTGATTTTTTTCTCAATATTTTTGTTATATAAGGATATAAAATAATCATATGGTTGAATTTAGAAAAAAATACTCTATCAAATGAGCCCAGAAAATATGTATCAACCCATTTAAAAAAATCTGTTGTGGCCAGCACAATACATCTCGCCATTTTCATTTTATGTAGCATGGGGCGCGAGCAGTTATGTGACTTTGTTGGTCTTGGCCTCTTGGCAAGCAGATGTGGGGGCCCGTGTCAGAATGAGAGCTAGTAATATACATAGATGTCAAGTATCATAAGTTTTAATTCGAAACATTATGATTTTCCAAATCCATATGGATTATTTTCCTCCACAAGTATATTCCATACTAATGGATGACAAATAAACATCAGAACATTTTGAAATTTTGAATGAAAAATTATGACATATGACAATTGTGACATCTATGTAAAAACTACTAGCCGTCATTCTGACACGGATCCTCATCTGCTTGCCAAGGCCAAAAAAGTCACATGTCTGCTCTCGCCCTATATGTACACACAAATAATTGAAATTGTTTCTCTTCTTTCGTTCTATAAGAAATTTTATCCTACTATTCTATTATGTGCAAAATTCTTCAAATTCATTGACGGTATTAGCGGTATTTCTTAAGGATATATGTAATATTAACATATCTGTAATTTAAATATATAATTAATTAATAATACAATAATATATATTAAATGTACTCTTACCTCCCAGAAAAATCTGACACTGACATTTTGCATTTACATGTCAATTACAAAAATTTAAATATCGCAAATGTTTTTCGGGCAACGAGATTTATTACAACAGATTATTTACATACATACATACATACATACATACATACATACATACATACATACATACATAAAATCACGCGTGTCCCACTTAGTGGGTTCGCACAAACCCGATAACAATAAGAACAACATCAACATTATACAACAAATCCTTACTCTTAAACATATTAAAGTATTTCGCTACCGAAAATAGGTATTTTCGGTAGCGAAATACCGCATCCGGATCACAATAATAGTTAGGAAACAATCATCCTTCGCCACACATTCCTATCTAAGCAGACTTCTTTCGCCTCGGCCACACTCATAATCGCATTCATACATGCTCTTCTTCTCTTCACACTTGGAAACGCTCTCTCTTTAAGCACCCTACCAATCACATCCATCCACTTACACACTGGTCGGCCACGCAATCGAAAACCCTCAACTTCACCAAGATATATACGCTTAACAAGCCGTTCACTCGCCATTCTCTCCACATGCCCAAACCATCTCAACTGACTCACACCAACTCTCTTAATCACATTGTTCCTAACCATACATTCTTCATACACCAAATTATTCCTCACGCGATCCCGTCTGACATACCCATATACACCACGTAAATACCTCATTTCTACGGCAGTCACTCTCTTTTATGCTTCCCCGTCCATGCCCAGCATTCACTTCCATACATCAAAGCAGGCACTAGTACTCCATTATATACACTCAACCGAGCATCCCTTGATACGTTAACATTTCGTGCAAACGTATCCAGAGCACCCATTACCTTACATCCCGCACTCACTCTCCTTTCTATCTCTCGATCAATTCGACCATCTCTCGACATCATGCTACCCAAATATACAAACTCATTTACCTGCTCCAGTTTCACTCCATCCACCAACACATTGCACTCAGTCACCAATTTACTTCTTTCAAATACTAACACTTTGGATTTATCAACATTCAACATCAGATTCATACTTCTTCCAGATTATTTTATATTATTATATACTATATCTCCAAACCTATACAAGATATAATAAAAAAATTAAGTGTGTCAGATTGAGAATTTAATTATCTTTAATATTTGTAGTAACAATTTTTTAAAAAATAATATTTAGTTTTTTTTTTTTTTAGAAACTACCACTTCCGGTTGTCCAATTGTTACCAGAACCTATTCAACTCTTCCCATTACTGTTAGATTGAGGAATCCGTAGTTAAACAGGTCTTTAGTCTTATAGAATTTGAGAAATCGTGTCTCCAACAACCTCACACACACACACACATCCACACACACACACACACACACACACACACACACACACACACACACACAGACATCATTGTAAAAATGTTAAAATCGGATTCTATGGACCTTAAATCGTGCTTATTCAATAAAATCTGGATATGCGATTTTTAGCATGAATCCAATACCTCTCTTAGCGAGAGGTAAAAATATAGCTGTGTATTGTAACTTGAGACTCACTCGTTTAAAAAAATATTTTCTTCACTAATTGGATGTCCCCCTTAGTCGTCTATAAGATTGTTTTATAGCATTTTATTGTATCTTTAATAATATAGAAATTGTTTGAGGTAGCACGTATAGCTGTTACATTCTGTATATAAATATATGGACCCGTTTAGTGATGACGTAGCCAGGTTTCCAAACAAGAAAATGGCTGCCACCTTGGTAACCGTTGCTATGTTATTTAAAACTAACCGCGAAACTACAGTGGTGGGAGATTAACGCTTTCTTAGAATTTTAGGCTCTTTAAAGGGTTTAATTGGCGTAGCGCCAAATGGGGTTGTGACTTACGTTAGTAAACTATATCCAGGATCAATGTCTGATAAAAAAATTGTGGAATTTTAAAATTATTTGAAAGTGGAGATCTAATCATAGCTGACAAAGGGTTCTTAATAACAGATGTATTGCCGCCCGGGGTAACTTTAAATTTTCCACCATTTATAATGGAAATTCACGCCGGAGCAAGTTGCTGTCACTAGAAATATTGCTCGTGCAAAAGTTCACGTGGAAAGAGCAATAAGAAGAATAAAAGCCTTTCGAATTTTAAATATTATTCCTCAAAACTTGACCCCAATGTCAACTAAAATTTTTCAAGTATGTGCTGCATTGACTAATTTTCAATACCCATTAATCAAAGAATTATATTATAAAGTAAATAGGTAGTCACTAAGTTTATACAAATTACATATATAATATATATATATATATATATATATATATATATATATATATATATATATATATATATATATATATATATATATATTGTTAAATATAGTTTGATTTATTGTTTTAGAAATATACATTATTTTAATAAATATGGAATAAATTTCTCATGATAAAATGACTTTAAAATATTTATATTACATGCCCATTCGTCATCTTTATCCACATCAATAATTATAGTGCAGTTCGGAGTCCAAATAACTAAAAATCACAATGATTTCTCTATTATATGAAGCTGTCCCTGCATTTGGTGGTAGTATTCATGTGTATTTAATACGAATTCAGCCCTTATCCACATCGTATTTACAAATGTAAGAATGATCACATTTCAGTGCTACCCTTATGTCGGTGTTTCTGAATTTATAGGGGCATTTCACTTCAAAAATTGCGTCCTCGCCTACCAATCCGTCTGGATTGGCTCCCAAATATCCGCAAGGATGTAAATGTAATATTAATCTGCAAATAAATTATATGCAATTTTCAGTCACAATAAGCAATATTCATGTGAAATTATTTTACATATCAAATTTGTGCGTTCGATCTCTCATACTGGCATTCACAGTGCCTGTTATTATTTTTAAATTATCATTATATGTCATACTGACTACATCACCACTTTCGACCGCATTTTCACCACGTTCTATTAATTTTCTATCGTCTATAAAATAATTTACCATAGAATAAAACTTTATTACATATTTCTGAGTCATTTCAAATTTCAATATCAAACTCTACAACTTATAGGTTATGTCTTATACGTCAAATCCTGAAGTAGCATAGCAACCGCCTTAGCAACGAAGACGCCATTTTCTTGTTTGGAAACCTTCGTGACGTCACACTAAACGGGTCCATAGGTGCCCCATTTGACATATGAAAGTTAATGTTACTTCCGATTAAACCGGAAGCGCTATCATTATGCTGAATATCATGATTTGTGAGCTCCTAAGTTTAGTTTACAAATACAATATATATATATATATATACAGGGTGAGTCACCGAAATCGCCGTCTTCGATATCTCCCTTGTCGTTAGAAATACAGCATAAGTTTATTAACAGAATTTATTCGTCTACTCAAGGAGCATAACGTAAAATTATTTTCACATATACAGGGTGTTGCATTACGGCTCGGCGAGAATAGTTTCTCTTTTTTTAAATGGAACACCCTATATATTTTTATATATTTTGAATTGTATTTTATTCACCTATACGAACATATGAATTTTGTTTTAGTTTTCCACGGCGTTGCCAAGTTATTCCGTTTTTTCTCTAAAAAAAAGACCGAATACACGCATTGCTTTATAAAGGCTTACTGAAGTTATTTTAATAGTAAGAATTAAGAATTTTCTTTTCTGTATAACTGTAATTATACTCTATGTTCTGACATATTTTTTTTAAAATGTAATTATACAGGCTGTTCAATAAAGCGAATCAAATCTGCTCAATTTCAAATGACTGTAACTCGTCATTTTCAAATGGAACACCCTATATTTTATTATTCAGTTGTGTGTATTTTTGTATTATCTTCATATGTTATTAAGGGTATCACATGCCTAAAACCAATAATTTTGGAGATTTTCACCATGTTTCTCTAAATTTATATATTTAACTAAAAATTAAATATACCATGAATAAGAAACAATTGCAGTAATGATAGTATTTTCATTAGCCAGGTTATTATTAATAACAGAGGGATTAAGTAAATTAGTTTATTAATATGAGTCTCTCACAAGAAGAACTTACGAATATGGTGTACGCACTTGGAGAAGCAGAAAGTAACCCTCTTTTGTCGTACTGAACATGACCAGTTCTTTCAAACCTTTCCCTTAGTTTTTCAAAAGAACGCGGATTTGGATGTCGTCTTCCCGGAAACCGTTGTGCATAAATTCTTGATGCCAAAAGAGGGTTTGTTTCCGCTGCTTCAAGTGCGTACACCATATTCGTAAGTTCTTCTTGCGCACTCTCCACGCCAGCATTGAGTGCACGTGAGGTGGCCTGACCAACATACACCATATTCGTAAGTTCTTCTTGCGAGTGACTCATATTAATAAACTAATTTACTTAATCCCTCTGTTATTAATAATAACCTGGCTAATGAAAATACTATCATTACTGCAATTGTTTCTTATTCAAAAAACAATATCCATGGTATACTAGATTTAATTTTTAGTTAAATATATAAATTTAGAGAAACATGGTGAAATTCTCCAAAATTATTGGTTTTAGGCAAGGGATACCCTTAATAACATATGAAGATAATATAAAAATACACACAACTGAATAATAAAATATAGGGTGTTCCATTTGAAAATGACGAGTTATAGTCATTTGAAATTGAGCACATTTGATTCGCTTTATTTGAACAGCCTGTATAATTACATTTAAAAAAAAAAAATTCAGAACATAGAGTATAATTACAGTTATACAGAAAAGAAAATTCTTAATTCTTACTATTAAAATAACTTCAGTAAGCCTTTATAAAGCAATGCGTGTATTCGGTCTTTTTTAAAGAAAAAAACGGAATAACTTGGCAACGCCGTGGAAAACTAAAACAAAATTCATATGTTCGTATAGGTGAATAAAATACAATTCAAAATATATAAAAATGTATAGGGTGTTCCATTTAAAAAAAGAGAAACTATTCTCGCCGAGCCGTAATGCAACACCCTGTATATGTGAAAATAATTTTACGTTATGCTCCTAGAGTAGACGAATAAATTCTGTTAATAAACTTAAGCTGTAGTTCTAACGACAAGGGAGATATCGAAGACGGCGATTTCGGTGACACCTGTATATATGTATATATATATATATATATATATATATATATATATATATATATATATATATATATATATATATATACAGGGCGATTCATCGGTCTGTCCTCTCTTTATAACTCTTTTATTTTAAGTCAGATAGAAAAACTTCAAATATAATTTATATAATATATTATTGTCTATCTACGTACTATATGCATTTGTATACAGGGTGCTCCGTTGAAGCGCAACAATATATAACTTTATATTTCTTAATGGAACACCCTATATATATTTATTTATTTTGATAGTAAATTAGATTCCCTTTAAAAAACTATTAAGTAATATTGGGTCTAAACTTATAAATTAAGAAGTTATTTACGTTCATAAAAAATAGTAGTTCATAGTGGAAAAAACCATAATTTAATACAAAATTTTGATTCTTTTTTATTAATACTTATTTTAAACATTACACTAATTACAAAGAGGCTATTAAAATTTGCTTGTTTAAATTCGAAACAATTGATCAAATTATCCATAGCTTACTTTGTTAATAATAACATGATACAAAAATATCATCCAACGAATAAAGGTAAATAACTTCTTAATTTATAATTTTAGACCCCTTATTACTTAATACTTTTTTAAAGGAAATCTAATTTACTATCAAAATAAATAAATATATATATATATATAGGATGTTCCATTAAGAAATATAAAGTTACATATTGTTGCGCTTCAACGGAGCAGCCTGTATACAAGTGCATATAGTACGTAGATAGACAATAATATATTATATAAATTTTACCTGAAGAGTTTTTCTATCTGACTTAAAATAAAAGAGTTATAAAGAGAGGACAGACCGATGACTCATCCTGTATATACAGGGTGTATCAGGACTAATGTAAAAAAAATTAATAGCATATTCCTGACATCATTCTGAGTAAAAAATGTTATATGAAGGTAGGTCCTATTCCTTTTGGTTACCAAAATATAAGAGATCAATGTAATACAAGTAGCAGCAATTTTATTAAAAAAAAAAATCAAGATACATTTAAAACATAGTAACAAACAATGGATACAATAAATATATTCATTTTGTCTTATAGTAAGTGTTCAAAATGTGCCCTTCGTGCTCGAATTCAAGCTTGACATCGACGAATCATGGAATCATAAACTAAATATTGCGCGGTCCAATACCACCATTTTGAACTTAACCCCGTACAGCTGTTGTCCCAGTTTCTCTCAACCTTTGAAAAGTGCGTGAAAATACGCGATGGGAAGGTTGACGTCTGTTGGGATACCTATTTTGATATTCTCTGGACGCACGGAGGGCACTACCATCACAGAATCCATACAAAAATATTATATCTGCGTATTCTACAACACTAAACCCATCCATTTCACAATAACAATAACTCAGGTAAAAAAAACAATTTTAGATTTATTTTGCATTGTTTTCCATTGTTTATTACTCTGTATTGAAGGTATCTTGATTAGAAAGATTTAAAAAGCTGCTATTTATAAAATTTTGAACTCTTGTGTATTGGTAACCTAAAGGAATAAGACCTATGTTCTGCGACGCTATTTCGCTCGGACGCGAAATCGTAGCGTGGAACGACGTCCTTCTGTTGTCCCTGTGCTGTAGAACGGTTTGCTCGGGCGCCAATCGGTCGGTCGGAAACACAGCACTAGGAGAGATGGGACAACGCCAAAAGGATTTTGATAGCTCAATGGAGATAGGATTCAGTTTTATTTTCCACAAAAAGAAATCATAATAATTTTGAACATTTTTATTAAAATATAAGAATGAAACGTATTTACAGATGGTGATAATGATAACAAAACATAGAAATACAGAAATGAATTGCATCCTACCATGGAACAGGCAATATTTGCAAGCTGGTTTCGCTCTGACAAATGGTCGACAATAAAACGGGCCACGATGGTAAAAAGAATAATAAGATGAGGCAACGCGGTCCGACCGGGCGACAATGGCACACACCAACGTCGCGGGGCAACGGTACGGACAGGCAACAATGGCACACACCAAAGTTGCGGGAACACGAACGGGTAACGATGGCACACACCAAAGTTACGGGAACACGGTACGGACGGTCAACAATGGCACACACCAAAGTTGATAACGGAACGGAAACGGCAACGGTCAACAATCGCGATTTCGGAACGGAACGGGATCGTGTTGGCACACACCAACACTCATCGACAATCGCGATTACGGTACACAGCGGCAGACCCCACTGTACGGAAACAACCGGTTACGGATACCGGTACGGAACACCTTCTGCACTCTCTCACGAGCTGCCGGCACACACCAACAGCGCTGAGTCAGAGGCAGCCAAGGTCATAATCAACTTGCTTACCCGGCACTCACCAGGTTCGCAGTAGACGGCACACACCGTCTAGGCTCGACGTAGAGCTAACGCTCACTTGAGAGAGCACACACTCTCTGAATAAACTGTCGTTTGGGCCCGTATTTATACCCCGTAAAACCGTTAAAAACTTCAAAATAAGTTTAAACATGATTTTAACTATCTTGCAAATACCTGCCATGTTCGAAACATGCTATAAAAAAAATATAAAAAATCATACTTCATGAGGAATTGAACCAGCGATCCTCAGCGCGCTGGTCAAGAGAGAGAGAGTTTTATTTTGAGTTATTTTTTTTACAGCACAGTGTTTTGTCCGCCATGCGCACTATGCCACGCCTACAGCCGGGACCGCCTATACCAAGATGGAATCATGTATCGGCACTCGGCAGCGATGTGTTGGATTCCATCTTGGTTAGGGGCGCGGCTTGCAAGTATGGTGTCGCGCATAGCGAAACAAATAATAACATTTTACATTCTGATTCCTAACTGGTTTTCCTAGTTATATGTACAAAACTTTACAACCATTTAACCTTATTATACGAGAATATCCCTTTATTTACAATTTATGTTTGTTATTATGATTGTGAGTGAGGGGTGAATGAATAAATGATTCTTTGATTATTTACAGGAAAAAAATACATTGAAAAAACCTGTTTAAGTAAATGGTCTTAAAACTAATCTTAAAACTAAATGAGTGTCGGTGGTGCTATTTACAGCGCGGTTATGATAACTTATAAATGTACTGTGATTTAATGGAATGATTATAATGTATATGGGCTATGTGCTTATTTTCTAGTGAATGAAATTATGGTTTATACAGTGATGTTATGGTTTATTTATAAGCTATTTATGATTTGTGTAATGATTGGAGTGAATAGTGAGGTATGCACTTATCAACTAATGTATGAGAAAATGGAATTTACAGTGCGGTTATGATATATACATTATTTACAATTGATTGATTAAATGGAGTTGTTAGTATGTTAGTGTTAGTGTGCAGTGACGGGTGAATGTTAGTCATGATTAAATGTTGTAGTTATTAATGGATGATGCGAAAGTGACAAATTTTTCAAACTTATCCACATTACTTGTGGCAGTGGCAAGGAGGTTGTTCAAATCTCTAACTGCCTACAATAGATTGTTTAAGTTTACAAGACTATTAAGTCTTTTAATTTCGTACATTAATTCTGACACCTTGCCAGTGTCACCAGTAATGTGTATATTTTTGTTTACTATTTGTTGTTGTTGTTGTTGTTGTTGTTGTTGTTGTTGTGTGGCTGTTGATTGCTGTGGGACAGGGGCGGCTGCATACGGGTTGGGGACAGGGAGGGCTGTCGGCTGTCTCTGCGCTCGCTGGGGCAATGGGGGGAAGTGGCATGTGTCCAGTGGCCGCTGGTGGGCGATGGGACCCTGTTGGGCTGTCTGTTGAGTCCAGACATTTATGGTAGGCTGAGGCGCAGGCATATACTTTGGAGCTGCTGGTCTCTGGGGCACTCGGCGGGCGTTTTTCTGCTCGAGTTTGTATATGTAGACCGGGCAGTTTACGCTGTTGGCGGGGTGGTCCTGGTTACAGTTTGCACATTTTGCAGGGTGTGTAGTGTCTTTTTTGCAGTCCCTAGTTGTGTGGTTTTCCGCGCATTTAAGACAGCGCGGTCTTCGGTTGCAGTTTGTGGTGGCGTGGCCCCACAGCTGGCAGCGGTGGCATTGGGTTATTTCCTTCTTGTTGCGATGGCGCATCCCACGTTATGCGCGTGTGAAGGATATAGCGCACATCCCTCTGCAGGCTGGCCAGGGTCACCTCCGCATTTGTCACCACCAGGAACAGCGGCCTGAAATTAGTAGACATTCTAAAAATTTTTTTAATTTGCATACTGTGGTCTAACTGTAGCGCACTTTTGACTTCTTCGGGCTCCGGGTCACTGTCTAGTCCCCGAAGCACGAAGCCGTGCGCTTTCTCGTACGCGTCAGTGTACGTGTGATATTCTAAATCCTCTTCCCGAAGATTTTGCAGGAGAGAATTTTTATCCTGAAAATCTTCTAAGAAAAGATTTGTATTATTCTTAGTGTACTTAATTGTAAAACCACATTTAACTTTATCTTTAATTGAGTCCACAAATTTGTTATGATTAAATTTTCCCTTTAAGATGATTGGGGCAGGAGCACGCTTTTTGGAATTTGGTTGGTCGGTGGCTTTAGCCCGCTCGTCCATCTCCTCCTCGCTGTCTGACGAGATGTCCGAGTCGGGCTGCTCTGCGAGCGGGGCAAACATGTTTTGGACTGATGTTGTGGCTCCGGTGTCAGCTTGGCTCGCTGTGCGCGTCCGCTTGCGGTGCCGTTGTGAACGCTGCTCCGCAACCGCAGCCATGTTCGAAGTTGATGGGGTGGGGCTGCTGTGCTTGGAAATGGTGGGGCTCGTGCTAGCTGCGCGCTTTGCTGCTGCAGGCGCGCGCACTTCCGGCTCAACTATGAGCAGTGATTTTAAGTTAGCGATATTTTCAGCCGCATTTGACAGCTTGGCGCTATCTCTCGCCACGTTTTCTCGTGAAATTGTGTCGCAGATTTCTTCTACTTTTTCCTTAAACCTATTTATCGCTTGTTCGTTGTTTATCTCACTCCCACATGCACTCTGTTTCGTTGTGTCACTTTCATTCACACCCGCATTTTCACTATGTTTAAAATTTTCACTTTTTCTAAAATTTTCAGTCACTGTCTTTTTTTTCTTTTTGGGTTTTATTTTATTTCGCGCCACACTTTTTTACACTATTTTATATGTTATTATATTATTATAATATCCACTTGATTTATTACAAATTTGCACATTTCACGGATCTCCGAGAAGTACGTCTGTGTCTCACCGATGCTGAGACGAGAATCGCGCTGGTCAAGCACTCTAGCCGCTCGACCATGCCGCACCTGACATGTACAGACATCAATCATAAATATTAACAATGAAAAAAATATATTTATTAATACAACAAAAGATATATATAAATACAACAAAAAAAAAATTTATTTACAACAATAGAAACATAATTCAAAATATTCAATATATGGTTTGTGTATTTTATCTATTTACTGAACAAATAAAAAAATAAAAAATATTTTGATAGTGAGACTCGAACCACTGAACCCCACACTCAGAAGCTAACGCGCTAGCCATTAGGCTATAGCGCGCACACTACACCACGCTCAGTGACCATCGTCACAGTTCATATAACATTTTTTACTCAAAATGATGTCAGGAATATGCTATTAATTTTTTTTTCTATTTTGGTGTTCTTATGTTTCTATAAACGCACTGTTTTGTACTGCAAACACGACGTTTAGAAGATCTATAAGCGTACTATTTTTGGCGCCTTTCATGTTCTCGAGTTGGTAGTCATGCTTTCATAACTGACAGATGACAGGTAACCTCAAAATGGTAAGTTGTTGATAATATTTCAACATATTACTTTTAATTGTGGATTTTTATACTTTCTTTAGGTGATAGGACTAGAAAAAAATATAATATTAATTTCACAACCAGAATCAGACCTTGAATCATAAATACAATACACCTTGCAATACACTAATTAATCAATAGTTGACAAAATATGAAATTTCAATTGTTAGCGAGAAGCGTTACCAACATAAACATAACTAACAAAAAAATACCTAGTCATAATTTGACGTCGCAATTTAAATAAATTTAATCGTAAAATTACCTCAATAGAAAAAATAGTATAAAAAACACGTATCATAAGGCCTGTTGACGCACTCGTCCTTTGTAAAACTCGCCTAGCGGCTCGTTTTCCAAACTTGGACTCGTACGTTAACAGATTGCCTTATGATACTTGTGTTTTAATGTACTATTTACACTAGTCCTGATACACCCTCTATATATAAATTAAATCAATGGAATACGATTTAATGTTTTTAAAAAGTTTTATTTTAAAGTACAAGATACAAGATATGATATGAACTCTGCTTTACATGTCTGAGATGAGCTATTTAACTACTTAGGTGGTATGACATTTGTGCTGTATAGGGTTTAATGTTACTTAAGGTCGCCGTCGAATACAGTCCAATCTTAATTCAGTTTGTTTGATTGAAGGAATTCATTAAAACAAATGCAGTTTTGTTTATTGATTTTGAGAAATGTAAATCTAATGGTTGAACTTATATTCATTTTTTTATTAACAATAATAATATTGTTTATAACATTAAATCACGTAATAAAATAAAAAAAATGGGTCCAAAGTATGTTCGTCATATGCAGATATTTTTTTTATAATGAATAATGAAAAAAAAAATTTAATGCAATAAGTAATTGTTATAAACCAATTGAATTACGATATTGCCCTATACTGTAATGTAAATTTAGTGCAGCGTTTTGTCGGAGCGCACTACTAGAGCTCTGCCGTCGCTCTCTCTACACCGCGCTCGCCACCACCCCTCCTCAGGTCATACCCACAAGCTAGAGAGAGGAGAGACAACGATTTCGCATGAAATCTTGTTGGCTCGGTCCGAATAGAGGCTAGCTGGCTAGCATCAGTTTTGAAATTTTATGCGCCAAGTTTATATACTCTTATTATAAAATGGTTAAAACTAAAAATTCAAATCAAAACAGGCCTTCAAAATCAAAGAAACGAACGGCTACTGCTTTAAGGAGGCGAAAAAATGCTCTTCTTCAACAAAAGAACTTGCAAACAAATATAAATTTGGCCAAAAAAGCAACTAGAAGAATTTTGTTGGATTCGTATGACGTTCCCAATCAAATTCCATAAAATTCTGAAGTACTAATTAGTTTGGAAGATGGCACACATATTTCAGATGATTTAATTAATTTCGAAGATGTTTGGTGCCAAAAAAATGTATACGAAAAGTTTGTTAATACTCCTTTTGTAAATGTTTATGAATATAGTTTATATAGTGTAGGGTTGGCAGATATGTACCAATAAAATGTTCTAAATGTTGATCAATTATAACCAAAATCTAATCAGCTCTTCATATGGATATAAATAAAAGGTATACGAAATAATTATAATTTTTAGAATTGTAGTGTTCGTGTTATCGTCACACACACACACACGCACGCACGCACTCACATACACACACGCACACATCATCGTAAAAAAATGCTAAAATCGTACTGTACGGCCTAAAACGTGACGGAAGGTGAAAACTACTTACGATTCTAATAAATAATTTATTTTTAATATAAAAAATTATAAATTATGTATTGCAAGTGATCCTAATCCTACGAGTGAATTTGCTTTTGAGAAAACCATAACAGGTAATAGAATTGTGCAATTAGGATATGTTCTAAAATGGGCCATGAAATTACAACTGGATCATTCTAAAATTTGCACTATGGGTCACTTATATCCGAAACCTGCAGAGGATTAGGTCTAATAAGCCTAACATGCTTCAAATGTTCAATGTATGATATTGAAATTTCTAAATACACCGAGGAATCAAATAAAGAAAAATCGGAAATAAATATTGGTTGCGTATGGGGCAATATAGCAACTGGTAGTACAAATTCGCACAAAGAAGAATTGCTTTCTATCATGAACATTAAATCTCTGAATAAGGATACATTTTACAAAATTGAACATGATCTTGAAAAGGTATATCCACCTCCTAATAAATTCACTAATAAATTTATTTAGCTGATTAATAAAAAATATCTCGGAAACATAAACTTCTGTCACATATATCAACATTGCTTTCATAAACGATATTTTATAAGCTGTGCCTAGCCTCCCAGCGTCAGTATTGGTATTAATCCCGGTTTGCTAATTATGTCTTAGCCAGATTGTAAAATTAGCCAAATTATAAAACACCTATGCATTTCACAATATGGATAGACGTTTTAATAAACGAAGAATAGCTTTCATACAAGCTAAGTGCACACGACTAGCCAGATTGTAAATCATTGTAGTCAACGAATATTTGACAATGTGGCGGTACTTTACAATCTCGCCACTTTTTATTTAGAATGCATGTTACCGGAAATCATGAACAGGAAAATTTCAAATGGGTTATTCTGCAAAAGAGATATAAGTCACTTGAGGGAATTAGATTTAGAATAAATTCAGAATAAAATTATCTATCGTTCTATGTAAAAGTATATGTTTCCATTTTAAAAAAAATATACGTATTCCAACTTGAAAAACCATTTTCTTTTATAAGTAGCTGTCACTTTTGGCTCCTACAACTTTATTATTTACATATATGCTTTGCTCTTAAAATACCTTGCACAAAATACCATAGTAAATACAGCAAAAAAAAATTATGTTGCACAATTTTATAGTCAGTCATATGGCATAATTTTCTGGGGCTGATCTCCCAATGCCGTTCGCATTTTTATAATACAGAAACGAGCTACATATTAGAAATATTTATAACCTTAGTTAAAGAAGTACCTTTAAACATAGTTTTATAAAAGAAAAGTTTCTTACTCTGCCATGTTTGTATATTTTAAATGTCATTTTATTTATTAGAAAAAATAAAAATCTAATTTTAAAATATAAGAATTGTCATAGTTATAATACTAGAGATAAAGAGAATTTAGTGCTTCCAAAACAAGTGAAATTTAACTCTAAATAATCCTTTTGTAATAGGAATCAAATTATATAACCATTACCAAAACATATAAAGAACATTGATTCGTTTAATTTATTTAAAAGGAAACTAAAATATTTATTAATTGATAAATGTTACTACATTAATGAATATTATACGGATAATTTTAAGTAGGTACTTTGTTTATTGAAATATCATGAACACTATATTTGTGACATGTATGTATTTTTGACATTCCATATACCGATGCAATTTTGGTCTTACTTGAAGAATAAATTGATATTATTGTTATTACTATTAATATTATAGAATTATTTTTTAACTTGAATAATAGAAATTATAGGGAGCCGCGTTTTTTTTCTAGATATGTTCTTTATGTACTCGTAGTATAAATATAAACCCTAATTATATTTATAAAAATACAATTTTTCTTGAAACCAAAATTAAATACTTTTAGTTCTTGAAGTATGGAAGAATAAAAATACTGCAGTGTAAAGATATTTCCCGGCCAGTACGTACTTGACTAGCCTCCAAGCGAGGTATTATCGCTCGCGCTAGCCGTAATTTTTAAATCTTGCTCTTTGAGATTTTGGCGCCTCTCCTTGCGATTGTAGCGCTAGAGATCCGCAGCGGATTAGTTTGTCAAGCCCAATTCGACGGCGACCTTAATGGAAAGTTACCAGGAATGATGCAACAAGGGCTGGGCATCTACATAATTCCTCCCCCCTAAGATGAAAGAATACCTGTTGGATATTCCATAGGTTCTGGTGACTCTCGGAATTAACGACGATATGATCAGCCTTTCTTCGTCGGAGGTTTGTGTGGGTGTAGAGGGTCTTGTAGCCTGGTACTTCTGGATTTGGTTCCACTCTTTGAAGTGTGAAATCTTCAACGAATTGATCTCACCAATAATTGTCGTGGTGAGATTTCGGACTTCTGAACACTCAGGGAACTTGATGGTTCGTGGATGCCGCGTTTAACACTTAAAAGTGACGACTTGAACTCTTCAACGAATTGGAGAATCGAATTTCGAAAATCTTCGGAGTTTTAAAGCCTTTTGGGCATCCTACCGACTGCGCCAATTAAATCAATGGAATACGATTTAATGTTTTTAAAAAGTTTTATTTTAAAGTACAAGATACAACAAGATATGATATGAACTTTATCTCTCTACAGACCGACATAAACTCTGCTTTACATGTCTGAGATGAGCTATTTAACTACTTAGGTGGTATGACATTTGTGCTGTATAGGGTTTAATGTTACTTAATGGAAAGTTACCAGGAATGATGCAACAAGGGCTGGGCATCTACATAATTCCTCCCCCCTAAGATGAAAGAATACCTGTTGGATATTCCATAGGTGTTGTTTCAATTGTTATTTCGCTACTTTTATTCTGATTACATAAATTACGTTTGTTAATTTCTACATAAATCTTATTAACTAAGAACATGGCTACAACTATGCATACAATGTATAATATTATATCGAAAAATATTGAATGTGACTCCGAGTTATGGATTTCATTTAAATGTGTTATTTGTTGATTTGGAATTTTAACTGATTCTAGATTTTTTATATTCAGTGTCTTATTAAGGATTATTTTATTTTTATTTTGTTCAATATTTAAGTTAATAATTTTATCATACTTGACATTTTTAAATAATTTTTGTTTGTTTATTAAACAGTTTTTTATTGAGTATATTCCAGCAATTTCTTTATCTTGAACTTCGTGATCACATTCGATATTTATTACATCTTTATTAGGTACAAAGAGATATACAATATTTGAATTTGGTATTGAAATGATTTCATTGTGATTAAGTACTTTAATATATTCGCAACTATCACTATTTTTATTAAAATACAAGTTTTCTAAACATTTATTTGCTAGGGAATTTTCAATGTTACAAATATAAAGTTTATCTTCTACCAAAGTACATTTGTTCAATTTATTAATGTGTGTATTAGTTTTCGAGTAATAGCCAGGGGTGATATCTAAGGTAACGTAAGTGTTATTGTGCAAAGTAGGAATAGGGGTGATTTGTAAGAGTTCGTTTTGTAGAAGGGGAATAGGAATGTCTATTATTATGTCTAAATTAAAATTTTCATATTTACAATAGGTTTTTACTAACTGTTGGTTTTGCCAATTTTTGATTACAAGCTGTTTTAAACTGCTTGATAATAATTTGTCAATTTCTTTTTTGACATCTTCTCTCGAGAGAATACCAAAATATAAAGTGTTTGTTTCACAAAAATCAAACGTGGTTTCAATTTCGTTAAGGATACTTATTAAATTTGTGGCTGCAAATGTCAGTTGCGTTATTATATTTTCGATATAGAGTATATCGTTGGTATCTATTATTTTTCCTAAAACAACATGCATCTCAGTAATTTTATTTTGAATAATTTTATTATTGGAGTTGATTTTTTCAACTTGTTTATTGAAATAATCCGAATATTTTTATTAAAGGTAATTACTTGATTTAAATTGTCTTTCAAAATATTTTCATTTTCTTTAATTAATTTCAAAGCGTTGTCGTATTTTTCTTGATCAGTGGCGTCTAAATTTCCAGTGATACTTTTTATTATAGAACCGATTCCGTTTATAAGTCCACGTTTTTCTTTATTGTCGTACAAGAGAATTTGTATTTTACTATTTACTATGTCTAAAAAGTTTTCTAGCATAATAAAGTTATTACTTAAAGTTTCTACATTTTTCTTATTATATTTATTCTCTAATTCTAATTTTAATTGATTATAGTGGTAAGTAAGATTATAATATGTTTCCTTAATTCTATCTAAATTGAGCTTAACATAGATGTACTTATTATTAGTTGAAATTAGTGCATTTCCTAGTTTCAGGACGTTAATTCCGGCATTGTGTCTTTCGTCTTTGAGGTCGATGGTTGTTGTTGTTCGTATGAGTCTGTAAATTGACGGAGAGGTTTTAATTTGTCAATTTTTACCTTTCTGTTCGTGTCAGTTATTACTTGGGCCCTATCTTTTATATACGTTTTAATTTGTTGTTTTTTGTAACGGGGTTTCTCGACTTTACCAGTGTTTCTTTTGGCTTGTTCTTCGAATGCTTTATCTGGTAATTTAATACTATCAACCTGTGACGTGGCGTATTTCTTTTTGCTGTTATCTAATAATAATTTAGTTTCATCGTAAATTTTTTTCATAATTTCTTTGTGGGTCTGAACGTAATTATCAGTAACGATTTCGGGAGAAATTTCTTCTTTTATTTCATTATAATAGCCGAAAAGTATTTCATTGGGTGTGCGTTTGATAACAGAGTGAATTGTCTGGTTATAAGCTTGAAGAGCATAACGGACTTTATTACTAATGTTTAAATCGTTGAAATCTTTATTTTGTTCCAGTATTCTAACATGTTCTATTATTGTTGAATGGAACCTTTCGATATTACCGTTACTTTTTGGATTATTGACGCTAATGAGGTGAATACGAATATTTTTGGTTGATAAAAAGTTGTAGATCAGCTGGTTGTTAAATTGTAGGCCGTTATCAGATATTATTAATTTAGGAGTACCGAAGATAGAAAAGTATTTTATTAATTTTTGTATTATAGTTATTGTATTGGTTTCGGACAAATGATAAATTTGTGCGTGCTTAGAGAAACTGTCGATTATTGTTAAGAATTTTTCTTTTTTTAATGATAAAATATCAATATGAATAATTTCGAGGGGCTTGGTCGCAGTTTGTGTTTTTATAATGGGTGTTTTTACGGGATTTCTTTCATATTTATTTTCCTGGCAAACATCACAGTTATTTATAAATTTAGAAACTGTTTGCTGCATATTTGGCCAATAATACTGCTGTTTTAATTTCTGATAAGTTTCAATTATGCCACGGTGATTTGTTTTACCTAAATGATAGTTCTTTACTAGGTCGATTTGTTCATCTGACGCTTCTATGTCTTGTAACTGATTTTTACAACTAGTCAAAATATAAGTGCCTGGTTGAAAGTGAATTTGCAAAATAGAATTTAACATTTTTTGGAATTGTACCGGAACGATGCAATGATAATGTATTCCAGGTACGAGGTATTCTTTAATAAATTTTAAGAGAGTATTTTTAAAATTAGTCTTGTTTAAGTAAATATAAAATCTTTGTTTTTCGTGTCCAAACATTTTTTTTATTTCTACAGTGCTTTTCGAAGTTGTTTCTTTAAATATAATTTGGTTTTTACTGAAATTTATAGGAATGTCTTTATAGTGCAGGCCGTTGATAGGGGATTCGTCATCAGAATGCTGCGTATAACTGTCGGTGTCCTTTTCAGCGATAACGGAGTTTGCATAAGTTTCGATACTATTCAGAGTAAAAACGTTGATTTGTATGTCTGTATTTTCAAAAATTTGTCTTAGTAGATTTTCTATATCAGACCAATTTTGTTTGTCTAGACCAGATGCAATTTTTGGCATGTTAATTGAATTAATATTGTTTTCGATTAGATAATGTCTTAATTGTATTAAACAGTTTTTAATATCTTTTAAATTTGGCTCGTCAAAATAATTCTCTTTTGAAATTAAATGTATTATTAGTCTAGGTGATGTTTGTACGGCGATGTTATTTACTATTTTTATTTTTTCTATATTGTTGGTGGTGTGGTACTTTTCGTTAATCTGTTTTGCGAAACCTTGACCCATTTTAAAATCTTGTGAAACGCAATGAATTATGGGTTCCTTGTGGTCAAAAATATTTGAAGTTTTATAATTTATCTCGAAAGGTTTCGGAATTCTGGATAAGTAGTCTGCGACGTAATTTTGTTTACCTTTTTGATACTCTATGTCATAATTGTATTGTGATAATTTCAATTTCCAACGTATGAGTTTTTGAATTTGGTTCTTTTAGACTGTTTAGCCAAATAAGGGGTTTGTGATCCGTAATCAGTTTAAATTTCCGGCCATACAAATAGTGATGAAAATGTTTCGTGGCCCACACGATAGCAAGTAATTCCTTTTCGGTGGTCGAATAATTTACTTCATGATCGTTGAGAGTGCGACTTGCGTAGGCTATAGGTAGATCTTTACCGTTTATGTTTTGGGATAAGACTGCTCCTAAAGCGAAATTTGATGCGTCGGTCGTTAAACGGAGTTGTTTCGAAAAATCAGGATACTGTAATATTGGTGCGTTTGAAAGTAGTAGTTTACATTTTTCGAAGCACGAAATGTATTCTTTGTCATCAATATTAATTTTGGCATCTTTCTTTAAGCATTTGGTAAATGGTTTAGTTAATTTGGAAAAGTCTTTTATAAATCTACGGTAATGACCAAGAAAGCCTAAAAATGATTTAATTTCTTTTTGAGTCTTTGGAAGAGTAAGTTTTTTAATAGTTTCAATTTTATCTGGATTCGGTTTAATGCCCTCGGTAGTAATTATATGTCCAAGATACGCAACTTCTTTTCTTAGAAATTCGCTCTTATCTAGTTGTAATTTAAGATTCGCCTCTCTTAATCTTTGGAAAACAATTTTGATGTTTTGAATGTGTTCTTGTAATGATTTGCCTAAAATAATTATGTCGTCCAAATACACAAAACATATTTTATTAATGAGGTCTTTTAAAACAAAATTCATTAGTCGCTGGAAGGTACTTGGTGCGTTCTTGAGGCCAAATGGCATTCTAAGGAATTCAAAGTGTCCTTGATCGGTAGAAAAGGCTGTTTTTCTACTGAATCAGAATCCATTTCGATTTGGTGGAATCCGCTTTTTAGGTCAATAGTACTGAAATAATTACATTTACCAAGTTGGTCCAAAATGTCCGCGATATCGGGTATCGGAAATTTATCGTCGATAGTCTTTGAGTTTAGTTTGCGGTAGTCAATAACCATGCGAAATTTTGTTTCACCCGAAGCATCCTGTTTTTTGGGAACAATCCAAATTGGGCTACTCCAAGGGGAGTATGAGTGTCTAATTATGTCCTGATCTAACAATTTATTAATTTGTTTGTTAACTTCTTCCTTGTAGATAACCGGATATTTATATGATCTTTGATAAACTGGGGATTAAATTCAAAGTGGCTGGCTGGATTTGTGGAGCTGGTGGATTCATTGTGTGTGTATGTGATATTTAAATAAAATGATGTAAATATTAATTAGAATAAATATGAAATTGTTTAACAACAATGAATAGTAGAATGTAATATACTTGTAAATATTAATTTGAATAAATATGAAGTTGTTTAACAACAATGAATATTAGAATGTAATAAACTTACATTAATATTAATAATAAATTCACGACGGCCAATTTCATGGTCTTTGTGGAGTGAATTTGGGATGGTTCCTGATGTCCGCTCAGGTGGTGGGGTCGAGATGTCTTCTACGGACGATCCGCTTCTGGTGACTCTCGGAATTAACGACGATATGATCAGCCTTTCTTCGTCGGAGGTTTGTTTGGGTGTAGAGGGTCTTGTAGCCTGGTACTTCTGGATTTGGTTCCACTCTTTGAAGTGTGAAATCTTCAACGAATTGATCTCATCAATAATTGTCGTGGTGAGATTTCGGACTTCTGAACACTCAGGGAACTTGATGGTTCGTGGATGCCGCGTTTAACACTTAAAAGTGACGACTTGAACTCTTCAACGAATTGGAGATTCGAATTTCGAAAATCTTCGGAGTTTTAAAGCCTTTTGGGCATCCTACCGACTGCGCCAATTAAATCAATGGAATACGATTTAATGTTTTTAAAAAGTTTTATTTTAAAGTACAAGATACAACAAGATATGATATGAACTTCATCTCTCTACAGACCGACATAAACTCTGCTTTACATGTCTGAGATGAGCTACTTAACTACTTAGGTGGTATGACATTTGTGCTGTATAGGGTTTAATGTTACTTAATGGAAAGTTACCAGGAATGATGCAACAAGGGCTGGGCATCTACATAATTTATATATATATATATATATATATATATATATATATATATATATATATATATATATATATATATATATATATATACATATATCCGTTTGGCGGTGGCTCTGTAATGTTTTGGGCGGGAATCTGTTTCAACGGCCGCACAGAGTTGGTCTCTATACGTGTAAGATCAATGAATGCGGATTATTATCTGGAAAACATCGTAATTGCAAATGTAATGCCATTTTCTCCTTTTGTGGGTCCCAATTTTTTATTCATGCAAGATAATGCTCGTCCCCACGTGGCTAGACAAGTTATTGACTACTTAAATGCTGTTCATATTCCTTTTATGGAATAGCCACCGAACAGTCCCGATTTAAATCCTATAGAACATCTATGGGACGCTCTCAAAAAAAGGTTCGAAGCCGTACACCCCCACCTGCCCACCACAATCAACTGGTAGAAGGAGTAATTGCAGAATGGAAGAATACTCCCCAGCAATTATTGAAAATTTAATGTCTAGCATGCCAAGGTGCATGAATGCTGTAATTAGGAGTAGGGGAGGACATACACGGTATTAATATCGCGTTGAATCCACTATTTCTATTTTTTTAAATTTTTATCTGTTTTTATGTTGTGCAATTTTTCAACAATTTTTTTTTTTAAGTCAATAATAATTTAAGATAAGTTCGTTTTTCGTTGATTTCGTTTGCAAACGATTAGACAAATCTAATTTATAAGTTTTTATTTCATTTTTATTATAATAGTCGTTCTAAAATTGTTATTATATGAATTTAAGAAAGTGGTGCGTTAATTTTGTCCATGAGTTTATATGAAAAAAAAAAATTATAAATAAAAGTTATTTTGAGTGGCCCGTTTTTCAGTGTGAATACTTGGAACCCGAACATGGCCCGTTGATACGGGGAAAACGCTTTTCGCAGACTGTTGCTCGCCGTTTCAACTGACGACAACGGTGTGGTATCAATAGAAAGATAAAAAAATTCTGCATCAAATGACACATGATACATGTAAATTTTCAATATTTTAAACCCATAAATTAATTATTAAATTTATTCAATTTCTTATTCATTTCGATAGCTATGTTGAACAAAATGACTAACTATTTTATTTCAAGCTATTTATAATCTGTTACAAAATATTAAACAGAAATTAAAATAAAAAAATATAGCTAACGAATTCTGACCGATAAAATATCAAACGGTTGTTTGTCATTTTATTCAAATGCCATAATGACTATCGATAGTAATAAGAAATTGTATAAATGTAATAACTAATTTATGGGTCTAAAATAGTGCAAATTTACATGTATCATGTGTCATTTCATGTTTCATGCAGATTTCTCTTCTTTCTTTTGCTACCACAACCATTGTTGTCAGTTGAAACGGCGAGCAACAGTCTGAGAAAAACAATGTTCGGGGTTCAAGTATTCACCCGGTATATATCGCGTTTTACGAGTGACATTATTAAATAATATATATATATATATATATATATATATATATATATATATATATATATATATATATATATATATATACATCGAATTTGTTTTATTGTCTGACATTTATCCACAAATCACGATTTGGTATGTTTGAATAAGCTGTTGTCTGGCAATTTTATAGGCCCTCAGCCTATAAAATCAAAATTGCGCCGGCTATTGAGGGGGAATAAATAAATTATGATTCCAAAATAAAATAAACATTTATGCTATTTTATTATCGCTATGAAAAATAAATGAATATTATAACAAAGTATAAGTCTATATACTCTATAATTGCAAATTTATTTAATTTATTAAGTTTAATGCAAGAAATTTATGTTCAAATAGAAACTGCTTGAGAAGCGCAGTGCTGGACAAATGGCCACTCCTCCACTATTTGAATTGTTTCATTTCCATTGGTAGCACGAACCTCCTCCTACACGCTATTTGTTAAACATTTACAGGTGGTGTAGTCTAACGAAAAAACCTCTTATTTCCGAATTATATCATTTTAGTTTTTTATTAGTCTTCATTATTAAACATGTACTTTCGAGTGAGCTGGAATCCCCCATTTTCAAATTTCGTATTTAATATGTATGGTCATCATCTACTATGACCTCCGTATAAAAATATTAAAAATAATTGAACTGAATAAAATTTTGGGAACTAAACTAGGAAATTAGCAATGAAAATTAAATAAATTATCTATAATTATGTTTTTGTTTCATTCATAAAACAATGCTATGGTTACATCTTTTTTTTTCAGATATTTTCTATCGCGCTGAGCTATACTCCCACAATTCAGTTCCAAATTTCATCCATTCG
This sequence comes from Harpalus rufipes, assembly GCA_951394225.1. Lineage (NCBI taxonomy): Eukaryota > Metazoa > Arthropoda > Insecta > Coleoptera > Carabidae > Harpalus > Harpalus rufipes. The sequence continues at coordinate 14,239,608 of OX596287.1, read as the reverse complement.
AGGAAGTCATTGACGATAGGGAGCCTTCTGTTAAGGTAAGAAAATATTTATAATTCTATATATTAATATATACATTTTGTATGAATGACTAACTTCCTATGAAGTATGGAAATTATATTTTTTTCTCCAAATTAATATTAAAAATGTGGTCCGGCTCGATTTTTTTTGTATTAGTTTTATCGAAAGAATAAAACATATTGTTCCCATATTTATTGTTTATTATATACACTTTCATTAATAAGAAATTGTTTATGAAAATTATATTACTGGAAACATTATTGAAGGACAGTATAGAAAAGATTAAGGCTCTTATTATCAGCACATTATTATAATAATAACGCTATTATGAAACGCGCTTTTACATTATATTCTTACTTGGTTAAACGTCACTTTTAACAAAAGCGCCATATAAAAGTGGGTTTTTTAATACGTATCTTAGTGATTGAAATTCACCACTTCTTCCACTTCAGTGACGAGGGTACGAATGCAAATTCTACAGTTGCTGAATCTTAAAGAGGGAGACTCCGTAATAGCTTGCTTCGCCAATGGCCATCGCATGGATGGATTTTACCGACCTTTGTTTCCAGCTGACTGGGATGTGAAGTAAAGTTACTTCCCAACTTGTAGGTTAGGAACGCACAGATTATTAACCAATTGTGAATAAAAGTAATTTAATAGAAAACTGTACAATGTACAATTTGCGACACTTGGTGAAGTTGTTCTAAATATTAAAATATTTGATATCTTGATATCTTCGTGGGATGTTTATCATCCGTCCACTCAACCAGTCTCAGTGCCTCGAAAGAGGCGTCAGTACACCACACTGATGAGCTACAATAACAGCGAAACGCGTCTGTGGTTCTGGTTGAATGGGTCAGTCTCTGATAAATGACCGAGAGGTTGATTCAGAGCCTGAAATCTTGTGAAGTGTGCCAAGTGTTCACAAATATTTAAAAAAAGTAATTTCTAAGAACAGTTTTACTTTCAAATATCGAACTATTGTTTTGCAAAGATAAATAACTACTGGCTTGTCAATACCAACCAGTTCTTCTTTCTTCATCATTTAGATTGTTTATCATATTTTACCGGTATATGGAATAAAATCGTAAATTATTTCAAATTTTCTAGCTCGTGCAAATATTTTCCAGCCTTCAATTCAATTCTAAAACGTTTATTTCTTTTTATGTTTACAAATATAAAGATTGATACATACGTTATAATGAATGTCGTTATAGGGCTAGTGCCCTCTTCAGAGATCTTACATATAATATATACAAAAAGAAATATATTTATTTATGTTAGGGAAATATTTACATATAAACAAGTAGCTATTGTAGATAATACATTTTAGAGAAAAGGATACATTTACATGTCAGTTATTCTAATTATCAGGGGAGCACTTTCTAACACTTGTAACATGTTGTCGATTGGGGGGTGTACAAGTGTAAATGGGGTATAGGGGATTTGTACTTGGGGCGGCGGTAGTGATGTTGATTCTAGTTACTTTAGAGTAATCGTTACTATTCGTTAGTCGAGTGGACAGTAATATATTCGTTACTTTGATTACTTTCTTATATCCACTTCACTACTCTATATTCATAATTAGGCTTTGATTGTTTGATTACGTTATTCGAACGTCGAACTGTAATTTTTGGTTATACGTGTCCACGCATATTTTATTCCTCGATAAGGAAATTGGCATCTATTTTAAGACCTTTAATTCGGTGGGTTGATAAGAAAGAAATCCGAAATAATATGCCTGTTTGCTTTAGAAATTTTCCAAATGTAGTGGTAGTACTAGATTGTACCGAATGTGCTGTACAGAAACCGAAGTGTTTGAAATGTAGGATTAAGTGTTACTCACATTACAAATCTCAATTGACGGTAAAGTTTATGACGGGTGTGACGCCGGGGGGACTTTTATCCTTCTGTAGTAAAGCATATGGTGGACGAGCAAGTGACAAGAAAATATTTGAACAGAGCGATATAATAAATTTATTGCGCAGGAATGATGAGATAATGGTCGATAGGGGGTTTCTAGTGGATGATATATGTGGATATAAGCAAGTAAAAGTTGTTAGACCCCCTTTTCTTAGAAATAAGAAACAATTTACAAAATCGGAAGCTCTACATAGTAAAGAAATAGCTTGGGCTCGAGTTCATGTTGAACTACACGTTCAACATGAACAATCAACGAATAAAAAACTTTAAAATTTTATGTAATAAGTTAGAGTGGGGTATGATGTCGTATGTAGATGAAATTTTTACTATAATCTGTGGTATTGTTAATTTATCAGCACCAGTACTTGGTGACGACAATTTTTTTTAAATAAATGTATAAAAAAAACAGCATGTATATGATAAATATATACTTGATTCACAAAAAACGTGTATCATTTTACGAAAATAATTATCTTTTAATTTGCACAACAATGCTTTACAAAATGTTTTATTTATAGGTACAGTGATAATTTTAATATTTGTACTAACAGAACTATATATAATAAAATCACATGATTCCAAATTTAAAGTAGCTAAACTTAATTGTACTTGACCATAATATTTATGTTTCTCCTTTATATGTAATACATAATTTTTTTTGTTAAAAAAATACATTTTTCTAGTAAAGATTCTTCTATCACATCTTTTAATTCGTATGGGCATTTTATTTCAATTAATTTTGTCGGTGTTTGAAAATCTTTTACTACAACTCCATCCGGTGAACACGCAAGCCATTCATTCATTTTGGAAATAATTAAACCACACTTCATAACATAGTTATTAGTTTCTGCGACATATTTCTTCCTTGCAGCATCTTCATACTTAATTCCATGTTGAACATATTTATTACTAAAAGATTTCGGCCAAAAATATCTGCACGCTTTAGTTCTCCAGTTTTCTTTGCCATATGTGTAGATTTCGTAGCATCTACTTGCCGTAATTCTGAATGGTCTATGTATGTGCCATTCATTCATATTATCCATAGAATCCTTACAAATATTTATTATTTTATCTGTGCTCAGGTCTCCAAAATGATAATTATACACACGAGTACAACACGCTTGTAATTCTATTGTGTAATTCTTCAGTTCTGTCATCAAATCAGACTTATATGAATTCATCACAATTTTGGCAATTACATCTGGCACATATGGTTCTATATGCATTACACCGGATGATGAAGACTGCGTCGCAGACGAACGACCAGCGTCAAAACGAATGCGATTGCTGAAAAATGTATTAATACGATATCAAACTTGGTTGCAAAATAATGAACCTTAAATGTTTTGCTGTATGCTGACGTTCTGTCAATGTTCTCAAAAGATTTAAGAATTGCCCTTTGTTCTTCTTCTAGCAGCTGTAGCTCCTGGGACTCGATGCAGCAAAACTTAGCCACACACATTTTCTATCCGTAGAAGACACATCTTCCAAAGTAAGGATATTATGCCTAGAAAATTTAAAAAAAAAAATGAATAAATACATCTGTTTATAAATATTTTGATCTTGGGATCATACCTGTTCAAATATAGCAAAACTGCTACAACATGCTTGCAACATTCACTTGCTCCAGCTTTGCACGAACAATTCATAGTTTGTACAGATGCTGTATCATTCACGATGTTAATAACACCAGTAATTGTGTGTGGAATTTCAGTCAACGCACTTGTTTGTAGGCACAGCGAATATACTTCGATTTTCTCAAATGTGCTTGAGACACTACCACATAATATTATATGGCCACTATTTATCACTTGCTGACCTTCTACCATATTTCTAGAAGAAACAGTGCAGTTTGCAAATCTACAAAGAGCATCCAATTCTAACGCAATAAAAGTATTCATTACTACTCGAAAAAGCTACCTACTCAACTAAAGAAATAATATTTACACCACTAAACTAATAATATATAAAAATAAACTTGAAAATAGATTATAGAAAAAATATTTAGAATTAATTAAACTACTATTATCTAATATTACACTAAAAAAAAAAAAAACTAAACTATGAAGATAACCTAATAACTACTAGCTAAAGTATTAAAAAAATGATAATTAATAATTAATCTACTGCTACAACTACTAAAATAGGAAACTAGAAAGTATACTCTACCTAAAACAATAATAAACACTAAAAGAAAAGTCAAAATAAGAAAAACGACTGTCAGCAATGGTACGCTTATGGAAGTTTAACAGAAATGCTCCCTTGTCCAAGTTTTGACGTAAGGTGCACAGCGCCATCTCTACGTAGTGAAATATCCCAATACGAATATTTGGACCCACATATGTTGCATTTTGCACATCCTGGAGAAGTAACCGAAAAGTGAAGCCATGTAGAGCTTCTTTTGACTTTTCCTTCCATTTTAAATCTATAAAACAACTATTCAATGTTTTAGCACTTGGTCAATTCAACACGTTTATATTTAATAGCATATTTAAAAAATTATAGTTAAAAAAGCATGATTAACTTTAAATATAAATGAAAATATAGGTACTTGTTTAACGTTTTACACAAATTCACAAATACACATAAAATTACGCATTACCTTTTATGTCTTCAGAAAACAGGGGAATTCTCCTATTTTGTTAAATCTTTGAATGATATATCTATAATTACAACCTACTTGTTTATCTACCTGCTCGTAGAGGTCGCAAGTTTTGTATTCTTTAATGCCATATAGGATCTTATTCTGTTAATACAAAGTACTAAGTAATCAAATCAAAAGTAACGATTTGTCTGTCGGATTGTTATTCGTTACTTTGGCTATCATCGAATAACGAGTACTCATATACCGAATAGTTACTTTTTTGACATCACTACTGAACGGCTTGTTCACTGGCTGTCGGAGCTGGCTCGGTACTCGTTGTAGTGCTGAAGATGGTAGAGGAGCCAGGCTCGTGACTCTATCTTGTCATCTCAATTCAATTCAAAAAGAATTTTATTAATAACAATATTTACAGACACATAGTAAAACGCATAAAATCATAAAAAGGTATGAGCTACTTATAGGGCAACACCCTCTTCATGTCGTGGTAAACATTTTTTTTTTAAAGAAAATTACAAATTGTATTTGTACACATACATTTAGAGTTTATTTTAATATATTTGGTATGACATTGTAGGTTTCCGGGATATCTTCTGGTAAGTCGTCGTTGGTGTGCAGTAGAGCAGCAACAATTTTTTTATGTTTGTATTTTGGTTTCCTTTGGATTATTTGGACAGGATTGTATAGAATGGGTACACTCGCCGATTGCCCGCCGATGCAACGCTTTACGAACCGCTGCTGGAGGTGCTCCGTCACTGGGTGGATGGTCACTTGCTGGTGAACTTCTGCCGATGAAGATCCCCATTCCAGGCCGAGGACTCGCCTGAGAAAACGTCTCTCCATAGATAGTATCCGTTGCAACAGCTGCGGACGGACTGTGGCGTACACGACGGCTTTAAAGTCGACAAGCGGCCGGACAAAAGTCTTGTGTGAAGATACTGTCTGGAAACAGCCTTTGAGCCTCCCGCGAAGAGCTGAGATGAGGGCCGTGCTTCTTCGCATCTCGGTGATGCACCGTTGAATGTCGGGCTTCCAGTACAGCGTATCTGTGTAGTTGTGACCTAGGTACATATGTTGCTGTTCTCAGGTTTTTGACTGGTGTTCCACAACCGGAGGCGGACATTGTAATATGGGTTCACCCGGTTTTTGAAAAGATGCAGTTGTGTGTTTACAGGATTAGATTTTATGTGCCATACGCATCCGACTCTCCAGTTGTTAACACACAAGCTGAAGTCTCAACTCTGGAGATGGTGCGATGCTCCACAACACAGTATCGTCGGCAAATTGTTGGATAAAGCAGCCTGTTTGGGATATCGCTGTAGAACAACAGGGGCAGGAGTGGAGAAAGCACGCTTTCATATGGAACTCCATTTGGAACACGGATTGTATCCGATTTCTTGTCTCCAACAGGGACGCGGGCCGTTCTGTCTTGTAGAATGCTGGCTGTGACTTGTAGGATGGTTGGTGAGCATTCCGATTGGAGCAGCTTTGGCAATAGGGCATTGTGCCACCCCCTGTCGAAGGCACGCTCGAGGTGGAGGAAAGCGGCTGCAGCGACGAACCCTCAGTTGAGGGCATGTGTTACACTGTCGGATATTTTCATGACAGCATCCTGTACTGCATGGCCTGGTCGAAACCAGAATTGTTGTTCAGGGATAATGCTTCGCTTTGTGCAGAATGCTGTTAGCCTTACACAAATTATATTTACCAAAATTTTGCCGAGTGCGTTTAGAAGGGAAATGGGATTGTATGAAGAGCGATAGAAAGGATTTTTATCGGGTTTAGGGATCAACACGACTTCGGCGTGTTTCCATGGAGATCAGAAATAGTCAAGGGAAAGACAGGCGTTGTAGATGTTGGTAAGGAAGGTTATAGCTTGGGGAGTTAGGGCTGAGAAAATCACTCTATCTTCACCTGGGCCCTTATTCTGTAACTTGCGTGAGCATTTGCGTGACTACATTTGCGTGACTACATTAAATGACGTCACTGTTTGTTCCTAGTGACTTTTATGGGGAATTTTATGCATTAGGTTTTTATGTCGCGATGTTTAATATTGGTATTAGGTTTGAAATCATCATAGCGTCAATGTCATACAGGCTTCTTTGCTTAATCTAAAAAAAAATTCTGTATTCATCATTTCGAAAGGATTTTATCCATCCCTCAACTTTCTACGTATTATTCGGGTATCATATCTTTCTTCTAATATCTCCTCCTCAGCTAAAGCTATAAAAATGCCAACTAAAGCCATTATGAGGAGAACTAGGTATAATCTGAAACAATTTTAGCAATATAAACCAAATAATAAGGTAAATTGATAACCTCAAATTATGATACACTTACATTTGTGAATTATTTAATCACTAAAAAGAAACGATAAAAATAAAAACAAATTAAAAATAACAAGAAACAACAAAAGACGTAATATAACAATAAAAATAAAACAATAAAACGCGCAAAATGACAGCAATACGAGACAACTACAGAATTAAAGTGAGATAGGTAGTCACGCAAGTAAGAAACAGGACCTCTGTAGGTCACGCAACTATATTTGCGTGTCTCGCAATGTATGACGTCATAACTAGTAGTTCTTCAGATCTCTAATAGATGGCATACTGTATACATGTGACTAATTTGTGTTAGTATTGGCGTCGTAAATGCTCACGCAAGTTACAGAATCAGGGCCCTGACGCAGATCTGCCTTTTTTTGTTTTGACGATGCCTTCCACTTCAGCTTCGTTTGTTCTATTATCGTCGTTGAGTTGGTGCATTTGCCGTTGGAGAAAATGTGGAATTGCGGTGTTCACAAACCGCTGGTAGCGTTCGTCAAAGGCGTCGTAATTGTTGTTGCTGTACACATTTTGCAAGAGCTCTGCGAAGACGTTGGCTTTCTCTTCGGGTTGGGCGATAGTGTCATCTTCCATGCGCAGGTTACCTGGTTTTGTTGATTTTTGTACTGTAAGCAATCTGAATTGCTGCCAAAATTTGGCACCACACCAAGGATACAATTTGGAGCAGGCATCTACCCTTTTTTACCTTCCGTCACCTCTAGGTAAGGAATGTATTGTCTTTGGTCAAAAAATTCGGTGGTGAGATTTCATTGAATAAGCACGTTTTAGGGTCTTTACAATACGATTTTACTATTTTTACGTTGATGTCTGTATGTATGTGTGTGTGTGTTCGTATGTGCGTGTATGTGTGTGTATGTGTGTGTGTGTGTGTGTGTGTGTGTGTGTGTGTGTATGTGACCACTTTTTCGTGGACGATATCTCCAATACTAGAATTCCAAAAATTACAATTCTTGCGTATTCCTCTTCCTTACAACCATATGCAGACTTGATTAGATTTTTGTTATAATTGGTCAACCGGAAGTACCCTCATTTGAAGATTTTAACAGTTTTTCTTGAAAAACTCAGTTAAATGTTATTATAACTTAAAGAATATATTATTCTCTATACGATTTGATTGCATTTTATATTTCATATTCAACATATATAGAGTTAAAGAATAATAAAGATAAAAAATTCGTATAAATTTCATAATTCAGCCAGCTATGCTAACATAACCACGGAAACTGCTAATATATTCAGGTAATTCAAATTGACAGATGTCAGTATCAATAAAAAGCAACTAATTGAATGAAAAAATAAGGGAAGTAATTCTAGTTTTAGAAGTTTTTAGATATAATAGAGACGATTACATTAGTTTGAACATGTCATGAGGAGAGATGAATAAATTAATAGAAGGTGGAAGAAACATAGGAAGACCAAAATATAAGATGAAAAGACTGTATTGCAGAAGACTTGAGAGAAAAGGAACTGAATGAGGGCGACACGCAAAACAAAAATTAGTGGAAGAAGAAAATAATAATGAGCGACCCCCTAACGAATGGGAAAACTAAAGAAGAAGAAGATGTCAGTGTCAAGTGCAATTTGCATAGTTTGTTTATGAAATAACTTTACTGGAAATATAGGATCTTTTGCAAAAAAATTATGTATATAGGGCGCGTGCAGTGACATGACTTTGCTGCCTTTGGAAAGCAGATATGGGGACCCGTATCAAAATGATAGAAATTAATTATGTCCATAACTGACAAGTGTCATAATTTTTCATTCAAAATTTCAAGATTTTCTTATTTCATGTGATTTGTTTGTTATCAGGATATGGAATTCCGTTGCCGAGAAAGGGAATCATAAAATACCAAAAATTTAGAATCTTTTGCAAGAAAATTTATGTATGGAATTTGTACATAATACACAGGATTGACGGAAGGTATTGTGCTGGCCACATCAGATTTTTTCCTCTGTATTGGAGAACCGCTCTTATAATTTTTGCATTCTCTCGGTTCCACTCCGTTTTGGCTTCAGGGACGTGTGTGCGGACGAATTGTCTGTACAATCGCAACTTGTTGCGAATGGCTGCGACGACTGAAGGTGGAAATGGTGGTCGATCCTTCGATCAGGAATAGAAGGAGACAAGGCATTGTCACGCGTACGTTTCAAAATCATCTGAGCGATTTTGAACCTAATTGCAACGCCGGAATCAGCTGAATCAGTCTAGTCGACCAGTTAAATACTGTTATCTTACAGTTGACTAAATCTAAATAAATACTTGATTATTCTTCATAACTACAAATTTTCTTGATTTTGCTTTATAAACGTAATATAAATTACGGACAGGTTAAATACAATTTTCCAAAAAAAAATTTTCTTTCGCTCCGCGGGCCACCCCGTCTTCTTCAATCACTCGTCGTTTTGAGGGCAGGGTATCAATTTGGTACTATGGAACAAATTTGACTCTGTTTTCTTATGCCCAGTGTTTATCTTATAGATTGAATTGGATATCTTCTCCAGGATTTCGTAGGGACCAATTCTGAGTTCATCGAGTTTTTTTCTGTTTAACTTGTTTCCGTTCTCTACAAACACCATATCTCCTACCTTGAAATCCACGTGTTTCCTATTTTTATCAAAAAAATTCTTATTATAGTTGTGTGATCTTGTTTTGGAGTGCAATATTCCTATCCTTTTGTAAATCCCTCTTTTTTAATTAGTTTATTTTTTTTATCACATAACTTCTCATTTTTCATTTGGTCTTCTTTGATGACTTCTGTAGTTATTAAATTTACAATTTGCAGCTTTTCTTCTTCATCGTCGTCTGGTTCCAACACTGGATTTCTGCTTAAGCAATCCGCTTCAAGATTGTATCTACCAGGGGCGTATTTGATTTCTAAATCGTATTGTGACAAATAGTATGTCATATCCCCTAGTTCATCATCAGTCCTGCATTTCAAGTTTAAGTTCTCTAAAGGCTTGTGATCCGTTAAGACTTCGAATTTTCTGCCTATCAATCGATATTGCCAATATTTTACGGCTTCTTTCACCGCTAAGCATTCTAAGTATATGGCTTTTTTCTTTTTTTGTATATTGTTTAGTTTCTTTGAAAAGTATGCTATTGGTTTTTCCTCGCCATCTATTTGAAGTTGTTTGAAAATCGCGCCAATTCCTTTTATGCTAGCATCTGTATAAATTCTTATTTTGAGTTTTTGATCAAATATTCCCAAGACTGGTTCACTACAAAGCAATATTTTTATTTTATTGAATGATTCTTCACACTCGTTCGTCCATATAAATTGTTGATTTTTCCTTAACAAGTTATGTAGTGGGTCCAAAATTATTGCACTATCTTTAATATATTTATTGTAAAAGTTTATCTTCCCTAAAAATTGTCTCACATTCTTTTGTGATTTGGGTGTAGGGAAGTTTTTTATTGCTATCAGATTATCTTTTAGCGGACGTATAGTATTATTTTGTATAATATGTCCTAAATATTTCACCCAGTCTCTTGCAAACATACATTTTGTGAATTTCAATCTGAATCCTTCAGTTTGTATTGCTTCAAGTACTTTTTCCACATGCCGTATATGTTCCTCAAAAGTTTTCGAAAATACGAGTATATCATCGATATAATTCACTGTAAAGCTCGAAAGATTATTTTTTCTTATTATATTGTTCAGAATTCTCTGAAATATAGCTGGCGAGGTCTTCAAACCAAATGGTAGACAGGTCCATTGAAAATGGCCTTCTTGAGTGATAAACCCCGTCTTCGCTCTGTCTTCGATTTTCAGCGGTATCGACCAAAAAGCTGAATTTATATCAAGAGAAGAAAAATACTTGCAATCTCTTGTCTTTTCTATCAAATCCTCAATAAGAGGGAACGGTTGTGCTTGTGGAACAACTATCTTGTTCAAGTCTCGGAAATCTATACATAGCCTGGATTTTCTGTCTTCATCGCGTTTGTACGCCAAGGTTACTGGGGCAGCGAATGGGCTGTATGATTCCTCTATAAGTTTCCTCTCTAATAGTTTTCCCACTTGTTTTTCAATTTCTTTTTTGTCCTCAATCGTACATCTGTACGGTCTTTTACTAGGATATTTTTCAATTAATAAGTCGATGTGGGCTTCGTAATTTTTTACTGTCCCTACATCATATTTATCTTTCGCAAAAGTTGCTCTGTATTTTTTTATTAAGTTATCAATCTTATCTTTTTCTTTATAGTTCAAGTGGTCTACATGTATTTTAAAATTTTCCTCATTAACGTGTTCGTTGAAATTTATAATTAAATTTTCATGGCTTCTTGTGTCTTCAATTTTTAGTAAATTTTTATCAACTCTACTTGGAATATTCTTCTGTTTGATTTTTAAATTTTCATCTTGGCATAAATTAAATTCTTTGATGCAATCTAAGCCAATCAGAATATCATGGTTAAAATATTCACTATTTATAACAATAACGTTTACTTTTTTCTCAATTTCAAAAATCTTCATTTTTATAGGTATTAAACCATCTGCTTTCCTGACACCATTGATTGTTTTTATATTTGTCATTCCAGAATTGCTTATTTTCCTCTCATTTACTTTGATCAATTTAGAATTTATTAGAGATATATTTGAACCGGAGTCATAAATACCATCTACTTCAAGAGAATCGTTCAGCAATACCTTTATTTTTATCAATGGTGTCATAATTAGTTTTTTGATTCTTCTTTCAGTGCATCTTCCAGTTCTGCGTTATTAATAAACTCTATTCTTTTCCTCTCTTCACTATATTTCGGTTTAAACCAGCAATCAGCTTCTGAGTGAAAACGTGTGCCTTTGTTATTTGTTTGACAGTATTTGCATGGTGATTTTTTTATTTTTACTTCTGTCTTGCTTCCTCTTTTTTCTCCAAATTTCTTCCTATCAGTTAAATGCTCCAGTTTTCCCACCTCATTAAATAAATCTTCGACATTTTGAAGTGAGTCCCTGTCAATTCTATCTGATATGAAGTTTGGTAAACCCGTAGCTATGAGATCTATCAATGTGCCAGTATCAATCTCTTTTCTAATTTCTAGGAGCAGTCTTTCTTTCCTTACAGCATATTCCAGAAGAGATCCTGTTTGGTATTTGAATGACATTGCATATCTAATTTGACTCCATCCTTTATTCGCATAAGTTTCAATAATTTTTTTTTCCATATATCCCAATCTGAATTTATAGTTAGTTTTATCATCATACTGCTATACCAATCTAGACAGGATTTTTCTAGAAATATTTTGAAAATTTCAATCTTCTTTTCATCTCGGTTTATCTCAAAACGTTTGCATTCATTTTCAAAGTCTTGTATCCATTGGTATGCATTAGAACTTTTTGTTGAGAATTTTTCCAATATAAACTTCTCTGATATTTTTTGCACATTTTGTTTTTCATTTATTTGTTGTTGAAGTATCAATTTTTCCAATAACTTTGACATGGAGTTTCCTTCACTTTCAATACATTCTCTTTTCGTTATTGTTTTTTCTTCTATTTCTTCTAAATAATACTCCTCGAACATGAGGTTTTCTTCCTCATCCAAGTATATTTGTTTTAAATCTTCAGATAAAGTTATCCACACACTCCTTTTTTGATGTCTTTTTCTTAGAGTGTTTCTTATTCTGACATAAGCCTTCGTTTTTTCAAGAATGGTATGTAGATTCATACTTTGGTGTTCTGGTGGCATTATATAAAATTTATTTTCTTGTGTCATAATTGAGGTTAGGAAAATTTTGTTGGTTTTCCCATCCTCTGCCCCTTTCACCTCGAATCCAAATTTAAGCTTTTCCATAATTGAGTATTTGACGATAATGTCGTTTTATAAGGTTTATTATCAATAATTATTGGAATCAGGGTTGAATAATAACAAATCTGAGTTTCTCCTGTAAAAAGAGTAATTTAATTTACTGTAAATATAACTATTATACAAATATTTATCTTATCTTATTAAACTCACCTGTAAAAAGAGAAACGACATTAAATGTCAATTATTCACTATGCCCTTTCTCCAATTACAAATTTTAACAAATTAACTAAAATAATGACAGTAATTAACATATGACAGTTTGGTCAACATAATCTCTCTCTCTCTAATTAAATTGTATCATTGTTAATCTACCTTACCCACGCTACGCAAGTGCTTGGGATAATTCAAGAAGTACAATGTACTTTACATATATACAAATATTTTATTGGTTTTTAAAATGGATTATTTTTGTGTTTGTATGCCGTATTCGTTGACTTTTAAACAATTTAAATTTCGTTATATAAAATATTCTTAATTCTATATATGTATGTAAAACGATATACATTAAGTGATTTCTATTATTGTTCAGAGAAACAAACAAAACACTCGTCACTCGTGGAAATTTTGGTCTAAATGAATAAACTATAAAAAAGTAAACTAAAAACTAATGTATCAAAAATGAAAATTTAATACTAAGAAAACTATAAATAAAACTAAATACGTATATATAAAATCAAAGTATAAAAAGTAAACTAAATAAAACAAAAGCATAAGAAATAAACTAAATAAAACTAAAGTATAAAAAACTAAACTAAATAAAACAAATATATTAAAAATAAAACAATTTATAACTAAGAAAACTATGAATCAAAATAAACGCGTATGAATACGAGGACGTCTCCCCTCTATTCCTGGTCTAAGGGTCGATCCACCCGGATACGTTTGCTCGTTGTTTTGTTTTCCATTGCTGGTGGAAACATGGTCGATTGCTATGTCGAACTGGGCTTTAATGTCCGTAGAGAGTGTGGTGTTTATGGTGTTGGCGACGAAGTTAGTGAAGGATTCCCAATTGGAATAGTCCAGGCTTCTTCTTTCCTTGTACATGGGATGCTGCGGTGGAGACTGAAGTAGGCTGGTGTCCACAACCACGGGAAGGTGCTCCGATGTAATTGTGGGTCCGATGAAACATTCGTCGGAGAAGTATTGGATGAGGTGAAAATATCTCCATGATTATTTCCGTCGTGGTCGCCAAATTCGAGACTCCGCGCGTTGAGGTCCCCCATTATTAATTTCCCTAGTCGGCACTTGTCGTCTGCTTGGCGCCTTCTTTTAAGCCGGCTGCTGGCTGGTGGAAGAAGCGCATGACCATGTGTGGGTAGGGAGCTGGCTTGCCGGATTGGTGTTGACGTCACGTGCTGTGCGCGCGTGGGTACTATCATGCATGGTGGTGTTTCTTGTGATTAACAATGCCAAAAAATTGTCGCATTCCATATACGAGTTTCCTCGTATTGGAAAGGTAATCTTAACGGAATCGAATCTTTTACGATAATGAACTAAATAGTGGATAAACTTGAATACTAAATAATTCTTGTTTTGACCACCGGCTGAATCGCAGATCTCAAAATGTCTAACTCTTTCATTTAAGATATAAACGAAGTGTTATAAAAAAGAAATCACATCATTAGATCATTTTTGCCACAGTTTCTGCATAAGTATAAAAAGCAGATTTATCAGTCGAGAAGATATGAATGCTGAAACTATACATACTTAATTGGCGTTTATAATAAACATCATTATAGTAGTAATGCTTGATAAGAGGGCATTGTTTTGGAAGTCCATAGCAATAGCCTCAAACGATAGATCAGATTTTGCTTTTGCTTTAGCCTTACTTTTGCGGTTATAAAAAGCTTGCGCCTTTTTTTATGGACATCACTAAGGACTGTCAACTTTCGCTTTTCTGTTTGTTTTTCTGGAGCTTTCATCTCCGCAACGAATTTATTGCAAATGCTGCAAGTGCACTATCCAAGTGATACATTAAATATCTTGAAGATGGTGCGGTAGGTTTCATAAGAAATAGTGGTATCAAGGTTAACTTCCTTGAACATTTTAAACATTTTCGTTACATTAAGTTCCTCTGGTAAATATTTTTTTGATGTCTTCCATGCTGTAATGACTAGTTAAGCCTTTAAATGATTTTAAGTGTGATTCAATTTTATCTAAAACCGGCCTTAATATCTTTCGAGGTCGGTTTTTGTGCGTGCCGCGTTCATCCCGAGGATTTTTTTTTTTGTATTGAGACAAATGCCTTTTGTGCAAACTGGGACTTCTATCATTTGGTCATTACGTTTAACTCTCACCCTGTATCTATCCGAAGCATTATGAAGCGCAACTCTTGTCTGCATCTTGTCTCAGTCTTCTTTGCTGAATATTGTGAATCGTCATTAAAGAAGTCAGGTCACTGTCAATAGTGTCACGTAGTAAATTAAAATTGCTTAAAAGATGGCTCTTTTGTTGTACGGATTTCTGCTGAAAACACTTTAATCGTTTGCATTTGCAATCATGTCCCATTTCATATGACTGCAATTTAAGTATTTTGCATACGGCTGTCATTCTTCCCATGTCTGGTTTCTGTTTCTCGGGTGTTTAAGAAATATTTTTCCTTTCATTGTTAGACTGTATCAGAGAAAAATAATATCAACAGCATGAACAATTAGAACTTTAAAATACAATACAACTTATCATTTCTAAGGTTTATTATTACACCATCTAACACTAACCAAGCACCCCACTCAAACGCAAGCGAAAACAGAAACGAAGTAAAAACAATATCAACACCTTGCGATAGTGCTGTTATTCCCAGTTTTTGCCAGTAGCGCACTGACATTCTTTGTTATTTCCCTGTACCCGTATACTTAGAATATTTATTATACATTTATTTAAAACAAATATGAAACTGCAAATACAAACTCCTCGTAACACCGTACTTAATTTTTTTTTTTAACTTTTCAAAACAGTTTTTTTATCACTTAGGCAAACGCCCACATTACGCGAAGAACAGGACGATCTTGTTGTGTTGATCTGCTCGTGTGCTACATGGAGCGCATCTTCTTGACGTATTGGCATATAAGCCGCACTATCCTACCTTTTTTCTAGCGGAAAATTTGGTTTGAAGTGGCTTACTGGTAACTCACCCCTAGGTCTGCCTTTTCGGGTAGTTCCACTACGTGGGCGCTCACAAGAGAGGCGAAAGTATTTTAGATTCATGCGCTTTCCTTCATTTCTTGTAGTGTATATGATAAATGAATTGCCAATAAAAACATCAACAAAGTGCCATAAAATTCTGTGGTACCACTTTTTACTTTTCCTAATGATCTCATAAGTGGTCTTTGGCATGGCCGCTTTATCCACAAAACCCATATTTGCGTTGTAATCTTTCACAATATTCGGGCATGGAATTGTTTCCTATTCCCCATCTTTTTTCTTATGCTCAACCATTCCAGTGATATTAGGTCTATGAAAGATGCTTGCCATCATGACTACTCTTTTATTCTTTCATTTCACATGTCAGTTATCCTGCAATCGCTTTCGCCTCGATGTAATTCTTCGTCCGTTTTCATATCCGGCGGAAGTCCCAACCGTTTAGCCCTAATTGTGTCGCATGAATATATTTTTTCAGATCTAATTTGCCTTAGAAGTGGTAAAGATGTAAAATAATTGTCAAAATAAACCACATAATGACTATTTACCAATGTTCTTGTTAAGTCTATTAGTACTCTTCAAACCAAATTTGTTTCTGTTTTATCACCAACTTTTTCTGTGTAAATCTGAAATTCATGGATATAACCACTTTCTGAAGCCCTCACCTATATCATGTACTCTCGTTTGATTGGTTTGTTTGGTATGTACTAGCGAAAGGATGAGCGTCCCTTGAAACGAATCATAGATTCGTCTACAGATATGTTTCTCGACAGTTTGTAAAATGTAACAAAGGTTTTAGATAATGTAGTCAGTAATGGTCGAATTTTGTATAGTTTGTCACAGTTAGGTTCCCCTCGTTTAGGCTGCAAGGAATTATCATTGATATGTATATTTCTTAGCAACCAATCAAATCTAGTCCTTGGCATAAGCTTTTATATGTAGCCATCTTAGCTCTAGTTTAGTCGACCAGAAATCTCGGTAACTTGGCAAGTTTTATTACTCCCATAAGTATATTTATGGCAAAAACATTTTTATTTCGTTAATATTTGTTGGTGTAAACGGTTTACCTGATTTCGTACTAATTTGTTTGGCATATAATGAGATGTGTTCAAATAAGGTATCAGGAAACAAGAAAGAAAACATTTCGACGAGAAGTTCAACCTCGTCAGGAATATTTGTAGGTCCCAACCTCTTGAATGAAATCTGCCGGTGCTATGTAATTAGTTACCTCTACCTTCCAAGGAAATTTATTCGCATTGAGTTTTTTTGCCAGTTCCGAGGGTAGGAGGTTATCATCACTGGCACCATCCTCAGGTATTTGATTTTGTTTTTGAATGTCATATACTTGCACGTTATCAAGCTCAAAATTTAATATTTCCACGTTATCAGACTCAAAATTTAACATTTGTCCATTATCAAGCTCAAAATCTAAATCGGTTATATCTCTCACATCATCGTTGAAATTACTATTGTCGTCAGAATCTTCTATAATTGACTCTTCTCCAGAAAGTATATCCTCAAAAAACTTTTGGTAAATTCATTACAGGGCATGTTTTCTAGGTCAACATAATTCCATTTTTCCCTAAAGAATTTTTTTACAATGAAACTATAACATTATTGCTTCATGGTATCAATTTAATACCACCTAATTTACAATAAACATAAGTTCGCAAAAATAAATGTCACATGTTATATGTACATCAACCTCCGAGATAAATCATATTTTATAAGATATCTCACCAGACATTTTTTAAATTACAAAAAAAGTACAAAAACTCGGACAATGGTCGCATTCCTAAGATCACACAGTTAGCGCTACGCTACTTCGTCAACTGTTGGGAACTTATAAATGTACACGCTACATTCACAAATACTTTCAGTCCAATTCGTCCAACTAACAGTTTGAGGTTAGATTGGCTGTTTTATATTTTTATTAGTTAGTGTAGTATTTAGGGATTGGTGGCCTAGGATAAGGGTTTAATATTTAAATAAAATATAATTTAATTTTAACTTCTGTATTGAAACCCAATAACAAATACTTCTACACAAGTCCATGACCAACTAACAACTGAAGAGCCAATTGCTTGAGAATAAATTCTTAATTATTAAATTCTACAATACAAGTTTTAAAGCAGTGACTCTCAACATTTATATCCGACATATTAGTTATAATAATTGGATATTAGCTTTTATTAGTTTTTAGATAATAAATATGGATTCCGGCTACATTGAAAATTACATTAGAAAAGAACAAGTAAATGAATCGAATTCGCAAGAATTAATAAGTGATAAGTATCACACTACAACTATAACGCATAGTGTAAGATGATGCATTATAATTGTTTGTATTTTTCAAAGTGCAAATCGTACAAATGGAGGAGTTCCATAATTTTAAATGGTTGACTTGTGCAAAAGAGGCAATTTTGTTTTGTTAAAAGGTGACTACCCCAAAATTAAAAAGAAAAAGAAATTTGGGGCTTAATTAAAGCCTAATTTAATCGGAAGGGGTATATTGTCACAGAAGGAATTCTAGACCAAAAATCTGATGTGGCCAGCACATAACCTCTCGCCGTATATTTTACCTGGCTGTATGCATAAAGCAAAGATTATTTTTATAAATACAAATAATATATTCATATAAATCTATGACGTATAAACTTCTTTATTATTCAATAATAGCATGTCTCAACATGAAGATATTTTACCATAAATTATGTTACAATAAATTACAAAGTAGAGTTTACCATATATAAATATTAGGCTGGTAACAGCAATTTTCAATTCGAACAACTTTGTTTACTTTCTCTTCATATTCTTCTAGTAAAAACATTAATTTTGGGCGGTCTAAAATGTATATATCTGGATTGTGCATCTATTCTTATATATCTTCTTTTACATTTTATTTTTTCATACTTGTTATATCTAAATAACCTTAATTCCCTTTAATAAAGTGACGGATAGATTGCACTCCGATTTTGTCAATATTTACAACTTACTTGAGAAGAATTTGATAGCTTTTTCGCAATTCAAAGTTACTCTAGTCTACAGTACTGGTGTACATTGTCCCATAATGTTTGAAACAAATTTAAGTCCTTCAACCTAGACTTGTCATCTCCATAATAGTCACAGATCAAGAACTAAGGGATTCTCCAAGTACATTTTTAATTCATTACTCATTATTTCTGACACTGACATTTATCTGTCAGTTACAAATAATTTAAATTCTCAACTATTTTTCATGGCATTCTTTCGGCTGTCAAATTTATTACAATAGATTATTTTATATATTATACTTCTTTTATCTCTAAATCTATGGAATATATAATAAAATATTTAAATGTATCAGATAGAGAATTTAATTTTCTTTAATATTACCACGAAAAATTTTCAAAAAATATTATTTAGAAGATTTTTTTTCAAGAATCTTCTACTTCCGGTTGTCCAATTATTACCAAAACCTTTTCAGATCTTCCCATGAATGTCCGATTGGGAAATACGTTGTTAAACAAATTTTAAGTCTTATAGTTTTTGAGTAACCGTCCTTCCAACATCCTACATACATACACACATACATCCACACACACACACACACACACACACACACACACACAGACATCATCGTAAAAATGTTAAAATCGGATTGTAGGGACCTTAAAACGTGCTTATTCAATAAAATCTGGATATGCGATTTTTAGCATGAATCCAATACCTCTCTTAGCGAGAGGTAAAAATGGAGGAATTTGAAGAATTACACCGGCATTAAAACTAATGTAAAAAGTACCGGGAAATAAATGTAATATTAACCCTTTCCGGCCCATGAAAAAAAGATTGTTGAAAAAAAAATTATTGCTTACTATAATAATGTCATACATATAACAGAAATATATTTAAAACACTTTTAAAATAACAACAAATATAACATTTGAGGTGGTTTTTCCTTGAAACCACTGGAAAAAAAATGAACATAAGAACAATAAAAAATTATTTAGTATGAAAATTTGCAAAACAATTTTTGTTTTTCAGTAAGGCACAAACCAACAATACAAGTTATACAAGTCCATTTTGTTCGATGTGGTTTTTCTTTAGTGCTGCAAAGAGCGCATCTTCTGAATGTACTTCGTATGGGCATGTTCTACTCGATTATATTTTATTTCAGCGATACATTGACTTTATATAAATTTTGATTTTTCTGTGTTATACTTGCACGCTGAGTTTTGTCAGATACACCAATCAATCCATTTACAATAAATAGCACATCGAAACGATTTCATATCCATGGATCCTTGCGATCTCATGTTATATATACAACAAATGAGTTTACAACGGTAATATCCACTAAGTGCCACCATATCCTGTGCCACCATTTCTTACTTTTCCTGTCAATTTCATAGCAGCTTTTCATCATATTTGCCTTATCCACAAAGCCCATATATTTGTTGTAATCTTGCACAATTACAGGACATGGAACTACATCTGTGGTCCCATCTTTTTTTCTTTCTGTTTACTCCTGCAATTTCAGCAGGATTGTGGTAATTACTAACGAACAATAGCTATTTTTAGTACAAGTGAGCAAAGTATGTCTTTTTCTCACGCGTTCAGAAATTGGCCGCAAGAGCGAAGCGAGTGCGCCAACTGGACAAGTGAGAAAAAGACATGCTCACGTGTGCTAAACATGATTTTTTCTACAATCTTGAAATACAATTTTCCCAAAAGAATAAAACATTGTACTTTGTTTATTAATGAAAAACTCAGAAGTACATTATGTTTACAATTTGAATTTAATTAACTAAAAATAAATACAAAAAAAAATATTATAAGGTTGTGTATTTTGCTCACTTGTGAAGAAAGTTAATTACTTTGCTCACTTGTGAAGAAAAATATTTACTTTGCTCACTTGTGATTCAATATGCTACTTTGCTCACTATTTTCAGTTGAATAATAATGAATTTTGCTCACGATTGTGGAAAAAATACTTTTCTTATCCATCCATTTTACACACGAAATTCCTGTCTTATAAATCCTATAAACTGAATGACCTATTTTCATAAACTTGTCATCAATGAAATCTTCTGGTATAAATTTACATCCTCTTCTAAAAGTGCCACAAGCGTATTGTCTTTCAATAAATGACTCATCAAATCAATAGAGGTAAAATAATTATCAAAATAAATTTTATAATTCTTTCCTACTAATGTACGCGACGATTCCAGAATTACCCGTGTTCGATAGCTCAGTTCCGTGGGGTATGGAATAAAAGAATTCGTGGTCTAGGTTTATGTACAGCTTTATTTACACTTTCTGTGATGAATAACATCGAACAACAACTAAACTATATACAAACTTGCCCTTAAGAAGGGTCTAGCCGGTAGGCTTATAGTGGGGGTGTGGTAGGCTTGTAGTGGGGGTGTGGTAGGGGGTAAGGCTGAGACTTAACATCCTCCCGCCTTTGAAAAATCTTTTTTTTTTCAAGACACAAATACAGAACACGATGTATCATATAAATATACAATATAAACAAAGAAAATACGAAATTCAATACACATAAACTAAGTACCTACTTAACTACAAAAACTATATCTAAAGGTTATATTATCAATAAAGTTAAAATTGTCTATACAAACAAAGTAAAAATTACGCAATATTAAAATTACTGAACTTAGCGTTTTGTTTTTGTCACTTTTAGTTTTATTAGTTTTGTCATTTTTCACCTAATACTTTAAGCACAATAAGCCTTTTTATCACTTACACTATTTGTTTAATTGGTAACACACATAATCTGTTTACACCACGTTTTGTCACTGAACTGGCAGTTTTAATTGTGACGACTCTGACGATGCCATCAGCTCCTGGGTGAAGTTCCGTCACTCGGCCAAGCTTCCATCGCAGGGGTGGCAGGGTTTCATCGCGCAGCACTACAATGCTGCCCACTTTGATTGGGTCGTCGGCTTGCTTCTTCCACTTATTACGTCTTTGTAGTTCGCTAAGATATTCGCGATGCCAACGTAGCCAAAATTGTTGACGTAATTTTTCTATACGTTGCCATCTGGACAGGCGATTATCCTGTAGATGGACCAGCTGTGGTTCGACTGGTGCCGTTATTGGAGTTCCAATAAGAAAGTGACCTGGTGTAAGTGCTTCCAGATCGTTGGGATCGTTGCTTAAGGGTTTTAATGGACGGGAATTAAGGCAAGATTCTATCAAGGTTAGGAGAGTGTGCATTTCTTCTATTGTTATTAATAAAGACCCCGTGACTTTTCTGAAAAGTTGTTTAAAGGATTTCACCCCAGCTTCCCATATACCTCCTATATACGGTGATCGTGGTGGAATAAATTTCCACTTTATGCCCTCATTAATTAAAGGATTTATTACTTCTGATTCAAATTCGTCCGATTCTAAAAGAATTTTGATTTTTTTCATTTCATTATTTGCCCCCACGAAATTTGTACCATTATCCGAATATAAATGACTCACTTTTCCACGACGAGCCATCATTCGTTTTAGCGCGTTTAAAAAACTTTCTGCTGTATAATCGAAGGTAAATTCTAAATGGATAGCTTTCGTGGCTAAACAAACAAAGACTACTACATATGATTTTATTGTTCTCTTGCTACGTCCACGTTCTAATTTGACAGTTATTGGACCAGCATAATCTACTCCACAGTTCAGAAATGGTCTCGCAGGAGTTACGCGATCTTCTGGTAAATTACCCATTATTTCTTCAAACGGTTTTGGGTTTGTCCGGTAACATTTGATGCATTTATGAATTATTTCGCGTACTATATTACGTCCCGCAATCGGCCAATAACACCTGCGAACCGCAGCTAGCGTTGCTTGAACACCACTATGTAATTCCTTCTTATGTATGTCGTTTATAATTAATTTTGTGACAGTATGAGCTTTCGGTAATAAAATTTGATGTTTTGAATTAAATTTGAATTTTGAAGACGTCCTCCCACTCTCAAAATGTGAAATTTGTCCAGAAAAATATTTAGTGCTTTAAGATTACTATTGCTTTTTATATTTTTATTATGTTTGAGATCTTGAATTTCTTCTGAAAATCTCTCGCCTTGTACCAATTTAATTATTCGAAGATGTGCATCTTCTAACTCTGCGACTGTTAATGATAAAGAATGTTCACTTGATTGTTTTTTGCATTTATTATAAAATCTTATACAATAGGCAACAACTCGTTTAAGTTTTTGATAAGAGCTGAATTTGTTGAACAATGTAAAGTGATCTGCAGTATTAATACAATTTGTGACTAAATTTTTTCTTTCTTCCGGAATATTTATAGTTTTAGTAATATTATTTGCTGGCCAACTTTCCTGGTCTTGCAATAGAAATGATGGCCCGTGCCACCACATATTAGAATTTTTTAATTCATTTGCATTTGCTCCGCGCGATACGATATCTGCGGGATTTTCGCTACTTCGAACATGTTGCCACTGATTTATTTCGGTTAAAGATTGTATTTCACCTACTCGATTGCTCACAAATGTATGCCAACGATTTGGAGAAGATCTAATCCATGCGATTGTGATTGTTGAATCGCTCCATAAATAACAATTATGTTGATTTATATTTAATATTTTTCTAATTTTTGATATTAATTTTGCTAATAAAACTGCAGCGCATAATTCAAGTCGAGGTAAAGATATTTGTTTGAGCGGTGCAATTCGCCCTTTAGCACATAAAAGATTACTCGTATGTTCATTTGACATGTTTGTTATTCTTATGTAAATTACTGCTCCATACGCCTGAGTACTAGCGTCACTAAACCCGTGTAATTCAATTTTCTGATATGGATATTCTTGTATAACCTTTCGCGGAATTATTAAATTGTTAACGTTTGGTAAATCAGTTAAAAAGAACTCAATTTTTTTAAATAAATCTGCAGGCAATTGTTCATCCCAATCAAATTGTAACTCCCATAATTTCTGTAAAATTAATTTCGCCGATATTAACACCGGGCTCAACAATCCAATTGGATCATAAATAGTTGCAATCGTACTTAATACAACACGTTTTGTGATTTTACGCTCTTTATTATTGCTAATTTTTATGTCATAATTTAATGTATCCCCTATACAATTCCAATTAAGACCTAAAGTTTTAATTTGCATTTTTAAATCTAGCTGAACAATGTTTGTAACATTTTGTTCGTTCTGACAATCTGGTATTAACTCTATATTATTTGAAGCCCATTTCGCTAATTCAAAACCACCGCCATTTAAAATTTGTATTATATCTTCTCTAAGTGTTATAGCTTCTTGCAAAGAATTCGCGCCTGTGAGTAGGTCATCCATATAGAAATCTTCTATTATGGCTCGACTTGCTGTAGGGAAATTGTTTAACGAATCTGTAGCTAATTGTTCTAAACATTTCATGGCTAAATAGGGTGCACAAACTGTGCCGTAAGTAACAGTTTTTAGATCGTAATTTTTTATTGGTTTATTAGGGTCCGTTCGCCAGAATATTCTCTGATATTTTCTGTCAACATCTGCAACCCATATTTGACGGAACATCTTTACAATATCTGCTGAAATCACGTACTGGTAATTCCTAAACTTTACTAACAAAGAAAATAGTTCCTTTTGTAAATTTGGGCCTGCTAGCAAATGGTCATTTAAAGTAGTTCCATTTGATGTTTTACAACTGGCATCGAATACCGCCCGTAGCTTTGTCGTTGAACTAAATTGCTTTATTACCCCATGGTGAGGCAGAAAACATCCTTCTTCGAAATTGTCTGTACTTTCACTTAGACGCATATGCCCGAGTTTATTATAATCTTCCATAAATTGGCAATATTCGGATTTGAATGTGGGATTATTATAAAATTTATTTTCTAATGACCTGAACCGTTTTAATGCAATTTCTTTTGTGGAACCAATTACGGGATTTTCTTTCTTAAACGGCAAACGTACTATAAACCGTCCCTCTGAATCACGATCGTAAGTATTTTTAAATAAATCTTCACAAAGTTTTTCATCCTCAGTTAAAACTTTATCTACGTTATTATAATTCTCTATTTCCCAAAATTTTCTAATTTCAATGTCTAAATCTTTATTTGTTATGTTTTGATTACTGGTATTAATATTTGAACAAATCGAATTATTTAATTGCACTGTAGCCGTAATGAATGGTCCACCTAGAATCCACCCTAATTTTGTGTTTTGTATGGTTGTCTGTTTATTAGTGGCTTTCATTCGCCCGTCTTCTAATAAATCCCAGAATATTTCAGCACCAATTAATAAATCAATTGGCGCACATATATTAAAATTTGGATCTGCAATGTTAATATTATCTGGCATACGAATCTCAGACTTATCGAAAGTTTCTAACGGGAAATTACTATTTATAACCGGCACTACTAAACATTTAATTTCTTTGGTATAATTATTGTATATGGATTTGAATTTTACCCTACATGATTTGGTAATTTTAGTATATTTTTTACAAACGCCTGTAATTCCAATTTCTACTGACTGAATATTTAAGTTTAATTTTTCACATAAATTTTTCGAAATTAAATGTTGTTGCGATCCTGGATCTAAAAGTACTCTACAATTATGTAAATTACCTTCTACGTTATAACACTGAATCAAAGCGGTTGACAACATTACTTCTACTCCTGGATTTAAATGACACTGATTTACACTTAATTGTAAATTTTGACTTTGACTATTTTGTTTCGAATAATTACTATAATGCAACAAATTATGATGTTTATTACCACATGTTTCGCACGGCATGGCTCTACAGTCCTTTGTCTCGTGCCCCCTCTTTAAACAATTAAAACATAATTTTAACTCTTTCACTTGCTTATTTCGCTCATAAACGCGCAATTTTAAAAACTCAGGACAATGATTTATATAATGAGCATATTTACAAATAACACACACTGTTTGATTATTCGCTATAAATCTATTTCCTTTACTATCATTTCGTTGAAAACTTGGACCTGGATTATTTCTATTAAAACTTGAACTATTACTATGCATGTTAACTGGGTTTAAATCTATGGAATCTATTGTTGAGCATCTTTGTTTTAGAAAATTTGTCATTTGGTCCAATGTTGGGAGTTCGTTGAATTTTAAAAGATTTTCCCATTCTTTTTTTGTATTATAATCAAATTTCGTGTTCAATAAATATATGAGAATGGAATCCCACGTACGTGTGTCTTCACCTTGTGATTTTAACGATTCTATGTTTGAATTAAACCCATCTAATAATTCCCTTAATGAACCTCGCGACTTATTTACTGCTTTTAAATGAAACAAAGAATGCAGGTGATGCTGTACTATTAATCTTTTACAATCATAGCGCTCAGTTAGCAATGCCCACGCCTTCGCATAATTATTAGCCGAAATCGGGAGCGTATCTAAAAGACGCTTTGCATCATCTACCCTTTAAATAATGATATTTTTGAATATCTGAAAGTTGAGTACTGTTATGAATTAAAGAATGAAAACTATCATAAAATGCTGTCCACTCAATGTATTGTCCGCTAAATTTGGGTAAATTAATAATGGGAAAATTCACCGAAACATTATGATTCGAGTTAACTCCTTGAGCTGTTTCTGATTTTTTAATAGTATGCTTTTGGATAAATTCTTCCGCGATTCCTATTGCTTCACAATAATTATTTTCAAATTCTTCACGACTAGCTTCATCTACTTCGCTTAAATTTTCTATTTTAGATTGCACCTCATTAAATTGACTCAATAAACCTTCTGAATTTTCTAAACGTTTTCCTAAACCACGCATATTGCTCTTGTCGTCGAGCCTTTCGAGACTTTTTTTGAATCTATTTAAGTCACCTTGAATTTCTGCACGCAATTTTGTTAATTTTTCAAGCGACATTGTGATATTTTAGAAAATACGTAATACCAAAATTAAATTGTATTCAACCCCCACGAAAATACACACAATATAAAGGAAAAATAGGATAAAGGAATGCAACGATCACCAACCTGAGATTTTGACGTGATGTTTCTCGTGGTGATGGCTTCTTCACAGAGATGTCCACAGTGACAACTCCCTCTGGTTGTAGAATGATGATAATTGTCCACAATGACAATATCCACAAAATGATAATGTCCACAATGACAATATCCACTTAATTGAATTGTTTTTACACACAATATTAATCCGGACACACGATTTTAATCCGGCTACTCGAAGGACCAGTTTGTTCGATAGCTCAGTTCCGTGGGGTATGGAATAAAAGAATTCGTGGTCTAGGTTTATGTACGGCTTTATTTACACTTTCTGTGATGAATAACATCGAACAACAACTAAACTATATACAAACTTGCCCTTAAGAAGGGTCTAGCCGGTAGGCTTGTAGTGGGGGTGTGGTAGGCTTGTAGTGGGGGTGTGGTAGGGGGTAAGGCTGAGACTTAACAACCCGTTTCCCTAAATCTATTTCTGTAACGGTACCTATTGTAACGGTGGCATCGGCGGTGGTGGTGGGGCCATCGTTGTACCGTTCTTTCAGCCGTCGGTAATATTGCTCGGGCGCCGTCGGCGGTGGTGGCTAGTAAGGAAATATGTTGTGCCGGGATAGCTTGTGGAGGAAGGCCAAGGTTTTCTCGAAGAAGCACGCTTTTAGTTACCCTTAATAAAGTATTTATTTTCCCTGACTAATTTTACAATCCCAAAAATAAAGTGAAAATAACGTAGAATAAAATGAAATAAACCCTGGGCGACAAACTGTGACTGTATGGGCCCAATGAACGGCGACTGTGCCCCCGCGATACGGCAATGGCACAGTCTCTGACGAATAGTAAGTAAAAAATGAAGTGTGATCGAAATCAAACAGTATTTTTAATACAACTTGCACCAGCAGCAATAATTAACGTAATAGCAAAAGTTACGGCGGAGTCTCTATCATCCACAAGAGACACGGACGGCGGCTTCGCACTCACCAAACAGCGGTAGCAGACGCGGCGGTGAAACTTCTCTCAAACGTTCTTGCAGACTCGGCCGAAGCGGTTTGTGGAGCAGCTCTAACCCAAAGACTCCCAAGAGAAGTCGTTCGGATGAACTCAAGAACTGCTGTATCCGGCATAATCTCGCAAGTTTTTTGGAGGAGCACAGTTTTAAACTTAGTTTGTATAAACTGGCGCTGCTGGCGCTTGTACAACAAAAATAAAATAAATAAAAGTTGTAATAATTCCCGATTGTACCAGTACACATTGTATAATTTACACAGTTTATATCGTCATTCGTGGGTCAGGAAAACAGGTGTTTATTCGAATAGACTTTGAGGGTTATATTTACAACATGTGGCGATCTAAATATGATCCTGCATCGATCATGATTCGCTATAGGCCTAGGTAAATGTCAGCTATCGTAAAAATAGCGCTCAACATTATCTATTTTATAGGTTTATCGTGATTTACTAGCGGCAACATGCTCTTGAACCAAACACATGTTTATCCGATGATCGAGGGTCAATGAACCCAGCCAGCTGATTGTAATGACTTTACAGATAACTGGGATAAAACACCGAGACGAGGTACGTATCGTCACACTATTTTTCCACAATAAATTTGAAATTCACAGACATCCCATTGAATTAGCCCTTACCCAAACTTTATACCCTCTTTTTATAGGTTTCATGGGCATTTACTGCTTCAAAGTGGATCTGCCTTTGAATCGAATCATCGATTCGTCAATAGATTGATATTCAGTAGGTGAATAATATTTGTCAAAAAAATTCTGCAGTATATTTAGCACAGGACGCACTTTATATAGTTTATCAATTTTCGGCTCGCCTCGCTTTGGTTATCATTATCATTTAGGTGTATATTTTCAAGAATCCAATCAAATCTATTTCGTGACATGGCTGAAGATACAAATGAATCTCTTAGTTCTACTTTAGAACTCCAGTGATCCCTGTAAGTCGGTAATTTTTTTACTCCCATTAGCATATTGATTCCAATAAAAGTTTTAATGTCATTTGTAGCAACAGGTTCAAATCCTTTTGCAGATTTTTTGTGTGGCATATAAATTAGTCTGGTAGGTAATATGTTCTACCAGCTCATCAGAAAATAGTAACAAGAACATGTCTACCGGTTGAATCGGAAATATTTTTCGGTCCACACTTTTAGCGAACGGTTGTGGAATAGTATAGTAAGATAAAGTATCTTTTGTCCGATCGAAGAACGTATTGTCAAAATGTTTGGTTTGTTTCAAATATACCAGTGGTATATTATCCTCAGAATCATATTCAGAGGAATTTGAGCTATTAGACTCAAAAATGTCATTTTTCTGAAATTCTTCTGCTTCGTTTTCAAGATTTTCGGAGTCATTTTCAGATCCTTCCGATGGTATATTATCTAATATTTCGAAAATCTCAGAGTTATCCATTAACTCTAAATCAGAAACCGCCCAATTGCTTCGGCCTAAAATAATAAAAATATATCAATAACAAAAATAACACTTTATTTCATTTCATAAAGTTGCCTAGTGGTATAAATATGAAACCACCTCTAAATAATAGAAAAACTTGTAGATTGAACAGTAAGTTTAGTGTAATATTTAAAATGTTTACTTACCCGCCATATCATTTAGGTTCATAAAATATACAGTAAATAAATTACACTTCTGCTTGACAACTAAAAATACAGTACATGTCACACAAAAACAAGTTTCCTACGAGACTGACTGAGATATGCATATAATTATATTTTGTCGCCAATAAATGGCGTTACTATACGGCGTTCTAGCATGAGGCTATACAGAGAAACAAGATATTTTTTTGAATTGGTGGATTCAGTAGGAAACCAATTGCCCGGAAAGGGTTAAAGAGAATGTTAGAAAGTAATAAATATAATTTAATTTCGTAAAATATTTACAATATTACTCCTTTTTTGTATACCAATCCGCCTATTATCTTCCAACTCAATATTGTTTCCATGGATGTCATCGTCATCATTGTAATCTTCAATTAGTTCCTCCATGCATTATAGTAAAATTGTGCAATACGCACGTCGCGACGATTATTTATGTTCCCATTTCGGGTTGCGCAATATCGAAGTATTTTAACCTTCTGAACTTCAATTTCAATCTTCCAAATGCTCTTTCAATTAGTGAACTCATCGCGGTTAATTTAATATTGTAACGAATTTCATCTTCGTTGAGATGCCCATTATTCCTAAATGGTGTTTGTATTTATTAGTTGCGTGTAAATGGGACTGCTCTAAAAACCACGCGCATTGTGAACTCTTCTCGGAAAATCCACAAAAATATCTATACAATGTCGTTGATGATTACATACGCCTAAAATAATACATTTATATTCTTTGTCACCTTACAAAAAAAAGTAAATTATACCCTGCAAAATAATTGTATGCATTTGCTTGCGATTATAATATAATAATCATTTGCGTTATGCATCGGTTGTTTAATCGGAATGTGGCTTCCATCAATGGCCCAACTAGTCCAAGAAAGCCACGGAAGCGTTCGTGAATAACCTGAAACCATTTAAATTATTCAATATATTATTTAATAATTAAGAAATTAAATACACACCCTGATAGCCTCGTCATGGTTATTTCGCCAAATTATATATTGTTTTCTCAAAGCCGCTAGTGTCCCAATGACTTCTTTAAACACTTCATAAGCAGTGCTTCTTGGAAAACCAAAACGATTTCCACATGCTAAAAATGTTTCTGGTTTTGCCAGTACCCAAATAGTAAAAAGATTATTTTTCTAAAGTTATTGTCGTCGGCTCTAACCCATTATTGCCAAGAACATTGATCAATTCTTGCCGAATTATTTAACCCTCCAGTAGTGTGGCGAATTGGTGAAACAATCTTGGTGTTAGCGGTCTCTGAGACCGTACTTCTTATTTTAATCACAGCTCTTTTTTTAATAAAAATTATTGTAATTAATAGAGAAGGCTTTTAAATAGATATGTAAAACATTTTTGAAACAAATTATTTATTACGAAAGTATTTTGTCAATAAATACAAAACTTTTTTTCTAAGGATATAAACACCAGCTTATTGATTATTTAAAACAAAAAATAAAGAAATACGATGCTTTATAGATTATAAAAAGTGTAATTAATTTTCTTGCGTTAAGGTTTCCTGAAAGTTCTGATAAATAGCTGTAATGTGTTCCAAACACATATGTGTTCGGTATTTGAAGCAAGAAAACCTCGTTTTTCTATTTTTCTGCCTATCACATAGACGCACACTCCAACGATAACATTGTCAGCATTATTATCAGGCTGAATCCCGTAAATTTCTTGCAATCTGAATCTTATTCCTCTAGGTATGTTGGTCATAAAGGATCTAACTTCCATATGAGGCAGTATTAAACTTTTTGCAAGTTCTCTTATAAAATTTCTCCTTAGTATCTACTTCGCGATTATTTGCACAGAATATGATTTGAGAATTTATGCCAGCTATGTTGAGCATGGCATAGAAAATGACCATAGGCCATCTTCGTGTATTTATCGTACAGTTGTAACTGGCAGTTAATTTATCAACGGTGTCAACACCGCCTTTGTTTCTATTATAATCTCTGATAATTACAGGTTTGTGTAAGCTTCCACTATCAATGTCAATTTCATCATCATGATGTTAAGTTGACAAAAGGAGTACATTTATTCTGTTCTTAGGGATATAAGAAACAAGAGTACAATTATCTAAATGTAAATATAAAATATTCTAGCATCACATAGAGCTAATATTTTCAATCCGTATTTGCTGGGTTTAGACGGAATATACTGACGAAAGCTGAATTTCCCTCTAAACGCAGCAAGCATTTCATCAATTGTCTCCTCCTCTGATAAATGGTAACCTTTTTCACAACTTTGCACAAACACATCAAAAATTTCTCAAATAGGAGCAAGTTTGTCTATTTGCTTTCTTTGAACTCTTGTTTCTCTATTATCGAAACGAATACATCTCAATAAAAACCTGAATCTTTGAAGACTCATTGTCAAATGAAATATTTCAATTCCATAACCATCAGTTTTCCACATATATTCTGTATTTTGCCTGTTACTATTACAAATACCAGCTATATACAGTAATCCTAAGAGTGCTTTAATTAATTAATTTATTTATGATTATTCAATAGGACATTAGTCCCAATTACAGAATAATACATAGTACATATACAAAGAGAAAAAATTGAGAGAATATTCACAATTACTCCTACATAATATTACATAATATTACTTTCAATATATTTAATTTATTAAGATCGAAATTTAAATCAAGATCATCACAAATTGTGTTGAATGAGCGGCACATAGAAATTACAGGGGAATTTAAATGGTAATTAGTATGAGATACATTGGATATAAACGTCATCTGGTGTTACATTTATTTATATTTCATTATAATTAGTTAACATAGCATTATTATGATCTAAAAAATTGGGTGCAACTGAAGATATATATTCATTAGTGTAACAATTGTGTTAACTATTGTATCGTTGAAAAAGTAATTCCAAATTTCTACTGAAGTCTTTTTTCTCTCTTGTGTTGGCCGTAGGCCCGGAAGGCGTTTTATAATGTTCTCTTTTCTTGTTTTAATAGCTCGTCTAGCTGGCGGATGTTTTCCCCAGAACGAGATTTTGTCTTTACCTGTATGAAAAAAATTAAAAAAATATTTTCAAAATATCTTTTGATCATATACAAATTTATATCTATAAATGATGGAGAAGAGCCAATAGTTGATTCATTTTCGTCACTGTCCGATATATTTTGTTCAGATTCGGTTTAGTGTACATCCATGATTTCATTTTCGTTATCTAAATGATCAGATGCATCGTCATCACTCGGTTCCACATTTTCTACGGGAGTTTCTTGATCAGACAATACTTCCTGCAGAAGTCGTCGAAGACGTTCTTGCTCAGCCTCGTAAGAACCCGTGTTTGTGGTCAGAGTAGGCAGCAACCTGTAGTACATGCATATAAAGGCTGTCCCAACTTGAGCGCCAGATTTAATTTTAAAGAAAAACACATTTATTTTTTGAATTAGGCAAACATTTTTATTTCGACATAAAGAAAAATAGTTCCGATTAAACGTGAAATACAACATCAGGCAAATGGCCACCACGAAACCTCTGGCACAGGGTTATTCTTTTGTTGAAATTTTGAATAACGTTTTCACATAAATGTGGCTGTATTTCACCAATAATGCGCCGTATTTCCTCTTTAAGATGTTCAAATGTTTCAGGCTTATTCGCATACACCTTTTCCTTTACATAGCCCCAAAGAAAAAAGTCCATCGGTGTTAGATCGCACGATCTTGGTGGCCAATGTTGATCGCCAAATCGAGAAATGACACGGCCTGGAAACTTGGTCTGCAGTAACACCATTGTTTCACGTGCTGTGTGGCAGGTCGTACCGTCTTGTTGGAAAAACATGTCCTTCACATCAATTACATCCAATTCGGGCCACAAAAACTCCGTTACCATTTCGCGAAACCGCACACCATTAACAGTTAGCGCATTTCCAGCCGCATTTTCAAAGAAATACGGCCCAGTCACTCCGCCAGCCCAAAATGCACACCAAACAGTTACTCGCGGTGGATGCATTGGTTGTTTGAGTATCACACGAGGATTTTCAGCACCCCAAATCCGACAGTTTTGCTTATTTACGTATCCGTCAAGTTGAAAATGTGCCTCATCTGAGAAAATGATTTTCTTCGAAACATCCGCATTAATTTGATGATGTTCCAACACCCAATCAGTAAATCCACGGCGTTGCGCATGGTCCCTTGGCTTGATTTCTTGCACCAATTGAACCTTGTACGCGTGCAAATGCAGATCTATTACCAAAATTTCTTGCATAGTGCTTCTGGAAATGTTTAATTCTTGATATTACGTACCTCGATGGTTAGTAACAAATGTCCTCACCAGGATGAGGCTGCCGGCTCCTCAGGGAGAAGGGGTGGTTCAATATGATGGGCGCCACGTGATCGGACAAGCTGCCCTCACCCTCTAGACCACGGTAGTGTGAAGGACAAATAAAACTAAGGTGCTTAACGCAAAGGAAAACCTGCAAAGTTTGTTTGAGAGGGAATCCTTGGGTAGTTTTGGTAATAATACTCAAAATTAAATTAAGTGAAATATATATTGAATGAAAAGATGGCAAATAATTGATACAATGTAATATAATAAGCATAAAGAGAAACCAAATAAAACAAGGACAACGGATGTTCGCGACGCCAATACAAAAAAATCTGATGTGGCCAGCACATAACCTCTCGCCGTATATTTTACCTGGCTGTATGCATAAAGCAAAGAATATTTTTATAAATACAAATAATATATTCATATAAACCTATGACGTTTAAACTTCTTTATTATTCAATAATAGCATGTCTCAACATAAAGATATTTTACCATAAATTATGTTACAATAAATTACAAAGTAGAGTTTACCATATATAAATATTAGGCTGGTAACAGCAATTTTCAATTCGAACAACCTTGTTTACTTTCTCTTCATATTCTTCTAGTAAAAACATTAATTTTGGGCGGTCTAATATGTATATATCTGGATTGTGCATCTATTCTTACATATCTTCTTTTACATTTTATTTTTTCATACTTGTTATATCTAAATAACACTAATTCCCTTTAATAAAGTGACGGATAGATTGCACTCCGATTATTCTTATATCGATGTGTAATTTTGTCAATATTTACAACTTACTTGAGAAGAATTTGATAGCTTTTTCGCAATTCAAAGTTACTCTAGTCTACAGTGCTGGTGTACATTGTCCCATAATGTTTGAAACAAATTTAAGTCCTTCAACCTAGACTTGTCATCTCCATAATAGTCGCAGATCAAGAATTAAGGGATTCTCCAAGTACATTTTTCTTTCATTACTCATTATTTCTGAAACTGACATTTATCTGTCACGAATAATTTAAATTTTCAACTATTTTTCATGGCATCCTTTCGGTTGTAAAATTAATTACAACAGATTATTTTATATATTATATTCCGTTTATCTCTAAATCTATAGAATATATATAAAAATATTTAAATGTATCAGAAAGAGAATTTATTTTTCTTTAATATTATCAAGAAAAATTTTCAAAAAATAATATTTAGAAGTTTTTTTTTCAAGAATCTTCTACTTCCGGTTGTCCAATTATTACCAAAACCTTTTCAGATCTTCCCATGAA
Source organism: Harpalus rufipes (assembly GCA_951394225.1). Lineage (NCBI taxonomy): Eukaryota > Metazoa > Arthropoda > Insecta > Coleoptera > Carabidae > Harpalus > Harpalus rufipes. Next base: position 14,204,608 of record OX596287.1, on the reverse strand, counting down.
TGTCCGATTGGGAAATACGTTGTTAAACAAATTTTAAGTCTTATAGTTTTTGAGTAACCGTCCTTTCAACATCCCACACACACACATACACACACACACACACATCCACACAAACACACACAAACACACAGACATCATCGTAAAAATGTTAAAATCGGATTGTAGGGACCTTAAAACATGCTTATTCAATAAAATCTGGATATGCGATTTTTAGCATGAATGCAATACCTCTCTTAGCGAGAGGTAAAAATCATACATATATTGTGAAGGGAAGCAACAAACATATTAAAAAATTAACATTGTATTTCCTATATAGCACACAAATTCACCACTCGATATATGATTAACATATAATTTGGAAAACAAATGCGAATTTTAATTTTTTTGTAAAAAAAGCCTTGGAAAACAAAAATGTTTTCAATAAAATTCAAATGTCAAAGTAAGTACAAGGTATATTTAAAATATCAATTATATATAATTTTTTTTTTGTATTTTTCAGAAATGGCAGAACAAATTGTTAAAAATAGTAAGTAAAATACATATTTAAGACATACATACATACATAAAATCACGCGTGTCCCACTTAAGCTCCCTACCCACGGCCCGTTATATTGCGGGCCGCGTCGGGCCAGCTCGCACCAACACGCCGTGGGAAGGGTACCATCCGTGGCGGCGCGGCCTGGCCTGTGCGGGCGCGCCCGATCCGCTGGAAGTCGGTAATTTCAAAGGCGCGAAACGGCGCGACGCGAGCGCGCGCGTGGCGGCCCGTGATGGCGCGGATTGTTGCTGGTGAGCGTGTCATTTCTTCTTCATTTCATTTCATTCGTACCTTCATGTTGTCATACGTCAATATGCAGTGGTCGAACGAGGCTATTTTTGAGTTTTTGACTTTATATGAAAACGAACCAGCTTTATGGAATACAAAAAAAGCAGAGCATAAAAATAGAAACGACGTGCACGTCTTTTCTTCTTTTTTTCTTTGTTCATTAAATGATGTCCACTGAATAATACAAAAGCGGCTGCAGCAACAGCAATGCTTTCTTCTCGCGACATTTTGGAATAGTTCTTCAAACCAAACTAAGCATCATGCCTCGGGTCCACACGCGCCATGGGAAGAGTTCGGCGCGGGCTCGCCTGCGGCGCGTGCTCGCCCGCACAAATCGGCGCGGCGCGGCCCGTGAAATCACACGCCGTGGGAAGCCACCATTAGAGGATTCGCACAAATCCAATAAGAACAACATCATACAATAAATCCTTACTCTTAAACATATTAAGGTGACCGATTATCAGTAGCGTAATACCGCATCCGGATCACAATAGTAGTTAGGAAACACACATCCTTCGCCATATATTCCTATCTAAGCAGACATATTTCGCCTCGGCCACACTCATATTCCTTACTCTTACACATATTAAGACATTATTTACAATTAATTTATTTTCAAGAAATGGAAGTGGAGGGGGTGGCGGGGGAAGAAGTGGAGGGGGCGGCGGGGGAAAAAGTGGAGGGGGCGGCGGGGGAAAAAGTGGAGGGTAAGGTGGGGGGGGATCAGATGGTGGTGGAGGCAAGTAAGTACAAGAAGAATTCAAGACATTATCTAAATATAATTAGTATTATTTCACTATGTATAGAACCGGAAGTCAGCGAGGGAAGCAGAGGAAGGGGGCGCGGGCGCGGTCGAGGACGGGGGAGAAGAGGTGGCTATAGGCGAGGGCGAAGAGTAAGAAATATGTTCACATAAATTAAAAACAAACACTACATTTAAATTTTTTTTCTAGAGTCAGTGGTGGGCCCTCGCCAATATGGTTGGAAAATTGTTATATGATTTTAAAAAAAAAAAAAATATTTTCAAATTTTTGTGTATATATTATTATGATACTGTGATAAGTTTTCATTTCTCTTACGACCGAATTCACCATTAATCCGTTGATTAATAATCAGTTGATTAAGAAATCAAGCTGATCTGTAGATCAACGTATCTTCTAATTCATCAACTTGATTTCTGAATCAAGAAATCATGATCAACTGATTCACAGTTTTGTTTTGGTTTTTGACTGTTAATGTAACTGTCATGGAATTTTATTCGTGGTAATTGTACTTTCCGTTAAAAAGGTATTGATATGTAAGTTTTTGCATTTATTTATAAAATATATTTTATAATTTTCCTATAATAATATTATATTTTTATTTCGATATAGGTAGAAATTACACTGATTCCAATAAAGGAGTGTTTTTAAATATAGTGAAAATGAAAGATGTGAAAGTAGAATTAAAATAATAAAACCAATGCGATTCTAAATAAAGATAAAGAAAAAGGATGCGCTAAAGTTACAAATGGGTAGAACAGCCAGAATCCTAACTTAGCTATAAATGTTAAAATTGGGATTCAAAGGTGTGATCAGTCTTTGATTCATGGAATATGACGAATCAGTTGATCATTGATTTTGATTAGTAGATTAGCTTGATTTGTAATGGTGAATTGGATTGATTTAGGATCAGCGTTGATCTGTGAATCAACTCATGATTAAGGAATAGTGAATTCGGCCGTTAGTATTTTGGGTGGATAGCTTGCGTACAAATCAGTGATCTTGTAAAGCGCTGTCAGGTATCAGTGTCAAAATTTTGACAGGTCGACCGGCTTTTGTTTGAAATTTGTACAAATGAAAATGTTAGCGTTAGCATTTCACGTTTAAAGTAATTGGCCTGCTGTTTGGTAAATAAATATATTATTATTATTATATCTTTAGTTTAAATGTAAAATAAGTGACTGGTTAAAATTAATAACTTGTACGCAAGCTATCCACTCAAAATACCAACAGATCACAGTATCATAACATTAATATATATATATATATATATATATATATATATATATATATATATATATATATATATATATATATATATATATATATATATACACATAAAAATTTCAAAATATTTTTTTATTTTTTTATATTCCTGAATTAGAAGTTTTCAGCATGTTGGCGAGGGCCCAGCACTGACCCTAGAAACATTTTTTAAATATAATGTTAGTTTTTAATTTATGTGAACATATTTCTTACTCTTCGCCCTCGCCAATTGCCCCCTCGTCCTCTCCGCCCCCTCCATCGGCCGCGCCCCCTTCCCCTTCCTCCCCTACCGGCACCACTGCCCGCCTGGCCGACGGTGTCTTCACTTCATTGGCGGATGTCCCTTCGGGTCATCGTAGTGAGTATCTTAAGAAAATACACATATAAATAAAATGAAAGTATTGCTTACAATTTCAATAAATATTAGAAGTATATTTAAATGTGTTTTGTATTAAAATAAAGTAGACACGAAAATACATAATAATTTGCACAACTATGAATATGACAGTGGTCCGCAAATGGCGGACGAAAAGCGAGGTACGTCATTGTCATACCTTGAGTATAATCATTATATATGTACTCTACGTAGTTTACCAATTCTAAATGGCTGCAGAAGGACATTTTAGTTCCACATTAGCGGCGTTTCGTTAAATATACAAATAATAGAATGAATAAATGCTAATAATTAAAATAACATGATTAAATCGAAACTAATCATTTACAGATTCAATCAAACAGGACAAAATGCCCCAATTATAGGAAAAAGATAAACATAACATTAATAACATGCCTATGCGTATACAATATTACAATTAAAGATAAAAATAAATCTGACAAAACACACAAATATAATATTTTATTATATAGTAAAAAATAGGTATTGGGAAATAAGATCGTAGCGCCAAACTGGCTTTTAATGAAACTAATGTTAACGGAATAATTTAACATTTACTAATTGCGAGAGATATTATTCTTCTTATCCAAAATATTACAAACATAATAGATAACAATTATGTTTATACAACCAAGACAATGTCACGTGTCACGTGCATAACTTATTACATCAATTATAATTTCGAAAAATACCATCAGATGTCATCACTTATTTCCTATCGCCTATTAGTCACATACGAATTTGCAAATAAATTAAAGTCAATTGTTATAGTTTATGCTGGATATGAGTGACTTTTATATATGGAGTGGCATAATATATACAAAATGAACTAATACAAACATCGCTAAATGTGACATTAATACAATATATTAGGCCTGATGCATCGCCAGGCATTAACTAGGACGGCGAGGATGCATCTTCTCCCAGGATCCCTCCTTCACGCCAGTGGAAAAACCGTCCGCAAAAACTGGCAGAGAAATGGCCTAGCTAAATTGTATTCCTCCAGAAAATAGCACAGTTTAGAACAGCTAATGTTGCCTTAGCCAAATCTTCTCTCGTGTATTATTCTTCTTTTTGGCCATTGGAGGCGTTTGATATTGTTCTATTTTTAAACAAATTATTGTTAATTGCATTGTTAATGATAGCCCATTTTTATAAGATTAAATTTGAAAAAATATAACATGTAAATATGTAATTGAACATTACCTTAAAGGAGCATGTATATCATACATATCCGTACATCTCTATAGATTTTATTTGTACATGTTTATTATGTTTTTGTTAGAATTCTACTTGACTGGCTTGGGTCAACTATCGTTTCGGTGTGGTGCCAAATCAAATATTGTGACAAATAAATTACTTTGTCTCTTCGATCTTAAATGAAAGAATTGTACTATTTAATAATTTTGAAAAATACCTGAATGAATACTTACTTCCGTATTAAAAAGGAACAAAAAATCTCCTCACATTGCAAGCAGATATAAAGAAGAAATATATATTTCATCACGGCATTTAACCCATTGCTTGGTGTGTCAATCTACTTTGAACGCAGATGTCGGTAAGGATGATGATATACCATGTGGGCGTAAAAATGGTGAAACAGTTTTGAATCCATATTTGTTCAATTTTATTATAAAAATACGAAAAATTCATCACCTGAAATTTTGTAAATTATTAATTATGAAATTATTAAACATTAAAAAATCTATTACCTGCTTTCCTTTGGTCAAAATTAAGATACAATAATCTGGGATTTTTTGACATTCAATGTAGAATAATGAAGAACAAATTTTAATTCTTGTTATGAAATTATAGTAGCCGTGATTTGTTTAGTTTTCATTAGATTTCATATTTGTATTGCAGAAAATTTCTTCTGGATTTTGAAAAACGTAAAAAAATTACAAGTTTATGTTTTCGGCCGAAATAAAACCGTCATTTCAGCTTGTGTAAAACGTGTATCACAAGTCAGTTTTCGGGAAAATGATTCATTCAATTCCTGTCTTCTTTCATCTTGTTCATAATCTGAATCTTGAAAATATTTATAAATATATTGAACGTCCACATTTGATCACACTTGATTACGTTCGTGTAAAATTTTCGTGAAGAACCATTTACTTGGAAGGGATTTTGTTTAAACTGAAAAAAATTATAATTAACAACAATAATTACTAAAACAGGTGTTTTTTTTTCAAAGTGTAAAAGATAAAAAAATCTGTATCAAATGATACCAAATAAATATAAAGTATGTCTATTTTAATGTTGAATTTTTGTAACTTCGTATTAATATAGATATGTCACAATTCGTTTTAACCTATAACTTGAGAATCAAAACGGGGGCAACAGTCTGCAAAAAACTGATTTCCCATGTTAATCTTCTATCTACGCATTTAGAAAAACAACATTAAAAATTCATTAATTATAATTAAGGAAGATTGTATTGAAAAATAAACAAAATTTACAAATGGCTAACAATGCTATGTACCTACTTTACTTTCAATTAGATTTAAATTGAACAATGTATATGTTGTATGTAAAGTAGTATCATCAAACAAAATATAATGTAAATAATTGCCTAACAATTCAATGCTGTATGAAGCACGAATTAAGTAAAGAATAATAATAATAATACTTTACAAAGAGATAATTTTAAACGTTATTTATGTAAATGAATTACAAAAGTACCAAACTGATTTATCTATTGAAATATACTGTACCTTTTTTTGATATTTTCTTGTACAGAACTTTGAAAAGCAGGACATTTATTTAGAATTTCTGGTCCTTTACCGATGATGACGCATTTTTTGCTGGATTTTTCTTTCAATGAAGTAACTTATTAAGGCATTTCTATTATAAAAAAAAATGAATTAAAAAAAAATTACCCTTTCAAATAACATAATACCTGTATTTTTAAATGTGATTAAAACTTTCCTCTACCAGGATTTTTTTTTTTAACCAGATTTACTCTCCCCTTAGTCGTCATTAGCTATGTTTATCTGCAGAGTGTGTGTTCCCATTTATAGAAGCCATGGTTTGTACATTATCTCGTCGATGCTTCAAATTTTTCTAATGACTAAAATGATTTTGCTATTATAAAAGAAATTGTAATAAGTGTTACAAAATTAATTATTACCTTTTGTTTAACGAATGAGATCCCACTATTAACTTTATTTGGTTGATTCAGAGATTTTAAGGTTCTGGCGTGGGTATGAACCTTTTCAGAGATTTAGGGTTATCTTGAATTAAGGGATTATTCGCAGATTCTACTAGTTGTCAAACAAAATGAGAACATTCGAGTGGCTGTATTCTATTCTTCAGCCTTTTGAGTATCTGGGACTTTTAGCTCAATTTCTTGAGCTATTTCGAGTTCGGGTACCTAAGAAATTTATTAATATGATATTAAGGGGTATATTTACGCGTGGCTGAGTGCGTTAATTGATTTATATTATGAAAAACACGGGAAGCACAAAATAAAATCGTATAAGGTCTTTGTTTAGATAGTAAAATTCGGATATGATCTCGTAATTATATAATGAACTGTTGAGTAACAATTAAAATATTGATACAGATATTTGACATCACACTATTGCTGTTTCTCGCGCAGCCTACTATAGAAACTGGTTTTAAAAAGATAGCAATATGTGTCGCTAAAAATTAAATGTAACTAAACTGAAAAATAAAAATTTGACTTTTTAATAATACGAATAGAACAATTAAGATGCATTCAAAACAGTTTCAGGCAGTCTCAAATAGATATTAAGTTAGCAGTGAAATTGTATTTTGTAGTGTAAATATGTATTTAGGTTTTAATTTCGATAGCAATATTGGAATTACATCTAATATAAATGAAAATAATAATAAAGATCCATATATTTATACACTGACATTTTAATGTCAGTAGAATCGTAATGCCATTTAGAAATATTAATAATTATAATACAAACAACATAATAATTTTGAAGATTAGTTAATAGAAAATAATAATGTTTTTTAAACATACTTTTTTTCGTAATTCTCGTCCAGATATCAAGATTTGTGAAGTCCTCCGAATGTACATTGAAGCCATAGACTCTAGGATTTATGCATGAGATGGCTATGATTTATCCTATTGAAAAAGAAATTGTATTAATGTAATTTTGAAAAAAACTTGTAAATATTATTAAAAAGTAGAATCCTAAGTTCCTTACTATTTATCCTTTAAATACCTACATGATCTAGTCCGAGAAGTATCAATAAATGTACGTGAAGCAAGCTCAATCCTTACACTTGTGGAACAGATTATTTGAGGAAAACCCATAATATCACAGTAGGAAATATTATGTGAAATCAAGTGGAGAATTTCATGTTTCCCGTTGCTAAATTAGACCATGGGGGCCATATGGAATTTGAGCTAAATAATAGAATAGAACAATGTTCAAAAAATGTGGGAAATGGGAGTGTAGGGAAAAGGTTAAAGAGTAGACCTAGATGTTCATTGAATATTAGTGGGGCAATCCTGGCGAGTAAAAATGCCAGCTGGGGAAGAGTAAAAGAAATGGCCAAGGACAGGTCAGTTGTTCTTCAGCGTAAACGCACATATGTAGATGTGAAGGTTTGTGGACTCTCTCCTCGAATTATCGAATTTTTTAAATTTGAATTTTTGGTTATTCCTGTTGTAAAACAAATTGTATTTATTAAAACAAAAAAATCCTTGTAATTATTACCTCTTGTAGAAACATTTTTGAATTATTTTTTACTAATTTTGTATTTTGTTTTAAAATTTAAGTATTATTTGTTTGAAATTAAAAATGATTTATTTTCAACTTATTATTTGTTTATTATGTTAATTATGTATTAGAAAAAAAAATTGATTTATAATTTACTTTTTTTAAAATTTAAAATGATTCTAGTTGCCATAAATTTTACAATACAACTATATAAAGTTAAAATATATTTTATTTAAATGAAATATATAGATTTTTATGGTTGAAAAGTAGATACCACCGCCTTAAAAAACTTGATTTAACAAATTAACTTTATTAAAAAATTTAAATTGAAATTAAATTTATAAGAAAAGGACGGTGGAATCCTAAAATCTGAAAACTCGATTTTTTAAATAAAAACACACATACGTTCATACACATACAGGCACATTCATACCATTGCGATTTTTATTCACTTTTATGTATGTATCTATCGCTGTGCGGATTTGTTTTTGAAACATGAATCGGACGCGAGCTTATGTAATAAATTTATGCTCATGCTCGCGATCTTTTTTCAGTTAACCACACTTTTGTTTTGTTTCTTGCAAAGTGCACAAGAATTCCAAATATTATTGGTTTCGGGCGCAAAACTATTATGTTCCAAGTCATTGTCGGGAGCTGGTTTTTAACTGATTAATTATTAAAATTATTGTCATAGAAATCAGTTATTTTATCAGCTCTTTCATTTTTTATGAGGGTTTTTGGTCTGTTTGTTATTTTATTGTTAATTATAATATGAGAAAGATGTTTGTTTATTTAATTTGAAATTCATAAAGAGCATGTACAGTAATAATTTTAAAAGATGTCCTATCAAGGTCACGTGTATCACGAATAAATTAAGATATGGGCATATATTTATCTCTTTCTTTTGCAAAGTTTATAAGAGTGTGCGATAAGGATGGATATAACACACTTATCTTTCAAAAATGAATATTGGTTCAACTAAGTTAAGATATTCCACTTTAAAACGATGCAAGTTGTTGATAATACTTTCGTTCTAACGTAGGTTTATTTATTAATTGAGATATATTACCTTGATTCATAGCCGTACGAATACATTATTTTCCGTCAGAGCCACTGACACTGACATTGTGTCATTATCTTATTTTTAACATACTTGGTTTTACATCATACCTGTGTACATAGGCGATTCATATGAGAAAAACAGTTTTTTCGTGCGCATTGATCCCCAAATTATTTTAGACAAAAATGCTGCAAATAAATGTTGTAGAGCATAAAATTCTGCATCTAAATCAATAAACAGAATTACTTTTACATGCTTTGTAACGACACAAATTAAATAAGAAAATATTGAAAATTACGTTGAAAATATCAAATAGCCATGGAATTGAAACAAAAATAGAAACAAGTAAATGTCTGACGTTTGACAGATAAATAACTAATTTGACGGTAAAATATCAAAATGAATAAATCCCATAAAAAATAAATATTTCATTGAAATGTACAATTGTCGTAATAATAGGTATGGAGATTTTTGTATGAATTTAATTTACCTATTTATTTGTTTCTATTTTTGTTTCAATTCCATGGCTATTTGATATTTTCAACGTAATTTTCAATATTTTGTTATTTAATTTGTGTCGTTACAAAGCATGTAAAATTCTGTTTATTGATTTAGATGCAGAATTTTATGCTCTCTATTTGAAGCATTTTTGTCTAAAATAATTTGGGGAGCAATGCGCACGAAAAAACTGTTTTTCTCATATGAATCGCCTATGTACACAGGTATGATGTTCCACCCGGTATATATATTATATTTTTTATTATAATAAAATAACAGAATTAAATACCCTCATAAAAACTAAGCAAACGACACTCCTGAATTTGTCATAATGGGCGGAGCAAAAATATGAATTCATACAATTCGTAGACGACCTTGGTCGGACATCTTTCAGAATTTTTACTGTAACTGATATTTATTTTCTTTCATTCTAAGACCATTTTGCTACTAAAATTTATGTAACAGGGACAATGACTCGAAACATAATAGTTCCGACCCACCAATAATATTTGAAATTCTCGATGCACCTTGCGGTTTTAACGTTTCATTGGAAAATTATTTCCATAAATTCTGTTACATAAATTTTAGTCTCCCTAATTTGTAGTTGGGCATGTTGAATTTTGAAAGGGGGAGGGGGATAAAATTCCCTTGTCTTATTTACTGTTCTATAATTTATTTATATATTTATATATATAATTATAAAACAGTGTGAATAAGACAAGGAAATTTTATTTCCCCCCTTTTTCATTTCATACGTGAGTGTACCTTCTCCTACAATGTTTTATTTTGTTTAGCAACCTTGTGGCATTTCCATTGAATCATAATGAAGGATTTCTCAAGTTTTATTAAGTAATACAATTCGTATTGCGTGTAACAATATTATAACTTTCAATTCAAATATATGTGTATGCTACTTTTGTTATATATTTTTATTTGAAATTGGCTTTTTACTTTAACACTGAATTGTATTTTTTGAATATATTTTGTGAATGGAAAATTATTTAGATAATTTAAATTTTTGTTTTAATACCAAATGAGAAAGGAATATGTTGATCCAAAGGAGAGATTTTTGTCTCTCCGTCCAGCCAGGCAATAAATAATTTTGATGTTAATTTATAAAGAACTTTTACTCGTTGATATCTATGACGTCTATTATTCTGGTGTTATTTTGGTCTGCTCGCAAATCTCCACGATATTTTGGTTTCAATATACAGTATTCATGTCCTCGTGGGACTACAGCAGAATAATGACTTGCATTCGTTCCAGGATCAGTGAGTAGTACTGCAATCGGTTTCTTTGTGCTTCCTTCTTGTTCTTCATCTAAATTCTGTCCCTCAATATTATATGAAAACCATACATGCATAGTATTTATCATGCCAGAATTACAATAATTTTGTAGTTCATCGAACGAAATGTTTTTATATAAATCATTTTCTTCTATAGCTTGATATAAATAAATATTTCGTTTCGAAATTACAGAAATGGCCTTGATATGTGCTGCATGACCCCACGCATTTTGTGATGCAGTTTCATTTATTAAATTTTGCATTGTGTCGTATTCATATAAGAAGTTCATTCTATCAGGGTTTTCAAAATAATCAAAATATTTGAGGAAAATGAAGCAGCAAGACAAACGAATACAAGGATATAATTCTTCTGTTCCAAACAGACATAAAGAAAGAGATCTGAAGAGACAGGACCCATCTCCCTTAGCACGTAGGACTACTGCTCTTTGTTTTAAAGAAGAATAAATTTTATTATTTCTAATTCTGTCAATAGTCTGGTTCCTATAAATGGCGCTTTCAGATGCAGCAATTTCGTTATTAATTATGTATATGAAATTTTCATATCTGTTACATATCATTTGTAAATTTCCTCTAAATTCATTGCTTGGTAAATTTGTGTTTAAAATATAAATTTGTTGAAGAGCAATGATGACAGACAGAAGAAAGTCTTTATTTAAGATTTGTAAAGATGAGTCTGTTATATTTTCATCTTCTTTCTGAATTATATCATCTTTTAAATCATTATCGATCATCACAGAATCAAATGTTACTTGGGAAATAATATTGGTTGTACTTTTTTCAGCAGATTGTGAACAGTCTTTAATTTGCTGGTGGTCTTCATTTAGATTAACAAAGATTGGTTTGTGGTAAGAGAAGTACGTTTCATATATACCAGAAAGTAAATTTGGTTTATTGCTGAAGATAACATCAATTTGGGTGTTCATGTTTGTAGATGGTAGATGTTTTAAAAGCAAGGATTTAAAATTATATTTTTCAAAAAATTTAAGTAAGTTTGAATTTTCACACATTACGTCCATATTAAAATCTCCCATAACAATAATGTTTTCCAATAATTTTGTTTTAAAAATTTTACATATAATGTTCTCAAAATTACTATTTGGAAAAGAAGGTGATTTATATCCAGAAATTATCCAAAAACTTTCTATTTTAAACCAGAAGAGTTCAGTATGAGATGAAATGCAGGAGTTGTTATAAAATTCCAAAATATGGTTAACATTTGTTATATTCATACCATTTTTTGCCAAACATATAATTCCACGAGAACTATTTTTCACGTCCGACCTAAATATGATATTATAATTTGGAATTTGGAATTTGTAGTTAGATTTTGTCAAAGTTTCTGATAATATTATAATTTTATTTCCTTCCCAATACCATTGATCTTTTAAAATATATTTTAGTTTTGAAGATAAAGAACAAATATTTTGATATACTATAATTTTGTCATTGATATTTTCCAAAGTATTAAACGAAAGGTGTAGTTGCTTTTTAGTTCTTAAATTCTTTATTTCCTCACTAATGGGATCAATAGTTTTTAAAGTTTTTGGTGTTTTAAAAGTTCCTAAAATATATAAACCAGATAATTTTGTGACTCTGCTAAAAGCGACATATAGCATCTGTCGTGTTAGTCGTTTGCAAGAATTAAGATCTATACATATATTTTCATATGTTTGTCCTTGGCTTTTATGGATAGTGATGGCTTCTGCTGGAACTAGAGGAAATTGTGTTCTAATGGTTTGATGTTGCAATTTATTTGTAATATTTAATGAAAGACTAAGTTTCGAAATTGGTACTAAAATTTTGTTGATATTTTCTCTTTCCATGAAGTCCAAATATTGAGTTCTTAATTTTTTGCCGATAATTTTGGAATTAAAATCAATCCAAAGTTTAGATGGAATATTTATTTCTGAGTTAGTTGATATAAATTTTAAAATACCACACGCACCATTTACTAAACCATCTTCTACGTCAATATTAGAGGTTAGCATGTATTTTATTCCAATTTTGCACTTTATTATATATGGCAAACCATTAACATCGGAGGTAGATTTATGTTTCAATGATTCCAGCACCCGTTTCCTTGTTGCTTCTGCAACCTTTCCCAAAATCGTGTCCTTTGCTTCCGAAATTATTAAATCGCCGGGATGATTTTGAATTTTGCTGTCGTTATATGTGTTTACATTTTTATTATCTGAATATAGTCTAATTGCATTTTCTGGAACAATATTCTCCTCTGCATGTCTTGTTTTAAATAAATTTATGTCTTCCTCAGTTAATTGCCCAGTTGCTAAATTATTTAATGCCACAATAAATTTCTTTTCATCCTTCTGCCTCATAATTTCTGTCAATTCAAAAAATTTAAATTCTTCCCACAATGGATTTTGATCTAATAATTCGCCCATATTGTTTAATTTTGATGCTTTATAGATAGGAGAATCCATAACAGGAGGTAACTGATTTAAATCTCCTACCAAAATTACCGAAATGCCACCAAATGATTTATTTATCCCCATAATTTGTCGTAATCTTGTATCCACCCGACTGAATAAAGTGCTACCGACCATCGAAATTTCATCAATTATCATGAGTTTAAGATGTATTAATTTTTCCCGAATTTTGTTAGCTATGTCTACTGACAGTTCTGGCATCTGGCCGCCATATTGCGAAACTGGTAAAGCAAAAGCAGTATGCAAAGTAATACCATTGATCAAGAATGCAGCCTTCCCTGATGGAGCACAAAGCAAAACTTTTAAATGGTCTTTTGATGATGACGGAAGATCATCGAAATACTGTGTTATTAGTTGATACAAACAATTAATTACCATACTTTTACCGACGCCTGCAGAACCACTTAAAAATATCCGTAATGGTAACTTCCCAATTTTAAAACAATTTAAAATATGCATCACAATTTTTCTTTGTTTATAATTTAAATTCAACATAATTTTGAATAAATCAACTGCCGAAATGGGTCTTGGGCACAAAAAATGGTAATTTCTTTTGTCCTTGATAATTTCCTTTCCTTCTTGATCTAAAATATCTATTTGTTGCTCGTTTGGTAACTGATCTGCAACTAAATTTTGAAAGTCTTCTTCGTCTGCAAATTGATTTTGATTTTGAACTATTTCCAAAGCTTGTTCTAAAATATCGTCCCCCATAACCGATATAGTACGCCTATTTTCTTCGATAATTATTAAATTTAGATTGTAGAGTAACTCACAATTTTCATTTTCTATTTCATTTTGCTCATTTCTCCATGGTAAAAATAATAACACTTGTTCTCGATAATAATTTTGAGGATCTTGGAGTAACTTAAAACGTCGGTAACGTAAAATGGCCGGTTTCTCTCGTGTTTTGAATTGATCTTCGTCATCATCATTTTCAGAATTTTCACATTTCTTTTTATAAAATTTTGAAGCGAAGGTTGCAAGGCAGACATTATCTAAAGATTGTGGACGGTTACTATATTTTGTAATTATATCCTGCATATATATGTCGGTAGAATCTTTATCCAGTGTTCTTAATTCTTTTGCTGATTTTAGCATAAGCGCACGTTCTTTCATAGGACTTGTGTTTATGAAAATTGTCTGCCTACTACTTTTCGATAATGGCAATGAAAGTACATGATATGTTGCTTCCTGAGCCGACATTAAATTGCTGTTTAAAAATAAGTTGGCAATTTTTCTAAATTTTTCTTTGACGTTCCTATTATCATTTCTAATATCTACAGCTGCATCTCGCAATAATTTTGATAGACCTGCCTCAACTTTACCCACATAATTTATGACATAAGAAGCTACTCCGTATTCCTCCAAAATGAATTGCATGTCCATATTTGATTCAAAAAGGTGCAAAATGTCTTTATTATAACAATTTAGCCCAACTTCCAAACTATTTCTTTTTAAAAATACTTGTGGCCTTTTCAATGTGTATCTAATTGAATTTATGTACTCCTCTTCCGTTAAATTTAACTTCAACAAAATGTCTTCAAAAGTAATAATTTCTTGTTTAGTATAAAAAAATTTCATTAAATTACTAATATTTTTGTATGTTTCACTTAATTTTGAATTTTGTTCATTGTCTGATAAAGGTTCTAGAATCATAGTTCTAGGCATTACGGGTATTGGAAAACTAAATCGGCATTTATTCTTATTTTTGGTACCTTTGTAACAAGTATGGGTGTGTCTATGTTTTTGTACGGCCATATATGGGTCTTCCGGATTATAATGGCATGTTATAAATTTATCGATAAATGAAATACACTCTTGAACATTAATTTTGTCAAAGGAATCAAATTTTGGAGCATCCTTCAACCAAAGGAATATATGTTCATGGGGTGATCCCCGCATTTGGAACTCCACCCTTTCATAACTATCTTCAACATAATAATTTTGAAAAATACTAGAATTTTGTTTCAAAAGCCTCATCAATTTATTAATTTTAAAATCAAAATATCTCGCGCATGTTACTGGATCATTTCGAATTAATTCCGTTTTCTCATTTTCTTCTAAATTTAGTGCTTCATTATTTGAAATGGTTTTATTATTATTTAATTTATATAATGTTTTAATTAATTCCGGCCACCATTTCTCAGCGGAAGAAACAGTTAAAAATATTGTTGGTTTACCCAGTTGACGAATCATTGCCATTAAATCTTTCTTTTTAGTTTCCCAATACGCCGGTGATGATCGAATATTAGTTAAAAATTTATAACCGGTGTCTAATTTAATTAAATTTTGAAGAAAATTTTGATCTAAAATATTTCTTACCTTTATGCCGTCTGTGCGCTTATTTTTTCTGAGACATACATTTATACTTGCCAAACATGTTTGCTCCAATTTTTTCTTGGCCATGAATAAAATTCTTGTTGGATTGCATGATCTTCTATCCCATCTTCTACTTTCTGATTTTGCCCGATCTGTGTACGAAATAAAATTAGGAATATCAAATTTATATCCACAAAAAATTTTCGGAAAACATAATTCGTCGATATCCTCAACCATATGCCAGGGAACAGGAAATTTTCCTTGACCAGGAGCAATTATCCTAATTTTATCTGTTACTTCCTTATTCCCATCCACCAGTAACACTTCATCATCCACTTCATCTTCAACATCAATTTTGTCTTCCTCTTCCAGGGAAAGGAAATCATTTACACTTAGGCCGTCTAAATTAGAATTTGAAGAATTTAAGTTGTCTGCATCATTTTTATCCACAATAAAATTAATTTCGGTGTCAAAATCTTTCTCGTATTGATTGAAATAAAACGTGTCGACTTTAATTTCGTGTTTTTTATAGAGTGGTGTTTCAAGTAAGTAATTTAATGCGTCGCAAATTAATGAAGGCCGAATAGAATCGTACATATAATGTGATGAATGAAGCATATGTCGTTTTAATTTTACTTGAATCGTTGCCATGTTATTAAAATTTCTGGGTAAGACTTTCAACATGTCGTTAATTTCAACGGGAATATTTACCACACTCCCTTTAATTCCCAGTTGTGGATTTAAAACGTAGGATTTTAACGGTCTAATTTGCATGAAATTTATATACGGCGCCACCATTCTTTCTTCTAAAGATGTTAATTTTTTTATGCATTCCGGAATATCGACAAATTTTAAGCCGTTTGATGTTGCTAATCTTGGAACCATACCCTTAAGTACAGAATTTTGACATGTACGGCATATATAAACAGAATTATAATTAAAAATTTTTGCAACAAATTCTTCAGAAAAAAATTCTTTCAATTTAGACAAGTTGAAGGATACGACAGAATGTGGGAAAAATAGTCCTTCGCAGCAGCAGCACACCATGTCGGGAAGAAGTCCGCGCGTTTTGATAAAACTCAGAAGTAATTTTGAATATTCTGAATTTGTACGTAATAAATTATTGTAGAAAGTTTCTCTGAATTTTAATAAATCATTGCATCGAGACAATTGTTTAGAAATTTTATCATTTTTTCTTTCTTTTTCTCTATACGATATTTTTTCTCTCCTTTTCATCATATTTTCCATATTATTGATGTTTTCTCTTTCTTTGTATTCTGTATCTCTTCTCAACATCTTCATATTTTGCTGATTTCTTTCTGTTTCCTGCTCTTTGTACTCAGCACTTTCTCGTAATAGTTTCATATTTTGTCGATTTCTTTCTGTTTCCTGCTCTTTGTACTCAGCACTTTCTCGTAATAGTTTCATATTTTGTCGATTTCTTTCAGTTTCCTGCTCTTTGTACTCAGCACTTTCTCGTAATAGTTTCATATTTTCTTTATTACGTTCATTATGTTTCTTTCGATATTCTGTGGTCTCTCTTAATATCTTCATATTATTTTTATTTTTTAATTCCTCATATTCTTTATATGTTGAGTTCTTTCTTAAATCACTTAAGTAGTTTTTATGGGTCTCATATTCTCTTTCTACATATTCAATATTTTCTCTTAGTACTTTCATATGTTCTTTGTTGTTTTCATTCTCTTTTTCTTTATATTCCATATTTTCTCTTAGTACTTTCATATGTTCTTTGTTGTTTTCATTCTCTTTTTCTTTATATTCCATATTTTCTCTTAGTACTTTCATATGTTCTTTATTGTTTTCATTCTCTTTTTCTTTATATTCTATATTTTCTCTTAGTACTTTCATATGTTCTTTATTGTTTTCGTTCTCTTTTTCTTTATATTCTATATTTTCTCTTAGTACTTTCATACGTTCTTTGTTGTTTTCATTCTCTTTTTCTTTATATTCTATTTTTTCTCTTAGTACTTTCATATGTTCTTTGTTGTTTTCATTCTCTTTTTCTTTATATTCTATATTTTTTCTTCGAGTTTCCATCATTTCTTTTTTTCCTTGTTTTTCATTTTCTTTATAATCCTTATATTCTCTTTTTTGCTTTTTATAATTATTATTTAATTTATTCACATTTTCTTTATATTCACTATCCTGAAATTTTCTTTTTCTACCTTCCTTTTCTTTTTCTTTGTATTCTTCATCTTTCCGCAAGTTTCTTTTGTAGTTTTTTTGATATATACTTTCTTGCTTATTAGACTTTTTCTTCACTCTCATAACTATTTTATATTCTAAAATTATTTATATAAAATTAGAATAAAGTACAATCATTGAAACTATAAGAAACATACGTTTAACAGATATTAAGAGAACTATTATTATAATTAGAATCCTTATTCTATTGATTCTGAAATATTTTTTTTTCTGAAATAAATTTAAATGTAATTAATAGAAAAATGAAATTAATTTACATTTCATATTTACATTTCTGAAGGTATTGCAGCTGCTGCCCTATTTGATTAGTCTATAATTCTTTTAGTATAGGATTATTCTTTAAATTGTCTTTTCAATTCAAGTGAAATATCAAAAAGTTCAGTACTTTGATTGATTGATTTTTGACATCACCTGGGTGAGACTTTTATTTGGACATTATCAACAGAAAAGGTGTTGTCGTAGAAACACCAAATAATAACATGTTTCCGTACGCTCCGTACATTATTAATGCAAGGACGGCAAATAATTCATATTTTAATTTAAAATATGGCCAAAAACTCTAGTTATTTTCTAGTTCTAAAACCGTTCCTGCTTTCATTTTAATGACATTTTTAAGCTCTCAACAAATAAATTTATAGGTTATAACGTTGTTATAGAGCAGGGGAGTGAAACTGCATACAGAAACGTGATAACAAGTTTTCAATCTAGTAGCGTTTGGAAATACTTCCTGACCCTTTCATAGATGGTTTTAGTAGTACAGATTTTACAGGGATTCTCAAACTTTAATTGACATGTATTTTTATGATCGCAGCGCTGGGGTGGCAAGTTTTGAACTACAGGTTGAATGAAATATGAGGTTAACCAACTGTCAAATGGGCAAACACATAACTTATAGAATTGTGTATTTCGCAGAGTACTGTATTATATTTAATTGTCTTTTTATATTATTTTATAATAGGTTTTATATTATCCATTCAGGGTAAATTAATGTAAATTCCCAGTACATTTTTATAAAATTTTAACTTAAATTGTATAACCACTTCTGTTTTAGATGATATCTTCAAAGAAATAATTAAAATAGCAAAATTTCATGATTATATTTCGTATTCATTTGTAAACATTAGTAATAGGATGTATTCGTGGAAGTGAAGATAACTTAAATGATATTTTTGTGAACATTTATAAAACTAACCTCGTTTTGAAACAACGTTTTCTTTGAAATATAATGAATAAATCTTCAAAGTATACAAGAGGGATATATTAATTTATAATTTTCTGATCCACGTACTGTATTATTATCTTTTTTCATCTTGTCAAGCATATTTTTAATGTAAATACGAACTTTTCGTTTACGCGGGAATTCGTGACAACATAATTTATTGCCTTTCTAAGGGGACAATGTGCACTCAAGTAAGCAGCAATATTTGTTACTCATATTACAATATATATGTCAATTTAGATACACAAATACGTATAATATTTAACAAATTTTTAATATTATACTTTTAATACCAAGTCAACCAGTAGTTCATTATTTTGCCACCAGATGTCATATCGCTTAGCAATACTTGCCAATATCAAAATACTATAAAAAGGTAACATATGTTTGAGAACTGCTGTAAATTTCCCACAATTCTCTATTGCATCTTTCGAAATTCTTTGACATTTAAAACTGTTATTTGTGAATTTGTATCTTTATTGCAATATATTACTTTATCATTCAATATATTTTAGGTAAGTATATTTATTTTCATACTAGCATTATTATACGGGGTTGATATAAAATATAACAACAAATTAAGAATATTTCAGAAAAAAAATCACATGAAATATTTGTAACTCCTGCATAGTGAAGACACATTCTCGCAGAAGAAATGGTTTATGTAAGTGGACGAGGAGAATTTACATCATGGTGGTGCTCTTAGATATTTACACCGTAGAAGAGCAGCAAAATATTACATTATTAGGCGAAAGGACATGAAGCTTCATCAAAGAATGTTGAAATAGTATTATGGGTCAGTTTTAAGAAAAAATGAGTATAGAAGAGGGTAGATTTATTAAAAAGTGGACGAACATCGGTAACGAGGTCAATGAAGCAGTGCATTTCTGGCAGACATTTAAAGTAACATCCTTTTTTTGAAATAATATGTCCTCTTGTAATATATATTTTAAAATAAAGACTTTAACATATTAAGTACTGTATTTTTTTATAGTTTAACATATATTTCACATTTCTTGATAATGTCTTTAATAAATTATCTATTTTCGATAGATTTTTTATTAATTACATTATCAAGAAATAAAATTTAGTTTCGAATAATTCAAAATGAATTCATATTTCCCGCGACTTTCTCGGTTGTCAAATTTAGTTCTCTGACCTTTTCATAGACGGCACTAAAACTTGTTATCACGGTTTATAAGGGAGATACCCAATCTTCTACTATATATTTTCCTTAATCTATGTTATAGAGTACACGCACGTCACAATGACGTACATATCAAAATCTGCTTATAAGTAAAAATTTCAATTTTTGGCATCAGGCCCGGGAAACGCAAATGGGATGGCATCTTTAGTTTTGCTTCCATGCACGAGATGGCGACACCAGTATCGTTAGTGTGTCATTTTTTCACTTGTTTGCGCGAATTGTGACATTATTTGTCATTTTACATTGTAACGATTAAATTTTTACAGGTTTAGTTCACTCATTAAATTCAGGTACCGCACTTGACGCAAATGTACCTAATATCGAATTTTGATTTGATAAGAGTTAATTTCGTAATAGAATGCAGAATGTTATGCCCATCGTCAATAGAAAGAAAAAGCACTATATTACAATATATATTTTTTCTTATTTATTTTAGATGTTATTCACAAATTTAACTATTTTTTAATTAAAAATATGCGTACCTATTAAATTTAGCAACATATTTATTTTCAGATAATTAGACGCAATCCCTACTTCGGTCAGTGCAGTTAAAATGAAGTTTGAGTTGACCCCAAAAGCTAGGAAGCTCTATTCTATTGCTATATATTGGAAGAAGCAGGCAGTCCGATCAAAAAACAATTTATTTAAACAACGTTCAACAGCTTGTAGCCATAATCTGTTGTA
This sequence comes from Harpalus rufipes, assembly GCA_951394225.1. NCBI lineage: Eukaryota > Metazoa > Arthropoda > Insecta > Coleoptera > Carabidae > Harpalus > Harpalus rufipes. The sequence continues at coordinate 14,183,691 of OX596287.1, read as the reverse complement.
TAGGCGAAGGAAAATAAGATCACAGCGCTAAAGTGGAACTAATGTTAACGGGATAATTTGACATTTACTAATTGTATTTTTGCATTAAGTGTATAATATTAAGATATATTACATATGTAAACGTAAATATTATAAACATACTAGATAACATTTGTGTTTATACAAGCAAGAAAATTTCATGTGTATAATTTATCCCGGCAACTATAGTTCCGAAAATACCACCAGATGTCATATTGCTTATTTCCCGTCGCCTATATGTGATTTGTTTTTGACAAATTAAATTATTTTGCATTTGAGTGTTTAAATATGGATGTATTTCTTAAGGCCATGAAACATAATATTACGTTTCAAATTAATTGATTTCTTCTATTTCAGTTACATTAATATCAATTACTTATAAACAAGACAAAATACATAGCAGTCAGTCACATTGACGTGACATTGACATTCAGAATCAATTTAATCCAGTTTCTATCGTGGTGCTTTGCGGGACAGGGACGAAAAAAAATGAGTAGTACAAGATCATTTAACCTCATTTAAAAAGAACGCGGAATTCTATTTTTGGGTAGCTACTCGGAGTTGATATTCTGGGTAAAAATAAAGCGGCTTTAGTAGATGATTTGGTACCTCCCTTATAAAACGAGATAAGTTTTAGTGCCGTCTATAAAAACGTCAGAGAACTATACTTAACAGCCGAGAAGGTGGCGGGAAATAAGAATTCATTTTAAATTATTCTGAAAAATAAATTGCATTTCTTGATAATATAATTAATAAAAGAATTGATTCATAATAGATAATTTATTAAAGACATTACCAAGAAATGAGAAATATATGTTGCTATGTACGAAAATAATAAAAAGTATTCTAATTTAATATGTTAATGTCTTTATTGAAACCTGTATACATTACATTATTTTAATCAAATAATATTAGATTACAGTCGACTCTCTCTAATTCAAACTCTCTCTTATTGTTATTTAAAATCATTCTGACATGGGCCCCCATATCTGCTTGTCAAGGCCAACAAAGCCACATATCTGCTCGCGCCCTAATGTATTTCTTGTATACCTACACTATACACCAAAAATTCTATTTATATTTATTTCTGTTAGATTTAATAATATTTATTATTTATTGTACTGTAGAATGAAGAAAATATAAAGTAATAACTCAACAAAAATGGTTTTACATCCGCCCAACACAAGGCCGGGTGAGGTTCTGTCGAACGTCCCCTTGGACATGCGTACGCGCAGATGACTTCTCATGCGTGCGCGCAGATGGCTTCCCTATGCGTACACGCAGATAGTTTCTCTAGAGAGGGAAAAGCGCGGCAAGCGCCAACAATTCCATATATTTAGATTTTTTAAATTTAAATTCATGATTCCAATTAATTGTCGGAAGTAACAGTATTTCTGAAAGGAATGTGTAATATACCTATAATATTAATTATGTAGCTATTAATACTTAAAAAAAAAATATAATGTATGGTACTACTTCCCAGAAAAAGTCTTCAGTAATGTCTTCGGATTTCTGACACTGACATTTATTATAAACAATTTAAATTATCAACTATTTTCCATGGCATTCTTTCAGCTGTAAAATTTATTACAACAGATTATTTCATATATTATATTTCTTTTATCTCTAAATCTATAGAATATATAATAAAATATTTAAATGTATCAGATAGAGAATTTAATTTCCGTATATTTTACCTGGCTGTATGCATAAAGCAAAGATTATTTTTATAAATACAAATAATATATTCATATAAATCTATGACGTATAAACTTCTTTATTATTCAATAATAGCATGTCTCAACATAAAGATATTTACCATAAATTATGTTACAATAAATTACAAAGTAGAGTTTACCATATATAAATATTAGGCTGGTAACAGCAATTTTCAATTCGAACAACTTTGTTTACTTTCTCTTCATATTCTTCTAGTAAAAACATTAATTTTGGGCGGTCTAAAATGTATATATCTGGATTGTGCATCTATTCTTATATATCTTCTTTTACATTTTATTTTTTCATACTTGTTATATCTAAATAACCTTTATTCCCTTTAATAAAGTGACGGATATATTGCACTCCGATTATTCTTATATCGATGTGTAATTTTGTCAATATTTACAACTTACTTGAGAAGAATTTGATAGCTTTTTCGCAGTTCAAAGTTACTCTAGTCTACAGTACTGGTGTACATTGTCCTATAATGTTTGAAACAAATTTTTAGTCCTTCAACCTAGACTTGTCATCTCCATAATAGTCACAGATCAAGAATTAAGAGATTCTCCAAATACATTTTTTTTTCATTACTCATTATTTCTGACACTGACATTTATCTGTCAGTTACAAATAATTTAAATTTGCAACTATTTTTCATGGCATCCTTTCGGTTGTAAAATTAATTACAACATTATTTTATATATTATATTCCTTTTATCTCTAAATCTATAAAATATGTATAAAAATATTTAAATGTATCAGAAAGAGAATTTATTTTTCTTTAATATTATCAAGAAAAATTTTCGAAAAATAATATTTAGAAGATTTTTTTTCAAGAATCTTCTACTTCCGGTTGTCCAATTGTTACCAAAACCTTTTCAGATCTTCCCGGGAATGTCCGATTGGGAAATACGTTGTTAAACAAATTTTAAGTCTTATAGTTTTTGAGTAACCGTCCTTCCAACATCCCACACACACACACACACACACACACACATCCACACACACACACACACACACACACACACACAGACATCATCGTAAAAATGTTAAAATCGGATTGTAAGGACCTTAAAACGTGCTTATTCAATAAAATCTGGATATGCGATTTTTAGCATGAATGCAATACCTCTCTTAGCGAGAGGTAAAAAGGGAAAGAAGGGTGACAGGAAGAGGAGAAAACAGGGTAGCAGCGCGGACACCGGCGACTATATTTCCCGCAAGCTCCCGGACTAAACCCTAGAAACCTTGGGTACTATAAGGGCCCTAACTACCGAAGCTGGCCAGTCGGTTCACAACAAAATGGCGGGAGTAATCGCGGAGAACCGTTGCGAAATACGGCGCAGGCGCAACACAAAAATACAAGAAATAACGGTAAAACTAAAAGGGAGAATAAAATTACTTTAAGGGCGTCAACCCACAAACATCCACGTTCACGCAACGTACTTATACTAAATTCCTCATAGAACGAAAGAAGAGATAATTTCAATTATTTGTGTGTACAAGAAATGTTAAATTCGTTACTTATAGGCCGCGAGCAGTCATGTGACTTTGTTGGCCTTGGCAAGCAGATATGAGGATCCGTGTCAGAATGACGGCTAGTAGTTATTTACATAGATGTCACAATTGTCATATGTCATAATTTTTCATTCAAAATTTAAATTAATTCTGCTGTTTATTTGTCATGTGTGTATGTGTATTTCAACCAGGTATCTGATATATAAAACTTATTATTGAAACAGGTGATTTTTATTGACCATAATATTTTTAGTCAAAATAAAATAATTTATTTAATTAAAATAACTAACATGAAATGTAAATATTACAGATATACTTTCAAAAAAAAAAGAAATTTCATAAAAAAAATTAAAAATCTTAGATTTTAAAGGTAAAACAAAACTAAAACATAATAACCCTTACACCATTGGAAAGAGAGAAAAATAAATATATGTTTAAAACAAAAATCTAATATGGGCCCATTTCAAATATATCTTGGAAACTGTCATCTTGAATTTTATTCTAACATCAGTTTAAGTTTGTCTCATCAAATCATGAAACTTTTATATGAAACATTTTTTTTATATCTTTTACAATTACGGAGTTATTTGATATTTTCTAAAATCGCGATTTTAAATTTTTTTGAATAACTTTCAAACTGTTCGAAATTTTAAATTGTTCTGAGCGGAATCTGAATGAGCACTCAAAACTGCAACATTGCCCATTTAACCGACTTCATAGCTCTTATAGTTTCGGAGCTCCCAATGGTAGCCCAGTTAATTTGGGATATCTGTATACAGGTTGGTTGGTTTTTCATTGTCCAGCTTATATCTTCTGAAATATATATATACAGTAATAAGTAATAGCTTCAACTGTATGACTTTTTAATTTTAAATGTATTTAACGGTATGCAAATTATTTTCTTATTTTGTATTTAATTGTAATATTACTGCTTTTATAATGTATATTCATGCAATTTTTCGGAGCATGCATGTAACCATGTACACTTTACTATTTTGTAAAATTTAAAAATTATATTGAGTATTGAGTATAAAATCTACGTTGTCATTATATTTACAGCACAGCTCTCCAAATTCTGACTATCAACCTCCAAATTATATCTTCATACATATTTTTATCTTGTATTTAGCAATGTACGAAAACTACATACTATACCGGTACATTTTCTAGATATACCTAACAGCTAATAAAATATTTTGTATAAACAATTAATCTCTATAAGTATTTCAATCTAGTTTTTAGTATTGAGAGTGTTTAAATTTTAATACAATTCTAATAGCATGTTTCTGTTTTTTGCTATTTTATAATACACACATATATTTGTTCAGTCTATCATATAATGTTTAACCGTTTTATATTTGGTAACATTACAGTGTTTACAAAAATAGATATTTTATTCCATTTAATCATTTGAGTAAATGCCATGACAAACTCGTACATGGCGGTGTCATCTAACGTAAATAATATGAAGTACAAACTATGTTACAGCGAGTCAGATGAATTAACGTTTTGAAAGACTCAGTGGCGATTAGGTAGGGGGGTGATGTCGACGTAACGACTTTCGATGTGACGGCTATCGTAGCTACGGTCAGTAGTGGGGGCTGATGTCGACGTGGCGACTTTCGATGTGACGGCTATAGCTTTGTTCGCGGTAGCGGTTCTGAACTGGTTCAGGTACTATTCGCATGCGCAGTTTGATTCTAAACGTTCGCGGTTAAAATAATTCGGAACTATGGGTAATAGTTCTTTGTTCGCGGAACAGTCAATTCGGTTCGATACTGATTCGTAACTGGTTCTACCAATCCTGCCGACAGAGCTAGAATCTACGGTTCGAACATGCGCAGTTAATGGTGAATACTTTTGAGTTTGGTTTTGTTGAAGAAATCTGTAAGAGTAAAGTGATAGTCAGACACGTTAAATACAAATCTCAGGTTTTTCGACATGTCAGATCATTTTAGTTCAAGCGATGAAGACTTGGAAGAAGTTTTGGAAGTTGTAATAGTCCCTAAAACTGTGAATTACTTTGAAGAAACTGTTCCACAGTTCAGTGGTGTTGAATAAAGCAATTTTATAGCGATAGCGACTAGATTTAGTTTTTGTCAGCAATGTCAATTGTTGTTTGTTATCATATGTATCTTTGAATATAATTTTGTAAATAAATAATAAATGTCAAACTTCAATCCTGTGTTAGAGTTTAATTCTTTTTCTGGTAATTAGCCAAGAAATATTGACAGGTTATGGGCCCAGGATTATTCGCGGAATAAGAAGCGTTACATATACACGGAATTTTGTGTGAATCTCGGACATAACATATATTTCGGAAAATGGCTGATGAAACAGAAAGGTACAGGATTCCGCTGTTTGATGGTACCAATTATAGTAATTGGAAATTCAGAATCGAGACGTTGTTAAACGAAATGGATCTCATAGATTTTATTGAGAAAAAATACGTCGAGATGGAAGAATTTGACGATGAGGATACTTTGGCAGCACGTGCGGAAAAAGAAAGAAATCTCGCCGAATTGAAGAAAAGAGATCGTAAATGCAAGTCGCAAATCATTCAAAGAATTGCTGATAGCCATCTTGAGTATGCCAAGGATAAAGATACAGCATTCGACTTATGGACGTCGTTGCGTGAAACGTTTGAGCGTAAAGGTATTGCTTGTCAGCTGCTAATCCGTAAGTCTCTTCTTACTATGAAATTTAATGCTAATAACGATTTACTAGCAAGTCATTTTTTAAAATTCGACAAGCTGATTCGAGAACTCCGGTCAACTGGAGCTAAACTTGAAGAAACTGACGTTGTGTGTCATCTTCTCTTGACTATGCCGTCTGAATATGATACCGTCGTAACTGCGATTGAAACATTAGCAGTAAATACACTGACGCTTTCTTTTGTTAAAGGCAGACTCATGGACGAAGAATCTAAACGAAGAGATGGATCTAAGAAGAAAAATAATTATGATTTACAGTCATCAGCAGTTTTTTCTTCGCAGGCAGCACGTGGTTCCATTGGTGGTGAACAAAAGAAGACTAGTGGACATAAATATAATAAAATGAAAATTTTTCAGATTAAATGTTATAATTGTGGCATGCAAGGTCACAAAAGGTCGGAATGTACGAAAAATACACGAGGAAAACAGAAAACTGGAAATAATATGGCACATATTGCTTCGAATATGCCTAATGATGATGTAAATGAAAAATTTTGTTTTTCAGCTACAACCAGAAGTAATCAAAATTCAGTTAAATGGATTTTGGATTCCGGAGCTACCGAACATCTGGTAAGCAGTAATGTTTCTTTAGAAAATTTAAAGAAACTGGAAAATCCAATTGAAATAAAGGTTGCAAAATCCGGAACCTTCCTGGAAGCAACCAAAGTAGGGGAAATCGAGGTTCTTAGCACCGTAAACCGAAAAGAAATTTCAATCAAAATAAAGAACGTTTTATTTGTACCTGGTTTACAATATAATCTTCTGTCTGTGCGAAGATTAGAAAGTAATGGTTTTCGAGTTACGTTCGAAAATGGAATTGGAATTATCCAAAAAGGTAACAGAGTGGCTGCCATTGCGTACAGAGATGAATCTCAGCTATATATATTGGATTTTAAATATAAATCAATTTTTGCTGAAGTTTCTACACCAACTCAAGATCTTGAGTTATGGCACAAGAGGTTGGGCCATTTAAGCATCGGCAACGTTAGAACGTTACAAGATCAAGTTGATGGAATGAATATTTCGCAACCGAATGTTTCTAAAGTATGTGAAACATGTATAGAAGGGAAACAAACGCAACAGCCACATGATCAACGACAGGTTTTCTAATAAAAGTTTTCGGTAACACAGTTGTATGGACGACAAAGAGACAGTCATCGGTCGCATTGTCGTCTACTGAAGCGGAGTACATTGCTCTAGCAACAGCTACAGCAGAGCTTCAGTGGATGAAGAATTTGCTGGTGGATATGCAAATATCCTTTAAAACGCCTGTGAAGGTCTATGAAGACAACCAATCGTGCATACATTTGTTGCAGAGATGGGAGCATCGACGTCTAAAACACATTGACGTAAAATACAATTTTGTTCGAGACCTTCGTGAAAAAGGACTTATAGATATTGTTTATGTAAATACAAAAGATCAAATTGCTGACATATTGACTAAACCTTTGTCTGGTAGCCAATTTGTTAAACTTCGCGCACTCTTAGGACTTATTGAGTTATAATAGTCGACAAAATTGAGGAGGAGTGTTGAATAAAGCAATTTTATAGCGATAGCGACTAGATTTAGTTTTTGTCAGCAATGTCAATTGTTGTTTGTTATCATATGTATCTTTGAATATAATTTTGTAAATAAATAATAAATGTCAAACTTCAATCCTGTGTTAGAGTTTAATTCTTTTTCTGGTAATTAGCCAAGAAATATTGACAAGTGGTGAACAATTTTCTGCACATTTTCGACTAAGCCGAGAAATGGCAGAAGAACTTGCCAACAGATTTGCTGCTTCTGAATATTACCACCGACAAGAAGGAGATTCAGAAAAATTATCGCCTTTAAAGTTTATCACTGTATTTTTGTGGTTTGCTGCCAATGAAGCAGCATCTTTTAGAGATGTATCGGATAGGTTCAACATTAGTAAAAGTAGCTTATATAAAATCGTAAGAAGAATGATTTTTTTTCTAAGCAATTTATCACCGGAGATCATCAAATGGCCAAGCGATGCTGAAAAGGTTGAAATTGAAAATTATTTTCGGAATAAGAATTTTCCAGGAGTAATTGGAATCATTGATGGTACACACATCAAAATAGATAAGCCTGCAGATGATCCCGACTCGTATTTAAACAGAAAGCATTTTCACTCTATTCAGGTAATTTGATGTGTATTTGCATATAATTTTTATATTACTGAAACCTTGTTTTAGGCCCAAATGGTATGTGATCATAGGCGAAGAATTCGCGATATATTTGTGGGATATCCTGGCTCAGTTCATGACAGCCGAGTTTTGAGAAGCTCTCCTTTACATGAAACATTACCAGAGAAGTGTAATGACCGATTCATCATTGGCGATAGTGGATATCCTTGCTTGCGACAGTTACTGACCCCATTTAGGGACAATGGATATTTGACCAGGCGTCAGCGAAATTATAATTGTGTTGTCCAAAAACAGATATATAATAGAACATTGCTTTGGTATTTTGAAGCAGAAGTTTCGACAGTTGTATCACATCAAATTGAAAAATGTTGCTGATGTAGTTCATTTTATTAGAGCATGTGCTGTTCTGCATAATTTGTCCATAGATGAATTAATTGAAGATGATCCACCTGAGAATGTGAATGACAGGGAAGTTGTCTTAAATGGGGATGATGATGATGAACCTGAGAGAGACGACAGAGATGGCGTGGCAGTACGAAATGATGTCATGAATACTTTACCATTTCTTATATAATTTGTTTTAAATATCACTACAAAATGAAAACAACCTGAACACAAATAAAAAAATCTGTTGTGGCCAGCACAATACCTTCCGTCATTCTCGTGTATAATGTATAAATTCCATAATTTTTCTTACAAAAGATTCTAAATTTCCCGTAAAATTATTTCATAAACAAACTTTTCAAATTGCACTTGACACTGGCATCTTCTTCATCTTTAGCTTTTCCCATTCGTTAGGGGTCGCTATTTTTGCATGTCGTTCTCATTCAGTTCCTTTTCTCTCAAATCTTCCGCAATACAGTCCTTCCATCTTATCTTTGGTCTTCCTCTGTTCCTTTAACGTCCTATTATTAAACTATTCATTCTTGTTCCAATATAATTCTTCCTTTCTCCTCATGACATGTTCAAACCAATGTAATCGTCTTTCTCGTATCTTTCTAAAAACTTGTAATACTAGAGTTATTTTCTTACCATATTTTTCCGTCTATTCCCCAATATCTACTTCAACATCCTCATATCTGCTACATTAATTTACTTTTTATTTATACTGACATCTGTCAATTTGAATTATATGAATTTGATACTAGTTCCCAAGTTTGGCATAGCTGGCTGAATTATAAAATTTAATTTCTTTAAAATTCTTTAACTCTGTATGTATTGAATATGAAGTATAAATTGTAATCAAATCGTATAGAGAATAATATATTCTTTAAGTTATAATAACGTTAAATGTCAATAAATCAAATTTAACTGTTAAATCTTCAAATGAGACTACTTCCGGTTGACCAATTATAACCAAAATCTAATCAGATGTTCTTCTGGATGTAAACTTGAGGAATACGAGAAAATTATAATTTTTGGAATCGTGGTATTGAAGCTATGGAATCCGGAAATTTTGTTACACACACACAGACACACATACATACAGACATCATCGTAAAAATGGTAAAATCGTATTATATGGACCCTAAAACGTGCTTATTCAGTAAAAACTCATCATTGAATTTTTTGACCAAAGACAATACCTTCCTTACCTAAAGGTGACGGAAGGTAATTAACCATATTATATACACATTTTGTAACTTTTATTTCTACCTTTAGTTATACAGGTAACTACAAAATAAACAGTATTTCAACTCATAATAAAAAAGTAACCATGTAATCTTGAACAATGGCAGAAAATGAATACATAAAAAATTCAGAACAAAACAAACCCTTGTGAAAAATTATAAAAAATTAACATTTGAAACTATAAACTACAATAGGAACATTTGAACTAACAAAAGTGTATAATTTTTATTTAAAAATGTTGAAAAATGTCCCCGTTCTTTTGTATACATTTTTCCAGCAATTTATTTCTGTATTCCAAAAGTTTATTTTTTCTGATTTTTTCTTCAAGTTTTTTTTCCTCTATTTCTAAACGTTTCTTGTAATACTCTTGTCTATCGCTTCTAATTTCTTTTAGAATGTTATATTTCAGTGTTTTATTCTGATATGTAGATTTTTTTGGAATATGTTTTTCATTCGATTTTGAGGTTAGAGCTACAGGTTCTTTCAGTTGTTCTTCATTAACTGTACTTATTGGACGTTCGGTGATTTCTTCCTCTAAAGGTTCATCATTTTCTATCAGAGTGCTTACAGTTCCCGAAGATAAAAGAAGCACAGGATGTATATTTTTCTTTTTTCCCAAAATATCATTCATGATGTCAGCGTATTCAAAAGTTTTTCTTCCTCTACCCGTCTTTTTGGAATCGTCAATAATTTTTTTATAACTTCGTTCTATTACTTTCCACCTATTATCACAGTTTGCAGCAGTTATTTTAGACTTAGTTAAGTTTTGCAATTCTTTGGCGATCTCCTCGTACATTCTCTTTAAATTTTTAATTTTTATTGTGCCCACTTCTTTTCTGAATTTTTTGTATAAATCCAGAAATAATAAGGTATTCTGGTGAGTCCATTTATACGATTCCGTTTCCACCTCCGTGTTTGTCGCTGGAAGCACCAAAAATTCGGCTAATAGTTCTAAAAATATTAAATAATTAAATTGTAGTTTTTAAACACTGCAAAATTATTGAGATTAAAACTTACCTCCCTCAGCAGACATTTTATAATATTTTACATAAACAAAAACTTAAGAAAAGTTTCAAACCAGGCACATCAGCTTACATTTGACAAATGACAACCCTGATGATTTGACAACTGAGAAAATGGTTCGGGATACGTTCATGTAACGTTCGTGGACATCAAAATTTCTTACTGGTAACGAATCGCGCATGCGCTTTAAAACGATTCTGAATCTGTCTTGAATCGGTTCGGAATGCGTTCAAAATTGTTTCCACGAACAAAGCTTATGGTAGCTACGGTCAGTGGGGGGTGATGTCGACGTGGCGACTTTCGATGCGACGGTTTTCGTAGCTACGGCCTGTGGTGGGGGGTAGGTGTCGACGTGGCGACTTTCGATGGCACGGTTTTTCGATGCTACGGCTATTCGATGGCGTGGTTGTCGACTGCGCGGTATGCTCCGGTAAATCCATAGTTTAAGCAACTAAAACGGTTAACAGTACATACAACTATGTCCAAAATAACTAACTTTTAATATACTCTAAACATTAATCAACTGTTCAATATTAAAAAAAAAAACAATATTATTCTAACCTCCGGTAAATACTTGTCACATGTCAAAACACACATAACCCGCCTTAGTAGCCAAGTAATGCTCCCAAAAAGTAACGTATTTTAAAAGCGCTACAAAACATGGCCGACCGTTCTGACGGTAGCATAAAAGTAGCGTTGTATTTGTAAGATATATCGTTAACTTTTCCACAACTGTTACGTCTTAAGAATGCGACCAATATCAGCAATATAATTTGGCTGTAAATCAAATTTAATTACGTTAGATTTAAATTTAGTATTAACAGCACATAACACACATCCTCCCATTGTTTTACCCGTTCTAGAGTTTTAACGTACTTTTCTATAAATTATGTATGTGGAGCAATCTGAAATATCAGCATTACTGACTGAATCTGAAAGCCACGTTTCAGATAAAGTTATAATATCGAAGTTGTTTATAAATGAATTATTATAAAAATCCGTTAGTTTGGTATTTTTTTCACGAACATTTTGATAATAAATATTCATATACATACCTAATGTAAACGTACAAGTAATAAACGACAAAAAAAACAAGTAAATATAAACGCACAAAGATATGTGAAATCTTGCAAATAATTAGTAATATAATTAAATACGTACAAAATAAGCTAACTTCGAGAATAGTGATACTTGCAAAATAGGCATATGATACAGTTGTTTCTTATACAAAAAAAAAATAAAGTAAAAGACTAACAGTGAAAGTATTACAGTGAATCAATATTGGTTGATGTTGTATTTGTAGTTTCCGTTTCAGCTGAAAAGAAGAGAATTAAACGAGGATTGAATTCTAAAACGTAGTATTTATTTCAGTAATACTTGACATTACTTGACATGTAATTATTCTGTTATTGTTGTTGCTAAGTAACATATATTTATATAATTTGTAAGAGTTGGCGTGTGTAGTACATAACATTTCCTCCCCTCTTTCTTAATGCGGATATCTCTGTGGAGGACGGCGAACTCTCGTAGAACGTCGTGGATATGAACAGCTTGTAGATGATGGGGAAGATGGTAGACTTCTTTGTTCTTAGCTCGGGGTTGCTGTTTGCAGCATCGCATCATCCTCATAAAAACGAAGACGGCGGTTTGTGTTATCTTGTTTTTCGTTTTGGTGCCTATAAAGTCGAATCTGATCGATGTGACGTTTGACGCGTTTTCCATGGTAATCGATTTCATAGTGAATATCCCCTAAACGAGTGACAATTTCACCTAATATCCATTTGTCCATGTGAGGGTTTCCGGAAAGGAAATAGACTTGTTGTCCTTCCTTCAGTGTTCGGAAGGATGGATTGAAGTCGGCTTGTTGTTTCTGTCGAACTCTAGTGCTGACGTCTTGGGGCCTTACGAGATCAAGACGCGTATGAATATTTCGTCCTAAGAAAAGTTTTGCGGGTGATTCTCCAGTCGTGGTGTGTGGTGTTTTTCGGTATTGTTGTAAAAACACGTTCAGATTTGCCTGAAGCGAATTTCTTGTAGTTGACATTGCCTTCAGAGCATCTTTTACTGTCTGGACATTTCGTTCAGCTTGTCCATTTGTAGCTGGGTGGTATGGTGCTGATGTCTTGTGGTATTTAACCCCGTTCTTTTGCAGAAATATTTTGAATTCAGCGCTAGTGAACTGCGCACCGTTGTCCGAGACAATGGTCGTTGGCACACCATATGAAGCGAATAATTGATCTAAAATATTAATGGTAGTCTCTGTTGTGGTAGTATTCGTAACCTTGACCTCTAGCCATTTGCTGTACGCATCCACGTTGATGAATAACATTGCGCCTGCAACTGGGCCAGCGTAATCTATATGTATACGTTCCCAAGGTTCTTTTGGGTACTCCCAATGATGGTCGCTGAATTTAGGTGGAGCATGTGAATGTTGAGCACATTCTTTGCAGGATTTAACTAGTTGTTCGATGTTGGAGTCTATTCTTGGCCAGTAGACAAATGAACGTGCTAAACTCTTCATTTTTACAATTCCGAGGTGAGCTGCGTGAAGATCGTTCAAAATATTTTGCCTGAGTGTGGGTGGTATTATTACCCTGTGCTCGAAGAGAAGACAGTTGGTCACAAGTGTGTAGTTCGATTCTGGAGGTTTATATCCCATACGTGAGAGGTTACAACCAGATTCCAGTAGTTGTACAATCTTGCCCAAGTATTGGTCTTTGCGAGTCTCTCGAGCAATGTGTTCAGCGCAGACTGGCATTTGATCGATTTGACGTAACACAAAATGCTCAAATCCGTCTTCATCTATGTTTCTTCCCTCATCTAATGAAAGTTTGTTGATTTTGTTTTGAAATGATGGTATGCGGGAACAGTAGTCGGCATTTGTATTTTGATCGGATGGTTTGAATATAATGTCAAAATTGAAGTTTGCCAAATAGTCTGCATAGTTAGCCATTCTACTAATACATAGTGTTGGAAGAGATTTTTCGGGATGTAGAATCTGAGTGAGTGGTTTGTGATCTGTCACCAAAACAAATTTACGGGCATACAAATAGTGAAAAAAATTCTTTACCGCCCAGACAATGGCGAGAGCTTTTTTGCCAATCTGAGGGTACTTCTGCTCGGTGGGGCTCATAGTTTGGCTGGCGTAAGCAATCGGTCGTTCTTGGCCGTTACTCAATCGATGGGAAAGGACTGCTCCCAAGCCAGTTTTACTTGCATCGGTTGCTAGGATGAGCGGCAGTGATGGGTCGTACTGCATCAATACTTGTGGTGAAATCAAAACTTCTTTGATATCTTGATAAGCTACTTCTGCAGCTTGTGTCCACGCAAATGGCTTGGTAAGCAACATGTTCCGTAAAGGTCGAGATCTATCTGCAAGATTTGAAATAAAGGAATTGTAATAAGTAGCTTTACCTAAAAATAATTGTAGCTCTTCTGGAGTTGCCGGTTTCGGTGCATTACGGATGACTTCAATGTGTTTATCTGATTTGTGTAAACCATGACGATCGATTTTGTGTCCTAAGCACTCTAAAGTCGATGTTACGAAGACGCATTTTGTTCGGTTGAGCCGTAAACCATGAAGTTTTAGTTGATCCAAGGTTGCTGTCAGAGCTGTCATCAAACCGTCAAAGTCATTTGCAAATACGATGATATCGTCGAAGAAGTTGATAACATTAGCCAAACCTTGAAGAACAGTTTCCATACGACGTTGCCATAATGCTGGAATGTTTGCTGCTCCGTAGACTGCTCGCGTTGGTTGAACAAGTCCATGTGTCGGGGTATTTAGTGTGAGAACATGACGAAAATGTTCATCGATTGGCAGATGCGTGTAAGCGTCAGTAATATCTATATGACAAAAAAGACTAGCACCTTTCATTTTGTTAAAGATATCCTCGATTTTCGGTATAGGATGTTCGTCTACAATCATTCTTGGATTGACAGTTGGTTTATAATTTCCGGTGATGCGTAATTTTCCATTTTTCTTAACCACGATGTGAGTAGGTGAAGCCCATTCAGAAAAATCAACCTTCTCATAAAATCCAGATGCGATTTTCTTTTCGATTTCTTTAGAATATTGCTCACGGGACATCGCGTGCTTTGGCGAAGACGGGGGATGTTCCAGGTTTCAAATGTACTGTAACAGGAGGACCAATCAGCTTACCTGGCACGTCGGACAAAATATCTTCAAATCTTTTTAGTAGTTCGTTGAGATGGGAGTTATGTTCCTTAGTTATTTGTAGCTCTTGAAATTTCAGAGAATTAACTGGAACTGTCGAACAAAACATTTGATTTAGATTGACTTCGTCTATGAACTGCGAAATCCATTCTCGTCCAAACAACGAATCCGATTCTCCGGATACGACGTATAATTTTAGATTTCGTGTAGTTGAACCTATTGTGGCATTCACTGATATGTAACCTAGACATTTAATTGCATGACCTGAATAACTACGAAATTGTTTATCGGATTTCTGTAATGAAAAATGAGGTTTTATTTTTCGTAGATGTGAAATGCAAATTATGCCACATGGTGATCCTGTGTCGACTTCCATCTGTAGAGATTGGCCATCGATTTTCACATTGACAGTCTGTTTCCCTGATGAAAATATGTCATGCATTTGGCTCACTTTATGCAATACTTCAATTTTCTCTTCCAAAAATTGTTCTGATTGAATTTGACAGGCAGGATAATTTTGAAATTTTAATTTTTCAGATTGGCACACTTTTGACAGATGTCCTTGTTTACCGCAATTATAACAGATTGCTTCACGGAATTTACATTTATTTCGTTGGTGTTGACCTCCGCATCCCTTACAAGGCTTTTGGTTTCCACAATGTTCACTGCCATCAAGCTTCCTATTTGGATCTTCCCAATGCTTTGACAGTGAACGCTGTCCCTTTTTGACGCATTTTCTTGTTTTGCGTGTTTCATAACCCAGCGTATTTGTATCTTCAAAAATCGAAGATACAGGAACCCTAACTTCATTAGCCGTGTTACGGGTTGCTTCAAGCGTGTGAGCGATTTCATATGCTTTGTCAAATATAGTCGGCTTCTATGCAATAATTTCGTCACATATTCCTCGTGATTCAAGTCCATGCAAAAATTGTTCTGTCCAAAAAATCGCCGTATTGACAACTGGCAGCGCCTTGTTTCAGGCGAAGAGCAAACTGTGAAATCGATTCACCTTTTCGCTGAGTTATTTGTCTAAACTTGATACTTTCGTCGTATTTGTTCTTTGTTTGGTCAAAATGATTTACTAAAGTTGTACGTATTTCTGTAAAGTTCAGTTTTTCGGGCTCTCGAGGATTTACCAAGAATAATTGTATAGCGTTGTTAAGTTCTGCACCCATGTGAACTCGAGCGTAGTTTGCGTATTGTTCTTCAGGAATCTTACTTAATTGCAATGCCCATTCAAAGCGTTTAAAATAATGTGCAATGGATGTTTCTACCGATGAACGGTACTCTGGCATGTTGAACGGTGGTGGTTTTGGTTGAGCTGCTGTAGCTGATGCGACGTCATTGTTAGATGTACCAGTTTCGGCAACAGCACTCGCCACGGATGTTCTCAGCGCATTTACCAGCATTTGCGTTAACGCTTGCATGATATCGGGAGACACTTCGTCAGGCATTTTATAATTTTCGTTCGAACTGAAACTGAAAACCTTTTAGACAATCCCACTTCTGACACCAAATGTTGTATTTGTAGTTTCCGTTTCAGCTGAAAAGAAGAGAATTAAACGAGGATTGAATTCTAAAACGTAGTATTTATTTCAGTAATACTTGACATTACTTGACATGTAATTATTCTGTTATTGTTGTTGCTAAGTAACATATATTTATATAATTTGTAAGAGTTGGCGTGTGTAGTACATAACAGTTGATAAATCAGTTTTCTAATAACGCCATTGATTTTATAAAAGATATTACCGTCAACAGTCCATATATTTCTGAAGCCAATTTTGCTCGAAACAGGTTTGAAGGTATTTAGACGCCTTTTGGTTAAGTCCTCTTTAATATTAACATTACTACCTTTAAATTTATATCTAGATTTTAACACAAGATTGCGGGAATAGTACGTAGCAAATTTTATAATAATAGGGCCGAGGTCTTACATCCATTGATGCATTTGTGGACATACTTCTCGTCAGAACACTTCAAAATATCAGGATTTTTAGCCATGCGGTGAAACTTGTCGATGGAATTATGAGGTAGGTCGATTGATATGGATTTAATATCACTGACCTCCTCGATGTTTTCAACCGGATCTTCGGGAACTCCAAATACTCTTATGCAAATGCGTTTGAAGTATTGTTTGGGTCGGTCGATCTCATTGTGAAACACTTGGTTTTCTTGGTTTATTTTATTTATGATCGTTTCATAATGGGCTTTTTGTTCTTAAAGTTTTTGATCAACACGTGCAAAAACCAAATCGATCAAAGTGTTGAGAAAGGTAGAATCATTAAGCACACTACTTATAATTTCTTGTACTTGGGTTTTTGGCATCTTTCTGGTGAGATATAATTTTTTTTTTTTGGAAAAAATAACGGTCCTTAAGAAAAAAAATACAGAGCAGCAAAAAATATTATTCACTCTGAAACATGAATAAGTTGCAATTGAGGCAAAGCCCCACTTCACATTTTGAACAATTCGTTCTTATAATGGACTTGCAATAATCATCAGCACAGCTTTTTTGTCATCCTTATTCGCTGTAAGTAAATGACCTATGTGTTCAAATCGGATATCGTCTGAAACGCGAGAAAAAGATCTTAAGATTTTAATTTATTAATTTTGTTTCTTTCTTGAACTTTTTCACGAATTTGTTGTAAACTTTCCAAATATTTAAATAGTCATGATCAATATTATCAAAATTTGTTAATTTATTTCCTGTTTCATTTCCAAATAATGTTTCTGTTGGGGAATATTTAGTATTATTTAATGAATTGTTATATGCCACTAATGCCAAACAGATTTTCCTTTTTGTGGATAAATTATTAAATTCTTCTTTTTGTTCTATGATTCTAAGATGTTCTATTAGCGTAGAATGGAAACGTTCTATTAATCCATTACTTTGGGGGTTTGCTGTGAATGTAATATGTAATTTTATGTTATATCCGTTTAAGAAATTTTTTACAAGTTCATTTTTAAATTCAACTTCGTTATCTGATACTATTTGGTTTGGTACTAGATAAAGAAAACATATTTTTATTAGTTTCTCTACTATATTTATTGAAGTTGTATGTTTTAATGATTTACAAATTGCAAATTTTGTAAAAGCGTCTATCATAGTTAAGTATTTTTCTTTATTAAGTGTCAAGATATCTATGTGAACAATATCAAAAGGGTGTTTAGGATTAGGTGTTAATTGGACTGGCATTTTATATGGGTTTCGTTCATATTTTGAATTTTGACATAATTCGCAATTATTAATAAATTTTTGGATATCTAATTACATGTTTGGCCAATAATAACGTCGTCTTAATCTTGCATATGTTTCAGAGATACCGCGGTGGTTAGTTTTCCCTAAATAATAATAATAATAATAATAATAATAATAATAATAATAATAATAATAATAATAATAATAATAATAATAATAATAATAATAATAAATCTTTATTACCCAACAGGATGAACCCAATTACAGAGTAATAATACAGTATATATATAAAGAGATCTAATACAAAGAAAAAACAAATCAAATTAATAAATTACTTAACTTACTTTTGAATACATTCAAGTTATCTTCAAAATCTAATTCAGAGCACACTGAATTATAAATGCGACACATAGCGTTAACTGGTGAGTTATAATAATAATTTGTCCGGGAAAAATTACAAAGAAATGTGTTGTTATTTCTAGTACTACAAACATTAATATGAAAATTTAATTGAGAAAGCAATTCACTATCGTCAACTTGATAATTAATAATTTTGTACAAAAATACAATTTGTTGTTTAATATGCCTAATCAATAATGGTTCTAGAGTGAAGGTACTAAGAAGAGTTACATAATCGGTATTTGGCCAAAAATTAAACAAACGATAACAAACAGTTTTACAAAATCTCTTTTGAGTACCTTCTATTGCATTAATTAAATACTGTTGTGTGGGAAACCAAATAATAGAGTCATAGTACAATTTACTGAGAACTAGAGATTCAAATAGGGTTTTATAGCAAAAAAGATTTTTAAATTCAGATGTGGAGCGAAAAATAAAACCTAACATTTTGTAACAAGATGCAATAATAATTTCAGCATGGTAAATTAAAGTTAGTTTAGAATCTAGGAATAGACCTAAGTCTTTTATCATAACAACTCGATTTAAGATTTCACTATTCATGTTGTAATCGTAGCTAATTGTAACAGTTTTCTTACTATAACTGATTACTTGACATTTGCCAATATTAAAATTTAATTGGTTGTTTTTTGACCAATTGGAGATTGACAGTAAATCTTCTTGTAAGAGACAACAGTCATTAATGTCGGTGATGGTACGAAATAATTTAAAATCGTCTGCATACATTAGACATTTAGAATGTTTAACAACACATGTTAAATCATTTATAAATAATAAAGGGCCCAGAATGGAGCCTTGGGGAACTCCTGAAAAGGCTATGAAATTCCCAGATGCAAAACCATTACAAACAACATATTGCACCCTGTTGCTCAAATATGATCCAAGTAGTAGATGTAAGTTATCTGAGAAACCAATTGCTTTTAATTTATCTAATAGTACATGAGAAACAGAATCGAATGCCTTCGAAAAATCCGTATAAATAAATATAAATGATAATTTTCTATTGTTTCCTGCTGTTCTTCTATGTCTGTTACATCTTCTAATATATTATTACATTGAATTAGTAGTTTATAAGAGTCTTTTACAAATGTAGTACTCAGAATTTCATTGATAAGTTTTATTAAATTTTCTTCAATAATGCAATAATAATTTATTTTTGGGACCAAATAATCTTTCAAAAATTTAACAAGTTCTTCTTTAATATTTTCAATTTTAAACTGTGCAATTAATCTTTGTTTATTGCCAAATAATCTTTTTAGTTCCGTTTTATTTTCTTGGTCTGTTTTTAATAGTATTTGATTTTTTCCTATATTTAAAATTGAGTCTTAATATGTAACGCCTTTAATGTCACTGTCCTCGTCTGAGTGTATGGTTTGATCGTCGTTATCGCTCAAATTATTTATTAAACTTTCATTCGGAGTATTTATATAAACTTCTTCAGGTAATTCATGTACAAACCAAGTGACATGCGTTTCTTTAAATATTTTGTTAATTAGGTCTAGAATTTGGTTAGTCTTTTTTATATAACCTGGAACATATTTGGGGTGAGCTTAGTTCAAAAATATCATTTTGTATGCAATAATGTCGTAATTCTTTTAAAATATCTTCTATACATTCGATAGTAGGTTTTTCATAAAAAAATCTTTTGTTATTAAATGGAAAAAAAAATTATTATCAACATTTTGAATTAATATTTTTTTATTATGTACTTTATGGTTTGAACATTTATCTTTACTATTATAACGTTCATTTATTTGTTGAGCAAATCCTTTGCCAAATTTTAGATCTCTGCTTATACAGTTCACATTATTTTTTGAATTTTCGAAAATATCATCATTCGTGGTTTGATTTCAAATTGTTTTCTAATACGTGAAAGTGCGTCTGCATTAGTGTCTAATTTTTCCTCTTTATAGACAATTTCAAAATCATATTCTTCGAGTTTTATACGCCACATCAACCATGTTAGGGGTCTGTGGTCAGTAATAATTTTAGCCCATAAACATACGGTCTAAAATACTTTACAGCCCAGACTATGGCTAATAATTCTTTCTCAGTCGTTGAGTAGTTTATTACATGTTCATTTAAAGTTCTGGATGCATAAGCAATAGGTAATTTTTTATTTTAAAAATTTTGGGACAAACTGCTCCAATAGCAAAATTACTGGCATCCGTAGGTATTGTAAAAGTTTTTCCATAATCAGGATACTGAAGTATAGGTGTATTTATTGATAGATTTTTAGCCTACAAAACTTTTTCTATAATCGCTATTTTCAATATCTATTCTATTATCTTTCTTTAAACATTGTGTAAGAGGTTTTGTTATTTTGGCAAAATTGGGTATAAATTTTCGGTAATAACCGATAAGGCCTAAAAATTGTTTAATTTCTTTGGGAGTTTTTGGTATTGGAAAACTTTTAACTGCATTTATTTTGTCTAGGTTTGGTTTAATGCCATCTTTTGTGACAATATGGCCTAAATAGGCTACTTCCTTTCTCAAAAATTCACTCTTATCTAGCTGGACCTTTAGATTGTGTTCTTTTAATGTATTAAAAATTGTTTTGATATTCTCGATATGTTCTTGAAGACTTGTTCCAAGGATTATAATATCATCTAGGTACACTAGACATATTTTATTAATATGATCGCATAATACGTAGTTCATCAACCTTTGAAATGTTGCTGATGCATTATTTAGTCCAAAGGGCATACGAGTAAACTCGTTATGACATTGGTCAGTACTAAACGCGGTTTTATGAATTGAATTTGGATGCATTTCAATCTGATGAAATCCGCTTGTTAGATCTAAAGTTAATAATAATAATAATTTATTGCCCAACAGTAATCCGATTACAGGACAAAGTATATGAAATAATCAAAAACAATACATTGCCACGTACCTTTTTTTCAAATAATAAAATTTATTATAATCAGTTGGCAAAACATAAACTATACGGGCACTTACCGCAAAAGTGGCTTCCCACACATGACACCGGCTAGCTAGCAGAGAGGGGGAGGGGTTGTAAAGGTAAATCACAAATTTTATCTTACTTACTTTTATAAGGGCGCCAGGTATTTTAACAATGAACCCCATTCACGAAAAATACCAAAATAATAACTCAAGCTGAAAATATAAGAGGGTTCAAAGGATGAAATTTTAAGACAAGGGTTACGTGTTAAATTAGGTTTGTTTATAACAAAAGTGTGAATAAATTTTGACAAATACGGTTTATTAACCAACATAAATAAAACCTTGCAACCATCGACAAATTGTAATGAAAAATGAAGTAATGAAGGGGGAAGGTGAGATGTGCGCATGAAATTATCTTAAGTTAATAATTACAAACCAGTGGCGTAGGGCAGGCCACCAAAGAAAATAAGAACAGAATATTACTGCTACAAGGCAGTAGCCCCACAAAATTTATTACAAGGAAAATAATAATAATAATAATTACGACTATACCGACAGTAATGAGAGTACAAAATAATAGTATCAATCCTCAAAATAGTATAAATTATATCTGCACGTCGCACAGTAAGTGCGTCACTGACAAAACTAAACGCGCACGCGCACAACACAAACTGCACGCAGAAAAATGATGAAAATGAACTTGGTGAGACAAATATAGCACTTCAAACAAAAATAGGTAGTACTCAACTGGGGTGCTGAGTGGCCATGGAAACGATGCCCAAATCCAACACAATTGGCGGCGGCAATGGAACTGGGTAGAAATGGCGGCCCAAAATTTGGCTGGATTCGGCGAAGCGTGTTTTGGATGCACGGTGAAAATCACTCGGTTCACGGCACTAAAAGTCTTACTAACTCCCCAAAATACGGGAAAATCTGGACGCCCGATACTAAAATTTTACGATAGATCGAGACAATGGGCGCACACAGACAATACTGCTACCACGTGTGCAAAACTTTGACTCCTCACTCGCGGATAACTTTAGTTGAGGCAAAATTTTCTACTCTTTCGGTAGAGACGATAATCGACGATACTCAACTTAATTATTAAAAACGGCACTACTAGTGGCACAGACTTTATTAGAGCACGTGAGAGTGGCAAGACAAAAAAACACTACTGTCTCGTTTCACGGCAGAAACCCCAAGCCCCAAATTTTGCAAAAACGTTCGGCACGCATACGTTCAATTAAGTGACCGTATATACCAGGGACGTACTAAATAAATTGTAAGGCGCTTAACTATTTCATAAATAATGAATTTATAAAAAAAATAAAAAATTGAACGTTACAACATGTATTGAGAAAATACAAAAATAATATTTTAAATAAAAATATTTTAAATAAAAATATCTGGGTACAGAAGATTAGCTGCATGGGACGCTATATAAATTGGAGATCGTTTCAGTATATCTGTACGTGAAGTTGGCAGATGAAAGGACCTGGGATATCTGGACTGCAGTCGTGGTACGTGAATTATATAAAGTTGTATAATAAATATTTTTCCCTAATTTGCCGAGGACATCGGATATGTTCGGTATAGGAAATTTATCGCTTACTGTTTTCGAGTTTAATTTTCGGTAATCAATTACCATTTTAAACTTCCTTCCATCCATACTGGTGAATTCCAAGGGGAATATGATGGTCTAATTATTTCCTCACTTAATAATTTGTTGACTTGATTTTCAATTTCACCTTTATATAGGTACTTCCGGATAACGATAATTTTTAGTGTAAACAGGTATTTCATCTGTTGTACGGATTTCATATTTAATTGAATTTGTATGAGTTAGTTTATCATTTTCTATGGAAAAAATGTTTTCATATTCTTTTATTACCTCAAACAATGCACCTTTCTCCTCATTATTTAAATGATTTGAACGAATTACAATTTTGTCAGATTCTTGTATATTACAACAATCTTTTGAATTAAAATAACTCAGTTTACAGGTTTTGTTTCCTATTATAGCTTGCTCGTTTTTAAAATCTAGCATGAGTTCTAAATCTTTAAGTGCATTAACACCCAAAAGTGAATTGAAATTATCATGAAAATCCAATAAATAACATTTAATTGGTTTATTATTAATGTCAATAAAAATATATTTGTCCGTGGTGAAACTTCCTTTGGCAGTTTTAGATGTAAAATATCCTTTATATATTTTACCAAATTGTGATTTATTTTTATTTACATAATCTGAACTTATTAAATTTATTGTGCTACCTGAATCAAAAAGAATAGAATAATCTTTAATCTTTATAAACGGTAATTTTGTTGTTGCTATAATATTCATTATTTCTCCTGAAACAGTGGATTTTGGCCTATTCCTAAAAAAATATTTCTTCAGAATCGACTTCGGCTTTGTCATCATTTATTTCTACCGTATTTTCCTCATTATTTGTACACTCCTGAATATTAATTTCTTCCGCTATGTATTGTGGAGTATGTGTACCAAATTGTCGATTTTGTTGATTGAAATAATTACTCGTATTAGATCTTTGTGCGACAGACCTGGTTTGAATTGACATGTGGGTTGGTTTTGGACTTCTTTGTGCATTCAATATATTTTACCGTGGTGCAATTTTTTTTCGTTGTGTATTAAAACTGACCTTAACCCATTAGAGCCGGAATTTTTTTTCTGGAAAATAATTATGGGAATTGTTAGCAAGGGTGTTAGAAATGAAGAAATTGTATATTATTTATAATTATTATTGTTCACTTTTTAAAAAAACAGAAAAAAATGATGTTACCATATGGTAACACTAGGCTTTCATAGAGTACAAAATTAGAAAATACATGGCAATAAATAAAACATACGATATTCTTTGTAACTTTCTAGGCTGTATGGAATATTTTAAAGCATTCGATGCAAAGACCTACGTTGCATTTTGAGCACTGTGTTCTTCCAACTGAAGAGCACCCTTCACCTGCACATCGTCTTCTTTTTGAATTTGGAACTGGCTCAACTAAATGACTTATATTGTCGTAACGTATGTCGTCGGAAATTCTGTTAAGACTTACACTATTTTTTGAAAAAGACAAACGTCCGGGTCCTTTGGGCATATTTTTATATTTAGTTAAATATGTAGTTACAATCTCTCTCCTAAATTCTAAATTTGTCATAGCTCTTCCTGAACATTTATATAAAATCCAAGCATTTTGTAAAGCCGAATCTATTAGCCAGGTGAATAGCGGCCAGTACCACTTCTTTCCCCGAATTCCAATTCTATATCTGTTAAGATCCTCGTCCATTCGGTCTGTTCCACCCATAAACTTATTGTATTGCGCAACAACATTTGGTCGTTGAACTTGAATAATTTTTTTTTGTGCCTGGGAATATCTTTTTACAGATGCTATAGGTGAAATGCCAAATGTCGAAGATATCATCGAAACCATCGCATTGTCCATCCATCTGGTCAGCATGATACCATCTGTTTTGGAAATTGAAGAGTCAAATGAGCGAATAATTTTTTTTTGTGCCTGGGAATATCTTTTTACAGATGCTATAGGTGAAATGCCAAATGTCGAAGATATCATCGAAACCATCGCATTGTCCATCCATCTGGTCAGCATGATACCATCTGTTTTGGAAATTGAAGAGTCAAATGAGCCTCTAGTTTGTTTTGTGAATGTTTTTTTATCTGGTAATGGACAACTTTTTGGAATACGATTTTGTCGAATCGTACCAGTAGCACCGTAGCCGCGTTCTCGTAAATGAGCAAATAATTTGAAGCTGCTGAACAAATTATCCGTATAAATCTGATATCGTAATTGTTTATATGGCATTTCATCCAACATAACAACCAACGGTGCAGACGATTTTCCAAATTTTATTTCATAATCAGTATTTGAATTGGGATTTTTACCCTGGTAAATTTCAAAATTGATGAGGTAACCATTTTCTGCGTTCAAGCACCACACTTTATAGCCAAAACGGATAGGCTTTCCTCGAATACACTGCTTACATCCATGCCTTCCATAATACCTTACCATACTTTCATCAAAATTTATATTTTCAACAGGTCTAAAATATTTAAGAAAATTTTGTTTTAGTTTCTCTGCGAACGGTCTGATTTTCCAAATTTTATCCTCTCTGTTTATTTTTGTGTTATCTGCGCAGTGTATGAACCTCATAATTTGAATAAACCTATCTCTCCGCATAGCTTCACATGCCATTTCGTTTCGCATATCCAGACATGAATCCCAATATCTTCGTTTACCTGGAAGTTCATTATAACCACTAAGTATTAGAATCCCAATAAAACATTTTATTTCTTCTACAGTAATTTGAGGATCCGGGCAATTGAGGAATAATGCATATTTTTGACTTTCTGTAACTAGCAAATTGAAAACGTTGTCATCCATAAACAATTCAAATAACTCAACAGGTGATTTATCCCAAAATTCAGAAAAGTCCGGTTTTGGAAAAGTTGTAGTTTTTTCGAAATCTCCCATCATCCATTCCTTCTCTGCCTTATTTCCTTCTTCTATATTCTGTATCTCTTCAACACGCCTTTTACTACCCGCATATCTAATTTCAGCCGGGGCTGATAACTGGCGAGCTGGCAAATTATCTACTAAACCTGCTTCATCTTCCTCAGCTGAATCCTCATCAGTAATTTCATTCGGTTCCGGAGGAGCAATATAAATTCCTTGTGCAGATGTATCTTCATCTGAACTATATATCATATCCAGGGCCTGTTGCAAGGAAAATCCAGGTCTAAAAAAATGCACCTATATTAGCCTAGTGTAACCATATGGTAACACATGGAAATGTTACGTAATATTTCAGATTTATAATCAATGTAAATGTTTTACAAATTACAATCTTGTAGAGCCATATTTGACAAACATAAAAAACAATATCATAAGTAATTGCAATGTAATACAAAAAAAATATAATACTTACACAAACTTGAGGTCCATGATTTTCGATGTGATGTTGGGTACACTGATTTCAGAATAGATTATTATCAAATATAATGAATAATGCAACGAAATATTTACACAGTATGTACAACAGAGTATCTAGAATACGAATAACACCACTGCAAACCAAAGAATGAAATGCAACTACAGCAAACGCGAAACAAGTATGAGCAAGTCAGTGTGACCATATGGTAACACTAGGACTTAATGGGTTAACAGGACCAGATGGAAAATTTTGTTTAGGGAATTGTTGTGGGGGTATATTTGGTAATTTCCTTTCGAATGTTTTATTATGAAGAGGTAAGACAGTTTTTGATTGTCTATATTTTAAAAATTGATAATCATTCTGCAATAAATTGCCTAGTTCTGCCAAAGTTTGTGGCTGACGATTAGCCAAATTACTGCTATGTAGTTCATTAATTTTATTTATAAAGTTTTGTATTATTATTTTTTCGAATACAGTAATGATATGATCATCTGTAGGAAATTCGGTTGTAATTAAATCTTGAAATTCTTTTGGTTTTTTACTTACTATATCGTATAATTCATATGGATATTTTTTATTTAAATTAATTATTTCATTAAAAATTGTAGCATACGTTTTTAAAATGAGATGTTACCCTTGCAAAGTTTCTTTATTTTTTTCCCATTTTGTTGTATCGGTATTGTCTAAACTTTCTAGTGCTTTGCCGAGAATTCTGGAAATAATTCCATTTGTTAAAGTAAATTTTTCAAAATCTGAAAGTGGTGGAACCAGGGCATTAACAAATCCCATAAGTCTATCAACTTGTTTTACGAATGTACTTAAGTGTTTTTTTATTCGATTCATCGTAAACAGGTAATACTTCGATATTTGCTTTTAAAGCAATCATTCGATTATTAGCCATTGTTGAATTATTGGTAATATCTGTTTCAATTTCGATAATGAATTCTAGTAAATCCGAAGGATTTAGTGCCAGTTTGAGAATAAAAAATTATAAATGTTAATCATGCAGCTACACCCTTGTGTCGGGGCTCGATTTGATTCTTTCCAGCGTTAGCCGAACCTCAGATCCCTTCTAGCTTATTTTTAGTGTTAGTATTATAAATTACTTACAGAAAAAGTAACAAAATTACAACAATATTCATTTGTTGTAATGAAACTGCGAAACGGGCACTCGTTCGTGTTGTGGAGATGTTTGAATGTTGGTACAGTTGACTCACCGATGCTGTTATTCGAACGGGCTCTCGCGCTGCGGGCTTTGTGTCCGATGACTTCACTGTAAATTTCGTAGATTCGTGGCCTGTAGCTTGGTGTAGTCTTCTTTTTAAAGATGGGTTGTGTTATACCCTGATGGGCTCTAGGTTGAAGCCGTTTTATGTTCTTGAGATAAACCGTTGAAACGGACGTAATTCGGTTATATTTTGACTGATATTACTTCTCAATTATCCTACCGACTGCGCCAGTTATGTAAAAGACCCAATAGTCTTTATGTTTAAAAAGTTTATTTATTCACACAACAATGTGTATACAGGTTGAGTACCAACTAACATCTCTGCTTACTTTACACTACCTTTTATAACAACTTCGAGATAACATAACAATAGCACACTTATCCTCTACTCAAGGACTGCTTATTAAGGAAGAAATAATATTATCAGTCGAATTATTGATTAATATAACTTGTATGTGGTTGTTGTCTGCGCAATGAAAGTAACGAAGAATTGAGTTGAATCGATCTCTTCCCAAAGCATTTTCAGTCAGTATATTCCCCATGTCCTCGCAAGAATCCCAATAATATTTTTTCCAGGTAGACTTTTGTAGCCAGAAAGAATAAGAATGGACAGAAACATCTCATCTCGTCGTTCGTGGCTGAAAAATTGGGCACTTTTTAAACTGTGAATATTTGATACTCTCTGAAGCCAATAGCGATTTCATTGGGCGTTAACATTTACATTTTTCGTACGTATTGGAACGTATTCTAAATCTGCATCTATCCATGTGTTTTAGTCCTAATCAATCTTAATTACACCATTTCCAGATTCTATGGGATTTACATTATCTCAAGAGATTTTCTTCCCGATCAGATGACTCGTCCGGATCTGATTATTTTTTACCCATATCTTTTATTTCGGCAGGAGCTCGCAACTGGTTTGCTGATAAGTTATCAGCACATCTTATAATAATAATAATAATAATAATAATAATAGACTTTATTGACATCAGTCAAGGGCGGGGTTCAGCCAAAGGCTGCTTTTCAACCCAACCAAATACATACATAATACAAATAAACAATAATGAACGCCGACATGATTATAACTTAAAGACATAATACAAAGGTCTATTGTGTATTTTCATTAATGAAAACATGTCAGAAAGTTGTCACTTTAACAGCGATTGAAGGAAATAGCTATTTATGTGTTAAAAGTGTCATTTTATTTTGTGAGTGGAGAAGTTTGGCTATTCTTATTGGTTTACCCTAAAAAATGCATGAACCGAACAGCGTAAAGTTTAATGAAAAATTTAGGGTTAATGGCAAAGTAAATGTATAAGGTTACAGCCTATAAAAACTAGACTTAAGTTACTTTTTTTTAATCGTAAAAAATCACCTTTTCCTTTAGTATTCCGTGCAGGGGTTACGTCGCTAATATTTTTATTACCTGCGTCTGAAAAAAATAAAGAAATTTCATTGTTAATTATAAAACAAGCTATAAAAATTAAAAATCAATTTTTCCTAGCACATTGACAGGAAAATTATTATTTAGAAAATAATAAAAGAATGTCTCCAATAATCATGAAAACACCATTTTCACTGTATGTTTAATTATTACCTGCACACAATTGTTGCTCCTTTCGACTAATAACTACTACAGGTATTTTATTTGGTTTTACGGGTGTAATCTGTACAAACTTGTAATTCTCCACGTCTAGAAAAGAAATTATTAGTATCAATTTAAAACGATGTTATTTAATTAACTAATGAAAAATGTTGATAGAAGCGATTCGAGCTTTGTAGTAGTGTGGGTAATGAGTGATTAAATTTAATATTGACGTGAAACAAAAAACAAGGCTGTGGTATACCTCCATGGATTTGTATATGGATGTGTGTGTGTTGTGTGTTTATTTATGTGTGATAATAAAAATTTATTACTTACCATTATTTACCCCTTCTATTTCATCATCTATACTTTGTATCTCAATTTGGTCAGTCTTTCCTACAAAAAAATAAATAAAATGTAAAGTTCAAATGTTACACATATTTAGGTAACCCACCAAGGATGTTAATTTCACCCAATTTTTTTCCCTTATAATTTTCCATACTGCCTTCTTCCATCATTAAAAACAATTTTGATAATTGACCAATTTCAATAGCAGTGCTTGGTAAACGATAGTGGTCTTTATGAATTTGCAAATCATGCCCCATAAAGTTACCCAATTGTCCCAATTCTGTTTCTTGCAAATTTAGTATTTGTATAACAGTAATTTGTTTCCTTAGTCTTGTACCTCGTAAATTTTGTGGATACTTCGCACCACAGGACTCTGAAAATTCTCTCAGTGCACCACAAGCTCTAAAAAATTTATCTACTCCACCTGAAGCTGCAAACATATATGGGTTTTCTTTATGGACTTTTATTGGGCATTGTCTCTCATACTCAAAATTAATTTTATTAATTCTTCCTGTTCTCGATCTATAAGTATAGGTACAGAGCGACCCTTTTTCCCGCGCAGTTCTATTTTTATAAAGCGTGTTGCTAAACATTGTTCTATGCAATTTAATAATTTATATAAGTCAGAATGCTTTTCTTTCTCAATTGACTGACGGTGCTCAAAATCTTCTATTAAGAGTCTTTCAATTTCCCCTGCACGTTTTCTATTAAACAATTGTATACTGACCAGTAAAATTTTATTTAATCGATTCCATGCAATGTAAGAAAATTTTGTAGCAAATTGAGATTTTAATCTTTTTGTTTCAGCATTTAAATAAACATGTAGTTTTTTTATATCCTCACTGAGGTAAATCTATTGGTTTATTTCGCTTCATACGAATTTGAGTCTCCATCGCTGTCTTCGTTATATAAGCACCGTATTCTTCTACATGAATTTTTAAAAAGTCTTTTACCATTGTTCGTTTTTCATAATTACTTGTTTTAAGATATTCTGTCAACAAAACATTGGCACATTTTTTTTATGTAAGTACCTAAACGTGTTGCCAATGACGGTGTTTGACATTCATTGTTTTCAATATTATAGTTAATCATTTTATTGACCGTTTTTAAAACTAAATCATAGTAATGTGGTTGAAAAACTGATTTTAAATCATTAATTTCGGGATTAATTTGTTTGACTGTAATTAAGAACCGTGCCATTGTTTTTAATACTTGTCTAATATGATACCTTAAATGAGGCTGCCGATATTTGTGAGTTAATTTGTTTCCAAATAAAATAATTAATTCATCATGTCTTACGATTTTACTTGTAAGATCCGGATTTAACTTGGGACATATTTTTTGCCGCATTATTTCGTTTGCTTTCCAATGGAGACGATTTGCAATACGTCGACTTGACGTTTGGATATCACGTGGATTTACAATTGATTCTTGATTTTGACACCGTCGAACATGTCGGTAAAGGGTGAATTTACTATAATAATTTTTACAATTGGGACACGGCAAATAATGCTCTGTATCCCGTGGTTTGCTTTCACTGGGTCTTCGTGATACCATAAGGTCACCATTATTATAGTTCTTATCAGTGTTATATTCGTAAGTGCCATTAATACGTATTTTGTCCAACATTTTCTTTCTCTCTTTTGAACCTGCACAACACAGTTCAATATAAAATAATGATTTAATAAAATTTTCACATATTAAAGACAAGGCTTTGCTACACTAATTTTTGAAGTAAACATCTGATAACATTAAATAAACGGTATAATAATGAAATATCGGATTGAAATAGATAAAATATTTAATTATACTTTTTTTTTAATTTGAAAGGTGCAAAAATAATGACATGCAAAGCCTTCTGTATTTTATAAAAATGTAATATAATATATAAATGTTTTTATCTATCACCGTGGGATAAGTTATACCATATGGCACTCATTTTGGATATGTAATAGCCTTGTTATCCCATTGAGAGCGATAATGAAATTCTAGTATGGTAATAATTTCATTAAAGCACTCAATGGGAAAACAATGCTATTACATACATATCTAAAATGAGTGCGATACGGTATACGGTGATAGATAAAATTTTGTACGATATTCGTGGCGATACTACATTATTAACGCAGTATGTGATTACCGTAACTTGTCCTGTGGGCTCATAGATCAATTTACAATACGTGCGTTAATAATAATTATTTCCCACTTATATGGTAAATAACTATTATACTATTGATAGCAAATTTAATGTACTTTTCAAATTTGAATAAATTTCATTTGAAAATATAAAGTTACATACCACTGCGTAAAAATGGAACAACAATTAGTGAAGCATGGAATTATTAAAATCTGATTTCACATGTTAAAGACATATGTTCGGGTGTCCGAGTCACCACCCCGTAAACGATACATAAAAATGGAATTGACGAGAGGTATTGTCCTGGCCACAACATATCTATTTAAATATTCATATTTTACAAAAATATACTAAATTTTAAAAAAGTCATTATAAAGGGTGGGAGTCACGAAATGCATTTGTTCTTATTATTACTTACCTGTTGGTAAGAGAATAATTTCTTTAACGACTGTTTCATTTGCATGCATCTGGATTAAATGACGTGGCAATTTTGTACATTTCTTTTTACAGTACGTGCAAAAATATTTTTTACATGATCTTGATGTATGCACCGTTGTTGGTAAAGCTGGCCTATTAGTATTATTAGGTGTAGAAGGCAATGGTCCATCTTAAAAAAATAGTCAGATATCCCAATTAAAAATATTTAAACTAATAATGAAATAATAATTTGTGAATAGTTTATTCGTATTTTCTATAAAAAAAATTGTATAAGCCTGTAAATTTAGGTAAAATTTTGATATTTTGTTTTTTGTATGTATGTAAACGAACTCTACGGGTGCGGCCAGTTGTATGGCCATTTCAAATTCAAGATCTTTTCTCGGTTTTACTGGTGGTAAAACATCGTTTTTCCAAGTTTTAATTTTAAAAAAATCATATCTATTCTTCCTTCTAACTACTTTTAATAATATTAATGTTTATCAAATATAATTTAATTATGTATAAGAAATTACTTGTTTCATTAACATAAAAAGGTAACGGTGTCAAAATATATAGCAAATTGTAGAACAAAATATTTTGAGAGAAATTTTTAACAATATAAAAAATCCAGGTTTTTAGATAATTCTAGACTTTTCCCGTTTTTATGGGTTTTTAAAAATCCCAGTTTTCAAGGATAAGGTGTAGCAGCCACCCGTCTATGCTCTATTACAGTTTTTGTTACAATGAATAATGATCAGAACGTTTTATTATTGAACGTAGTCTGAATCGTTTACCCAAAAATGAAAAAAAAAATAATAATAGAAATTTACCTAGGAATCATGTTCAAATGTGTTTTTACCTGAAAATATATACCAATAATTCTAGCGGTCACTTCTCGAACAGAGCATAAAAATCACTGACTACCAATTAGGAATGAGATCTTCCACTATATCAAAAAAATAATAAAATATACACTTTATACTTAAAGTTTTGCTCAATAAATAAAGATTAAGATAAAAAAATATTTTTTAATAATTACTTTGCAACATAAATATTTCATGTTGCACGCCTATGGATACGAAATTCGGTGGTTATCTGCAAATAGAGTTGTATGAAGCCTCATAAGAAACTCATTATATAATAAATTGATTGCCCGTTATAAAGTTTTATAAAACTACCTGAAGAGGTAAATACATTCATCTGTCATACAAAACGATGGTCTGTATACCTTGTCCAAAGATATTTCGTTATGGCTTTAACTTACTAAGTCTGAGGTGAACCCCACACAGCAAGAGATTCTACCTGTTGGCGCTCAGGGTAGGATTGCAAAATATTTAAATTCGGAAATCTCTAATCTCTGTGCGCATTAAGTATTTCAGATTTACTTGAAATAATAATGAATTCGCAAAATTAAATTAAGTCTTTCACTATTACTAGAAATATAAGATGAGAAAATCGCCCTTGACCGGTATTAATACATATTGGGGAAACTAAGATACCAAAGGCATACCTAGTGAGTAGGTATGTAAATGAGTTTTAGAAAATTTAAAATCAGTAGTAATATTAACTTTCGTACTGAGGTCAACAATATACGTATTTAATATGTGGCGACCATTTGAAGAAGACAATACTGATGTTTTACCAGCTGAAAATTGTGATTATATTGAATACATACCTGTCCTTGAACCCCTATAAATCAAGCTTAAATCCCTAATAATAGACCCGCTGAGAGGGCCATAACGAAATATCTTTGGACAAGGTATACCCGAAATTTACGTTCAAGATTTTTTTCCTATAAGTTATATACTTTTAAATCTAGATTATAATATGCAATTAATAATGCGCTTTAAATGTTTTTCTAATATCAATTTATAAATTAAATAGAGATTAATAGTTATTTATGCTATACAAGGAATATAGGTACCATTTACCACTCGAGGATAATTTTGCACTCGAGCGATAGCGAGGGCTGGCAAATTAGTTCGAGTGTGGTCAAATGTACCTACATCTCCTGTTGCCGATAAGATTTTTTCCACTCCCGATGATTTATTTTTTACCTGTTCATTTTTACTGCCTTTAAATGAAAATACTTATGAAATGAGGTCAATTTGATATAAATTAAATTCAAAATCATTAATAATTATAGAATAAAATTTCTGACTGTTGGTATTTCACAAAGAGGCAAGTAAGTTCAGCTGCGGACAATCCTTACATCCCGTCGCTAATAGAGACCGATAACCTCAACAGCAAAAAAAAACATACATCCCTACAAACAATGTCCTAATAGCCTACTTACGATATCGGAATTGGAAAAAATATTATATGCATTACAAAAAACAATTGTATACAAAATAAATTCTGTACGAATTTTTTAATACGGTCCATTTTTCACCCTCCGAGTGGAGGCAACAACAACCCTCAATAAAAGGTTATATAACCTGCATAAGTCAGTTTTTTAATAGGAAAGTTTAGCGTGATTGAAATTACTTGTGAAATATTGTGTAATCTGAAATATATGAATAATTATAACTTTTCAGAGAAAAAAGCAAGTAGATGGACGTGGTATTACAGTTTCTGATAATACCTTACTAAGACCGCAAACCCTACAAAATAAGGTTCTTACCCGTCGGGGAATCCCCGAGTTATTTTGTATAAAGTAAATAAAATACACATGTGACCATAATGGAATTTTAATATTCAATATTAAATATATTGTAAATTAACTACTATAGTTTCTCATTATAATAAAAATTAAACATTATTTCCTAATAATAAATTTATTTGCAAATTCAAATATTACTTTTAAGTTGAACAAATCATAACTAATAAATAAGTTATACTCACTATCTGAAGCAGGTGTTACATCGACGAATAATTTTCTTCGAACATTGTCTTTGGTATTCATTGTTGGCTAGGCTGCGGTCTACTTGGTCTATCCGGTAATTACGCACTGACCTCAACGTCTTCACTCGTCCATAAGTTTGACACAAATGACAATGATGTTCGCTTTCGCGCGTTTATCTGACGCCACATCCCCACACCAGTCACTTTTTCAACCAACGTTTCAGGACGTCTGCGTCCCGAGTACATATATTATAATTATTATAAGTATTATTATAATTATATTACAATTATTATTTTTATTATATTTATAATTATATTATAATTATATAATTATTATTATTATTATGACGCCAAATATTTCGAAATTTAAATGGCACAAAATTGGCCCTTGTGGTATACTCTCCACGCCAGCAATGAGTGCCCGTGGGGTGACGCCTGGTAAACGCCCGCATGGTAAAAATATGTCATCATCATTACCGAAATCTGTATACAAAGCAGATTGGCACACCCAGCATGGGTAATATGCCGTAATGATATATTTATTTATTTATTATTATTATTATGATAATTATTATTATTATTATAATTATTATTATTATATTTTTTATTATAATTATTCTTATTATTATAATTATAATTATTATATTATAATAAATTTTATTATTATAATTTTTATTATAATTATTATTATTGTAATTATAAATTATTATAATTATAAATTATTATTATTATTATTATTAAACTGGCGATCCGCCGGAAACCAATCACTGTGATTCGCTCCGTGTTGGGCATCAATATAACATTCCTAATTTTTCAGAGATGGCAAGAATCGTAATTTTAACTGGGATGAAGTAGGGGCTGAAATTTAACGTTAGACGAAAATTAGTTCTGTTGGATTCTATAACCGCAGTAAATGTTTTATTACTGTATTTGAGTATCTGACAAATCGCTGTATAAATTTATTTTAAGAAAAAAGAGAGACAGCTAATCTCCTAATGTTTACCCATCGTTCTACTGCATATGTATTTATCCCTGTGTAAACCGAACTTTGAATATGATATGCGTAGGATTTGCGACAATTCGAATTATTGTGACAATTCGTGCTGCGTCGTAGTTATGATACTTCGGGACTACGCTGTACTCCCTGCGTCATAGAGCTGCGCCGACGTTTTCTCCGAATGCTATTGGCCAACAACTGTATTCGTCATGTATAGATATGCAGATGCAGCACTATCAAAATACTAATAATACAGAAATTAAATTAATCACTTTAAATTAAATAATCTACAGTAAAAATATTTGAAAATTTAACAAAACAAATATTTCTAGTCAATTAAATATAATTATTTATAATTTTTATGGCAGTACACACTTTTCTAAATTTTCAATTTGAAATTTGTAATATTTGTCATTTAGCACTAAGACAAAAATTAAAATTATGCACCATGGGCTTACTTCTTTCTGCTATATGTAGAGCAGTTTTTGTTAGTCAACTTGAAATTTCTTTGAAGAGGCTATACGTTTGTCACAAATTTTACAATAAATTATACTACTAATTATTTTAATATTAGTGTTACTTCTCATTTCTTATTCAATCATTTATTTCCGTTTAAAATATAATATTTGACAAAACTAATAACAAAATATTTAAAGATACCAATTGTATTTTCTACATACTTACTGGTACTAAGTTGGTTGTTATGATGACTATTTACCATTTTTTAAATATTTTGTTGTTATGTCACATTCTGCATCTGTTATCAAATTTATTATGGGTAAATAGGGGTCTCGTGGTCGCGTACTTTAATGTCCGGTTGCGAATGTGGGGAACCGGGTTCAATCCCGACCGACGCCAAAAATGACTTCAAATTTTAATAGCACAAAATTGGCCGCTGTGGTGCACTTTCCACGCCAATAATGAATGCCCGTGAGGTAACGCCTGGTAAGCTCCCAACGGTACAAATAGTTCATCATTACCGATATCTCCGTACAAAACAGATTGGCACACCCAGCAATGGATAATATGATGAAATGATATAGTTGTTTTTATTTAATTTAAATAAATTATAAGATATGACGAAAAAAGAAACAATCTAGGGTTAGATGTAATCCTTTAGTTTACTGTCATTGAGATATTGCTGAAACGGGAAGCCAAAACGAGTGCGTTTCGCGCGGTCGAATTCCACGCGGTCGAAATCCTACGCGGTCGAAATCCCAGCTGGTCGAAATCCCACGTCGTCGAAAAGGTCCCCCACCACTTTGACCGTTGTGCAGAAATTCAAATATTCCCAACTCGTCGAATCCCGCCCGGTCGAACTGTTACACGATACAAATCCATCGTCGTGGTGACCAGAATCGCTCTCTATATCGATCGTATTGCATTCAAACAATCTATGGTGCGTGGTATGTCCGAGTGAAATGTATAGATGGTAATGCATTTTGCCAGTGGACGATGTCATGTCAAAGATAATATATTAAAAAGAAATTCATAAACATATATTATTTATAACACCATATACAACGGACTATTTAATGAATGGAGCAGAAAAAAAAATTACCTATACATTTTTAGTAAAATTATTGATATTCTTGGCCCGCCATTTTAGATTAGCTGTTATATTAAGCTATTCATTCTTTATTTCCGTTGTAAAATAGAGACAATTAGTAGGGTGTGATCGCTGCACGTTGACTATACGTTTAAACTTATTTATTTTTATATGTTGTATTCTCTGCTATAATTGTTTATTGCAATTATTTTGCGTTTCAATATAATCATCGTTTATTATGTTCTCTGTACTACTACACTGGGATCCTTAAAAATAAAACTAACATAACAAATTGCGACGTAAGTCATAAGCGAGTAGTGCAACTACACAATTATATAAAAGCTTAACATATTTGTTGCACATTATATTTTTTTAGGATCAATGATGTGTTAACATATTTTTTTACTTTGAAATTCGAAGAAGTACCTTATATAGTATTATACTCGCCGTCAAATATGTATGGATTGATGCTTAACTTTTTTCGTTCTCCGCACCCTGTCCCTTGCCCTGCGGTGTTACCGCTTCTTCATAACTTAGCATTTTCAACATTGCCCCTGAATTGGCAGCGGTGTAGAAATCTGCAGTCATACTCATTTAACGGTAACTATAGTAAATATGATTTTCTGTTCAAATGTCTGTATATATTAAACACATTTGCAATTTAAAAGTGTACTGTATAAGTTGGCGCCAAATTACACTACCTGTGACGTTCAAGAAATACTAGCCAATGACAGAACTAAAAAGAAAAAAATTGAAAAGTAATTAATTTTTCTTATTTAATTATAAAAATATTAATGCTTACTTCAAAATGATCTTTACAGAATGATTTTATAAATGGTTGTATCTTTTCTTGAGATAACCATTTAATTCTTTTTTCTTCGTTTTGAGGCACTAAAACTATATTTTTTACCATCATTACTTCTATTTGGGCACACTAGCACATGACTCTTTTCTACAACCATGTTTGGGTCTATACAAAATATAAAAATCAATAATATGGATAAATCTACTTGCTAATATATAATTGATAGCTGTCACAGCTGTCACTTGTTTAAATTCTGTTGGGAAATGTAAGCCACTTCCTTATTGGTTAGTATTTTTCTGACGTCATCAGGCGACAGGAAAGGAGACAATTTTCTCATAAATAGAGAGTAATATAAAAGAAAATAAACGAATTCGGGTTAAATATTTTTTATTATTCTTTTGATTAAACCAAAGAAAAAAATCGTGCAACATCTCATTCAATAAAAATAATCATAATTTGAAAATATTTTACGCACAACTGCATTAAAATTGTTTGTTTACATCTTAGTTACCATGGCGGAAACTGAATGACTGTATTCGTACGGTAATATTATTACTGACATCGTTCTTAACACGGTTTACTTTATTCTGAAACAATAAACATGAGAAATAAAGCACATAATTTGAATATTTGTAATATTCACATAAATTTTCCATGCCAAAAAGAAAGTATTTCGGTTTATTATATTAAAAATTTAATAACACAATACTCCTATGTGGAAAGTTTTTAAATATTTTGAAGAATCTCTCCTGTTTTCATGTACCTTTTAAATCGTATGAATTTTACACTTATTAGGAGATTTGGATTTTGTCCCAATTTTTAAATTGTAATTTAAAAGTATCCTATAAATTGTATGTAAAATCATTTAGGACGTATTACCAGGTAACTCACGATTTATAACGTAAAATACTAAAACATGGCAGTTTATTACTTATTAAATATTATAAAATAATTAAATTTATTTTCAAGTATAGTACTTTAAATATGTTATTGTCAATTGGTAGAAAGTATATTTGGAAATAAAATCAACATAACATTTAAAATAGATAGAGTAATACATAATTTTACAACGGAAATAAAGCATGACAGGCTTAATATAACAGCTAATCTAAAATGGCGGGCCAAGAATATCAATAATTTTACTAAAAATGTATAGGTAATTTTTTTCTGCTCCATTCATTAAATAGTCCGTTGTATATGGTGTTATAAATAATATATGTTTATGAATTTCTTTTTAATATATTATCTTTGACATGACATCGTCCACTGGCAAAATGCATGACCATCTATACATTTCACTCGGAACTACCACGCACCATAGATTGTTTGAATGCAATACGATCGATATAGAGAGCGATTCTGGTCACCACGACGAAGGATTTGTATCGTGTAACAGTTCGACCGGGCGGGATTCGACGAGCTGGGAATATTTGAATTTCTGCACAACGGTCAAAGTGGTGGGGGACCTTTTCGACGACGTAGGATTTCGACCGCGTGGGATTTCGACCGCCTGGGATTTCGACCGCGTGGAATTCGACCGCGCGGGATGCTTCGGCCAAAACCAGTTATGGATTTAGGAGTCAGTTTCTCGATCTCGTTTGCCGTGGCCGTGAAGTACCTTTTACCTAAATTGGTTAAGAGGACATTATTCGGACGTCTTAGTTACTCAGGGGAAACGTATTTCATTCTCAACGGAATTAAACGATTTGGAAATACTGTTGTCTTTGAAAAATATATAACTGTTAGGACAATTGTTGTGATCACGTATATTTTACTGACAAATTATTTTTAAAGCATGCGGTATGTTGTTTATAACATTTTTTTAATTATTGAAAGAATATGGCAAAAGAAAGAATTATGAAATTAAAAATAGGTATAACAACTTTATTTTCACAAAATTTGGTATATTTTCATTTCAATTAATAATTTTTAATGCAACATAAAAAATCTGATGTGGCCAGCACATAACCTCTCGCCGTATATTTTACCTGGCTGTATGCATAAAGCAAAGAATATTTTTATAAATACAAATAATATATTCATATAAATCTATGACGTATAAACTTCTTTATTATTCAATAATAGCATGTCTCAACATAAAGATATTTACCATAAATTATGTTACAATAAATTACAAAGTAGAGTTTACCATATATAAATATTAGGCTGGTAACAGCAATTTTCAATTCGAACAACTTTGTTTACTTTCTCTTCATATTCTTCTAGTAAAAACATTAATTTTGGGCGGTCTAAAATGTATATATCTGGATTGTGCATCTATTGTTACATATCTTCTTTTACATTTTATTTTTTCATACTTGTTATATCTAAATAACCTTAATTCCCTTTAATAAAGTGACGGATAGATTGCATTCCGATTATTCTTATATCGATGTGTAATTTTGTCAATATTTACAACTTACTTGAGAAGAATTTGATAGCTTTTTCGCAATTCAAAGTTACTCTAGTCTACAGTACTGGTGTACATTGTCCCATAATGTTTGAAACAAATTTAAGTCCTTCAACCTAGACTTGTCATCTCCATAATAGTCACAGATCAAGAATTAAGGGATTCTCCAAATACATTTTTCTTTCATTACTCATTATTTCTGACACTGACATTTATCTGTCAGTTACAAATAATTTAAATTTGCAACTATTTTTCATGGCATCCTTTCGGTTGTAAAATTAATTACAACATTATTTTATATATTATATTCCTTTTATCTCTAAATCTATAAAATATGTATAAAAATATTTAAATGTATCAGAAAGAGAATTTATTTTTCTTTAATATTATCAAGAAAAATTTTCAAAAAATAATATTTAGAAGATTTTTTTTCAAGAATCTTCTACTTCCGGTTGTCCAATTGTTACCAAAACCTTTTCAGATCTTCCCATGAATGTCCGATTGGGAAATACGTTGTTAAACAAATTTTAAGTCTTATAGTTTTTGAGTAACCGTCCTTCCAACATCCCACACACACACATCCACACACACACACACACACACACACACACACACACACACACACACACACACACACACACACACACACACAGACATCATCGTAAAAATGTTAAAATCGGATTGTAGGGACCTTAAAACGTGCTTATTCAATAAAATCTGGATATGCGATTTTTAGCATGAATCCAATACCTCTCTTAGCGAGAGGTAAAAATACATAAATTTGCTAATGATAATAAATAAACCAATAGTAACTGTTCTGTTTGACATGCAGTTACTTAATAAAGGTATCTCTTAATTTTAAATTCGTGGTCTGTCGTGGGTCGATAATTTCTGGGAGGAGACTATCTTCGTAAAAAAAATTAAGTTTTGGAAGCATACTTCTCTCCCAAAATAGTTTATCCTTTAAAATCTATAATCAAATATAAAAAGATTTATAGTACATGAATAATAACAAAATTAGTTGTTGTATGTATCTTACTTTTTCGTATAAAATTCCAAGAGGAGTATACATTACAAAATAGCAATAACTTTTATTGGTAATATTTAATTGTCCCTGTACTTGATAGTAATAGTCATGATTTCTCTTTAATTTCAGTGTATTATTTTCAATAACTGCAAATTTGATTTTTTTCTGCATTATTGCTTCTTTTGGTGTGAAATCCCTGGCAACCGATGGACACTTAATTTCAATAAGGCCATCAGGTCCTACTAGTCCATCTGATGATGTTGCTAAAAAATTATTCTCTTTATCTATAAATAATCCGCAGTCATTAACAATGCATCCCATAGCTTCTTGAAATTTTATTTTAGCTGTTTGTTCATTGTACGGGCTGTACCGTGTGTGAGTATTTCCATAAAATTTATTATACAATATTGTATGCACTTTTCTCGCACAGTTTGTTGTTGTACGTAATTTACATATCTGTCCGAACATAAATGAAGTCAATCTACCTTCCCTGGCCTCTTCCCACTCTTTCTTATTGCTTTGTCCTATGGTTTTCCACTCAATATTAATAATTTCATCATATGTAACAAATATGTTATCTCTTAAAAAAAAAATCCTTTGCTTTCTGATACAATTCTGGTACCACATCTGGTATTTGTTCGGCTTGTGGTCCATAATCCATTTCTTTTTCTCTTTTTTCAAATAGTTTTATTTTTGTAATTTTTCACTTTATTCTGTGCTCTATAATCTTCTAGTATTTTGTATCAGTCTTTTTCTTTTTTCAATTAATTTTTTTGTTTGTTTTCCAGGACTTTCATTTGTTAATGACTTGAATCTTTTGGTGCAACCGGCCCTTTTTTATAAAAATAACTTTGATATTAGCAATATACATAAATGATATAAAGGTTTTGTAGATACATCAACAAAATTAATATGCAAGTTATATTTCGACGATCCGAAATAGTGTTTTTAAAAAGGGTTTTTTTATTGTGAATTTATTATATATCAAAACTATCATTTGTTACACATAAAAATTATTTAATATTTATTTAATAAAAATACGACTTATTACATTTATTATATTTTAATGTTACTTATTTGGATTCTTCACTCTGACTGAACTAAAACTACTCCAAAGTCTATAAACTGGAAACGGGAAACTCAGGTGTCGGGTTCGACGCCTGGGAACTGCAACTCATCAGTTTGGACAGCGTTAACTCCTCCCTTGCTAAAATTGGGCTTCATCGGGTAGCTTCAGCGCCGATCTAGGGGGTGAAGTGGACGGTTGAAGTTCAATGTCTTCGGCCTTGGGTTGTTTTTTCTTTTTATATGCGATGAATGTCTTTTGTAGGTAAGCTGCGACAGTGATGATGGCACCGGTGATTATGATTACGTACAGTGCCCACACTGGGTAGTTGATAATGTCAGCTTCGGTTTCGATTTGGTCGTTGTGGTACTCTGTATCTTCGAACTTGTTTAATGGTTTTAGTTCGGAGATAGAATTTAGTTCGATTGCCATTTTGGGAATATTTGTATTGTTGTAGTCGATTTCGAAGTTTTCAATTATTAATGGTTTGCCAAATGTGCCTAGTTTAAAAATTAAGTCATGATTTTGAAGTTTGAGTTTGCATTCATCTTCTTTAATTAAGAGTACGCCTTGTAGGTTGCTTATACTGTCATCTTGGTTGCATTTGGCTTGTACGTTTTCAGGATTTGGAAATATTGCTAGATATTGATTGATTTCTTCCATGTATTCGATGTGATTTCTTTTTATGTTTAATTTGACGAAGTGGCAAAAATCCGCTCCGACTGCGCCAGTTATATTTCGACGATCCGAAATAGTGTTTTAAAAAGGGTTTTTTTATTTTGAATTTATTATATATCAAAACTATCATTTGTTACACATAAAAATTATTTAATATTTATTTAATAAAAATACGACTTATTACATTTATTATATTTTAATGTTACTTATTTGGATTCTTCACTCTGACTGAACTAAAACTACTCCAAAGTCTATAAACTGGAAACGGGAAACTCAGGTGTCGGGTTCGACGCCTGGGAACTGCAACTCATCAGTTTGGACAGCGGTAACTTGCATGTATGTCTTCAAAA
The DNA here is from genome assembly GCA_951394225.1 of Harpalus rufipes. Lineage (NCBI taxonomy): Eukaryota > Metazoa > Arthropoda > Insecta > Coleoptera > Carabidae > Harpalus > Harpalus rufipes. The sequence goes on along the minus strand of OX596287.1, from coordinate 14,139,803 downwards.
ATAATTATTGTTTACAATGAATAAATACTGAACATAAAATACTCACGTCACAATTCGCTACTGTACTGCAGGGACTTAAAATAATTAGCCGATTTTTTTAATTATTGCGTTTGGATTAAATTCGTCCGAACGTACATAATTTTTGTCTGAGAACAAGGCTATAAGTTTATCTTGGAAGTTTATGGGCATGTGTAAATACGGTTGAAAGTGTCTAGTTGTACGTTTTAGGTACCAAATTTAATCCAAACGCAATAATTGAAAAAATTGATATTTGACTTTTTGTTCCGGTATAGTACCGAATTAATAACTATAATATTTACTGATACAAAGATTCAGAATTCCACTATTGTAAAATTTAACGTAGGTACTTGGTATAAAACTTAATCTAATGTAAAATAGCAACAATAATAAATATAACAACAAAACGAAAAAAAGTGAAACAAAATAAGTAACAAAAACAAGATACGAAAATACCACAACAAACAAATTTAACAACAATGCATCGCATTCGGCACTCAACCAACTTTATACAAAGCAAATACTAATACTTGTGAAATATTTTGTCGTCAATTCGATCTGTCTGTATCTATTAATAGGATTACCCCTTGTACACGGGGTGTACAGCTACGATAATAATAGTTTCAACATAGACATTTAGCTCCGCCCACTATGAAAATTTTGTCATTTTACGCCTGTAAGTAGGCAATGTGTATTCGAAAAACCATAATTTTCTGGAACTAAGGTAGCTACAGCACCAACAATGAATGTACATGCTTAAAATTTTGTATATTTATAAATAAAGGTTGTGTACAGTTTGCTAACCGACTATTATATCAAAATTTTACTTATTTTCGTAGTAAATTTGTTGTCAAAAATATATTAATTTTTCAACAAAAGACAAAAATTTCCCATTGATAAAAAATTAATAATTAGGGGCTAGCAAACTTTTTCCATCTTTTATGTACATAATAGTGAAAAAATGAATGAAATATGTGCTAACATATACTCAGGATTAGTTCCAGAAAAATAGTCTATATTTCGTACCGGAGAATGTCCTCTTAAGGTTGTCTTCTTACGGCCACAGCTAAACATTCACATATAATATGTTCCGAAGTTTCTTCGTCCTCCTCATACCAATCTAACTAGAAGGTATTTCAGAGGCCTTATTTTCTTTTATTTGTCTTAGACACCAAAAAGAACAAAAATATAACACAATTTTTAGTAATAATGATTAAAATGTTATCAAAATAAGGAACCTGATTCAAATTTGTTCATTTTCAATTTTTGACAAATGTAAATTATTAAATCATTCGCGCATTTGTCTGCGACCTCTGTATTAAAAAATCAGATGTGGCCAGCACATTACCTTCCGTCAATTCTGTGTATTATGTACAAATTCCATACATAAATCTTGCAAAAGATTCTATATTTCTAGGAAAAATATTTCATAAACAAACTATATAAATTGCACTTGACACTGACACCTTCTTCTTAGCTTTTCGTATTCGTTAGGGGTCGCTATTCTTGATTTCCTTCTTCCATTCATTTCTATTGTCCTTGTCGTTTTCATTCAGTTCCTTTTCTTCCGTAATATAGTTCTTCTATTATCTTTTTAGTTTTCCTCTGTTTCTTCTACCTTCTACTACTAAGCTGTTCATTCTTCTTCCAACATATTATTCATCTCTCCTCACCAATGTAATTGTCTCTCTTGTAGATTTCCCTCCCCCACTCCTATAATTCGAGCCATTTCCGTTATCCTCTCATTCATTATTCTTTCTGTATCTTCCCCAGTATCCATCCCAACATCCTCATCTCTCTGCCACATCCTTTTTTCATTGATACTGACATCTGTCAATTTGAATTATTTGAATATATTATGAAATTTAATAACTTTATAATTTTTTAACTCTATTGAATATGAATAAAACAATGTAATCAAACCATATGGAGAATATAATATTATTTAATATTTATTATAATAACATAAAATGCCGAAAAATGTTATTTAACTACACTTTTCCACAAAAAACCGTTAATAACTTCAAATAAAAGTACTTCCGGTTTACCAATTACAACCAAAATTTAATCAGCTGTTTATATGGATGTAAGGAAAGGAAAATTTCGTCATACACACACACACCTGTACTCATATCTATGCCCATGTGGCGACTTGATGCGTACACTATCAAAATGACGACCCGGTCAAGGAGCCATCATAAGGTTATTAATTTATATACGCGGTGTTATTGTGGTTCATTAAAGCAAGAATATCATTTTTTTTTTCTATTATTTTGTAAGGTATAGGATTTAGCAGAACCATTTAATCCTATCTATATGGCGGCTTTACATGTTATTTTTGACCTGGTTTTGGAACGGCATAATGACGACCTGCATCCCGTATTATACTTGCCAAGTGGCGACTTGATGTATAAACTATCAAACTGACGACAGGGCGCAGACAAAACTTATCACAGATGGCAGCACACTCAAAAATTAATAATTAGTCTTTTATTCATGTTTAAAACAAAAGAATGTAGACTTGTTATATATAATTGAAAAGCTTATAGAATAAGTAAAAAGATGAGACTATTTCCAACATAGATTCTATCTAAATATATTGTCAAATACATATTAGGCAATATTTATTTTATTAGAATTATTTAACAATATTATGTAAATCAAAGCCATATATTTATAAAATGTAATCTTACGCGAATGTCTCGATGATCTATGTACTAAACAAGCAAGGGCGCCGATTTTATTCAGGGGGGTGCAGAAAGATTTTCTCTCTACCCCCCCCCCAGTCGTTTTTTTTTTTTTTTTTCGAAGAAAATACAACGAATTACATTTCTGAACTACAATCAGTGATATGTTTATTTGATTTAAATAAACTCTTTTTGTATATGGACCTACTAAATTTAAATTTATTCATTTTAGTAGGTTCATATGATATGAACCTACTAAAATTCATATGAATCATATCGTAACTTATTCAAAAAATTTTGAAGTTACGACACTACTAGAATTCAAATGAATTAGGAAGAATAGCGGGAAAGGGAAAGGGAAACCAGGGCTTCGAACCGAACCGGAACTTGAACCGAAACCGGAACGAACCGGACATTTTATATGAACCACTAGCTCGAACCAAACCGATTATTTTGAACCGGTTAAATGAACTGAACCACATATGTACTAGCCACTCCAGCAACTTAAGTAAGCGTGGAAAGGCTGTTTAGCGGGTTAAAATTCATAATGTTTCCTCAACGAGCCACATTAACAAGTTCGATTCTTGAAAAGATTATGTTAATCCGATATTTCGAGATATTTAATAAACAATAAAAATTATATATATTTTTCATTTAATTTGTTTAATTTTAATTAAACATTACAAAGAATAATTAATATGTTTTACAAGTTTATTTTTTAACTGTTGTACTTTTTGTTCAATTACATACATTTTGTATAAATAAAAGGCTGAATAATAAGTGTGTACTTATTTAAATCGACAAAAAATTACACATGTTTAAAACTGCTGTTATCATGGTTGGTAAGAGGAAAATGTAAATATATTTATGAAATAAGATGAACCAAACCGAACCGATCTTATGAACCGGTACACGAACCGTTCCAGAATTAAATTCATTAAACCAGAACAAAAACCGAACCGGTAAACTACTCCGAACCGCGAACCAAAACCGAACCTATTTTAGCAGCGGTTTACAGCCCTGCGGGAAACTGATATATTTACGAAAAAACCAAAGTTAGATTTGGAAAATCTTGTTCAGAACTAAAAATTTGAACACTTAATCAGTATTTTCTGGACAACAGATTGTGGAAGATCCAATAAACCTTTTTTAAATTAATTTTCAACAACGAACATAGCTCTTTTAATTTGAATGATTCTTTATTTCTCAATTATAGCAATTTATATAGCACCCCCCTACAGGCGCCCAGGAAGATAAATTCACTTGTCGGACTATTAGAATGATGTAATATTGTCAAATACATATAAATTCCCCTTGTCAAAATAAATAATTTGTACCAAAGGTACATTTAAAATTTAAAAAATTCTAATATAGGAGATATCGCAATTTAATCCACTGCGCATGATCCATTTTATTGATTTTTCGATTGTGGAATGTGAATCGATTCCATTCCATACTTGTCAATACAGTTTTTTTTGCTATGGGAATATTGTTTATAGGAGCAATTAAATGCATATTAAAATCAAGCCCCTTAATGAAGGGGCCTGCACTGGAAAAAAATGAACAATTTCGTGCCTCCCGCCAATTAATAGGTGGTCATTTGTTACCTAAAAATGGATAGAGATACAAATTTGTCGATAGCACCAATGGATTCTAAGTACTTTCTTATATAAATATCCCAATTTTCAAAATATTTACTACTCTGGTCTATTAGTTATGAATAAATTAGTAAAACAATTAAGATGATACAACCTTTTTAATTGAAATATGAGTTCTGAAAGATTTTTTAATATTTTAGTAAAACAATATTTATGAAACCAAATTTTCAAAATAAATGTATAATTCAAATCGTTTATTTACAATAAATAAGAACCGAAATTCAAATACATACACAAAGTTTAATCTTTTTTATTAAGGGTGTATTACCGCTCAAAAAATTTCCCATTTGGAGAGGGTGTTTCACTGTTTTCTAAATGTGAAACCATTACGATATAAATTACGACTAACGTTTCATGAAGTTAGAGAAGGCGATTCCGCAAACAAGAGAGATATAAAAGCTGAAGTAGGTCGGGGGTCTAACGATACTGGTTAGGCCTGTCTATTATTGGTTCCATGTATTTCGCTATTGGGTATTTAAAATATGACATATTTTGTCAAGTCCACGTGGATACTTGAACAGTTTCAGTCAGTGAATCTTACAAATCTAGAAGATGGAACAATAAATTAAATATAGGTATCCGATAATTATTATGTACAGTTGTTCAATAATGCGTTGTACTTTATCGATAAAAAATAAATATTAATGATATTTTATGTATATATTGGTGAGCCTTTTTTTTATGAAAAATAATAAGTAAAAATAAAATATTCTCTACAAAAATCATAAATGTAATATAACTAGAAAATCATTCTTATAAATGCAGTTAGTTTATAAAAATAATCCATCTAAGCAATTTTAATTATTTATTTTTTAATATAGGTACTGTTGGGACCCCTATAGCCATCTATGTAGCTGAGTTGGTTTCATCGCTCATCGGCCACGAACCGGACATAAGTATTTTTCTGTTTTGTTCTCGTACAACAGTGTTTGAGTTCGCACGTCTTGTACACACAGCTCTCGGCATTTTTGCCAGCTGTTCTTTTTATAAGTTTTGTATTTTTTCTGAGCCAGTACATAACTAGTTTAGTGGTTTTCTTATATATCAAATCTTTCACAGTGAAGTTTATATTATTTAAACTTACATAAATTCAGTTAAACGTTAATTATATTAATACAACGTGCACATGTGCTCAGCACATTGTAAAACACAGTGTTTGACAATCATATCGTTTTGAAGCTACACTCTGGAACACGGAACACATTTACACTTGATACCACAGTGGACCAGGAATACACATTCACCATTCACAACACATACATGTACCACATTGATGCACGAGGACCCAATTCCTGCTTACATCGACTTTATTGCTTTGCTTGCACGCCACAGGTAGCTTTTAAGTATTTCCCACGCTTCCTGAACGCAGTGAGTACAATTTGTGTTACATTTATTTGCTACCAGTACTCCACACGTGTTCGTATAACATTTAACCTAGAATTTGACAACCCATGTGTTACATTTTTATTATTATTGGTGTCACTTTGTACAGTCAGTTTCAATGATTTCATTCATGTATATATTGTTAATCTAGATTTATACTTATTTAATGGTGATCTGTTTCATTATTTTTTTGTGAGAATTCTGTGATTTTTGAATACGTAAATGCATATTATATTTATTGTTTATTTAATTGATATTTATTCGTTACACCTGTGCATGAATCTCCCATATTCATCCACTCACTTTACACACATTTATTCGACCTTAATTTACACTTGTATACACATTCGCATCATATTACTTAAATTATGTTTTATCATTCTTTTGAATTCTCGTGCATTCGCTTTATGTGTATTTACTCCTATCTTTGCTGTTGTTAGGTTCAAGGGTACTAGCTTCGATTTCCTACACAAGCTTCGATTTCCTACACACTATTTGTGGCCCCCCCTTTGATCCTTTCACTCCTAGAGCACCCTTCTTGTGAAGTCCTGTAGAGAGCTCCTGCAGGTGAAGCGTGTCTAACCAGACCATTCCTGTTGTATATTTTCTATTTCGTGGAATATTTATGATTACGTCGCAGCGCATCTTCCCCTTTCTACTGCGTCAAATTGTCCTGCCAGGACGTTCAGTCACAGACGCAATATTGCGTCTGTGGTTCAGTCAACTCGCCAATACAGCCACTCACATCCATAAAACGCAACGCAATCTTGGCGCTCTATTTCACAATTATTTCAACTTCGAGATTGGAATAGTGACCTGCGCCGCAACAGGTACCTCTGAATGAAATATGTCATCTCATTACCGATATCTGCTTATCCCTCCGTCAGGCGCAATATTGGAACCGGCGAGTTCGGGCGCAATGCGCCTCACAGGCACAGGTAAACAATTGCATATTTATACCCATTAATTTTAATTTTAGTAATTTAAATGTAATCATTGACCTCTGTGTGGAAGTTTACACAAAAAACAAAATTAAAATCTTTGCAAAAGAAACGCATTTATTGCTTAAAATACATTTAAAAAAATATACGATTTACAACTAAATTGACTTAAACTACTGACAACTTAAGGGTAACAAATGATAAACTTGGCAAAATGGCAACTTTAGTAAAAAAATGTTACATTGTAGAGCAGAATTCAGACGAGATTCACTCGGAGTCGGAGTCATTCAGCTCAAGTTCAGCAGAAGAGGGACATTGGCACACAACACAGCACGTTCTGCAGATCATATTTGCATGATCCAGGCAGATTGCGTTATGGCATTTTTTGCATTCATAATTTGTCATTCTTCTGAAACCCGTTTCCGAGGTGCAGGTTGAGCACCTACGTCTTTTGCGGGGTGGAGGGGTTGAATTTTCTGGAATATCTTCGACGGGACGATATCTTTTCAGTCGCATTTGAAGGCTGGTGGAGATCCCAACTGTCTTCATACTTCTTCGATTCAGCTCTCCAAGCACCAGTTCGTGGGCTAGAGTTTTTAGGAAATATCTTCTACGACATGGTTCCAGTTGATTGCCAAGATAAATCACTTGAGAATTGATCCCACTCACATTCAACATTGTGAAAAATATTACCATTGGCCATCACTTGACGTTTCGGCTCACGCTGTAAGTAGCGCACATTTGGTCTGCAGTGTCAACACCGCTTTTGGAGGAATTATAAAACGTGATCATCTCTGGCTTCTTTTGCTCTCCAGATTCAGGATCGATGGCGTTGTCACCATGAAGGGAAGACACCAGAATCACGTTCTTGTTCGCTTTTGGAACATAGGACACCAAAGTCTTTCCAGAACTGAAGCCAAACGTGCTAGTATATTGTTTCTTTCCTTTGACCGAAAGAAATTGCTGGGGTAACTGTCTTTTATTTTTTCGCACAGTTCCGACGTAGGACAGCTTTTTGTCATTCAAATCATCAATCAGATCCATATCAGTGAACCAGTTATCTGCAGTGATATTACGACCAGATCCAAATAAGGGCTTTGCCATTCTTTTCACTACTTCGCTTGATTTATTGCTTACAGAGTGAGGTCCTTCAGGCTGTTTTCCAGCATAAATTTCCATGTTCAGTGTATAAAACATCCTTGCATCAACAAGGGCAAAACATTTTATGCCGTACTTGCTCGGTTTCGACGGTATGTATTGCCGAAATTGACACCTTCCTCGGAAACCTGGAAGCATTTCATCGATTGTAACATTCTCCCCGACGCTATAGCTCTTCTGACAGTTTTCCACAAATTTTTCGAACACATCACGAATTGGAGCAAGACGGTCAAATTCTTTTCGTTCTGCCCTGGTAGTACGGTCGTCAAAACGAAGGCAACGTATCAGGATCTTGAACCGTTTGATGTTCATTACGAGGCGAAATTTTTCAACACCGTCACCGTCTTTTCCCCAAACTTCCTCCAAAATTTGACGGTTGCTTTTGAGAGCTCCTGCTAGGTACAACAAGCCAATGAAAGCCCTTAGTTCAATGGCATCTGTGGGTGCGATGTCCCTCTCTCTGGAGAATTTGTGCTTGAGAGATTCTATGTACTGGTTTGTGTATTTCACGATCGTGTCCAAGATGTCGTCAGTGAATAAATTATTCCAACAATCTGCTGCAGTTTTGGCGTTCTTAGCGTTTCCTGTGACTCCAGGAAGATGAGTTATAACATTGTGAGCCCGCCTACGAACACTTCTCGTGGGCGGATTTTTGGTCCATTTGGTTGTTTTATCTTTTCCGAAAAAAAAGTTGGAGCCCGGATCTGTTTCGTATTCATCTTCGGTCTCCTCACCATCTTGCTCCGATTCTGAATCGCCTTTACGTTCTTCCACCTCATCTTGAGAATCAATGTCACTCTCTTCCCCCAAATCTTCGTTCACTGCGGAGTCATCCTCGTCGACATCTTCCAACAAACGCATTACTTCTTTAACATCACTCGGTTTAGACAAATCGAAGAATTTCCGGGCCATTTTAGCTGAAAATCTGTAACATACGAGAGAAAACTCCATCATAAGTACATGTTCGGGCGCAATGAGCCTGGCAAGCCAGACTGAAAAATCCACATGTTTCCGAAAAGTAACGACAAATTTTGCAAGATAGTCATGAAATAAGTAAAACAAACACTTGTTATATAAAAAAAACAGATATTACGAACCTTTATATGTGTGACAAATTCGGGCGCAATGTGCCTGTGAGGCCAAATTGATGATATCTGCCCCACACGAATCATGCGAATCAACTGAGTAGGTTGGGTCGAAAGTCGAAACATCTCACAAAGATAGGAGACTACTAGGAGGAGCAGACTTCTACCCCTCCTATCGGTGGAGGCCGGAACGAAAATGTCCGACCTGTGCCTGACAGGCCGGTTGCGCCCGACGAAGGGTTATTTGCAGATATGACACACCCGACAACGGGTAAAAGCCATGATGACGTGATGATATTTTTAATTTATTTAGGTACTTATTTACATTAAATTCTAATCCTATATAAGTGTACGGGCAAAGTCGCACAATATTTTGATAAAATATTTAATAATAATGGAATGAACAAAAATCTTTAAAATTGTTTAATTATTATTTGTTCCATGAGTAGTTTATAACGGTGTACATACATCTTCACAATGGGCCCATAAACCATTTTTTTTAAATGAAAGTTCGTTTAATTTTGAAGCAATTCGTGGTATCAAAAAAGTCATAATTGTTTATTTTTATAACTGCATTTGATTTTTAAAGAAACCTATAGCAGCTATCTTTCTCACACCAGTTTCTGTAGTAGGCTGCGCGAGAAAGATACCAATAGTGTGACGTCATTCGTGACCCTAGAAATAAATTCAAATATCTCGAAGTACTTTAAGGATAAAGTGTACATTTTATTATTTTTTGTTATGGTTTATGGCCCATTTTACCAATTACTTAAAAAAAAAAATGCTATGGGAATATTGTTTACCTATATAAGCAATTAAATGCATATTAATTCGAATGCAAATAATTTTTATTTCAAAATTGGAAAATTGCTTATTACTAATAATAATTATTATTTTAGCTTTATAACATGCATTCTTATTAAAAAAATTGTAATAATTTATCGCTTAAGTGTGTGGTGCACTGGTGCAGAGCATCACCATTTAATTATACGAATGGTGCCGGAGAACGTGAGCACCACTGTTGTTGCCGGCCCTGGCAAGTTATTAATATTCACTATCGATTGTCACATGTTTATTGAAACTAAATAAGTAATTGTTAAACAAATTATCTATTTTATGTGATTAAAAGAGTGAAAACATTTAAGATACGTCTGATTTCGTGCATTGCGCTCTTTTCCAAATTAATTTCAAATTTGCCGCAAAATTATAACAAACAGCAAATTATTAATATTAAATACCGGTTTCCACATGTTTATTGAAACTAAATAGGCAATTGTTAAACAAATTATCTATTTCATGTAATTAAAATAGTGAAAACATTTAATATACGTCTGATTTCGTGCATTCCGCTCTTTTCCAAGTTAATTTTAAATTTGCCGCAAAATTATAAGAAGCAAATTATTACTATTTAATACCAATTTTCACATGTTTATTGAAACTAAATAGGTAACTGTTAAACAAATTATCTATTTCATATAAATAAAATAGTGAAAACATTAAATACGTATGAAATTATGAATTTTGCATTTTTCTAAGTTAATTTCAAATTTGCCGAAAATTATAATGAGCAGCAAATTATTAATATTTAATACCGATTTTCACATGTTGATTGAAACTAAATAATTAATTGTTAAACAAATTATCTATTTCATGTGATTAAAATAGTGAAAACATTTAACATACGTCTGATTTCATGCATTCCGCTCTTTTCCAAGTTAATTTCAAATTTGCCGCAAAATTATAAGAAGCAAATTATTACTATTTAATACTGATTTTCACATATTTATTGAAACTAAATAGGTAACTGTTGTAGTAATTAACGTATCAAGGGTGTTATAAGGACAATAACGCCTGAGGTCGACAGTGTGCTTTCCGAGGGCCTCTGGCCCGAGGTGTGTACGTTGACCGAAGGCATTATTGTCCGTTTAACGCCCGTGGTACGTTCAACGGTTAATGTCCGACCGATATATTATTTTATTAAAGATTTTTGTCCTATCATTGTGATTTTTGTTAGAGATATTAATCTATTTGCTTGCAAACGCTGTAACTAGGTAACGCGATATTCTTGTTTGTATCCTCCCCAGAGTTTCTGTATTCTGTACCCAATAGCAACAACGTCAAATTTATAACACACCCTAGGGTGTTATTTGGTATATAACAACCCTGAAAGCAGGGTTGTTATGATAACAATAACGTAATGGTCGGACATTAAACAAATTATCTATTTCATGTGGTTAAAATAGTGAAAACATTTAACATACGTCTGAAATCGTATTCTACGATTCTAGTCTAGTCTAGTCTAGTCTCGTCTAGGTCAATGCTTAAGATTAATTATTTCTGAATTTTTAAAAACAATTTTATAAATATCAAAACTATATTTTTATAAAATGCGATTTATTAAACTCATACATACTTAATTGGGTCGCTGAGATCTGTAATAAAAAATGTTATTTTCCTGGATTTATGTCTTGTAAGTGCCCTAAATTTATCTAATACTATTTTTTTCATTACCATATATTTCTAGACTTATTTAATAATTTTGTAAATAGCAAAGCCTTATTTTTATAAAATTCGAATTACTTAACAAATGTACAATTACGCTGAGATCTTTAGTGGAAGTTATGTACTAAAATCTTGGATCCTTGGTTTATGTAATGACCCCGTAAAACTTTATGAGCTTTACGAGCTGAGACTCTCTCAAGGTTAATACATTAATAAAAAAATCGTAGATTCCGGGGTTTCAAAATAATTATATTGTCGCTTTGTTTATATTAACTCCTACAAAATTTTATACATGAATAATACACTGAAATGGTCATAGGACCGTAATTTATCTTCTAATGGATGGAGTTGTCGTAGTAGAGGGGAAAATGGCTCTGATGCAGCTGACCTTCGTCGATGTTGTCGTTTCAGGGCCACGATTCGTGCCGTTCAAAATGTCGAACACCTTGGTCGCTTCTACGTAGATACTCCGGTGGTGAAATTGACACCTGGTATAACACCTGATCTTCGCTCTTTGGCTCGTATTCCCAACACTTCGCCTCTTTCTCACACCTAACGCGGGCGTGACCACCTATTGCCGGTACACAAAATGGCGGAGCGAGCTCCCTGGCCACACCAAACATCCAGCCTCACTCACTACCAGCACACGCAGTGTTGCCAACCTTAAATTTTCTAAATTCCCTTTTATTATGCCAAAAATTCCCTTTTCCATGTCAAAATTCCCTTTCCCTTTTTTAAGTACGAAATTTTAAAATATTTTGTTAAACATCTAATTGTACATATTTTAATAAATTAAAAAATTCAATTGTTTATATATAAATGCAATAGAATTAGAAAAAATATATTTCTGCCAGCATTAGAATAATTTTGATCATTTACAAAGTTTTAAATGTACAATTAGTTGTTGAATCTAAATTTCTCATTATTCATAACAAATTTACTGTTATTAAAATATAAATGCAATCATTTTAAATGCACAAATAAAATTTTGTAACACTCCCCATGAACTATGAAATTTAAAAATATATAAGTACCTCGATAAATACATAATATAGGTGAAAAGATTTTAGCTCAAATAAGTTGGAAAATAATATTTATTTAAATATACTCGTATGTACAACGTTGTTTTAACTTATAAATAATAATATTTACTTAAAACTATACATAGAAGTTTTATGCAACTTAATATGGTCTTCGGTTATTTTATATTTAGTCACATCATTTTCATTTGCTTGCAAGCTACTCTTAAATGTACAAACGGCATTTAATGAAAGTTCACCTATCCTGTTTCTTTTTTTGTTTTTTGTGTCAGTCACTATAGAGAATATTCTTTCTGCCTCAGCATTCGAATGAGGCATTATTAGAAGTATCTTTATTAATTTCGCTAAATTAGGAAATGCAAATGTTTCATCATAATGCTTTTTGATGCATATTTCCATCCACATTTGATCAATTTCCAAAGATTTTAATCTGTCACGTTCAATTTCACTAAATATAAAGGGTATATTACGCCACTCAATTGCTATTTGCGTTTTATCGATATTAAGAATATTTTTAAATCGATCACATAATGCATTAAAATCAACATCCCGCTCATTATCACAAGTGCTAAACACTATGGAAGGATTTAGAAAACTAATATCTATGAATATACGATCTGGTATCCGTTTTTGTAAATCTAAAGCTGCTGTTATATAAAACTTTTGACAATTAAGCAAAAATGTTTGTTTGCCATCGTTTGGCATTTTACTTACTAAGTCACTACATTCCGGACCTACATATAATTTATTAAGAGGTAAAAAATATGATGGGTGATTTAAATTAATTTCTAGTAAATTTTTCTCTAATACAATTGCCAAATCAAGATAGTTTCTACAAAGTTGTAGCAATAAATTCATGCTTTCTGAATATAATAAATGTATAAGCGGTTTTCTGCTCTGAAATAGAGCATTAAATTGGTTAAATATATTTAAAGAATATTTTAAAAATGTTAGGTAAGCCTTTGCATAAATATTTTGCAGCTCATTTAAAATAAATTCAGCTGTTTTAAGAGAATCTTCCAGAGCGGCTATTCGAAAATAATTTTCCAAAACAGTCCAATTGTTAAGTATCCGGACTATACAAGCATGTCTAGTCAACCATCTTGTTGTTGAAAATTTCAACATCTTTTGTTTATCACTTTTAAAATATTCCTGAATTTCATTCAATTGTGCAGACCTCTTAGAACTTCCAGATACATACGAATAAATGTTTCGCACTAAATCTTCTGGTGATCGAGGCAAAGCAAGGCAAGCTTTAGATGCTACGAAAGCTGCCGAGTGACATATACATCGTAGTAAAATTATACGAGGTATGTCATCTTGTAGTAATTTAAAAAAGGAGTGGTTTTTGCCAATCATTACGCTGGCTCCATCCGACGCAACTCCTAACAATATGTAAAATTAATATTATAAAATCAAAAATTTGTTCATATAATGTTACTTACCGACTATATTTTCTAATGGAATATTATGTTTTTTCAAACAATTTTTAAAAGTATCATAAATATTTGTAGCTCCTAAATTTCGAAAATCGATTTCTACCAATTCCAATAATCTAGTCTCGGCTCTATTGTTTTTTAAATATCTTGTTAAAATTGCTAAACTTTTAGTATCCCCCAAATCCGTGGATTCATCAAGAAGAACTGAGAATTTATTTTTCATTAAATGTGACACCAAGTCGTTTGTTTCTTTTTTACATAAAACATTTTTAATTACTTCTGTACATTTAGTTCTTTTCATATTAACATCTTGACATATTTTGCTATCCGGGAATATTACTTTAATAACAGGTTCCAATTGATCGATTATATTAAAAGCAATATTTTTTTTTTTTATTATTATCAACATTTTATTTACAACTGGCCTTGGGGGGCCAACAAGCAAATTTGTTACAATATTTACATAGCATGCAGGAGGATAACCCCCAACGGGGTTACCTCTATATATTATTGATTTATATAAATTTTAAATCTAGTGGTTTATTTCTGTTCAGTCTTCTGATGTCATTTTCGTTATTTAATAGGTTGACTGCTAATTCGTTGGGATGGTAATTTAATTTCTTTTCGTATGCGATAGCAAAGTCCCGAATGTGTTCGTGAACATATTTTATTTTAAAGTCTTTGTGTATTGTGTGGTTACTGACGTACCATGGCACTTTAGTGATCATTCGTAGGGTTTTATTTTGAAATCTTTGTATGATGTTCGCATTAGATTTTTTTGCGCATCCCCAAAGTTGGATGCCGTAGGTCCAGATTGGTAGTAATGTCACTTTGTACAGGAGCAATTTATTTTCTGTTGATAGTTGTGATTTGTGCCCAAGTAACCAGTACATTTTTCTTAGTTTTAAATCTAGGTGTTGTCTTTTCTTTTTTATGTGTGTTTGCCACGTAAGCCTTTTCTCCAGGTGCATCCCCAGGTATTTGACATCTTCTTTCGTCTCTAATACTTTGTTATTTATTTGTAGTGGTGGGCATGTGACTTTTCTGTTTGTAAAAACGATGTGAGTTGACTTTCCCTCATTTATTTTTATTTTCCATTTTTCCGCCCATTTCTGTATATCGTCTATGGATTTTTGTAGTCGATCGGCTGCCTCGTTTGGGTCGTCGTGTGAGGCGAGTACGGCAGTGTCGTCTGCATATGTGGCGGTTGTGACTTGTTCTTGACAGGGTAGATCTACAGGGTAAACAGTTGATAAAGAAAAGGCCTTAACACGCTACCTTGGGGTACTCCAGCTCTAACAGGATATAGATTCGATGTACAGTCTTCGTACCGAACTTGGAAATACCTCTCGTTTAGGTAGGATTTTAGTAAAAGAAAATATTGGTGTGGTAGTTGGGATTTAACTTTGTAGAGTAGACCTGTGTGCCATACCCTATCAAATGCTTGGCTAATGTCTATAAAAGCTGCAGTACATATTTTTTTATTTTGTAGGCTTTCTTCTATTTCGTTTACAACTCGGTGCATTTGTTGCACTGTGGAGTGTTGCTCCCTGAACCCGAATTGATGAGATGGAATTATATTCTCCTCTTCTATTATTATTTTTATCCTTTTTAGCAATATTTTTTCGAACAATTTGGATAAAAGGGGTAGCAGGGAGATGGGTCTGTACGATGATGCTTCAGTAGTGGATTTTCCTGTTTTATGTATAAGGATAATTTGGGAAAGTTTCCACAGTATTGGGAAGTAGGATAGTCTTAACATAGCGTTGAAGATATATGTTAGGAATAGAATAGTCTTTTTGGGTAGTTCTTTCAGGACTTTTCCAGTAATTAAATCGTAACCTGGCGCTTTGTTGTCTTTTAAATATTTAATTTCATTTATTATTTCACCAGGAGTTACATGTTTGATTGGCATTGATAGCTGAAGTGGAGCCGTTAAATAATCATCAATCTCATTTTCTGTTTCTTTTTGTTCTTCGGCTGGCAGCGTTGATGGATTTGGTTGAAATGTTTCAGAGAGGTATTTCGCAAATGTTTCAGCTTTTTCCGAATCTTCTCTGGCCCATGAACCATCGTCCTTCTTGATTGGAGGTATGGATTGCACTGGTCTCTTAAGCTTTTTGGTCACTTTCCATAGAGAATAGTCATCTTCTGGGAGTGCTGACAATCTTCTTAAGTTATTTTGAAAAGTTTCATTTTTTATTTCTCGTGCTAGTTTACTTATTTCCTTTGACAAGCGGTTTAGTTTGTTTTTATCACTAGGGTGTCTTGTAAAGTGCCATTTATGCCGCAGATTTCTCTTTTCAGCAATTTTCTCTCTTATGATTTTTGGGTAATTTGTTGCGTTTTCTTTGTCATTATCAATGTTTGGAGTGGAGTTCCACGCTGCCCTCTGGATAAGTTTTGTTACTTGTTCGACTGCCTCATCGATGTGGTCAGGAGTAGATAATTGCATTTGTAAGTTTGTGTTGTTGTGTAGAAATTTCCTAAATAGTTCCCAATTTGTAAGTTTATTGTGTAGAGTCGAGTTCTTTTGTTTATGTATTATGCTGGAGCTTACAGTCATTATAATTGGCGAATGATCTGATGACAGCTCATAACTTGGTTCAATTCCAATATAGTTTTGAGATATTTCTTTTGAGATAAAAAAGTCTAATAGGTCAGGGGTTTTGTTTGGGTCGGTTGGCCAGTAAGTTGGTTTTCCTGTGCTGACACAATTATATCTTTTTGTCGAGATTGTTTTATATAGTTCTCTACCTTTCGGATTTATTAATCTTGAACCCCAATAGGTATGCTTTGAGTTGTAATCACCACCCGATATAAATCTATTTCCAAGTGTGTTGAAATATTCATCGAAGTCTTTTTGTTTAATCGAATGTTTTGGTGGACAGTATGCTGCAGAGATAACAAGCGTACCGGTTGTTTCTTTAATTTTTATACTGGTAGCTTGCAAATATTCTTTATTGTATTTTTCTATTTCGTAGTGTTTGAATTTTTCGTTTATTAGTATCGCGGTACCTCCATGCGCCGTCTCGTCGGGGTGGTTTGTATGATAGGTTTTATACCTCGGGATTTTGAAAAAGCTTCTATCGGTGAAGTGAGTTTCTGTTATGAGAATGATGTCAATTTTTTGTTGGTTTAGAAATATTTCTATTTCCTGGCGGTGTTGTGCCAGTCCATTCGCATTCCATAGTGCAATTATAATTGAACTATCCATTTGCTCTGTTGATGAAGGCAGTGAGCAGATTAATTATCGTTATATTTTGCTGCATAAGTTGGCTGAACATGGTTTCAAATTTATTTAAAAACTGTGTTAGAAATAATTCTGTTTCGGTCTTGTTTGTTTGGCTTGTGTTAATTGTGAGATTGTTTGTCGGATTTTTTGTTATTGTAGCATAGTTTAAATTTTCGCTATTTGTTATTGTAGAATAGTTTATATTTTCACTATGCCTTGGAGGCAAGTTATTAATGACAGTACTTTTTGTGGGGGGTTTAGTTACGTTTGTTTTATTTCTTGCTTTTTGCAGTTCTTGATAGACTTGACAGCCCTTGTAATTGGCAGGATGTGGGCCTGAACAAAGTATGCATAAGGGTGGCTCTTTTTTGTTTTTAGTACACGCAGAAGTTGAATGGTTGCCTGCACATTTAACGCAGTAGTACGATTTCGTGCAATACCTTTTTGTATGACCGTAATCCTGGCACCTCATACATTGAGGTATTTCTCGTTTGATTCTTGGGGGTTCTACAGCTATTTTAGTTCCTAGTATATGTTTAACTTCATATATCTTTTTATTATTTTCGCCGGGTTCTTGATCGATGAAGTGCATAGGTAGGGCTTCTTTTGTTTTCCAACTTTTTATGTTAGAAACATTTCGGATAATGAAGCCTAGATCCTCTAATGCCTCTTTTATGTCTTCTATTGGTACTGTCGGATGTATGTTCTTAATCACGACTCTATATGCTCTCTCTTGCCTGGGTTGATAAGTGTAGTATTCTGTTTTATTACTGTTTAGCATATGTATTAAAGTTCGATATGCGGTGGGGGTTGTGGTATTTATTTTGACGCCTTGGTTTGTTAAGGTTTTGCAGATGAATTCGTCTTCTTTGAGTACAGTTTTAAGGCCAATCAACATTAAGCTGTAGTCAGCAACATCTTGCACAAAGACTGGAGGAGGTTTTGGGTCCGTTTTTATTTGAGCATCACTGGTTTCGTTCACTAAAACAGCGTATCTATTATTTTCAAATGTGGACGATGTAGTGTTATTTTTGTTTTTAGTATTTGGTTTTTTTGCCATTCCTTGGGATGGGTTGGTTTCATTTTCTCTATATCTTTTCCCTGCGCGCCTTGTATGTACCACTTGCCAATTTTTAGGTTCACTAGTGGTGGATTGTGTGTCATCCATGTCGGTATCTGCTGTACGTATATGTACAATTGGCGTCACATAAGAATTTTCTCCATTCATTGAATAACTTGGGCTGGATAATAGAGAGGTGGTTATTGGTGTTGTTTGACATGTAACTGATTGTATATTATGTGATGACGTAGCAAAAGTTGTTACGTTTGTGGTAGTATGTGTCGTCAGATTGAATCCTCCGCTTGTTGACTGCATTGTTGGACTTGCATAAATTGTGTTACGAACCATTGAGGATGTTATTGGTATTTGTGACCTGATAGAACTTATCACATTTGTGAAAGTATTAGTTATTGGGATTTTATACCCTCCACTTTCTTGTGACATACTCAATTTTTTTTGTTTAAGTATTGTTGTGCTGTGAATTAATTTCTTCTATAGTTGGCAACACTGATTTGAATCTGGTTTGAGACAAGGTTGCGCGAAGCGTCTTGCGCGGCGCGCCCGATTCCACGTGTTTTTAATTCACCAACTGACACTATTAGTTTAATTCACGTTTTTAGATAAAGTTTTTATTTTTGTATTGTGTATACAGATACTAAATTCTGTTTTGTTAGCACTTAACGAATTGTTTTCTGTTATTCGCGTGTATATTTTAATTTTTTTCTTTGCAACTAATTGAACAAAATCACTTCTCATTCACTGTTGCCAACTCAGCAATATTATTTGCGGCAAAAAATGCTGCCAATTTTAATTCTGCTGTTTTAACATTTCTTATATGATTGCTTTCTCTCGTATTTTTTGTTATCATTGTGTGTATATTGTTGTTCTCATTCAAAGTTTTCATTTTTCGTAGATGCTTCTCTGTTTTTGAATGTTTCACTAACTCACTTTTCCCTGCTTTTATAGTGACTTGGCAAACCTTGCATCTTAAATTAAATAAATATATAATAATTGAATATAATATTACTTGTAAAACGCCTACCTTGCTTTATATTTTGATTCCTTATCCGGTAATAACCATTTGTTAAATGAATCTAAACTTAACCATGAATGCTGAAATGATTTATCCACTTTCTGTTTTTTGCTTATAGGTTCAGAGTCGCTATCCGTATCTGTTTGCAATCCTATATCACTCATTTTAATACGCTTATATTTATATATATAAACTATTACTAGGTAAACAAATAATATTGCACAACTTTATGTCACATCTCAATTGACAACTGACAAGCTGCGACATGCCATCTGGTGGGAAAAATATGAACTTTCCGATTTGGTACTATATTGTGACGGTATGCTTGAGTTACATGTGGTTTGATCATTTGATGTGAATAAAAATGGGAAAAAGTCGTACAAATTGTTGTATATTCTGACGTCACTCTCAATAGACGGAGAGCTGGCTACATAAAAAAGCAAGGTATAAGGTACATGAAATTTGAATAGCTAGAGAGGTGCCATTAGCGCTCCCGAACACCGAGTGACCAGTCTGCCAGCGCGATTAGGAAGATTAAGGCGGGGGCGGACGGTCAAAGATGACAAATTATACAATGAAAAAAATGATAATGCTCATGGATAAAAATTATTGATAAGTGAAGTATCTGTTGCTACGAAACGCGGAAAATTATTGGCAGACGATTTCGTGGAAGAGAAATGGCCGGCAGACTTCAACAAAGTGGCGTTAACTTTGATGCGAAAAAAATGATAAGCCTCATGATTAAATTTTTTTGAGAATTATCGTTAAACTGTTGAGGAAGCTGTGTGTTTAATGGCAGACGAAAAAATGGAAGACAACATCAAGGCAAACTGTATTGAAGAGCGCGGTCTCGATAGTTATATTTTCATACGGTGCGCTACTACAGTATGTTATACAGTTCCGTACGATATATTGCTACGATTTATTATGTTCTTAATTATATTATGAGGACAATAAGTTAACAATTCCTCTATTATACAAGTGCTAAAAGGTATGTTTACCATTAAAACAATTTTTTTATTAACAAATAATACAAATAAATTCTAAACTTATTCTACTTCGCTATTTGCGTCGGATTCATCGTACTGCATATCTTCTTCGCTTTCGCAATCGATATCATCCTCACATTGGCTTTCGTTAACATCTGCTGAAAAACAAAATTAGAAATGGTTATTAACAAATATAAAAATGAAAGCGTGTGGAAATATTTGTACCTTCAGGCTGTTCTTCATCGATAATAACGTCTTTAACGGTAGATGGTATCTGAGGCCCATCAAACCATTGGAACTGGTATTTGGAGTCGACTATTTCCCATCCGCAGTCTTCTGGTACTAAATTACTTGGAATTTTCTTGTGAGCGTGGCTCCACAATCTTGCGATATACATTGATCTTAAGAATTGCGGTCTTAATTCAGCTGCACAAGGAGGTATCGATGAAGCATCAAAATTTTTTAGGTTTTTTTTTTGAAATGGTTCGTTGACGTTACCGACTTTGTAATTTTTTAAAAAAAGCGCAAAACGAGCTTTATCTACGGAATCAAGTGATTTCATCGTATAAAGTGAACAAACGAATTTTTCAATAATTCGAAATACAGTAAGTCTATCACAATCTTCTTTGCTTAATTCAGCAAATGCGCATTGAAATTGTTCGCTTAACAGTAATAATTTTAAAGGACGCTGTTTTCCTTTTCTAAAAAAAGCTGGATTGAAATCACATCCAGTGAATGCATGAAACCCTGATAAAGATTTACAAAATAATTCTCCGTATCTATCATAAAGTGCTGACAAGTCAATTATACGCTGTTTGCTTAAAATACCCGTTTGAATCCAAACTTTACTTTTCTTTTTTAGCTTATCCATGTTGGCTAGCATTATAATAAGTATGTCCGTGTCGGAACATTTTATTATAATGTTAGATTCCTTCGGAATATTGCACGCGTGAAAAACTATTTTGGTATCAGCTTCTTCATGAGCTTCTAGCGTGTAGATATCATTTATCGAAAATAAAACAGTCTCATTGTGAACTTCATATTCGTAACACTTATCGAAGTTCAGTAAGACTTTTTTATTTCCAAAAAATGGGATTATTTCACTACTCTGCCAATGTACAATTAAAAAACGCACAAGAGCTTCCTTGAAATTGCTATTTCTAAGCTCTTTGACAAAATCTGCGGGTCTTGTTTGATCAGGTCCAGAAATTACGTACATACGCTCATCACAGTTACCGCCTCGGAGAGATCTTTCGTAATCTTTAATGGACGGTGTGAAATATCTATCAAAAATTACGTGTATTTCTCGAGCTTTATTATTTGCTGTTACCATCTGTAGTATTTTTTTAGATATATGTCCAAACGTTTTTGGTACATCTTTTATAGTATGTATTAGATAAAAACCGTCTATTAAACAAACGTCTGTGTGTGTCGGAGCTACACTTTTTATATCGTTTTCTAAAAGCTTCAGTAAAACCGATTTATCAGTCTTAAATATCGACCCGTCTAAGTGGCACAATGACATCGGAACCGGTGTTAATGGAAAAGTGAGAATCTTTTCAATGTTAGTATTTTCGTTCATTGAAATAGCTAACATGCGGCCAAATAAATCGCGCTGTAATCTCACCTCTTGCACTTTATTATTAATTTTCACTTTTTTCTTCATGGTTGAATTTGCAAAATTCAGTAATTTATTTTGTTTAATAGTCGCTTCAAATCTATTTGGTGATTCTGCGCACTCAGAAATAAATGTCTCTCTCAACGAATTTCCATTTTTTTCTGCATTTAATAAGAAGTTGCAGACTTCTTCGGAAGCTGCTCGTCCAGTGCCAATATTATATAAAAAATTAGTTTCAATATTTTCGCTATTAAATGGATTAAAATTTTGTTTCAATAAATTAATAAATTTTTGCATCTGAACGGAATCTTTTTTTATTTGATGTTTTTCTAAATCTCCGGTAATATCTTGAGCTCTTTTTAAACTAGTTTCCTCATACGTGTGCGTTGTTAGTGTTGAGCGTATACTGTGACTTTTAGACCATCTTTGACGAGCATTAATAGAATTTGTCATATGCGTTATTCCGGTCAATCTCCTCGCAGCATCCGCATTGATAGTTTGTTCGAGAGTTAAATCTACAGGACTTTTAGAGAAAGATTTATTTGTTCTTTTGACACCGAAAAACCCGTTTCGAAATTGATTTTCTAACCCTGGATGTGTTTTCTCAACTTTCAATAAATTGTCGTGGTATTTTACTAACCACCGAGAATAATTTATTTGATTGAACATAAAAAATAAATTCGTCATTTTAGGAATAATTTCTTTGAACAGTTCAAAATCACCCATTCGGATGCTTCGCGTAAACATTAGATAATAGTTAACAAAATTAATGTACATAACGTAATACTGCGGCGTTTTTCCAAAATCTCCATTCAATGCCTTTCTTTTATAACTCAAAAATTCTGTTAGCGATTTATCAAGAGTTGAATTAGAAATTTTCGAATTTGAAATTTTATGCGACTGAAATTCTTTTATAGTTTCGAGTACATTTAATTCTACAGTGATATTTTGCATGGTTAAAAAATCTTCAAACAATAAAACTTGCAATCCTAGCGACACTAAAGGATGTAAACGCTTACATCGATTAAAATGTTTTCCGCTGATGAATCCATTGACTGAGCCGGAAGCTAATAATCCGCTTTCAACCATAATGTAAGTGAGCCCGCACTCATCTATAAATTTGCCAACAGCTTTAAAATATGCCATCATTATATGAAAGGCACCAAGATGAATAAATAAATTGTTAAACTGCGGACGCTCCACTGATTGTATTTGATAAGCAACTTTGGCTATCGCTAAATCGTAAGTAAGTTGGATATATTCTTGCTGCAACTCTTCCGCAATTTTCTGACTTTGACGCATTGTTTCATATACTACGGAAATATCAGTTGGCGAGCGATTAATCGGAGTAAGGTACGATACTTTTTGTTTTATCGAGTTATCGACTACGATTTTACTATTAAAACCAACCCACATTGGCGTGTTTGCAATTTTAAAATAATGAGATAAAACCCACATTCCATCTAGCTTTTCGTAAAACGGGTAATTACTGTTATGAACTGTACGCAGTTCGCTATCAATGGGCAGTAATGTTTCAACTAGTTTTGGAGTTTTGGTGTAAGTAACTATCTCCGGACATATAGCGTCAAACGTCCGTCTCCTTTTTAAGGGAGGTTCATATACAGTACATTCTGTTTCGCGTGTGCGCACATCGCAAATTTCGGTATCCACATTTTGGTAAATTATAGCGACAGTGTCATGCAACGTATCGCTACCATTACAAGTTTCTACGAATCGATCGTAATTGTCGAAGGCTACACCTGTACAATAATTAGGCGATAAGTGAACATCTTCCGGACAAATAATCGATTTGCTACAAGAGGCAAAAGTAGCTTCAGTTTCCAGTTCCTCTATAGTGTTGTAACTGCAGCAGTGCCCGTATTTATTAATAATATCAATAACTTTTCTACTACTTGTTATGCTTTTTAATGTCATTCCAAGCGTTATATGCTTTGAAGTTTTAATTTTTCCATTATTTACTGCATAAATAACGTCTTGAGCGATTGACTTCACTTTTCTACTGCAGTTACAACTTTTTATTGTTCTCGGATCATTACCGCAAATTATTGACCGGAAGAACTTAAAAACATCATCAGGGATTTCGCATTCCCCCTTAATCAAATCGGACGCTGTTAGCTTGTCCGGTAAAGGTCGAGCTTTAATAGATAACATTTTCTTTCTCAGTATAAATGCCGCACGCTCTAACACTTCCATCTCCTCACATTCGCTAAAACTTTCATTGGTTATTACAGAGCCATCTTTTGGTGCAATAATTTTTTTATTGTTGAACGTGATTATTTGTATTTCATCGTTAATTTTTTTTTTTATCTTGTCTAATAAATAACTGTTTGTTAGCGTTGATTCATATGACTCATAATGTTCTATACCTAACTTATATAACACATTTTTGGCATATTCGACAAGATAATTAAGCGAGAAGCAATGTTTATTACCTATTGTGTCTTTTGTAATCAAATTATAAATCTCATTGTCAGCTAAACTATGAACTTCTCGTATAGCGTGCCATTCTGTTTTTTGAGTAGTCTGAGTTAAGATATGTGCTTTGAAATAATTTAGTTTACATGAGTTGTGGTAATGAATAAAATCCTGTGATCGTGCAACTTCAATTTTTTGTTTCATTTGCGTATCATTTAGAGCAGCGGCATTCGTAACGATTTTCTCTATTAATATTTCCGACGCAGTTTTAATCATGGGAACTACTTTATAATTATGAACTTTACGCGCTTTATCGCAAAAAACACATATTCCATTGTCGCAATCTACTATATTTTCGCGCTGTAACATGTTATTGTCCGACTCTTCAATATTTTCTGTATCTTGACTCTCAGATGATGAGGCAGTCGGTTCATTATTATCTACATAAAATAAACAATAACAATTAATTAATTTTATTATTATTTATCAGAAATTTACTGAAAAATATGATACATAAACATATTGTGATTCTTACCTGCACAACTCGTGCTGGGCTGACAAGACCGTGTATGATGACTCTCAGATAATGAGACAGTCGGTTCGATGTTACCTACTCACAGAATAAACAATCAATTAGTTTTATTATTTATGAACAATGTACTGAAAAGTCATATAATTTGTGTACTTACTAGCATCAGGCTCTGGTATTGTATTTTCAGACTGCTGTGATTTCACGAATTCACTATATTTATCAACATACTTTTTCTTAATCGCCGTGAAATTACTATAGCAGTTTCCATGGTACCCGTTGATTTTATCTGAAGTTGTCGGTAGAATAACTTCTTTATATTTCAGTTTGCAGAAGTCGCGAACTTTTAAAATTTCATTACATTTTTTCAAAATGCTATCGCTAAAGAGTGTGATTTTACTTGCACCACTTTCGTTACAAAATACACACTTTTTATCACTACTCATTTTACAAATACTTAACTAAAATTTGCAAAATAGAAATAATATAGTATACAAATTAAGAGCCACTGAAGAAAAATAAAATTCGGCACTGTACACGTTGGCGTCTGTTCACTGTCGAGTTTTGGAGTATACTGAACTCTGCTCTCATAAACGATCTTGGGGAGCCCCTACTATATAGCAGCTGTTGTTCGAGACTTGGTCCCACTGGACCGTTACAAACGGTCTTTATACCTGCGTTGGATTTTTGAATATACTGGCACACACAGCTATACATACACGCTCACATATATTCTATTCTATTCTGTTGTATTCTATGCTATATACCTACAGATATACGCACTCTCATATACATAGAGATACGCGCACTCTCATGTCTCATATAAACATTCTTAATCCCGGATTAATTATTAACAATTGAGATTCAATGTAATAAAAAATTAATCATTTGATTTTTAACAATAATAGGAAAAAAGAAACATGTAATGTATGCATAGAAATATCAAAATAACATACTGTAGTAGCGCACCGTATGAAAATATAACTATCGAGACCGCGCTCTTCAATACAGTCTGCCTCGATGTTGTCTTCCATTTTTTCGTCTGCCATTAAACACACAGCTTCCTCAACAGTTTAACGATAATTCTCAAAAAAATTTAATCATGAGGCTTATCATTTTTTTCGCATCAAAGTTAACGCCACTTTGTTGAAGTCTGCCGGCCATTTCTCTTCCACGAAATCGTCTGCCAATAATTTTCCGCGTTTCGTAGCAACAGATACTTCACTTATCAATAATTTTTATCCATGAGCATTATCATTTTTTTCATTGTATAATTTGTCATCTTTGACCGTCCGCCCCCGCCTTAATCTTCCTAATCGCGCTGGCAGACTGGTCACTCGGTGTTCGGGAGCGCTAATGGCACCTCTCTAGCTATTCAAATTTCATGTACCTTATACCTTGCTTTTTTATGTAGCCAGCTCTTAGACTACAAGATCTGATCGAGACACAGGCATTGGGTTTTATAATTCTCCGAAACATGGCCAAAATAAAGTTAAAATTACGACAAGAGCAAGTGTTGAAATGGATATGGATCGACGAAAAGCATGGGAATATGCAATTCGTAGTGCAAAACAAATAACAAAACATATGAAAGTTTGTTCTCGTCATTTTAAATCGGATAATTACATATTTCGTGGTATTTATCTAGCTTTACACGTGCATTCTGCACTAATAATTTTTAAATTTTCTCTAAATGTATTTTGATTTCATGTGGTTTTGCAGACATTGCACTGGTTCGCAGACAAAGTGCAAATATTACCCACATTATACAGTCATTTTTTAATACTCCACATAATATTATGTGGTTAGCGTTTATAATTCGCTCACCTGCGATCATCAATTTCGATTGATTAAATATATATAAAATTATAAATACATTTTAACATATCTTCTATAATTCATTTAGAAGTAGCTGTTGCTTCCAGAAATCTAAAATGTTCTGTGGTACCAAACCCCATTTTAAGTGAAAAAAATTGCTTTTGTTGTTTGTTTTCATATGTCACAACACTGCGAGTACCAATTCAGAAGCAGCTGATCGGCCCGATGGTGCTGCCGCCATCGGACATGTCAGTTCTCAATAAGCGATAACTGAAACTGAGCATGAGCGAACGAGATGAGTGGATGAGCGCAGGCGCATAGCATTGGGAACGTTAGGTACAATGACAGGAGAATATCTATTCGGTTTAGTTCGCCACATATCGCGCCCATTTGGTTCTTATAATGAAAAGTTTAATGTCGAGAGTGATATTTGCTAAAATAAAACAATTATATTAATCTTATTTGTTTATTAAATAAGAAATAATCAGAAATGACTTCAAAACACTAAAAATTCCCTATTCTTTGTAAAATATCCCTTTTTCCCATTTCAGGCCGAAAATTCCCTTAAAAGGGAAAATTCCCACGAGTTGGCAACACTGAGCACACGACTCTCCTTTTTTTCCTTCTCCTTCCACAACATCGCTTATTCTATATATATCTTCACGGCACACTGTTGCCAACACACTTCACTTATTTCTAATTTCACTTATTAACATATCTATTTTACACACTGAATACACCTATGTACAACTGTAGGCCTAGCCTGTAGGGGTTAATAGGACATTACAACGCTATGTATATACATGTATAGGAAGCGCTATCAAGAAAATTTAAAAAAAAAAAGTAATTTCGAGTGGCCTGTTTTTCAGTATCACCCTGTATATATACATATATTTATAATGTAAATTTGACGTGGTTTTCAATTTTATAAAGATTGGTTGAACATTCACTTGAACAAAAATAATATGGTATAATATTAGCTCAATGGTAACTTATCAGACTGTGAAACTAAGAACCCAGGTTCGAATTCCACAATCGATAAAAAAAATTCATCATAATTAAAAATTACCTCTGTGGCTCCCGTGCCACTAATATCATTAGGGGCCGTTAGTTGACAGCTGTTAACCGCACACATGGTTAAAAATACATCGAATTGATGTCATCAATTAGCGAGATCTGCTTCTATAGGAAGCACCAAAGGGCTGAGTGCGAACCTGTAATTTCAAATCTCCGACTACGGCAAACAGCACTATGTCCAACCTATACATCGCAAGCCGGTGTCACAAGAAATGCTGGCTGTGCGGCACGCCAGGGGTGAATTAAGATTCCATTTTTTAAAATATCGTCAGAAAAGTCAATAAAATTGTTGATATATATCTCATAAAGGAAACTATTTTGTATTTTGTTTTAATTTTAACTTCCTCAATAACACCGCAGCGGAGGCACGTCGTAATTGCCAAATAAAATTAACACTCAAAATAATTTGAAATGCCTTCTATTTGGTTAGCTAATAATAATATTAACAATTTAGATGATACTTTCGTTTATATTTTAAATATAACCTTGTTACAGTTAGTAATTCGTACATAGGTAGTTTTTAAACATGACCTTCCAATTTTTAAATTGTTAATAACAATTACAACTTAATAATTTACTTTAATATTATACATACCGAAAAATAGTATTAGAAGATATTATGTATTTATATATAATTGTTTCTTCAATGTTGAAGGATCCTATTATCGTTTATTTTGGTGATTTTGGGGCCTTAGTAATCCTCAATCCTGCGGGTCAAGATGTTTAGGCGGTCAGCCGTTGGCAAATTGTTGTTGATGTGGGTGGCCATGTTGGCAAAAAAAGTTTATAGTTCAGTAAAATTTATTCATTTTATATTTCTAATTTAAAATATTTCTTGTTTTGCTACATTTTGAAAAACTGTTTTAATTGTCACTGATGATGGATACATTTAGCATCTGAAACGTCTTGTAAATGTAACAAATAAAATATTATAAAAATGATACATGAGGATTACTAAGGTCCCAAAATCACCAAAATACCTATTTACATGTAAGAGCGCAAAGAACTGTAATACTGTAATCAAGATGTGAAGTTTTAAAATAAACAATTGTGTCTACGATTTATAATCCGTATTTTTAAATTCGTCAATTTTTTTCAGATATAACAAAAAAAAATACTTCATAATATCGACATTAATATACAGTGTGTTAATGAATACGTGTTACATATTAATAGGGTTTTTATGGGATGCAAAATAGACTAACTTTTACTTATAAACTCATATTCGGAAACACACCGTTTTCGAGCTACAAGATCTACCATTAATTTTTTTTTAAATAATTTTATTCATATTTCTAATACTTATTATAATAATTGCTCAAAACGACTCATTCAAAAATGCCAGGATTTTATTTGGCCGTGTTATCATCATAATTCAGTGCTAAAAGTAAAAATAAATAAAACTAATAACTGAAGTGACAGGCCATAACCAATTGAAATTAAGGCAGATATTTACTCTTTTAAGAGCCTGTAAGCTGAAAACGGTGCGTTTCAGGATGTGAGTTTATTAGTAAAAGTTAGTCTATTTTGCATCACTTACAAACCCTATAAATTTGTAACACATATTCATCAACACCCTGTATAAATATGATACTTTACTTTATGTTACAGGTATTAGATACTTTGAAGGAATTTGTTACAGGAAATATCAAAATTTAGAACATTTTATGAATGTAAATTAAGTAAACAATTCCGTCTGTATTTAATAATATGCATATTCTTCATTCAGATAAAATATATCGGATACAATTAACAAATTTTTATAATACCTGCATTTAGAAATAGGAAACAATTATCAGATACCATAATGGAATATAACACATTTTATTACGAATTAAGCGAATGAGTATGTCTAGCTTATAATTCGAAATTTTTAGATGGCACATCAGTTTTTTTTTAAATAATAACTTTTGTTTATAATACCGACATTATTAGTATGATTTATGTAAACAAGTGTGTGTAAATGTTAATACATCATCAAGGCCTTTTGCCCATTACTGCGTAGGCTTGCTAATTTTTCTTATGGAAATTTAAAATGTAAATAAATTAATAATATCATCACGGCTTTTACAAAACTACAAATTTACCAATAATAATGTTCTGACATCACCTAACTGGAACTCACAGCTTCCATACTTATAGGACAACAAAGAAAAGTATAACATTTTATCATTTTAATATATTGTGTATACAATATTTTCTCTCGTTTCAAAATGTTCTACAATATAAACAATAAAGAAAAGACACTGAGACTATAAGAATAGAACGAGTACGGTTATTTATTTTTAACCTGGAAATGCGAAAAATATTTTACTAAAAATCTGTTGTGGGCAGCACAATACCTCTCACCATTTTTATTTTATGTTATATAGGACGCGAGCAGTCATGTGACCTTGGCAAGCAGATGTGGAGGTCCGTGCCAGACTGACAGCTAGTAATAATGTGTATAGGTGTCAAGTATCATAATTTTTCATTCAAAATATCATGATTTTCCAAATCCATGTGGATTATTTTCATCGACAAGTATATTCCATACAATTGATGACAAATAAACAACATGATACCAAAATATTTCGAAATTTTATTTTAGCACATCCCTATACATCGCTACGGTGGCGAAAGGTACAAAAACTGTGACTTTTTTAACTGAGATGTTCGACTTTTTTCTCGCCAATCTCATGATAGTTTTCCCAGTTTATACGGCCATGGTGGAAATTACTATTTTTTTCTCTATTTTAAAGTGCAAAAGGGTTGAAAATTAATACTTGTTGTCGAGTTGTTACGACGGTAACTTATTTTCACTGAAAAACTATATTACTTTATTCTTGAAACATGTATAAGTACATCGTCAATAATAACTATAAATATTCTGCAGTCAACAGTTGTTTAAGACAGACGTGTTTTATTGTGCTCTTAATTGCAAAACCTTTTACTACGGTAAAATGAGTAAAATTCGTACAAGAAGTGCCGATGCTACTGATGTGAGTGATGATTTGATAAATCTTATACGTAGTGAATTAGATAAATTAAAAAGTGAATTACTCACAGAAATAAAAGATTTAAAATCGGAGTTATCGTTATGTAAAGACACTATTATAAAACAAGGTGATATTATTTCACAATTTATGAAGGTGCAGACGGAACCTAAATATTCTACGGTGGTGAAAAATAAGCCAAATACTGATAATATGATTCAAAAACCAGCTGTTCAAAAATCAGCTGGTCTTGAAAAAACGCCTAGTGCTTCAAACAATCCTGAGCGAGTTCCTACAGCATCGCTACCTTCATCTTTGGCCAATCATCCCATCGGCGTATCGAGGCAGCACCAATTAGCACCTCCACCAAAATCTCAGGTGCGTACAATCGGCACGGCACAGGACCGGACCAACGGCAAATTGTGCGGGGCCCCCATGCGAGGATGGTTACATATAAGTCGAATAGTCAATAAAGATGCAGAACCCGATGACATTATCGACTATTTAAAAACACAAGGTTTGAAAGAACCGTTCAAGTGCGATAAAATAGATCATGCAGGTGATTTTTCATCTTTCAAATTAGGAATTAATTACGATTCACTTCCCAAAGTGCTAGATCCTGAATTTTGGCCTAGAGGTGTTTTAGTTAAACGGTACTGGTTTCCCCGTAAACGGTCCCAGAATAATTTTTTAGAAAACCGCCAACAAAACGAAATCGAAAAGTAAATCAAGTAGACTGCTACTATCAAAATGTACGTAGTTTGAAGAATAAATTTAACGATTTTACTAAATCCATAAGTGATTACGAATATGATCTTGTTGCACTTACAGAAACGTGGCTTTCAAATGACATAAATAATTCTGAATTTATTCTTCCCAATACCTATACTGTTCATAGGCGTGACCGTAACTTTGATAGTACAAACTTGTCGCGAGGAGGCGGAGTATTGTTAGCAACTAAAAATTTTATAAATGTCGAAATATTAGATGTCGATGAGATAAATAATGTATTGCCATTATTCGATATACTTGCTTGTAAATGTTCAATTCATTCTTTCACTCTAGTTGTTATTGTAATATACATTCCAACTACTCCAACCATTCAGGACTTAAATTGTCTTCTTAGTTATTTAGAAAATAGTTTGTTATATACCAAAAATATTGCTATATTTGGGGATTTTAATATCCCAACTTTCATTAATAATGATCCGTACGACATGTTATTTAGTAATTTATTTAATTTTTCATTAATCCTTGATGTCAAACAATGTAACAATGTTGTAAATGAAAATGGCCGACTGCTTGATTTAGTGTACTCCAATCAAGAATGTAATGTTATTCGTGAATATTCACCTTTAGTTAAAGAGGATAAACATCATCCAGCCTTATCAATTAAAATTAAGTTCTCAGAGCAGTTTATTTCTCAGGTGAATTTTCAAAAATGTATCACTTCCAAACAGTACAACTTTAGAAAAGCGAATTTTCCAGCGTTATATCAAGAGCTTGCTAATATTTCTTGGGATGATTTAACATCCTGTACTGAGGTTAATGTCATGTGTAATAAATTTTATGAAATCCTTTATTCAATTTTGGATAAACATGTACCATTGCGATTAACAAAATCTAACTCATATCCCCCTTGGTTTACATCAGAAATTATTCGTAATTTAAAATTAAAACGTAAATATTTTGTTAAATACAAAAAGTTTAATAAAGCGTATGATTACAATAAATTTTCGAGCTTAAGATCCTTAATTAAGAAGCAAATAAATATTTCTTATAGCGAATATCTCAAAACCACCGAAGAATCTTTTATAGCGGATCCTAAATCATTTTGGTCTTTTATTCAAACCAAGAGAAAGAAAAGTAGAATTCCAGGCATTATGACTTTTGACGACACCCCAAAAGATATCATGAATTCATTTAGAAATTATTTTAGTAGTGTTTATGTAAATTCGATGCCATTTGACGGAAATTATGTATCAAACGAAGTAAATTCTCCATCTGTAAATGTCACCCAAATATCTGAATATGATGTATTCCAAGCCATAATTAGATTAAACAACAAATTAACGTCTGGAATAGATCAAATACCCTCTTTTTTAATCAAAGACTGTAAAAGTGTTTTGGTACATCCATTATTAACCATATTTAACTGTTGTTTAAATACATGCTTATTTCCAGATTGTTGGAAAACTACTAAGATATGTCCAGTTTTAAAATCTGGTGAACCATCCAATATTCGCAACTACCGACCTATTGCTATACTATCAAATTTTTCAAAAGTTTTTGAGATAATTTTGCATAATAAAATATTTGCACAAATAAAAAATTATATATCACCGTATCAACATGGCTTTATATCTAAGAGATCAACGGTGACAAATCTGTGTTCTTTTTCACAATTTGTTATTAACGTGTTAGATAATCGTGGTCAAGTTGATGTGGTATACAACGATTTTGCAAAAGCCTTTGACCGAATAGATCACGGTATCCTGTTAAATAAACTTTCAGATATTGGCTTCCACGCCAAAATAATTAAATTATTTTCGTCTTATTTATCTGACAGGAAACAATTGGTAACGTACAATGGATCAACATCAAATGAGTTTATTGCAAAATCCGGAGTACCACAAGGGTCAAATCTTGGTCCATTATTATTCCTGATTTTCATAAATGATTTGCCTAATTACATATCATGTGAAATATTAATGTTTGCAGATGACGTTAAAAATTACCAGCCAATTATAACAACTGACAATTGCTTACATTTACAACAAAATATTGGTCACATGCAATTATGGTGTGAAAAAAACAAATTAGCTTTGAATATTGATAAATGTAAAATTGTTACTTATTCCCGCAAGAATAACTTAATATTACACAATTATTCCATAAATACATTACCACTATGCAGGGAATACAAAATAAAAGATTTGGGTGTAATTTTTGACCCTAAATTTACATTCGATCTACAAATTCATAATGTCATAAAATCAGCTAATAAGTCACTCGGCTTCATCATACGTAATTGTAAACCTTTTATAAATATCAATGCATTAATATCACTCTTTTATTCACTTGTGCGATCTACTCTTGAATACTGCATCATTGTTTGGTACCCGCTATACAATAACCAAAAACAACAGATTGAAAATGTGCAAAGAAAATTTCTGAAATATCTTTGGTTTAAGGTACATAATGTGTATCCCGAAAGAGGTTTTAGTCATAGCTTGCTATTATCATCATTTGGTGTTTTAACACTACAGACACGTTTCATATTACACAGCCTTTCATTTTTGCACAAATTATTACACAGTGACATTGACTGCAGTGCGTTATTATCTGAACTTAAATTCTCAGTTCCTACATACGCTTCTCGTAAAGTAAATACTTTTTACAACAATATTGCCAAAACTAATTTAATGCTCAGGTCGCCCATTTTCACTTGTTGTGATAACTACAACCAAATATGTACCTCATGTGATATATTTTGTTGTACACTCTATTCATTACGTTCAATTGGAATTTCTTATTTTGAAATTGATTGTTAATCTTTATTGTGAATCACTTGTTACTGTTATATATTTATTTGTTATTTACCTTGTAAATGGATATTTTCTGTTGGGTAATAAATTATTATTGTTATTATAAGCCTAGAATATCATATTCTTTTTGAATTACAATAAATTAAATTTAATGTTGTTATACTACTTCCAGTAACATTTGCGACAACACATCAAACAAAAGTGTAAATATGTAGCTCTCTTCGAAGATGTCTGCAAAAAGAGAAAATGATCTAGATTGCACATTCATTGTACCTCTCTTACCTACGGTATTAGTTTTATTGAGATGTAACATTTGTTGTTGATTACGTTACAACGATAAATTATTTTCACTGTTTGAATCTGTTATTTAATTAATTTAAAAACTATATATATATTCTTAGAACATGAACAAATCGTCAATAATTGCTGTAAATAAACCCAGAGTTATAATATCCTTTTTGAACAACAATAAAAATTTATATTTCTTGTTGTTAAGAACTTTATTATACCCTAGGGCATACAAGTATACGATAGTCTTTGCAAATAAAATGCAATATTTAAAAAAATATACTTGCATATATATTTTTTTGTATGTAGGTTTATTTATTTCATGTAAGGAAGTTTTTCAAATATTTTTCCCTAGTCAATTGAGAGTTTGTTATAGAAATAGGTGTAGAAACTTCGTCGTAATGATTGTAATAAATGGCTGTAAAATATATTTTTTAATTTAACATTAGATTATAATTATTAAATAAAAAGCAAACTATAGTAAGTCTACTAAATGAGTAGTACAGCATCATAATTTGGCAACGTCGCAAGTACTTTGTCACCGGTGCGATGCTATTGTTTCGTTTCGGCTAGCGCTCTCTCCATATCTATTTATACCATCATGGACTTGTACCTACAGGTTAGGAGTACGTGCCATAGCGTCTAAATGTCATTTCGCCCAAATTCCATAGCGTCTAAATGATGTCCCCCACCAATTGCCATAGCGGCTAAATTTGACCTGGCTTATTTCGGCCACTACCAGTGGTGTTGGTAATACAGCAAACTGTAAATATGTCTACATTTATTTGGAATTGTACAACAGATGGCGAGTTTGTTGTGTAGTTCATACAGTGCCACAGTGCGTATAAGGAGGTACTATAGTAGTCAACAACAGTTAACCAAATAAATACTGTACAATAGTTTACGAATACAACGGTTTTGTAATGTAAATGAAGAATATGCACTGAAAGACAAATATAATTCAATATATAAACATAATGTAAATAACACAAATATGAATTAACTATTATCTACCTGTTTCATCAAATTTTACAAATATGAAAGTACATGTAATAAGTGCATTTAAATATATGTAAAAAAAAAAAATGGGAATGCATGAAACATACGAATACTTCTGCATAGCCTTCTTTAAATCACGACTTATGCATGTTTCGACTACGCAAATCTAGCCCATGAAGTTATATAGCCTTCTACAAATCACGACTTATGCATTTTACGACTCCGCAAATCTAGTCCATGAAATTACATAGCCTTCTTCAAATAACGACTTATGCATTTCTCGAATCCGCAAATCTAGTCCATGAAGTTGGCGCGTACCAAAATGCTCAAATCTTGACATAGATGGCTGACAATCTCTAATGGTTTGTTCACCAAGATTTCATTTTAATTTAATTTAACAACCTGTTTTATGAATTTAAAAAACTTTTTGTTGGTAAGTTGTCATCCATTCTGAATTTCAATTAATATTTTTGTTTATAAATATTTAACATTCAATATATTACTTATTTCAGTAAAAGTATTCTAAAACAATGAAGAAGGTTATGCGGAATATGGAAAAGAAAGGCGTCCAATATAGAGCGCGGGCACTCAGCTGATCGCGTAACCTTCGAAACAGCTGATTGTACAGCTCTCGGCTTGTTACTCATTTCATAGCAAGCAAATAAATAGAAATTTAGTCGCCATTTTGCTTTTGCTTCGCTAAGTTTTTGTTGGGTTATAGTTTTGTTCTTTTGTTTGTTTTTATTTTATGTGACATTTATTTTGTGTGGTGTGTGTAAACGATTAACATTATTGTATCTGTGTGTGTGTGTTGTTTTTTTGTGGTGTATTGAGCAGTTTTGGACCATGGGTGGCCTCGGGGTGTGTTGTGTAAAAACTTGTAAGACTAAGTTTAAAGACAAAGTGAGGGTGTTTCGAATACCAGCTAAAACAGACAGGAGAGGTATTTGTGCGTGTTATATAAAAGTGCCACATATAAATTACATTATCTGTAGGACGCCTTGATGAAGTGAAGGCCGAGAGGCGACGACGTTGGCTGCTGGCTCTTGGCAGAGATGATACCGAACAGTTGAAGTTTGCTAGAGTATGTGCACTTCATTTTATAACAGGTATGTTGTTCATAGTTGTTAAAAAAACGAATTGTTAAATTTTCATAATGATTTTTGCACACTAGGACAAGCGATGGAAGATCCTGCCCATCCTGATTGGGTGCCAACCCAAAACCTGGGTTCCACCACACCAGCCGATTGTGAAGCTCCGGAGGTTGCAATCGAAAAATACAATGAAATAGCGCAGGAACAGAAAAGAGTAAATATTTATATATATCTTTGAATTACTAACAAGAGAATGATTTAATTTTTCGGGTTATTTTCCCTGCAAATTATTACGGAAGTACAAAGGCTGTGACCCATTTATGAATATTTAGATTATTATTTGTAAGTTTATTACATTTTATTCCAAATGTTAGTAATCGGCTCACAATTTTTATACTTAAAATATAGTTAGCAGTAAATGTAACCTGAGAAATACACATGGAATTATTGTTACTAAACATTTAACGTGATTTAATGAATTATTTATTGTAGATGGGAATTTTTCAATCATATTTAATATTCAATACGTTGACAAGTTTGGAACACATACTGTACACAAATACAGTAGTGGTGTTGAGAACGAGTATAACGCATTGAATATTTTATATGATTCAATTGTAGAACAATGAAATGAAATAAATGAATTATTGAAATTATATTGTACTTATTTCTGTGTGCTGAATATATGAAAGGATGTGTGTATGTAAAATGGAAATGGAGATTGTGTGGAATAATCCGAAGAAATGGGGTAAGCACTCACCGTAAGTACATCAATTGCATGTTTTTTTAAATCTTTACGCAAGATGTAGTAAGTGTTATGGCTTATATAAACAGTAGGCAAGCTTATATAAATTGATTTTTTTTACCAATTTAGATACGAATTTTTCGTATGGAGATTTCTATTTTGAATAAAATGTATTCAAATTAACACACATATGTCACTGTAGGCTAAGTTGGAAGAAATTGAACTCAGCATAGCTGCAGGTTCTTCAACTTCTCCTTCACCAGCACATTCTCCGGTGGTTGTGGTGACACCGTCAAAATGGACACCGCCAACACCTCCACGAAAAACACCAGAAGAGCTACGGGTGTTCATCGCGAGGCGAAATTTATCTCAATTAAAAGCCAAAAAGACTCATTGTTACTAACCGATATTAACAACCACAGAGAATCGGAGATCAAATATTTAACTGGCCAGCCGAAACTTACATGCCTTCTCCTGATTAAATATATGGAACCACACATAACAGAGCGAAGTGTGAATGTTACGCAGTGTTTCTTCATCACAATGATGAAATTGAGATTAAATTTAGATTTTCAGCAATTACCCACACGTCCAACAACTCTTCGTTCACTCTTTGTGAATGCATTACCTATAAAATAATATTACATGTAATAATGTATTGATATTAATTTTAAATAATAAGTGTGGATAACTCATTTCATTAACAAAGTAAAATTAAACATTTTTTTATATATTTTTAGTTATGTATATTTTGAAAGCAGAATCCTTCTTGAAATAAAAATTAAATGAAATAGAAAATATGTACTATTAGTTATATACAAATTTAAATTATTGTCATTTCGTAAAAGAACATATGAGAAGAGAAATTTTTGATCTCATCTCTTGCTTCATGTCATAAAATGTTGTATTTGTAGATAAATTGTAAATGTTTAACTTCAGTACGAATAAAAACAACATGCTACAAAAACAATGAGATTTGTGATTTCGTGTCGTACCACTTTTTATGGATTGATATTTTACATGTTCTGTTATAATTGAATCATATTTATTTTGTAATAAAATGTGTATAATAAAGCATTAAACATATTGCATTATAAATAGATTACTCACCTTTCCTTTTACTAGTACAAGTTTTCCAAAATTTTTCACATTTAGATCGCGCACCCAACCGCACTGGTAATATTTGTACGCTTTTAAACTACGGAAAGCGTTTAATTGTTCTTGGGTATAAACACTTTTGTTCGTAACAAGATAATTAATTATATCCAACGGCAAAATATTGGGAAAATCTGATATATCTTTGGAAAACCCACTTTCATCGCAATCGTACGGGTCTATATTACCAATTACCTTTATTTTATCTAAATACGTTTGCATATCGGATGATAGCTTGTTCTTGAAGTACAAAGACATTGTAAAACCACTAATTAAGATTGCACAGTGAAGCACTAAGAGAAGTATGTTGTTAACGACACAGTTTAAGACAACAAACTGATTTCATATTTTGAATTACCGCTAAGGAAAACTCGCATTGAATAGATGGCGTATTTGTCGCTCGACCTCATTTACTTGCTATGAAATGAGTAACAAGCCGAGAGCTGTACAATCAGCTGTTTCGAAGGTTACGCGATCAGCTGAGTGCCCGCGCTCTATTTTGAAGTATAGTCATAATAAACTGGAAGAAAGGATAAATCAGTAGTGAAAAAATAATACAATTTATATGTTCTTCAAGAATATATTTATTTATAACGACAAAGAAAACGGTAAGCTTACAGTTTTAATTTACACGGTATTTGTGTGCTGTGATTAACCTCACTTCTGGTATACTAAAATTGCTATTTTAAATTTATCTCTGTTGCTGTTTAATTAATTTTAATATAATCATCAAGAGATCAACACAGCATTTGACCAAAATGATTGCGAAAGTATCATGCAAGATAAGATTGGTGGTGTCATGATTACTGCTGGCGTTATATTTACGAAATAAACGGCTGAAACATGAGGCATTCTCTGAATATGGAGGCATCCAGTATTTTGCAGTACACTTTTAACAAACTGGATGAAAGGATAAGTAAGTAATGAAAAAAATAATGAAATTTATATGTAATTTTACATTAACAAAAATTAATATATTATAGATGATATAATTTGCTACCAGGAATATAAGTAACCGATTTTGAAACAAAAACAGATAACATAGAACTTGTTCCTGAGAATACAACTACTTTATTGTAAAATTAAATATAATTAATTATAAGATATTGTATGTATGTATATATGTATTTCGTAGAGTCTATAAATATATTTACATATTTAAACCCATGGTGCTCAAAAAGGTTACATTCTTACGGTACCTAGTGTAAATATTAATACACATTTATCATTATAATAATTCAATAAATTGTTTCATTTTAGTTAGTTTGACTTTGACATGTTAACAATTAAAAAAATAATCTGTTGAAGTTAGTAGTGAGTTTTAATTGGCTAATTCAAATTTTTTTATGGTGGAACTTTTTAAATAATACCCGCCAAATAAATATACACACAGGATGTAGAATGTCTCACACAAATAATAAACAATCACAAAATTATAAATAAAAGAACGTTTAAAATATATGAAAAAATAGTATATTAATTTTAC
This sequence comes from Harpalus rufipes, assembly GCA_951394225.1. Lineage (NCBI taxonomy): Eukaryota > Metazoa > Arthropoda > Insecta > Coleoptera > Carabidae > Harpalus > Harpalus rufipes. The sequence goes on along the minus strand of OX596287.1, from coordinate 14,099,807 downwards.
AATACTTTGAAGAATATAATAATACTTTTATAAATTTAGAGTAGACTCGTAGTTTAATGGAATGTCATATAATTGTGGATATTGTACATTTTCTCATTGATTGGTTCTGACAGAAGTGGGTTGGTGCCCAGGGCCCTTATTCTTGAGCGTTCGTAATTACATTCGCTTTCGTTTTCATGTTAGTAGTGATAGTAGTCTGTGTTTCAAAAATAATATTATATTTATATGTCAGTGTCAATTGTATTGTCACATTTATTCAGATCACTTACAAGTTAAGAGTTCACTTTTATCATATATTTATTAACGATTAATAAATATTTTTTACCTCCCGCTACCCTTGGTAAGGATCGCATATCGAGATTTTGGTAAATGACCACGTTTTAAGGTCCCTAGAATCCATTTATAGCATTTTCACGATGATGTCTGTGTGTATGTATGTATGTATGTATATGTATGTGTGTGTGGGGATCCTCTTGACGCTCTAACTCAAATACTATCATTCAGAAAGTTTTGAAACCATGTATTTCTACCTTATTCTAATATGGAAAGAACTGATTAGATTTTGGTGGCAATCGGATAACCGGAAATGGCAGTTTACTTGAAGCTCAAGATAGTTTTTCTTCAAAAAATACCTTTAAATGTAATTTTTTCTCAATTTGTTATTATAAAAATTAAATATTATTCCATTTTCTACAAGTTTGCTTTAATACTTTTTCTTTATATTGTATGGATAAATTTATAAAGTAATAAAAATTTTAGACATAGGTAAATGGCGGGAGGTACTGTGTTGGTCACATCAGATTTTTTAACTTGTAAATGATGTGAATAAATGCTGCAATACAGTTGACACTGACAATGACATATCCAATATTGTTTTTGAAACACAGCCTACTGTGACTACTAACATGAAAACGAACGCGAATACGAACGAAATGACGAGCGCTCAAGAATACGGGCCCAGGGTCGCTCTGGGGAAGTACTTCTAAAAAAATGTGTTTCTAAAGGATGAAAATCATCTTTCAAAATTGCACTAATTGTACTTTTAATATAGGGAATGCTTATAGTTATTTAAATATATTTTAATATTTTAAACAAAATTAAATAAACTACGAACCACCTTTGGAAATGTTTTACTCGCCAAAATAGCTATTTATGATATGTATTAAAAGTGGGAAACGGAGTGATCCAAATCTTCGAACAAAATAATATCACTTTTAACACGTATAGTATACACTAATTTTCTCATTTAAATTTGTATTTCTAATATTTTTTTGGCATATACTTCAGTGCTCTGCGCTGGGACGTGCTGAATGCGGCCATTACAACCTAAAAATGAAAAAAAAAAATGTTTACAATAATTAATTTGTTCAGGAAAGAAATAAGTTATAGGGATAGCGACATCTATTTTTCCAAAACTCCCTCTCAAAATTTATGAAGCTGCATGTAATACAACACTAAATTTATTTGATATTTAAACAAACGTTTGACAACTCATTTCGTAAAGTAAATGCGGCCGTAAAGTATTCTTTGACAGATATCAAAATAAAAGTGATACTTTACGGTTGCCAAAGGATACGCAAAACAACTATTTAAGTAACAATTGCCTAAAAAAATATTTTTCGGCCTGGAACGAAAAATACGGTTACTTAGCAAATACACTGTTTAACGAAATAGTATATTTCATAACGAGTATCGAAAGTGAAAAAAAAATATAGTGCGTGTGTAACATATGAGCAATATGATATTACTTTGGAGCGAGTTATGAACACTATTTTTAGACGACCACAAAAAAAAGTTTTTCAAGAATTTTATTTCAGATGAGAATATACCTACTGTTTTCTTTTTCAATTAATTAACTATCGTCGGCTCAGGTAGTGGACGATACTTTCATAATTTGGAACCACAGTAATCGACAATTGGATCATTTTCTTCATCACATGAACATCAAGCCATCCATCAAATTCACCATGGAAAAAGAAAAGGAAGACTCACTGACATTCTTAGACGACAACTTGAAGAAAAATAATGGAATGATCGAGATAGCTGTTTACAGAAAACCAACACACACCGGCCAGTATCTGAACCATGCATCTAATCACTCCACAACAATGAAGAAAGGAGTGGCAAAATCTAATCGACAGAGCTCACAGATTTTACATCACAGACAAAGGACTTCAAAAAGAAATCAGAAACATCAAAAGGGACCTAAAACAAAATGGCTACCCAATAGAGGAGCTTCTTCATAAACACCAAACCAACTTAAACCAGCAACCAAGAAAAAAGGAATAACCGAAAGCGCTATTCAGCATCCCATACGTCAGAGGCTTATTTATCTGAGATGTGGGCACTTATTAATGGTCCTTGACTGTTGGTTCTCTTAATAAATAAATTAATAAAAATGCCACCATTGAAATTTCGTAATTTAGAAGAGCTGCGAATTTGTTTAAATATTTTTTTGTTTATTTCTGCGAGAACATCTTATTTTTTTCTTCTTTTTTAATTCTATATGCTAGGGCTAGTAGAACAACGGAAAACTGATTTTGATGGACATTTTTTAGTTATTTGTCAGTTTGACGTTTTGAAAAGTGTAGGGAATCGTAGCTATCGTATTAGTAACCCGTATACTGATAAATATAAAGTAATCTTGGTTATTTATATTTCCGCACTTGTGTGGAAATTTACAACATTACTGAACTCAAATTATTATAGAAATCAAAGATCTTTTCCAAACGATAGTACATATATATATATATATATATATATATATATATATATATATATATATATATATATATATATATATATACAGGTGTTTCCTTTAAAACAACCGGCGCTTTTTTGGACGAACTAATGACTTTAGAGAAAAATGTTATATACAAAAAATTACCAGGAAAAAGGGCTTAATTTATGAGTAATAATAAATAAAAAATTCAACCAGTGGTTCTCAAACGGTAGAATAAAATTATATTTTTTTAAATGGCAACCTATATAAATTTTTTGTCCATTAGATAGAGAATTTTTTTCTGATTTCAACGATGTAAATATGATATGGGGTTGTATAACAATTATTTCGAGAAAAATGATATTAAAAATCAAAAATAATTTTACAATATTAAGTGCGTTCGGTTTAATATTTTCAGATGCGAGCGAGCAGATGCTGATTATAGATCACGTGACTTTCGAGTAGATAGATGGCTAAATTTTTGCCGAACGGTTTTCGGATCTGTTAGAGCTGTCAGTTGTAAAAAACATGTGAGGTTAGATTGTATGTACAAATTTGCGGGATCAAAAAATAAATAAAATGGATATGGGAATGGGATTAGCGTTAAATTTGGCCAGAGATATGTTCTTTGATGACAGTGACAACGAAAACGATAATTCAAATATACCGAAAGTTTATGATTATGCAGAAGATGTGGTACCTCGTTTCTCCGATAAGACATTTAAATTACATTTTAGAATAACACCTGAAACATTTGAGGACCTTTTTTGCAAAATTAAAACTATTGCAAATGATGAAATACATCGTGGGCATAAACCAATTCCACTTGAAAAACAGTTAATGATCACTATTTGGTGTTTATCTAATCTTGAGTCATTTCGGTTTGTTTCAAAACTGTTTATTTGTAACAACAAAAATAAACTAATTAGTATATATTCAGGTCAGTTGCAGACAGATTTGCTATAAGTAAAAGTACTTGTTGGGATGTTCTATATAGAACATGTAGAAATTTATTAAAAGTGAATTCAAGATATAAAATCATTTCTTGGCCAAATAGAGAACGGGCGTTAACCATTATGAGAGGATTCCAGAAAATTAACGGTTTTCAAAGTATGTATAATACATTCTGGTACAGGTATTTATTTTAACAAGGAATTATATTACTTATTTTGCAAATAGGAATCATCGGAGCAATAGACGGATCGCATATAAGAATTTTAAAACCAAAAGATCATCCCAATTCTTATTGTAACAGGAAAAATTATCATTCAATTCTTTTACAAGGAGTCTGCGATCATCGAAGGTTATTTTTAGATGTATACACTGGAGAGCCGGGATCTTTACATGATATGCGATTATTTCGGAAATCTGATTTGTACGAAAGAATCCAAAATTTATCTATACATTTTCCAGAAGATAGTCATATGATAGGTGATCTGGCTTATAAATTATCTGTACATATCTTAGTTGGATTCAAAAATTTTGGTGATTTAACGAATAGACAAAAAAACTTTAACAACAAATTATCTCAATGTCGAGTTGTCATTGAAAATGCTTTTGCATATTTAAAAGGAAGATTTAGACGTCTCAAATATCTTGAAACTGTGAGATTAGATTTAATTGCCTTATTAATTGTATCTGGTTGCATTATGCACAATATTTGCATTCTTAATGGCGATTTGCCACAAGAAGTAGTAGATGAAAATGAAATAAGGGAAGTGATTAATGAAAATGGTGAAAATGCAAATGCAATAGAAATAGTTGATCTTGAGCATCAATACAATGAAGCAAACGAAGCAATAATTAAAAGATTGGATATAATGAACGGTTTGCAAATGAATAATGATGATGTATAAATAAAAAATAAGACATTGGTAATTTATTTTGCTTTATTGCAGTTTTTCGTAACATAAATCACATATTCTTATTATAAAAATATAATGAGAGATAAAAATAAACAAAAAACATATTCTCTTAAAAACTAGGTACCTATTTTTAATAATCACAGCTTCTGATTATTTTGTACTATGTAATTTAGATAATAAAAAAATATATATATTCCTTGAAAACTAGTTATTACTTATTTATTAAGTTCTTACTCATTTTGTTTCTTGTCTTTGCGGAGTATATCCACATAATTTTCGAAACATTCGAGAAATCTATCTTGTCTAGTCATTTTATCTCTGTGTCTTCTTTCAACTGCATTTTCCATAGCTTTTCTTTTCTTTGTGAATGATGATGGGAAAATACTTCCATCCCCAGATTTTGATTCCTCCGAATCACTTTCTTTTGAGCCAGTACTATTTTTACTTGTATTAGTAGTATGATCTCTAGTTTGTAGACCAGCTTGGCTACTACATGTAGCAACAGGAGTAATTTCGGGTTTTTTATGCAAGATGTTATCCATTGCTTCGAAATATTCCCATCTTCTTCTGTTTTTACCTGAAGTATTATTATGTTCCTTAACTTCTCTATATATTTTGTTTAGTCCCTTCCATTTTGTGTCGCACTGCTGCCATGTGAAAGAGATGCCCAATTTGTCTTTCATAATTGCAGCTATTTTTGTCCAAATCTGTTTTTTGACGTAGTTTTGAAATTTCTCATCAAATTCTTCCACTAATTTAATAAGCATCAGTATGGAATCGTTTGTCCATAATTTCTTCTCCTCTTTTTCCGTCTCTTTCGTTTTCTTCTCCTCAGTTTCCATGTCTTCGTTTTGCTTCTCTTGTATTAGTTCATATGTATTTTCTACAAAATAATAACCAATTTAGTAATTTTGAAGTAATCTTACCATATATATTTACCTTTTTTGTTGAATAAATATTGTTGATTGTTTATTAGATGTATTTCAAAATTTTCGTCCAACACTGATAACTCAAAGGAAGTATCCATTTTTTTTAAAAGGTTATGTTGCTGCCCGGGTTCCCTCGTATGCTACTGACAGCTCTGTAAAATCTCTGGTAAAATACGGAGCGTTTCGATGTGCTCGATTCAGTCAAGGTCGCCAATAACGAACGCAGATCAGATCAAACCGAGCTGACAAATGTATATTTCCGAACGATTTGTGACAAAAATGAGCGAATCGACGAATCAGATTTACAAAACCGAACGCACTTATTGAAGTAGGCTATGCAATAATCAACTATTAATACGACTATTGCAACTGCAAAGCCATTTTTTATTAATAAGTAATTAAACAATTACGAAAACAAACACTTAATAACGTAAGTAACAAAACTATCTGTCACCTGTATCATTTGTTTGCATTTGTTTATTGCAAATATATATATATATATATATATATATATATATATATATATATATATATATATATATATATATATATATATATATATATATATATATATATATATATACAGGGTGTATCAGGACTAGTGTAAAAAAAAATAATAGCATATTCCTGACATCATTTTGAGTAAAAAATGTTATATGAAGATAGGTCCTATTCCTTTTGGTTACTAAAATATAAGAGATCAATGTTTTACAAGTAGCAGCAATTTTATTAAAAAAATTAATCAAGATACATTTAAAACATAGTAACAAACAATGGAAACATTAAATATTTTCATTTTGTCCTATAGTAAGTGTTCAAAATGTGCCCCTCGAGCTCGAATGCAAGCTTGACATCGACGAATCATGGAATCATAAACTAAATTAATTGTATTTTGGTTGTTACGTATGTCAGCTGCACCGTTTCTTATTCTTTCTAACAATTGGTTGCGTGTGTTTATTTGAACACTATACACCATTTGCTTCATGTGTCCCCATAAATAGTAATCCAGAGGATATAAATCGGGAGATCGTGCGGGCCATCGGACAGGACCTCCGCGTCCTATCCATCTATTCGGATAATGCTGATTTAACCAAGCAGTCACTTGTCTTTCGTAATGAGGAGGGGCGCCGTCATGCTGATACCACATTTGTTGTATCTGGAGAGGTACTTCTTCCATCATTTCACAATGTCTGCTTTCTAAAAATTCTCTGTATAGCTCCGAAGTTAAATGGGTATTTAAAACTTCGATTTCCAGAAACTGATTATTAAATATACCAGCCCAAATATTTACGTTGCTGAAAACGTGACTGACTAATGGCATGTGGATTATCAAGAGATCATATGTGGCTGTTATGAAAATTTTTTATTCCATCTCTTGTAAACTATGCCTCATCGGACCACAATACCTTTGAAATAAAATGTGGGTCATTGGCATTTTGGTTTAATAACCTGCGACAAAACTCTAAACGTGGACCATAATCTGCAGGTTCAAGTCTTTGCACGCGTTGAAAATGATATGGGTAGTTCTTCGCGGTTTAATATCCGCCAAACAGACATGTGTGACATGTGTAATTGTCTTCCGATTCGTCGAGTGCTCGTTTTCGGATCATCAAGAACTGCATTAATAACATTTTCTTCGTAAATATTGCGCGGTCCAATACCATCATTTTGAATTCCATCCCGTACAGCTGTTGTCCCAGTTTTTCTCAACCTTTGAAAAGTGCGTGCAAATACGCGATGGGAAGATTGACGTCTGTTGGGATACCTATTTTGATATTCTACGTATTCTGCAACTCTAAACCCTTCCATTTCACAATAACAATAACTCTGGTAAAAAATTCAATTTTAGATTAATTTTGCATTGTTTTCCATTGTTTATTACTCTGGATTGAAGATATCTTGATTAGAAAAATTTAAAAATTGCTGGAATTTATAAAATTTTGAACTCTTGTATTTTGGTAACCAAAAGGAATAAGACCTACGTTCATATAACATTTTTTACTCAAAATGATGTCAGGAATATGCCATTATTTTTTTTTACATTAGTCCTGATACACCCTGTATATATATATATATATATATATATATATATATATATATGTATATATATATATATATATATATATATATATATATATATATATATATATATATATACAGTGTGTTAATTAAAAACCTGACCATAGGCGTTAAACATGGGAAATCAGTTTTTCTTGCGCAAAAGTTCCCAAAATATTTTAGACAAAAATACTTCAAATAAATGTTGTAGAGAATTAATTCTGCAACCAAATTAGTAATAAGATTTTATTTTTGACATTTTATAACCGAGAAAATCAATTTTAAATTTTTCTGGAGATAGCTGATTTATAGCGGTAGCCATGGAACTCAAACAAAATTACAAACAATTGTATGCCATCTTAACTGTCAAAAAAAGTTTGTGTTTTGTAATTTTCGTTCAATAACATATTTCATTGAAAGTATTGAACAGTTTTCTCATCAATAAAAGCTTCAGATTATAAAATAGTGGACAAATTTTGTTTGAGTTGCCATGGTTATCGCTATAAATCAGCAATCTTCAAAAAACATTAAAATTGATTTTCTCGGTTATTAAATGTCAAAAATAAAATCTTATTACTTACTCGGGTGCAGAATTTAATTCTCTACAACATTTATTTTAAGTATATGTCTAAAATAATTTGGGAACTTTTGCGCAAAGAAAAACTGATTTCCCATGTTAAACGCCTATGGCCAGGTTTTTAATTAACACACTGTATATATATATATATACAGTAATTTTTTTTAAAAGATGTCCGATCAAGGTCATCTGTATCATGAACAAATTGACATACATTTATCTCTCTCCTTCGCAAAGGCTATAAGGATGAATATAACACGCTTGTATTTCAAAAATTTATATTGTTTCGACTAAGTTAGGACATTTATTACTTTTTATTTTTAATTTATAGCCCCGTTGCAGTGTGTGCTTAAACAATGCACGAATGCACCTACTCATGCATGTGTTCCTTGTGGACACCAATGTATGTGTGACCAATGTGCACGGACAATATTAACAGTTGAACAACGATGCCCTAATTGTAGGGGTGACGTAACTACGGTCATTCAGATTTTTAGAAATTAAGGTTTATTTAGTTAGTTTTTAGTTTGCTGTATATTAACGTTATTTTTTTATTAGAATAAGCTTTATTTTTCTTATAGATTACGTCAGGTTTTAGGTTTAGTATTGTAATGTTTAAGTTAGTTTAGATTTGTTTTCCAAATTAAGAATAAGTTTTTTTTTTGTTTTCTTCTAATTATTTTATAATAATATAGCAATATATAATCAGGGCATATTACCCACTGCTGGGGGTGCCAATATGCTTTATACACAGTTATCGGTAATAATGTTGACATATTCTTACCTTGTGGGCGTTTATTAGGCGTCACCACACGGGTATTCATTGCTGGTGTGAAGAGTACGACACAGGGATCAGGGGTCACTTTTGTGCCATTCAAAATTCGAAATAATTTTAGACTCGGTCGGGACTACGGGACCGCATTATATTATTTTATGTTGAAATCATATCAAACTTTCAACATTTGTATCTAATTAAAATATACACGGAGAAAAATGTTTATTTATATTAAGCAAATATATCTTTAATTCAAACAAAAATTCTCTTGAAAAAAGTGACAAATGTATATTTCATTTGGATTTAATATCTTTATATATTTAAATATTATTTTAAAAATAAATAATAAATATATTAAATTTTAAACTTCTTTATATTACTCGTAAATATAATAATATGTTAAACTTTATAATCACGAATGTTTAATTATACTATATTTAGCTTTTACTTTTAATAACATTTATATTTAAAATAATAAAAAATGTCTATTCAATTTTAATAGTTTGTATATTTAAAGTAAATAAATATATCTCAGTTTTAAAATCATAAGCTCTTAATTTAAATATTTAAAATACTTATTATTTTATTTAAAATAAGTAAAAATTTATTATGATTTAATAGCTTTTTTCATTTAATGTAAGAAACGTTAATACTTAATTTAATTATACTTATAATTCAGGTTAAGGATACTAGGCACTAAATTAAAAATAGATCCATTTTTAATATTTCTTTATTATTTGTAAATATACAAAAATAGTAAGAACATAGAAAAGTTTATAAAAAAGTATAACACTATGTTATAATAACGATTGGAAGATGAATCGTCGGAAATGGATATTACAAATTGAATAAATTTAAAAAAAATGCAGTTAGGAAAGACAGACTAAGTGAAGAATCCAATCAATAATTATTCAATTACGATGATCCGTCTTAAGGTTATTTAGAAGAAATAATATCCCCTGAGACTCATTAACGATAATATTTTCAATTACGCCGAATTCAGGTAATTCTTCGCCATTACATATTTGTACAATATAATTTATTTATTTTATACATTGTCCCAAATATTTGAACCCAGTTTGTGACAAATATATTTTCTATAAATGTTTCAGGTAACGTCTGAAATGTATCGTAGTTTAATGTAGAGAAATAATTTTTTAATAATTTTACTTTTACGCATACTCCTGATTTAAAATTTGGATCAAACCCTTTCTCAGTAACCAATCTATTGCAAAATTGTAGTTGTTGTTTAATACCTAAAGTCCTTGTAATATTGATTCTAGAACTAACAACATTTGCTGTTTGTTTTAAACATTTATGCTTTGCCTCAAAGCGCATGCACCAGAGTGAAATAAGAGGTCCAACATTATCCATTACTGACGGGTAATGCAATAAGAAATGGTGCTTTGGTTTAAGTGGTTTATTATATGTTTCTATAAACATGGAATGATGTTCAGTAATCAATATTTCAAGGTACTTTGACATATTTTCTTGAACAATATCAAGCATTATAATAGAAACAATTTCTTTTAATAATAATAATAGTATCCAGGATTTTTCTGATTCGGGTACTCTTTTTCCACAGATATATGGTAAAAATCTAATAAACACCAAAATTTCCGAGGCAGACATGCGCAAACTTTCATTTTTTAAATTTTCTTTGGTAATACACGATGGTCTGTTTTTATTAAAAGGTCCAAAATTAAACATACGTAAATGTGAATTTAGTGAATCCAGAGAAAAATAATTATTTTTATAAATTAAATCATATAAAATTAACGCTAATTCATAACTTGCAATGCCTTCTAACAAATCGTGCATGTCAACTGATGTATTGTCGATAACTTGAAATGAAGGAATAACATTGAAAATACAACTTTCTTTAATACCAGTTTTACTGACATCATTTAAAGCCACATCGTTCTTGTAATTTTGATAATTTCTAAGTTCAATATTTTCATTTAAAGCAATTAAATTTTGTGAATCTTTTTTACTGATTTTACAAAAACGGCAAAAATATGTACAAGAAAAACTTTCGGTATATCCTAAAAGTGTATGAAGACCAAGATTATCTCCAATAATTAATGATAGCATGAAAAATAATTTAACTGTTTTTCCATCTAGTAGTTTTATTTCGATTACTTCATTTTCTAAGAACGTTAATTCTTCAATTAATTTTGAAAACACTAGAGTTTTATCATGTTTCTTAATTGAAGAAGCATGACAAATTTACAACAAATATATTTTCTAATAAAGACTGAAACTGATTTGGTATTATTGGAATGGAAATATAAGTTGCACCTAATTTGTGGATCGAAGAATGGGACCCCAATGCATTACCAATTTCAATATCATCGTAGTACAATAACATTGGAAAAATTATGTCATTTTGTCTGTGACTTGTTTTTCTTTTCCATAAGTTGCTCTGAATAATATTTGTAAATGATTCTTTATTATTAATAAGGTTTTGAAAGTTTGCGAATGTTAAAGTAAATACATTTGGTAGCTCGAAAAAACTTTTCAAAATATGTCTTATTGAAATAAATTGGGCTGTAATTGGCTTATTAACAATAATATTATCATTTGATTTTATATCATGACCAACAGCATACTGCAAAGGCATTATTAATTGTCCAGTTTGTTCTAGGTATTTAAACCGTTGGCACTCAGTACTTAAATTTTGAAATGAATTATTAAAACAACTTAACATTTCTTTTAAAAGAGTTCCATCTTGATTATTAAACATTTCAGAATGAGTTACAAAATCTTGCAACATATCTAAAGGATTTGTAATAAATGTTCTAATATCTTCTACAATATTTTGTACTAAATATCGAGGATATATATTTTTGCCATAAAATGATGAAAGAATTTTAACAATTTGATTATTCAAAGCATTTTGGAAAGTTTGCAAATAATTTTGTTCGGAATTGTGATGTTCCTTTAATTTTATTTCATTATTTAAATCATCATTTATATTCGTAGGAACAAATTGTTGACATACATTTTTCAAAGCTTGAGTACATGTATTTTTATGTAATTTAATATGTTTCCTAAATGCATTTAATTTTGAAAACTTTCTATTGCAAAATGTTTCATCGCATTTGTAAGTATCATTTTCTTTTAATCTATGATCTTTTCGAAAATGGTGAAACAACAACTTATAATTTTTAATATTTCTTTGGCAAATATAACAACTAGGCATAATTACCAAAAATTAAACACTTACAGTTCATTGGACAGTTTTGCTATATCATTATCCAACGTTGACACCGATGGATATATTATATCTTGAGGTGTTTCAATATTATATATGGATCTTTGTATAAACATCCACAGCTGCTTTGTTTCTTGAGGGTATGGAGTGTTTAGTGCAAAAAACGCTTTAAAGCAGATGTCTAAGGCGGAAAGTGGAGATTCAACTGTAAATAGTGTATTATCGACCGATACATAGCATGCCTCTATTTTTCCAATGTCACCAATAATTGTCAGACCTAATGCTTTATTTTTTTCTCGCCGGTTCTCAATTTTTGTCATATATTCAGTTGAGTTCTAAAACAAACTTAATTAATACAAAATAATATTCTCTAAATTTTGTATGTACAAACATTTATAAATAAAATAAAACTCTCTTGAATTTCTAATTTGGATGGTCGTATTTTTTTTGGACTTTTTTTCGTTTTGATTGTTATTGCTGGAAAAAGCAAAGGAAGCAACTTGATTGCAAAATTTTCTGGGTCTAAAATTAATAATTGAAAATAAATTACCAATAAAGATATTGAAATATAATCAAAACCAAACCTGAAATACAAATATCTTCCTCGAACACTTGCCTCTTTTTGGCTACTTTAATAATAATATTTGCGTACTTTGGCCAGTTTAAATATAAATTATTTGTTTTCATTGGATACATCAAACTAAAATCATTTTGTATCTGAAAAAAAAAATTAATGTAGTTCGCCTCTGTTTTATTTAAAAAACTAAATCAGTTTCTTACTAAAATATATCCATTTGGTTTTTTCAAAGCGGGAAATAGTTTCATATATGCATGTGGTTCAAGGGATTGTAAAATAGATGTCCTTTCTCTATATGTTTTTTTAAACAATTCTTGTATTTTATCCTCGGGTTCAATATTATGTTTTAAAAAATTTATATCTGCCTGTAATTCTTCACTGCACTCGTATTCAGATGCTGAAAATGGAATGATCAAAGTTAATAAAAAAGTAATTTATTTATTATATTTACGGGGTTCTGCGCATGTTTCTTCGTGATCTTTGTTTGGAGTATCCGTATTTCCTTTTAATTTGTTTTTAAGGTTGAGATACCGCGACCAAAGTTTACCTCTTGCCAAAACTTTGGGTGATATTTCGGTTTTTTTCTTATACGGTATGTAATAAGTATAGGGCGTCTCTTTTACAAAGAGATTACAAATTTCATTTGACAGAGCGGTGAGGGTAGAAGTTGAAATTCTACAAATAAATTCATATTTTTAATTAAAATAAAAAGCACACATTTTACTAAAAAAAAAACGTTACCGTCCCGCCTCAGATTTATTATATAAATGGTCCACGGTTAAACTAGTTATTTTTTGCCTTTCACTATAAGTAAGTAGTTCATTTTTCTTTTGTAATAGCTGTTTCCCCTCCAAAGTTGTGTGCAAAAAATGTGCTAAACCCTTCGTAATAAAAATAATAGAATAACAGTTAGTTTTAGATATTTTTTGATTGAGTAAAAAGTACATACCTCTGGTAAAACGTTGCTTAGGAACACCTGGGCCGAGGTATTATCGTCCAGAAGTAAAATTTTACTTTGTTCCAGGACTTCTTTAAATTCCACAGTGTCGTCAATGTCCGCTGTGTCAATGGTTGATGAAGATGATTCTTCTACCTTTGAGTCCGTATCATTCTAAACCCCGGATCACAATACAATTAAAAAAATGGACATTCATTAATTCACTCCATATCAAATTTTAGCCTTTTCATAATTTATTTTAAGAAATATCTTTATTTTCATGTTTCTTTAATTCAGAGTTTATAATCTATTTCTACCACTCGAAATTATTTGTTCACGTAAACTATCATCATATCCTATCTTAGTTTCACCTATTCAAACATGTCTACTAATTCATTCACAATTTTCTAAGAGTAATTAATATTCTTTTCAATCACACATCACATTCATCATACGCTAACATATTCCGAAAGAGGACATTTAGTCAATTTATTTTGCTTTAAAACTAAATAGTTCTTACCTTATCACGCATAAATTTCCTGAACTTTTTCAAAAATTGTAGTCTAGGTCCGATTTTAGGTATTAATTCCTTGATTACATTTTCTTCTAGTAGCTCAAATGTTGCTTGGTCTATTCCTTCGTCTACAAAATATATTTTCATACCCAAAAAATAACTCAATTTTACTTACCTCTAAATTTTTCCTTTAGTTCGGAACATCCCCAGTCGTGTAGCATATCACATACGTAGTTATCCATTGTGAATAACTCGAGGAATAACTATTCTACGCAGTAAAACATTCACAACCGAACTAGTCAGGGGATGCACTGGATCAAACATGTCATCTAACTGTGATGCAAGATGTATTACGCATTAGCTTGCATGTGAGAATATAGTTAATAAAATTTAAAATATAGTATATTAAAAATAAAGAGACCGTATATTAAATTTTAATACAAAATTTACTAAAACGAAAAAACAGTTTTTAAAATAAAAATATGTTTCCCTGAAATACTTGCATATATTTAATGCAAGTATTAATGTATTTCATATAAATATACACATATATTTAAAAAAATATTAAGTAAAATATCTACTGAAATTAAATACATATATTTAAATATATTTAAATATTACTAATAAATATCAATGGTTGCAAAGAATAAGAAAATATAAACCTAGTATTAATATAAATATATTAAAATTCAATATATTTTATTTAAATAAACTTTTATGTATTAAACTTTTTTCTCAGTGTAGCATCGTAGCTTATTAACCATTTCTAGGTGTGCCAATTTACTTGTAGTCGCAAATTTCAGTTATGACAATATAGCTAGGGAGCTTATCTGATGTCATTTCATTCAAAGCTGTCGTGGATAGGAAAAAAGGTCACTTTTGTGTTACTAGAAAAGTGAAAATAATATTTAAGTCTACCTACTTCGGTCGGATATAAACCCCTGGTTATGAAAACTATAATCTGTCATATAACGCACGAATCATACGACCCCATTCTTTTTAACACTAAATAATATCTTATCACATGTTAATGTATCTTCTAAATTTATGTTCTAATCACAACATGCTATTTTTCCTGTCATTACATTAATCTGGTGAAATATAAATTGTTTACCAATGAAAAAAATACCCCTTCCCCTCACTTCTGTGATATGCTTATGCACGTCATTCATAGCCAACAGGAAAACAGTTTGTCCATCACTTTATTTATACAATATGTTCAAGAATAAAACCTAACTCGGAGTAGGCACTTCTAAATTAAGATTCAGAAAGAAAAGCTTTGATTTCTTTTGATAACATTTTTGACAATCTCGTGTCAAGTTGATATTTAATTAAATATGTTCAAATTGACATACATTTTTTTGTTCATAGCCTACTCCGAGTTAGGTTTTTTTTTTGAACACATAAATAAACGTAGGCGATAGTTTGTCACAATATGTTAAGCTGTATGAACTTTGATGTCTTGTAAATATTACAAGAATTTGAATAATTATTTGTAAAATATCTAATGGATATTTCGTGATATTTTCAAATTTGAGGTTATCATTTAATGAATATTTTTTAAATTTAATTCTTAGATGATATGTAAAAATCCTTACAACAGTCTTATTTAAGTTCGTTTGTAGCTCTAATACATCTCAAGATAGCAATGGTGGCAATGAACACACTGTATATTTATAATGTATCTGATTACATCAGACCAACTCCCTCATATTTTATTTTCTGATCACAACAGAATTATCACCACTGTGATGCTTCTGCTTTTTCTAATCATATTATGTTGTAATAATTATTTGTTTTGTTCACATAAGAGTAATGCAGTGATATTGTACTGATATTACAGGAGGTTTCATCGGTTTGTTCTTTTTTATTAACTCGATTATTTTAAATATTATGAAAAAAAATTTCAAATGAAGTTTATTTTGCATTCTACACGGTGTTCCATATGTTTATGCAATGGCATGTTATTTTATATTTTCAAATGGAACGTTCTATATATTTATTTAAATTTGTCAAGTACTTTTGCTATCCATATGTTATATTAGTTTATTTAAAAAAATCGGATGTGGCCAGCACATTACCTTCCATCGATCCTGTGTATTATGTACAAATTACATAGGGCGCGAGCACTCATGTGACTTTGTTGGCCTTGGCAATCAGATATGGGGCCCCGTGTCAGAATGACAGCTAGTAATAATGTTCAGGCGTCTCATTTTCGATGTTTTTTTAGGATATCTCGTGTAATATTAACGATAGAACTAAACCGTTTACACATTCCAGAGTAAACTTTTCGAGAAAAGTTTAATAGTCGCCACAGGAATTTTCGATCTTCTTTTGTTTTTTGAACTACAGGTAAAAACTCGCTTTTTGCTAATTTCGAAAATATCGTATCTTATTTATTATGATAGTTAAAAAAAATGTTTAGGCATTTTTTTTACCATTTTTTGCGTGGAATAAAATGGCGTAATTAGATTATTCGAAAACTTAATAATTCTCGAGATATAACACAAACTTATATTTTTTTAAATGATAGCTTTGTTGAAAATAGTCTCATCTTTTTGCTTATTTTATAAGCTTTTTAATGATATATTACAAGTCTACATTATTTTGTTTTATACATGCATAAAACATTAATTATTAATTTTTTGGGGTGAAAAAATTGTAAATAATTATGTAGCAAATAAAAAATATTTGCAGATCACTTTTTCTTTATTTTTAATATTTTTTTCTTCATTTTTTATCATTTCTTCAATTTATGTACCTTAGAAGTCATATGAAACCAGTTTGTTCGACTTCTGCTACAGCCAATTATAAAGTTCATAAAATATAATTTATCTAACCCGAAAGAAAAAAAATAAGAATAATTTTAAGGATATAATCTTTGAATATATAATACATATAAGAATGGCAACGTAATGTATTTAGATTAAATATTTCGAGAGAAGGTGCCATCTATCCCTCCGTATACGAATTATTTCTGAGTTAGTTCAAAAAATGCATAATAGGTGGATGTTGCACAGTGTTGCCACGTAGCTAGAACAGCAAGTTAAGATTTTATAAAGGTTTTTAAGTTTGCTACTGTAAAACAAGTACACATGTACATTGAAGATTCAAAATATATTATCTGGTTATTATGAAACAATATTTTTGAATTATTGATTATTGAATACCTCTAACAAATAGTATCTGGCAATGCTGTCAGCATGATTTACCGTAGTTCATAGTATTGTGGTAGGAGTCACTAGCTATCTACAATAATTTTGTGAATAAAAGAAGACAGATATAGTATCTTGCTAGGCCATATGCGTTGCCGTTCTTATATGTATTATATATTCAAAGATATAATCATTAGATATATAATCATAAGTAATATAACAAGTGATATGGACATTGCCGATTATATTTTGACATTAATTTTAATGAGTTGTTACGGAAATGGAAATATAACGAGTGCGCAGCACGAGTTGTATTTCCTATTGCCATAACAACGATTCAAAATTATGTCAAAAAAATAATTTGGCAATGCTCATGTCACGAGTTGTATTTTGCGTGAGAATTTAACAAGCAAATGATACTCAATAAAAATAGTATTTATTTATTACAACATACATAGCTACTACTAATTAAAGATTACCACAATTAAAATTTTGTACATTGAAAGTACATTGGAAGAACAACGATTGTTCACTTGATTCAGATCTCATATTGGTGGTGTTGATATTAGACCCAGAATTCACGTTAGTAGTATTGCTGCTGTTTCTGATTCTGCTTAGGATTTCTTCGTGTCTTTTGGATTGCATTTTTAAATATGGCTTGAGAGAATTTGAACTAGTGTGTCGTGTTATTTTCATAAGTTCCTGTTCAGTAATTTCAGATTGGGCAAGGTGCGTAACTGCTGAAGATCGATGACTATGATTGGTAAATTTCTTGTTTTTAGTGTCTAAACCAATTTGTGTTGCAGTTTGCTGTGTCCATTTTGACATTGTATTAATGCCAATGGGGCAATTCTTATACCAGCCTGCATCATGAGTAAACTTCCACTTGTGATTTGGCGTTAAAAACAGACGATCAGTTGTTATATGGTTAGGACGTTTATCCAGCATTTTATAAAATAATCGCACAGGACAAATATCTGAATTTGTTTTATTACTAATTAACCACTTACTTTCTGAACATGATTTTGATTCTCCTTGTTTCGTTTTCGTAAAGATAGGGTTATATTCTATACGGCCCGTTTGGTTTCCAAAATTATCTTTTTCAATAACAAAATATTGAACCTTTGCATTAACACCTTCGTTGCCCCCCTCCACGCTAACTCTTTAGCTGCAATGAAATAAAAAAAAATTTTGTAGGCCTTCCGGATTGTCTTCCGACCAATAGGTTTGTAACTGAAAATGTTCTTCAGGAGTGAAAGCATCAGAACTTTTTTTTCTATTATCAATATCTCGTTGAAGTTCTTTTCGTTTTGTATCTCTAGCTTGACGGGCAGGTAAAAATTCCAAATCCGAAAAAGGATCTATTTTTACATTATAATCCTTGAAAAAATTTTCTTACAACATTTTTGCAGTGACATTCCAATAAAACTTAATTACATTTTCTTTATATTCTGTACCATCCTTCTTCTTCATGTTATAAGCATAATCTCTAAGCATGTTGCAAAGCTGAATACGGGTTGTACCTTCTTCTAATGTATAATTTCTTTGCTTGCAGAAATCCATAAATTGTCCCCAAGCATATTTCTTCGCCTTTTTAGTATTTTTTGGGATATTTTCTTCAATTTTGTTAGTTATCTCTATTGTAGATACATTTCCCCATCTGCAATTTTCCATTTTACACGAGTTTACACACTTATTCTTTCTGACGTTTAAAAAACAATTGTCAATATAGCTTTCATTTACATGACAACTAGGATTTCTATTTACAGTGAAGTATAATCGCTTATTAATTTTCACTAGTGATTACAATCGGTAAAGCTTGTCGTTCATTGGCTTAATTTGAAACAAATTCGTGATTTGATTGGTTGCCACGTATGTGCGTTGAATTCTCAAAATAAACTAATGATGATATGTAATAGATTTTTTCATTTGTTTCTTAATAATTTTCAACCCAAAAAAATTAATAATTTATGTTTTATTCATGTTTAAAACAAAAGAATGTAGAATTGTTAAATATCATTGAAAAGCGTATAAAATAAGAAAAAAGATGAGACTATTTTAACACAGGTTCCCATTTAAAAAAAAATATGAGTATTGTTATATTTGTTATTACTTTAAAGGGTGAATATTAAAACGATTTAGTGCAAAATATCACTTATATTCAATATAAACATTTATTTTACTACACCAACACATGATAAAAAGTAATGTTTTCCCCACATGCATAGTCATTGTTTAAAATTCACAATTTTTTCTATAGTCAATGTTTCAAGCGTTAAAATTTGTTAATTCAAAATATTGTTAAATAATATACTGACGAGCAAAAAATTGAGGTCAATTTGTAAACATCATAATTTCAAATTGACCTCAATTTTTCGCTCGTCAGTATGTCAAATGTTAAGTTTACAGCATGAATAATTTGTAATTATTTAGAAAAAATCACAAATAATTATTATCTATTTATACAATAAAATAATTGTTTTATAAATTTAACATTTGATTATTACATAGTGATGAGCGAAAAGTTGAGGTCAATTTGAAATTATGATGTATTTCAAATTGATATAATTTTTTGCTCGTCAGTATATATGCAGATAGACCAATTTTACACATATTTTCGATTGACACAATCATTTAATATATCCTACAGACGATTAATATTTAGGTATAATGTTAAACATTGTGCAATATTATAGAACGTTTAGGGGCACTTTTACTCTTAAATAAACATAGAGCTCATTATTCTGATAGTTTATTTACTATTCATTATATTATAGTCAGTTACATAAATATTATGTTAGTACATACAAATAAAATAAGTCTATGTAAATAGTACTTACCAAAAGTGTCAAAAATATTAACTGTATGTTTCCAATATATTTAGTAATTTAACAGGTCGCTGGAAAACATAAAATTTATTTTCCTAATGATATAAAACTGTACTGTAACAAAAAATGGAGTTATATTGAAATGTGTAATTTAACAAGAAATTACTTAAAATTATGAATTTAAAACATGTCCGAAAAAAGATACATGGAAATATGTAGTAAAGTTAACATCAGCTAATAATTACAATTTGTATACAGAATAGATTAAAGAAAATATATAGTAGAAGATTGGGTTATCTGCCTTATAAACTGTGATAACAAGTTTTAGTGCCGTTTATGAAAAGATCAGAGACAGCCGAGAAGATGGCGGGAAATATGAATTCATTTTGAATTATTCCAAAGTTTATAGTTTATTTCTTGATAATGTAATTAATAAAAATCAATCGAAAATAGATAATTTATTAGGCATTATCAAGAAATGTAAAATATATGTTACACTATAAAAAAATAATTAAAGTACTATTCAACATTCTTTGATAAATCTTATGATGCTTCACGGCCTTGTAATGACGTTTACAAAGAATGTAATATTTTACTGCTGTCCTATACGGTGTAAACATGTAAGAGCACCACCATAATGTACATTCTCCTGGTCCACTTACAAACACCATTTCTTCTACTGGGCACTGTTAACTTCTGCAAGAATGTGTCTTCACTACGCAGTTACAAATATTTCCATGTGATCTTTTTCTGATACATTATTAATTTGTTGTTCATTGTTTACATCACCCTCCTATAATAATACTAGTATGAGAGATAATATACTTACCAAAAATAGATTGAATTATAAAGCGCTATATTGCAATAAAGATACAAATTCACAAATAACAGTTGTAAATGTCAAAGAATTTCGAACGATGCAATAGAGAATTGTGCGAAATTTACAGCAGTTCTCAAATATATGTTGCATTTTTATAGTATTTTGACATTAAAATTTGAGAATCCCTGTAAAATCTGTACTACTAAAGCCATCTATGAAAAGGTCAGGAAGTATTTCCAAACACTACTAGATTGAAAACTTGTTATCACGTTTCTGAATGCAGATTCAACCCCCCCCCCTGGTATAGAGTACGTGCACGTCCCGTTGAGACCAATGCCAAAATCAGCCACAGATCACAGTTGATTGGAAGTAAACATCAACTATTAAGTATTAATTTTTGGCATCAAGATAGATCTGCAGGATCCGCATCTGACGTGTGATATGATTCTGATGTTCCGTTATAAAAGTCATTTTTGTGTGATTAATACATAAATCTACTAAATTAAAATCATAAAATACCTTATATATTTTAAAATGTCTTTCATATAATAATATTATAATTACTTCAAATATCAAAATATGTAAAACATGTCAATGTCAGTCACATACTAGCATATGTTTTCTTCCACTCAGCTGGTTGTGGCATGAATGTTAATGTGACGTGTACATGCTCTATAGCCTCTATAGGGCGCGAGCAGTCATGTGACTTTGTTGGCCTTGGCAAACACATATCCCCCCGTGTCAGAATGACAACTAGTAGTTATATACACAGCTGTAACAATAATTGTCATAATTTTTCACTCAAAATTTCAAAATATTCTGATTTCATGTTGTTTATTTGTCACCAGTAGTGTGTGTGGAATATACTTAACGAGAAAAATAATCCACACGGATTTAGAAAATCATTGTTTTGAATGAAAAATTATGACACTTGACATCCATGTATATTATTACTAGCTGTCAGTCTATCACGGGCCCCCACGCCCATATATGCTTGCCAAGGCCAATAAAGACGGGCATGGGGGCCCATATCTGCTTGCCAAGGCCAATAAAATCACATGACTGCTCGCACCATTATGTAGCAAAGGGCCGGATCCAAATCTTTTATTGCTGAATGAACTTGAACTTCTACTTCATAGTTTTTGTATGCATATACTATCAACACGATTTCTCACACTACGATTCTGTAGTCAGTAACATGTATCACCTGCATGAATAAAATCTCTTCATTTGCACTACAGCATGGCTTCATTTTTCATTTTGTTTATCATTACTTCATCATCCAAATATTCTTCCATATTCAGAGAATGCCTCATGTTACAGCCGTTTATTTCGTAAATATAACGCCAGCAGTAATCATGACACCACCAATCTTATCTTGCATGATACTTTCGCAATCATTTTGGTCAAATGCTGTGTTGATCTCCTGAAGATCATATTAAAATTAATTAAACAGCAACAGAGATATTTAAAATAAATTTAAAATAGCAATTTTAATATACCAGAAGTGAGGTTAATCACAGCACACAAATACTGTGTAAATTAAAACTTTAAGTTTACCGTTTTCTTTGTCGTTATAAATAAATATATTCTTGAAGAACATATAAATTGTATTATTTTTTCACTACTTATTTATCCTTTCTTCCAGTTTATTATGACTATACTTCAAAATATTGGACCCCTTTCTTTTCCATAATCCTCACAACCTTCTTCATTGTTTTAGAATACTTTTACTGAAATAAGTAATGTATTGAAGTGGTATTGAATGCTAAATATTTATAAACAAAAATATTAATTGAAATTCAGAATGGATGACAACTTACCAACAAAAAGTTTTTTAAATTCATAAAACAGGTTGTTAAATTGATATTCTTTTATTTTATATAGTATATTAATTATTGTTAAAGAGAAATGTTTATATCAATTATTAATAACTCATTTTTAAAATTATTATTTCATACTGTTGAAAATAAATAAAAGTTACTAGACAATATCATAATGAAATCTTGGTGAACAAACCATTAGAGATTATCAGCCATCTTTGTCGAACGGTGCATATGTCAAGATTTGAGCATTTTGGTACGCGCCAACTTCATGGACTAGATTTGCGGAGTCGAGAAATGCATAAGTCGTTATTTGAAGAAGGCTATGTAATTTCATGGACTAGATTTGCGGAGTCGTAAAATGCATAAATCGTGATTTGTAGAAGGCTATATAACTTCATGGGCTAGATTTGCGTAGTCGAAATATGCATAAGTCGTGATTTGAAGAAGGCTATGCAGAAGTATTCGTATCGTATGTTTCATGCATTCCCAGGGAAGCGAACCATATCATATGATGGTGCTGTATTTGTTGCTACTACGTCCAAAAAGTCTGCTAAAAATTCTCTTTCATCTTTATCATAACTAGATTTGGAAACATCTTTTAAATATTGCGAAACAGATATTAATTTTAAGTTATTTTTAAACTGCTGTGCATTTGGTATGATTTGTTTAGATCTAATTGCACTAAATAAATTCTCTAAACAATCTTGCGTAAATCTAGAAGTAAGTACAAAACTATAGTTTTTACTTTCTAACAAAAATTCCTGAAGGTTAAGAACGGATTCTGTTGATATTAATAATCCTGTTTGCGATGGTTTCCACATTTTTTGTTTTCCAACTTTTAAAGTAGAAAATGGTTCTATCACTTCTTTTAAAAATGAAATAGCCTTTTCATATTCATCAATTTTTATTTTGCTTAATGCAAATAATGGATGGCGTGAAGTCATCAATTTAAACCACTTTTCTAAAGTATCCAGAAACCAGGCTGTTGTTTTATATTCCGGTTTATTTAGCTCATCGCTTAAAAAATTTAAACCACTACTAACATCATGGCTTACGACGTGGGTAGACTTCGATACTTTCATCTTTTGAAAGTGAGTCGGAGCTAAATCTTCTTCTGTTAATTTGGGTGCAAGCCGAAGATCATGATCTTTGTCAAAGTCAAAAAGTTCTTGAATATGCTGAGCAGATATAATATTTGTTAGTAAATTATGTTTTAATCTGATATTTTCGGATATTTCTATTATTTGATTCGTCATAAGCATATTCTTGATGTTTTTAAATAAATGTGGAACATCTGCAAAAATGTAATTTTTTTTCTGTGGATTAGTTGGATGCACAATAAAATTGTGGGTCTGCGAATATCTTCCTGCTGTTATTTGCCATAGTTTCCATAAGGCTTGATTAGACGCGCCCATGTCAGATGTGATGCTTAAAATATTTAAACCCAGTTGTTCTGTTTTATTAATAATTTCAAATAAAATATCTTGGTATATAGCACCATTCACTGAGTCACCAGTTAAATAGTAAGCCACTGTCTGTTTCCAACGTGCAGTAATTCCTCCAATCATAACTACCAGAGCGTGAGTTGCTGTTCCTTCATGTTTTGGTAATGTTACAGTACCCAAATATTTCTTCAGTCCTGTATCGTATGTATTTCCTGGTGTTATTGCCATCTCATCCAAAATTAGAGCACAATCTTTCTGGTGATCTTCTTTGAAACTTTCTATCTTTAACTTTAGAAACGAAAAAACTTCGTGTAAAATACCACTATCAAAATGAATATTTTGTAATCGCCTGCTTATTGTTCTAAGAGATGGTAAAGGTATTCTTTGCCGTAACAACTTTTCATATCCACTAGTTCCACAAGAAAATTTTAGTTTTATAGCTCTCATCATGGTACTGTTAGACCATTTCATAAATTTTATGGATTTCCTTCGTAATGTCAAAATTTGATCATCATTAAAAATCTTGCGTAATAATTTTTCATCTTCAGAATTAGAACGTTTAGTTTCCCGTTTCAAAGCCCGAACTTGGTTTTTATATTTTATTGTTTTATGAAGTAATTTCCTATAAGATGTCTCATATTGGCGTAATTTTTTATTTAATCGTAGTTTTTCTTCCACTGGTGACAATGATCGTACTGGCGATGAACTTGTTGAAGAAGAAGATCCTTTATTTTCGGTTCTTGCTGTAGACGTGGATGGTTGTTGTGGTTCAAACGTTGCTACATTTTCAGGGGCGGGGAACTCAAGTGTTGGATTTCTTCTTTTAACCGGCGACCTTCTACTCTTCTTCGGCACAGTAAAACTAAATATTGTGGGAACAGCATTATGTTTTAGAATCCTCTTGCCATCTTCTCTCGTCTTTTCCCACATTTCAGGTGCGAAGTGGATCTACAAGTCGAATATTATTTGTAATTTTTTAAAAATAAAACATGAATATACTTTTAATTAAATTTAACTTACTTCACAAAGTCGAGACGAATTAGTTGATGTCCAACCCTCTCGTTTCACTTTAGCTGCCCATGTTTTTCTCCGATCCGGATCCGTAGGAAAGGCTTTCATAAGAAATCCTTTCTCTGACCGATTGGAGCAACCAGAAGCACAGCAACCAACCATCTATACAAAAAAAGCTGCATTATAATAAAATAACATAACAATTACAAATAAATCAGATCATTTGCATATTCCATTAAAATTTGTTCTGTGAATTCTACTTGTTCAGTTGTATACAAAATACACAGCCCATTTATTAAAACTATTAACGAATTATTTTGTTGTCAACAATAATTACTAATATGCATGCTTCAATTTAACTTACTGATTATGTTTAGTAGCTAATAAAATTTGAAGTATTCTTTAAATGAAATATAAATGTCAAATCGAAATAATGACAGCAGCAAAGGTTGGTTATGTCTCACAATTTGGTTTCAATTCGATATAATTCATTTAATAAATACTTAAAATTTAATTAATAGAGGTGCAACTGGCTATTATTGTGTATAAAACTTTACATTGTATTTATTTATTACATAAAATTGGCTTATATTACTTACCTTGTTATTAAATAATCTTCGATGCAGTCACTTATCACAAATTGTGTCCTTATATGCACTTAAACTACCAAGTACATAAAAACTAAGGCGTAGTAATTAACCGTAAATGAAATTAAACAATAATAATTATAAAAATTCAATATAAACTGCCAAACGGACACGAACTCCTATACAACGCAAGCTAAACCATGAACAGAATGGAACAAATATGACGGTCAATGCTGTAGTCAATGAAAATGAAGACCACCATTGGCATCACTCTCATTGTAGGCACTCTATTCGATGCCTTCTAAAAGAGCCATCTGTAGTGTGATAGATAATTTATATGTAGTTTAGTAGATCATATAGAAAAGGAGGAAACGTTGTTTGGAACTCTGCAATTTTATTCGACCCTTCCCGATTTGTCATACTTTGGTCAGAACGAGATTCGCTGTTTGTTCGGAATGGCACTGGTAGTGGGGGGAACTTTGTGTAGAACGAGAATTGTGCAAACATATACGTATTAGAAAATATACCGCTAATGCTTGTATTCTGACAATGAGCGGTGGGCATGGTCAGCAAAGAGAGACGACAATATTGATGCTCTATCTCGCAGTGTACCTTTTTTAAATGTGCGCATGCTCGGACACCTCATTTCTATTGGCTATATACTCTAGTTGTATTTTTGGCGCCTGGCGGTAATTTGAAGAAAAATTCTTTGTCACTTGTCTTTCAACCTCCACGTGTTTGAGTTTTGTTTGATTTTGTTCTTGTGTGAAGACAAATGGCTATTCGAAAGTGTTATTTGTGTAGTGCAAAAAGTCCAGCAGTTACTCTGCATTCGTAAGTGTTATTAAACAATATTAGTATTGATATTTGTTTTTAACTGTGTTTTATTTATGTTATAGTTTTCCAAAGAACGTTGAAGAAAGTAAACTCTGGAAAAAAATATGCGGTTTTAGAGAAAGTGATGATGTAACGAAATGTTTAATTTGTAGTAATCATTTTGTTGATGAAGATTATACTGAACCGAATGCGAAAACTTTGAAAGTACGTTTGAGGTTAAAACCGGGTCGATTTCCTTCCAAAAAAGTTCCATTTAATATTCAGGGAACAAGTTGTGATCTTCGTGGTCCTGAATTATCAATGATCATTAAACCAACAAACCAAGAAGGTATGTAAACTGTATTGACCTAATAATTTGAAATCCAAAGATTAGTAATGATAAGTAAATATTTTGTTTAATCTAGTATATTCTATTAATGCGTAATATAGCGTTTGTTAAATATTATAGTATTATGAACTGCAGTATACTGTTTCGCTCGATTATTGCGTTAAAGTTTATATTACTAGAAATAACTAAAATCTGATATGTAAATAGCTAAAATATTGCTCTCGATTAGGGTTTGCAATACCGGTTTACCGGAATGCTGGATGAAAAATTTACCGTATTACCTGTATTTATTTAATAACACCTGTATTTTCGGTATTTCTAATCACTATTCCAGAAATCTCATCAACATCTGTTTTCAGTATTACTATCTGCGCGATCCTTTTCTAATCACAAATAATTCCCTGAAACCACTTAACGTGTTTTCCTCAGTCTTTAAAATATTTTCATAGCTCAAAAAGTGTACAAAAATATTAGTATGATAAACTGTTATGTAATACGAATGTATTTATTTTGTAAATAAATATATCATCACGGCATATTACCCATTGCTGGGTGTGCCAGTCTGTTTTGTACACAGATATCGGTAATGATGAAATATTTGAACCGTGCGGGCGCTTACCAC
Source organism: Harpalus rufipes (assembly GCA_951394225.1). Lineage (NCBI taxonomy): Eukaryota > Metazoa > Arthropoda > Insecta > Coleoptera > Carabidae > Harpalus > Harpalus rufipes. The sequence goes on along the minus strand of OX596287.1, from coordinate 14,072,177 downwards.
GCGTCACCTCACGGGCACTCAATGCTGGCGTGGAGAGTGCACCACAAGGTTATATTTAGTGTCGTTAAATTTGATTTTTTTGGTTTATATTTTCCCGGTATCATGAAAATTAAAGATCAAATATTGGTTTTAAAATTTGCCCCGGTATTGCAAACCCTACTCTTGATGAACTTTTCCATAGTAATAATTTATTTTCTTCTCTTTCCTGGAATACAGAACCTTCAACTTCGAGAATTTTTGTACCGCCTATTCAACCAGGTACAAGTACAGGCATTGTTCATAGTCCTTCTACGTCGACCGTTTTTCCACGAAATGAACCAGGATTAGAAGGAACGAATACCTGCAGTGTCTCACAATCACCTGGACCTTCTTCAAAAGTTTCTGTATCACAAAGCCAATCAGGTATGTTCGCTGCTCGTAATTTTAAGTTCCTAAATATTGTCAATTGGTTTAATAATTTTTTTCTCATTGATCATTTAAAAAAGTAATTATTGTCATTGTATATGTTCAGATTTCGAAAGTCAAAATTACAAACTTTATTATTTTAAGATGTTTAAATGTTTACATTTTTGTTTTCAGATGCAACGGTATTTCATACTCCGAAAAAAAGGAAATTCTTTGAGCCTCGTTATGTTGGTGAAATAACATCCCCAGATTTAGAAACTCCAAGAAAGGCGAAGAGAGCGTTGCGCTTAGTAAAAGAAAAATTCAAAAAAGAAAAATTGAAAAATCATGCTTTGGCTGAAAAAAATAGAAGATTAATTAAAAAAATTACTACAATGCAAGGCATTATTGATCACCTTAGGAAAAACAATTCTCTTTCGGAAGATGCTGGAGACACAATATTGGTAAGCATTAGCAATCATACCGATATATGTTCTTACATTAATAATGATAATTATATTTCATTATGTCCAATTTAATTCCACTGGCCGACCTAATCTACCAATTTTGTCAATTAAGGAAACGTAACTTCCTACCCCGACTGTTTCCGGCAGCAATTATTTTAGTTCGTAATCAAAAATTACATTCATACATATATATTTATCATACATTTTGCCGTGCGAGCCCCTTCACACATCAGTTGGCACACCCGGTTTAATTTCTTTTCATTTAGTTAATATTATTGTATAAATAATAACGTAGCATAAATTATCGCCAATTTTTATTAATATATTACAGACATTTTGTCGTTTTAATGACACATAAGACGGTATGTTTTTTTAAAAATATTTTGTTTTAATATAAAATTAAATAATATTTAGTTTTACCAACAACTCACGAAAATTTGACGAATTTGTCGTAAAATTGTGAGCGTTTATTAAATAAAATGTCCGAAAGATTTACAATAGTAATTTAGAATAAAAATCGATGTTACTCAATATTTAGAAATAATATGAAATTAATATATCGATTTGTGTTACTGTTATACCGTTAAATTTTTAAACTTTAGTTAAAAATTTAATTGAAATTATTTATAATGTTGAAAATCTTTATTTTAAATAAAAAGTAAAGATGAGTTTATTTATTATTACAAATTCTATTAGTTAGACATGAAAAAAAAAAAAATTTAACAAGTAGGCAAACTGATCCATATTGGGGTCGTATTAGGACGTAGTTTCTTCTTATTAATAATAATGCATTTGTATATTTTTATTGAATAAACATTATTGGATTTTAAATATTGTTATTTGTTGTTCATCAAGTTATAATAATTATGTTATTATAGAGTATTGTACCGACTGGGGTGCAAGATATTATAAAGCGAAGACTGAATAATAAGAAGAAAGAAAAATATTCTCCAAAAATACGGACATTCGCCCTTTCTTTGCATTTCTTCTCATCAAAGGCTTATGAATATGTTCGGAAGACGTGGGACAATTTATTGCCGCATCCCACAACTATCCGCGCATGGTATAGCAAAGTTGGAGGATCGCCCGGGTTTTCATCCGAAGCTCTCCATGCGATTTCGGAGCAGGAAACAAAACAACATGTTCTCCTAAATATTGTAATAGATGAAATGAGCATACGAGAACAAATAATTTTCGAAAACGGGCGATTTTATGGGGGTGTAGATTTGGGGACGGAGGGAGAAAATTCCTCTGATAATCTACCGACTGCGCGTCTTGCACTTGTTTTTATGGCAGTTGCAATAAATAGCAACTGGAAAATTCCTATTGGATATGTGTTCATTAAATCTTTAACTGGCTCTGAACGAGCTAATTTGTTAGTTCAAGCGTTGGATTTAGTGTATGAAACTGGTGCAGAAGTAACTTCTGTCACTTTTGATGGCGCGGCTACCAACATCAGTATGTGCAATAATTTAGGGGCTAATTTTAAATATGGAGATGATAACTTCAAACCATACTTTGCGCATCCAATTACAAAAGAAAAAGTTTTTATTTTTTTTCGATGCTTGCCATATGATAAAGTTAATAAGAAATTGCTTAGGAGACAAAGGCATAATAATAGACGGGGAAAAGAAAAAAGTGTTATGGAACCATATATCGAAAATAAATAGCATTCAAGAGGAAGAACGGTTACATTTAGGGTGTAAATTAACAAGGAAACATGTATTATATGACAACAACCGTATGAACGTGAAAATTGCAGCCCAAACATTATCACAGAGTGTGAGTAGCGCTTTGATTTATTTAAAAGAATCGAAATATTGCCCCGAAATTTTCGACGACTGCGACAGTACATCTTTTTTTTGTAAAATTTTTAATGACATTTTTGATTTACTTAATACAAAATCGAAATATTCGAAATTTGTGTTAAATAAAGAATCTATAGAAGAGATCACGAGTAACATACAAAAATATATTGAATATATATATAACCTTACTGAACCGTCGGGAATAAAAATGATAGAAGGATGTCGAAAGACTGGATTTTTAGGTCTGATAATTGACTTAAAAAATATGATAAATTTATTTACCCAAATGAAAGAAAAATTGGAATATTTTTTGACCTTCAAGGTTAGCCAAGATCCATTGGAGACCTTTTTCAGTGCAATACGCAGTCGTGGGGGATGGAACAACAATCCTAACTGCAAACAATTTGAAACTGCTTTTAAAAGGTTGTTGGTAAAGAACGAAATTAAAATATTTAGCAATACAAATTGCATTGCAGACGGCGTTGACATTTTGAATGTCAGTTCAAAAAAAGAAAATTTAAAAAATCCAATTGCCGGTGAAGACACTGCTTCAATTGATTTGTTTGACCATGATTACATGAACACAATATGGCAAATAAATAGTTATGTTGAAGATGTCGTTCAATATATAGCAGGGTATATTGTAAAAAAAATTGAAAGAATGAAAATTTGCTCATTTTGTTTTACACAACTATTGTCAAAAGAAGAAAATTGCAGACTTATTAAAATTAAGAACAGGGCAAACTTTTTATATCCTTCGGAGGATGTAATATTGATATGCAAGGCAGGGGAAAGGGTTTTAAGGGAAAATATGGAAAATTTGTACAAAAAAAACAGTATAAAACTTTTATCAACGAAAACATTTAATGCAGTTGCATATAATGTTTTTAATTCGAAATTTTTTATAGATCACCTTAAAGAACAAGATTATATCGACAACCACAAATCCCAATTAATAAAACACATAATTGAAATATTTTTTAAAATTAGAATTTTTCATGAAACTAAAATGGTTTCTCAGAAGCACGACTTTATCAGAAATAAATATAACAGACTCATTATATTTAAAAATCAATGAAAATCTAGCGTATTTCTTAAATTGTAATCGATGATAAATAAAATATTAAACAATATTAATGTATTCTAGCCCATCTTCCTTTAATGTTCCTCGCATGTTTACTTTTTCGTTATTTTTATTGTTTGTAATTCTATATTTTCAAGGTTTTTTTTTGTATTTCAATATTTTGCATAATCCTTTAATTAGAACTTTTATTTCTTTTGTACTAATTGTTAATAAATATTTAAAAAAAAAATCTTTGTTGATGAAATGTATATGAATATATAAGTTAAATACAAATGATAAAACCGTCATAATTTATTTCAATTTATTTTGTAAATTATAATTTAAATTTTGTATAAAATATTCCATTTTAATAAACGAAATAAAATTATAAAATAAATATCTCGTCGTTTTTTGAACATAATTTAGAATATATTATTTGTTGAGAACAAAATTACATTCAAACATTCGCGGTTTATCATTAGAGTTCAACATTTTGTTTTAACCAATAGAATATTCAGACTTCGAACATGCGCAAATTGAAAAAAGGGACAGATTGAGATAGAAACATATATCTCTGCACTCTGATGTTGACCACGCTGAGAAGGTAGCATCAGCGGTATATTTTCTAATACGTATATGTGTGCAAACGACATTTGTGTAGAAAGAAATTTTAACGCAACGGGATTGTGCAGAACGGAACGTACTCTTAAAATCGGTATTGAATATTAATAATAAGATTTTTATTATAATTTTCGTAAAAATTTGAATTATATTGCAAATATCACCGATATACATGCAAACAGTTTCTTAAATATTTTCACTATTTTATTGACATGTAACAAATAATTTGTTTAACAAATATCTATTTACTTACAATAAACATATTAAAACTGGTATTGAATATTAATAATAAGATTTTTATTATAATTTTTGTAAAAATTTGAATTTACTGCATATATAGCCGATATACACGCAAACAGTTTCTTCTTAAATATTTTCGCTATTTAATTACGTAACAAATAATTTGTTTATCAAATATCTATTTACTTAGAATAAACATATTAAAATCGGTAATGAATAATAATAAGATTTTTGTTATAATTTTCGTAAAAATTTGAATTCATTGGAAATATAGCCGATATACACTCAAACAGTTTCTTCCAGGGCCGGATTGTCCTATCGAGGCACCGAGGAAAGCCTCGGTGGGCCGGGCCGTATCGATGTATTTTTAAATTTTGTTTTCAATTTAATATTTTATAATATAAAGGGAACGATCCGCGGCTTCATTGGGTTTTCTTTGTCGGGGTTTTTAATTCGTACATGGGTACAATCCACACATCCAACGACCTTAGGAAAACCAGCAATGCTATAGAATTCCAGCTTCAGCTCTTGCATTCGCTCTGGGAACTTCACAAATCTGTGCAAAACTGCTTCGAAGAAGCTTGATACCCTAGCTATAATTCTGGACACCGTAGGTTGACTTAAGCCATGCAGATCTCTTGAAATGTAGTGTATTTATTACAAAAAAAAAACTTAGTAAAAGGTTTTTAAATGTACCGTTTTTACTCTTTGTATTAAGTAATAAGTCGTATTCAATTTTAAGGTCAGGTAGTGTATAAAATTTATGAATTTTACGTACCTAGTTCAATTTGGTAGCACCCTTTCGTAAAAAATCTAAGTGCTATTTAAAGCTTGTAGTTAATATTACTCCATAATATTTCTTTCTTGCTGCGAAATAGATTCCAGTTCTTCCGTAACCAGATCAATTAAAATTGACAGTTTCTTTTCGTAATCAGTATCTTCGTCTAAATTCTTCATCATCAAACTGTTCAAAAGGATTTGTTCTTTCACGTTTAACTCTAATTCTTCCGCTATTTACATCTAAAACCTCTCTAACATCTTGAATTTCGGCGCAATCACCATGTTCATCCGCCATCTTGTTAGCGTTTAAACGAATTAAAGTTACCCAATAGCACCTTTAAGTTTAGAGGTGACCTCTAGCGTTAGCGGCGGTAAAAACTGACACTAGAATACAATTTTTTAGAGTTCAACTCTAAACTGTGCTAACGATGATCTTTAAGTTTTAACGTTGACACAAGAATAGCACCCTAAAACTTTATATTTATACTCACAATCCAAAGTTTTCTAAATGGTCGCTGATTGACGAAGATTTAGTAGCTATAAGAACTTCTGAAGCTTATTTCAGAAGCTCGCTTGTCTCGTCTCTACTTCTTTTTCGTTTTTTGCTCGTAGTAGGCGTAGTAGAATCTGTTGCTTGGGTCGCTCCAGATGATGTCGCCGATGCCGGTCGTGTACCACTATCCGAAGGAGAAGGTAATATTACCCCTTCTATCTCTTCAAGGGTACCTTCGAAAAGGGTTTCTATTTCGCGTTCCTAAAATATACAGACATATTACATGAAAAACCGTGTACAAAATATTTTTTCACATGTACCTCTTCCATCGCCTCTTCATCGTCTTCTAGTTCTAAATTAGATTTCCCTTTTCTAACGGGGTTGGCTGTCTCAAGAAATGAAAGAAGATCGTAACACCACCAGGTAGGGGTGTATAGAGAATCTGTCCCTGCGCCACTTGACATAGACTTCTTCACTTTATTAAGTTCAGCAAAAAATTGCGTTCGAAGATTTGTTATTTTTTTTTTTTGATATCATCTATATCAACCCCCGCATTCTCCACAATATCATTGAAATCTTTTGTCATTTTTCTTAATTGTTCCATCCGTATTATTTTATTTTTAAAGCGCGGATGTTGAGAATTATACAACTCGGGTACTGACTCCAGCAAAGTTATTAGTATTTTAACACCTTCTTTGGTAAACGTGTAGCTCATTTTTATACAACAAAAGGTTAACCTCAAAACGCAAACACAACATACAAAACAAAAAAATACCGTTGGCGGTTGGTAGCCCTGCTCCCAAGAACAATAAATTGTCAGAAACTTGTGATGTGTAAAACGCTCATATTTTCAAAATAAATTGTGCGATTTATTGTACAATAAATTGTGAAATTTATTGTTAAGTGTAATACAGGCATTATGGTTAAAAATACAAGATGATTTTAATGTAGTACAAGAAAATCAGGGGGGTGACAGCTGATAGGAATTATTGTGACAGAAGTTGAATGGACCAAGTGAGGTAAAGGGCGAGAGGATATAAGTTTTGTCACTGCATATAGAGGCAGCACATGTCGCAAAAGAGTTTGGCTATTGGCCGATAAGATGGCAGTACATGTTCAAAACAAAATCAACAAGTCGTTGGATGTGAAATATTTGAAATCACTCATGTTTTCGCTCTCGAAGTGTCAGCATCAGTTTATCTAATTCATTTTGTGTATTACTGTTTCGTTTTTTGTTGTTATTTTTATTGTTTCGTTGTTGTTATTTTTGTTACTTAGTAGTCTTTGATTGACGCTAACCTAACCTAACAGTTAAGTTCTTTTGTGTGAAAAGCTTTGTTTACTTCGTAATTGTGTTTTACATCTGCAAGGTAAGTTTCAATATATATAGTAAAATTGTAAATAAGTTAATTTGCCATAGAAATTATAAACTCGGTAACTTTAATATTTCTATATAAAAAAAAGTTATTAATAACCTCAGTCCAGAAATTATATAAATTTCAAATAATTACGAATAAAATCTAGCATGAACATAATATGAATTTCCTGTTTCAGACTATGAGAGTTGTTTATTGCGTAATTCCTGGCTGCAGGAGCAATAATATACAACATTCATCGCTTGCTTTTTTCTCTTTACCGAGAGATGATGTACTTTTGAAGCAGTGGACAACGAACATGAATATGCCTCAATTCATTGATACACCAATTGGTTCTCGATGTCATACTAAAGTGTGTGCATTACACTTTGAAACTACGAAATTTCGAACCCCTGAGCGAAGGAAATTAAACTGTGGAGCTGTTCCTACATTATTACATGAGGATTATGGTGAGCAAGACGTTCATTTAAATTATAAAGCCCATTTTGTGTGATTTTTTTTCGCCAATCGCTTAATTAGAAAACTCCAACTATTATATTATTATGTTAAATGTAGTTATTATTATATATTATGTTAAATGTATTTTTTTGACTAATTCAAAATATGATATACTTTTCGTCAAATAATTTGAAATAATAGCGTCATATTCGTATAATTGGCGAAGAAGTTAAACTGAGAAACAAAAATCTTCTTTTTCTAAAAGTTCTCAATTATGGTGAAATTTTTATTTTTCGCTACATAGATGTCTTATACTTGTACATAAATTTAGTATGTAAAATACGAATGCGTAAAATTTCATCTGAATTTATTTCATTTACAGCTATTGTGTCCAGTAAAATACCTTCCGAGAATACCGGATCCAAGCGAATCCAAATCTTCTACTTCAGGGAATCGTGACGAAAAATAATTTAAAATATTGCAACTGTAGTAATTACAATTAATATTGTGTAAAATATTTAATTTACAAAATATTTAATCATTATTTGTAAAATGAAATAATAATGTAACCACTAAAGTATAAATTAATTTCATTTCAATTGTAATATTGAAATTAAAATTTCTAATTTTAATATGGTTGAAGTAGCATGCAGCCCGCATCACAGCTTTTAGCTTTGTCACTAACGCTAGATGTCGCAATGATCGATAGCCCCCACTCCTTCTCCCACTTCTACCTTTTCAAATAACACACAGCTGTCACGTCTCTCTTTAGATTATTGGTCCGTGAAGAAAATGGTGAAAGAACAGCACAGCAATTAAAAACATTATATGAAGCATTGAAAAAAGGCAAAAGTAGAAAAATCTGATGATACGGTAATTCAGAGTCAGATGAATGAAATCCTGGCACAATTTACAGAATGTTTATGTTTACATATCGAACTTTAAAAAACAGGTGGAAGAACATAAATAAAGAAAAAAATAGATAATGTAGGTGATCAAATTATCAGTATGTCGAGAAGTAATATTACAAACCTGTCCAACACATACGACTGCAATAAAATAGGTAAAATTAAGAAATCAGTTAAATGAAATATTTTTAGCAACATAATTTTTTTAGAGATACACAAGTAGACGCTAAGAACATCTGATGGAACATGATATTTTATTAATTGAAACTGTCGACCCGCAACTTGGACTTACGGACGACTTGAGGGGAGAATTGTTTACTATAATCGAGTCTCGAAAGTGAACAGCAGGTACAGCGCGTGCGTCAGTGGAGTCTTGCTGAAGTCCGGTAACGATTAATCTTATGCCCGTATTTATAGTCAAAACTTCGCCCAATCTCAAACTTGAGTAGTGCTCAAGTATTGAATCAGCTATTATAATAATAATAATAATCTTTAATTACCCGACAGATCACCAATTACAGGGCAATATACAATAAGTATAAATATGTATTAATATACAATAAATTTTAAACAACAAACAAAGGAAACATACAATAGAATTTACGTTAGGATATTATTGGACGCATTGGTACGCAGATTCGTGGGACATGAAGATATCAGCGAAGACTTTTTTTGCATTCAGACACATGATGTAGACAGGTGAACGCAGATACGCATCAGTCCGAGCGGTAGGGAGATGGAATGTCTTGCCTTGCCTTGATGATAACCTTGGTACATGGAACGGGACTCTAGCTAAGATGAATGGAGCATCAATTTTGTTGTGAATCAGCATCCACATATACCTCGCACTAGAGAAGATTCGCCTGGAAGCTAGAGACGAAATGTCATGACGCTCTAAGAGTGACTGTGAATCTATATCTCTTCCGGGGTAAATATTGTCTAATTTAAAGGACGCATATTTTAGAAACCTGCGCTGGACACGATCAAGATGTAGAGCTTGGCTGGCATAATAAGGATACCAGATTAGACTGGCGTATTCCAATTTACTCACTACAAAAGCAAAGTACAAAGATTTTAAAGCAAGTATGTCCTGAAAAGGTCTGCAAATACGGATTATAAATCCCAGTGTTCTACTGGCAGAGGAACAAATATTGATTATATGCTCAGTAAAGTTGAAATTAGATGTAAATAAAACGCCTAAATCTCTGTTGGAGAATGAACGTGTAAGTATAGAATTATTCACAGTATAATCATAGACCACATAGTTGTTTTTACGTGTGTAGGTAATAATAAAACACTTGTTAGTATTAATTACTAGCTTATTATCCTTCCACCAAGCTATAAGTTTGTCAATATTGTCTTGGAGTACGAATGCATCAGAAGAGGATGAAAAAGCTTGATGTCATCAGCGTAAGCCAGAACTTGACATGTAAAAGATAATATTATAGTCGTCCATCGGTGATGAAGTAAGACTTCGCGCAGACTTGACAACGACTTTACTCGAGACAGCATTACAGCAACCTTGAGACGTGCTCAAGTATTTATTTCTGTCAAATTTTGACAGTTTGATTTTTTAAAGAAATAATGGATCCTGACAGGGAAGATAATTTAGAGTTTTTCGAATTTATGGACAAAGGATACTTCTTTGGGCACTTCAGCTAATATATTGGTAGAATGAGAAGCTTTGGGTACTTCAGCTGATGTATTTTTAGAATGAGCAGCTGAAGTACAAGATATTGCTGTGGGTACTTCAGTCAATTTAATTCCTACCAAATAATATTTTTAATAATCGAATGTATTCTCGTATCATATTACGTTAACATACCGTTACTATGATCTCGTTCATTTATTATGAATTGGGCAGTGCTGTCCCACGGACATTCAAGCATTACGTCCATATGTGGGGCAGCAATATCAACAGCTTCCATCACTGGATCTATTTCTTCAGTGTTAGGGGGTGATCCTCCTCCAGTTATCAATCGGGCATATTTCATGTGAGTTGTTGATTTACGTTTTCTAATGCAGTTACAATAATAAATTTAAATACATTTAAATGTTTCACGTACCTACCGCTGCTTTAAATTATTCCACAGTTTTTTTAATTGAGATGGTTCTCTTCGTACATTTATAACATCTCCTTGTGCGTTGTATTCATTGGCAATTTTTTGCCATTCTTCTTGCTTCATTTGTATGGTGGAAGCATCAGTATTTTTATACTCTACTAAATTAAATTTATCTACTAACGCTGCTAGTAGCAATTTTTCTTTTTCCGTATATGGAACTATTTTATTTTCCATTCTAAAATGATTAGTAAATAAAGAAAAACTATGTTACGTACATAATTAATTATACAAGCATTCTTACTTAAATTTTCAATTATTGTGCACCTTTAATATAACTTGACACTTACAAAATAATCTGTCATTTGTTGTGTCAAATAAACGGGACGACAATAGTAAAATCAAAAATCCCCTAGATCACCTTTGTAATCTCAAACTTCGCCGAGAATTCCCGAAGTTTTAACTATAGAACAAATCCCCAACGGAGTACCTATGGCGACTCCACTTCGTCTAAGTCAAGCAATTTTCAAGTACAAGGTTGAGATTCGACTATAAGTACGGGTATTAATCATTGCTTCGCTCGTTGACATTTGTTTCGCGCGTAGATAGTTTGTAAATTACACATTATTAGCAATGGAAGATTATGAGGAATTTTGTTGATTCTGCGGAAAATGTGCAAAATAATTTTAGATTGCCAAAAAGATATGTTCGAGATGTAGCAAATCCTATTGAATTGTATGACGAGAAAAAAATTAGGGGCCGCTACAGGTTTTCAAAACGTATTGTAATGAATATTATTTTACCCCTGGTAGCTCACGACTTAACGACAGTAAATAATCGTGGATTACCATTTCCCCCTTTAATACGATTATTGACCTGTCTACGATATTATGCAACTGGAATTTTTCAAGTAAGATTATGTTCTAAATTCTATGGTGATTGTGTAAAATTCACCAAATTATTTTGCAGCTGCTCAGTGGTGATCTGCGTGGTATAAGCCAACAGTCGGTTTCGCAGATAATAGAAAGAGTTTCTGAAAAGATTGCTGAGCGGTTGCTAGAATACATCCATTTACCGAAAAGCCAGGAGCTGAAACGACAAAACATGAGATTGTTTCAGGCTATATCCGGATTTCCTCGTGTTTCAGCATGTATAGATTGTACCCACATCAAAATTGTTAGGCCAGGAGGTAACAATGTCAAAGTGTATAGGAATTTAAAGGTTTTTTTTTTTTCGTAAATGCACAAGTGAATTTAGTAAAACTGATTTTGAGTTTTGTCGTAATAGAAAGTAGGTTGCAGTTGGTCCACAAATGAAAATGATGGACATAGTACTGAGGCATTCTGGATCCACACATGATAGTGTCATCTTTGATAGAAGTGCGATAAGGGTGTATTGTGAACAAGGAGAAATAGGCGGATTATTACTCGGGGATAATGGATATGTATGTAGACCATATTTGTTAACTCCGGTAATACGTCCTGGTAAAATAATATGTAATATTAAAAAAAAAAAATTCATTATTATTTCGTAGCAAATGAAAATGAAGCGCGATATAACGCAGCACACATACGGACAAGAAATATTGTGGAACGGGTTTTTGACGTGTGGAAGCGACGATTCCCCTGCTTACACCGAGGTATTACAGCAAAACTGCAATAGCTACACTATACAATATATCTGTTAAATATAAAGACAACTTCCGGATCGAAGAGGTTATTGATCAGATTGACGACCACAACGAACCAGATATTAATTTGAGAAATAATGAGTAGTTAGGTTTAGTTTTTAGAAATATTTTCATTCACAATCATTTTTAGTTGTTGGCTTTAATTAAAAAAAAAAAAAATACAAATGTATATTGAAGAAATTAAATTTTTATACAATTATAAATTATGTTTTTCTTTAAATACTTTAAGCTGCAGCACTGCCAGTTCTCTTTTAGCCTCAATTTTCTTCGTTGTTGCGAGGGTAACCTGCAGTTGCTTTTCAATTTGCTTTTTCACTTTATGCAACTCTTCCTGCTGTTTTATTGCTTCCCTCATTTTTTGCACCCGCAAATTAGCTTCTGTTTGCACAACAGCTATTGTACTTTTCTTTCTGTAAAAAGATGTTTAGCATTTGCAGGAGCTGAAAGTGGGGTATTGGTACTTACTTAAAAGAGATCGTTTTATTACCATATGATAAATTTGGCAAAAATAAATCAGTTGCGCAAGCATTTTCATTTTCCGAGACATCGATAGTCACTGCTAACATTTCACTGCTGCTCCCTTGAATATTACCTGCAGGTGCAAATCCACCATGCCATTATACTGTTTATATTACGTACAAATTGTTCAGCTGTCTTTTTTTTGTATACTGTGGTTGTGGCTCTCCGCCAGTCAACAGACGGTTGTATTTTAACTCTGTTGTTGCTTTACGCTTTCTGAAAAATGCACAAATAACAACACTCTTCTCTTACGTGTAAGGTAATGCACAAATCACACCTTTGCTTTAAATTACTCCATAACTTTTTTAATTGTGTAGGAGTTCTTTTTGTTAAGTTTACCTGGCAATAATATTCATCCGCTATTATGTCCCATTGCTGTTGTTTGTGTTGAATGGTCACAGAATCTGTTTTTTTTTATTCTCAATCACGTTTTTATTTTTATCAACTAATGATGCCAGGAGCAGATTCTCATTTTGCGTATACGATATAGACTTCTCTCCTCCTAATAAATGTCTCATTTGAACAAATCTATCCTAATCAGTGCAAGGTTTCAACCTGACAACCTGCACTATATACAGAGATATTTTTAGTGTCCTCTGTTGGCACCTTCGTTACATGCAGAGTAGCTGCCACTAAAACTCATGTACATGTGAATTGCGTGACATGTTCATATTGGGTATAATGATCTCTTAATAAATTCTGGTCAGATATGGGTTTTTATTCGCCTAACTATAATTAATATAGATGCCTATACATTTCGGTACTTGCAGACGAAATAGTGACGCTATACTACCTGTTGTAGTTGTTCGTACGTCAAGCACGTTTCGCAAGTAATTTGGTTATACTAATAATAGTAAATAATGAAAATGTATTGTAAATTTACTATAGGGTATAACTGGGCAGTTATATGATTGGATTTAAATTCAGGATATAAGTAAGGATGAAATACCTTGTAATATCTGACTTAAGTCGCTTCACATCGTCTATGACCTTCACCTTTCAGGGCTAATCACAAACTCCCTATTGAGAGTTTTAAGTTCGTTTTATTTTGCCATATATAGAACTTGAAATAATTATTTTTTATTTTAGTTAGTAGACAAATGTTCTAATTCTTAATAGATAACTTCATTAAATATAAGTTTTGGAGGGAATTTAAATACATGATAAAAACTGTTGTCTACATTATTTTGTAAAAACTAACCTTATTCGCATTTCTTAAAAGGATTACTCTCCGACCAAAATCCTGTGCCACACTTTAAAAATATTTTTTTGTGAACCATGTTTACAGGTGATATTTGCTACTGCTCCCTCCACTACAGAACCTGAGTAATCCAATGTTTTGTCGTCTACTGAACATGAGACATTTGTTAAGGATGATAGTAGTGGGCAAGTCTCTGATAGAACAACATAATCTCCATATTACGTACTTACGTAAATAAATTATTCGAAACATACAGTTTGTACATGTTATTTACCGTGTCTTGTAAAGAAAAATAATTATCAGTACTTAATGAAAAGAAAAAATTAATACACTCAACTACCTACTCATCCTGATACTAGAATATAATAAATAAGCTAATCATTACGGATTGCCACTGGTTTGGTGTCTTCGTCGGACCTACTTCGGCATTTAACGCAGCTGTAAGCTCTTACTACAGACATTTCATGATTTCTGTGGCATTCAACCCACCAACTTCATTTAATTCCAAATCCTTGTGGTCCTCCCTAAATGTTAACATTTTCAAATACTATTTTGTTCAAGTTGAGCTATGTACATTGCACAGGTGAGCCACGGGAAACGGGCGTTTTTCAAATGACCAGTACTCCACTATTTTCGGATTTAATTATTTTTTTACTGATATAAATAAGTGTGCCAAAACATGCAGTTTCACTTATTACTTATGTGCGGAAAATAATGTCATTCAAATGGTGTCTGTTATTACACTGTCAATTTTGGAGACGCTCCCTGAAGTTCGCCTTTACTCTCTCCAACAGCTCTTGATCGATTTGAGCGATGTTTTGCTGTACGTGGTAATTTTTCTAGGACTTTTGTCCGTTCTAGTGGAACCAGCCCCGTTGCTCGAAAACCGGATTTAATGTTATTAATTGTAAAAGCTTCTATTTTTTTTTCTTAAGTTTGCCGCAGTAAACTACCAAACATAGTTTTAGCAACACTTCTCTATTTCGTTTTTTCCGCTGCGTCAATAATCTTCTCCAGGCGGTCTTAATCTGTTTGAAAACAGCAACATCTAATGGTTGCGTTAAGTGAGTGCTGTTTGGCGGTAATAATATGAACCGAATATTGAGTTCTTCGTATTTTTCAATAACACGTAATGATACGTGGCTGTCAAGGTTATCCCCTATTAGAATTTTAGGCCCATCATCAAGTTTTTTAATGTAGGGAATAACAACCTTAAAAAAACCAGTCTTCGAATAAATTTTGGTCGAACCAGCCACTCTTGCTTCTATTATAACGACAATCTGGTGAACCATAATGTACCCAGTCGTCCCACAGATGCTATGCTTTGAAAACTACATAACACGGTAGCAAAATTCCGGAACCACTAACAGAAAACATTACTGACGTTGATGATTTAGATGAATCAATTATCCTTTCCGGACGTTTTGTAGTTCTCCTAACAACCACTTTAGCTCGACCTGGGTCGTCGGTAAAGTTTTATCTCATTCTAATTAATAATATGTGAAGGAGGAACGTTCCCTATAAACTTTTGTAAATTATCAAAATATGAAAATATCCGGAGTAACATTTGCACGAGCCCTTTTAATATTAGCTGCTAAACGAACTGATACAATATTTCGCCGATGTTGTAAAAACGAATGAACCCACTCTGTTGACGGCATATTTCTTTTCATTTTTAATACTTTCTTACCACATCTATCCAGATAATTTTTTTACAATAAAACGAATATCATTAATTTCTACAGGAAAACCCCATTTGCATAGCAATGCCAGTCTTTGCGCTATCATTAATTCGACTTCTTCCGTAATGAGAAGTTGACCGCCACATTTTTTAAATTTTGGGTTGCGAATATGCCGATGCAATGTGGTATATGATATTTTATGTTTATCGCTAGCTTTCTGGATGCTTAGTCCCCTTGTTACGTCCAATATAGCATTTTTCAGACATTCTGTTGCATAATTCCTATTCTCCCTTACACCCGGCAAGCGTTTATATATCTTCGGCATTATGATCCGAGTATCCCTGAAAAAGTTGTTAAAAAATAAAATTGACTTTAAAAAATATGAAAATAAAACAAAATGTGAATATAACCTCAAAAAAAATAAATATTACCATATCCACGCAAGTAAGAAAAATATAGTATTAGTTTTAGCAACATAGTATTCATGTTACAGATGGAATTTTATGAACTACAGTTTTGCTTACCTGATTTCAATAATTTTTTTTAAGGCAAAAACACACACTGCAATAAACCGATATATTGGTACAACAGTACAACCTTACCGACACCTACATATTTTTTTCGATGTTTCATGATTTGTCTGCTAAGTGGTACTGGCTGTATTATAATAAATGAACCACAGTAATCCGGTTCAACCCGGAAATCCGACTCACCCCTTTTGACGGTAAAATTGCATCTCGCAGTTGGGCAAGTGAACGAGGTTTGGTTTCATGAACACGAGATTTTAGAAAACCTCACAGGAAAAAATCACACTTTGAAAGGTCCGGTGAGCGAGGGGGCCAATGCAAATCACCGAATATGGAAATAAGGTGACGCTCGGGCTGTATGGGCAGTAGCTCCGTCCTGTTGAAATCAAACATGCCGGCGGTTGATTCGTCGTCTTCTCAGCTCATTTTTGAAGTTGTTAATCATACTCACATAACGATCAGATGTCACAGTCACAGTGTTCCCGTTTTCCTCAAAAAAGTAGGACCCTATGACACCTAAGTTTCCGATTCCGCACCATACTGTAACTTTGGGGCTGTGTAGTGATCTTTCATGTAAAGTTTGTAGATTGTCAGTGGTCCAGTATCGGAAGTTTTGACGATTCACAGTGCCGTTAAGGTGAAAATGAGCCTCATGCGGCTTCTTTTTCATTAAACTGCCTCCAGTACGAAGGAATTTAACACATCGCAAAATGTTGTTGCGACTCGGTATTGCACCATGACGAGGAACATTAAATCTGGGACGAAAAAGACGCTGAGTTTCTGTGACAGACTCGCCACTCTTCACTGTCATACGGGAAAATGCGATACTCCACAGTCCACAATGGCATGATTGCAACTAAACAGGAAACATTCTAAACTGCAGGGTCAGGGGAGAACGCTGACCGCCTCCCCATTCCTTTACCACCCTTCCGGCTGACTATCACCTGTTCCAAAAACATCCGTTTCCCGTGGCTCACCTGTACATATATCATACCAATAAAATTAGAGTAAGTGTAATGAAATACCTTACATCAGATTGAAAATACAAGTTTACTAATTTTATTAGGTAGTTGAACTAGCTGATAAGTTATTTTTCAGATAAATGTATGACATACTGTTTGGTTATATTTCAAATAATATTTGAAGAAACGACAGTTACGATGTGACGCGAATTCACAAGATGTCGTTTTACCTACCGAAAACGCACTTACCGGCAAATACCAAATACCTTCGATTGTTTCGAATATAGTTTTAGATATTTCAAAGGTATCAAATTTTTATTTGGGCTCTAAATTGTCTTTGTGCTCGTCACTCAGCTCAAAATTTTCAAAAAAAATAAAAAACAATATGTTGAGGTTAACTATCTTGCCCATCACTCATATGTCAAATTCAAATTTAAGTTGGTAACCACTGATCATCATAGAACTAACTTCTAGTTCGGATTTATTTTGTATCTTTATTTTGGCTACCTGCGCGACTGTATTTACTTTATTGTCAGATATATTTTGTTTGAAACGCACGTACACAAGAAAACCGGCAAATAGCAACGGAAATTGTAACTGCGTGAATCGAGTGCAATCCATGTTTATAAACGCTGCAAATCCATTGTTTCGTGCAAATAAAGTACGCGCTTTTGTAATCTACGAATAGGTACGCAATAATGTACAATATTCTTATGAAACAAAATTGTCATGTTTATGTTTTGGCAGGCGCCTTTTTCGTGTACATTGAAATAAAGAACTTTGAGATAATTTGTAAAACTTGTCTCTTTATTCAATCCTCAACTGCTGGGAACACGCTAGAATAACAACACAGTAGAGGAAGAAAACGATTGTGAGATAATATTTACATCACTTTGTTCTACTATGGCGTCTTCGTGAATGGATTTAAAAAATTAGTAGCTCCAAACATATTTATTTTCATTTCTGATATTCTTTATTCTTTGTAGTCTGAATTTTTAATACTACATGCTACGTAATTTAATTACAATAACAGATTACAATTTCCAATTAATTGTCATTATTTTATGGAGTAAATGTCCCCACGTTAACGTTCACCAAAAATAAATTATTAATAATTAATTACCATATTAAATTATAAAATAAATACTTTATTACTTTAATTTTAAAGGGTTTCTTTCTTCTAGTACTATTCTTTAAATTAGCACTATGAAGCACGTTACTTATTGTTTGAAGACTGTTTTACCAGATAATATTAACTGATAGTATCTTAGCGCTTATAAATGGGGATTTTATTACTTCCTTAATAATTTGATGCCGCTCTCTCTCAGTAAAACTTTTTGGACGTCCTGATTTTTTCTTATATTCGGTAGTTACGGTTCCGTCATATCTTTTTATAACATACCTCACCCTTGAATAATTAATATTCATGTTTTCGCCCATTTTGTGGTAACTGCACCCTTCAGGACGTAACTAAATTTTTTTTCGCGAAGCATTTGTGACAATCACATTGAAAAGAAAAGAACAAATGAATCAAAATATATTGATAACTGATTGTATATGGTTTTGTAGAAATACATAACAAGAAAAAGCCAGATATTATTGGACCTGTACCTGTATATGAAGAGTGTTCAAATACTTTTTTCTACAGTCTACATAGACAGTAGCCATTTGCGCTCTCTTTAGTCAACGCAAAATGTCACTTTGCCGTTCTAGCGCGACAAAGTAGAATAAACGCTAGCTGTCCAAATTTCTAACTATACAATGTTGAGAAATATCACTTGTCTACATTCTTGATGGAAACGTTTAGTCAGGAACTAATGGCACTGTAGTAATACATTTACCACCTTTACAAATAAATCTGACATAACTGTTCTGTCGGTATATTACATAACCAAAAAAAAAAAAAAAATGCCACACTATTGTGAATATAAAATAGGGCATTCATTTACAAAAACGAAAGTATAAATTTTTTAGATTAGATTGAAGCAATCTTGGCCAGAAGAATAGGAAATAACGATAAATTAAAATTAAATATAAAAGACGTTTTACTTTGTATTAATCCTTATTAATTTAGTAGTAGTATATGTACAAAGTGTACATTTTATTTTTATTTTTTATGGTGGAGGACCCCACCGCCACGACTGTAGAAAAAAAATTGTGTGTTTCGAGAGCAAATGGACATTGTCGATTTCGAGAGAATGCCGCGCGACAATGTCCTATTTTGCGCTCTTAATACACAAATAGCTACTTTGACTAACAAATATTGTACGTAATTTTGCTTGAATTCCATGACTACCGTCATAAATCAGCTATCTTCAAAACAATCTAAAATTGATTTTCTTGGTTATTAAATGTCAAAAATAAAATTTTATTACTAATTCGGGTGCAGAATTTAATTCTCTCTTGTTGAAGTATTTTTGTCTAACATAATTTGGGAACTTTTGCTCAAGGAAAAACTGATTTCACATGTTATACGCCTATGGCCAGGTTATTCATTGCACGACTCGTGTCTATATCAGAATGTATCGACTGGCTTCCGTGACGGTATTTATATATCTCTGGAACATTCCACGCGATAACATCGAATACAAAGGATCAGGTGACCCCAAACAATTAAACAGGTCGCTACGGTTTTACTATGCCGATGGTCGCGAAAATTGCGTCATCGGCCAACGCGGCGGCGTTCTGGAAATATTCTACCAGTGACGGCGGTCACTTACCTACTCCTAGAGTCAGTGGCGCACGTTACAATATCTTGTTCAAATATTAACTTAAACAAAACATTTTTGTACAATTTATTGTTGCAATCATATGACCATTATATAATTTTTATTCAAACGATGAGTATCTTTTATAATTGAGAAAATATGTAAACCTAATTAAATTTTTCATATTAGTTGATAGTTGATGATATCACTTGAAATGTTATTTTCTTAACACGTTGACTGCTACCCATTCTGGAAAACCAAGCCTCTGGTGCGCATGCGTGTTTTTACATATTTCTGCATGGTTTGACATGCAAAGGGGCTCTCTGCTATTAAATTATTGTTTAAAAATATTTTTCGAAGGGAAATATATAAATATGTATATATAAATTTAAAACGAATTCCTTGATTTTTTCCCAAATTTCATCTTGGTTAATGTCGATCTTCGGCCAATTTAATACGTATTCTTCTGATACTAAAGGTGTTCCAACTAGAGCGCCGGATTTAATTTTAAAGAAAAACATTTATTTTTTGAATTAAGCAAACATTTTTATTTCAACATAAAGAAAAATAGTTCCGATTAAACGTGAAATACAACATCAGGCAAATGGCCACCACGAAACCTCTGGCACAGGGTTATTCTTTTGTTGAAATTTTGAATAACGTTTTCACATAAATGTGTATGTATTTCATCAATAACGCGTCGTATTTCCTCTTTAAGATGTTCAACTGTTTCAGGCTTATTCGCATACACCTTTTCCTTCACATAGCCCGAAAGAAAAAAGTCCATCGGTGTTAGATCGCACGATCTTGGT
Organism: Harpalus rufipes; assembly: GCA_951394225.1. Lineage (NCBI taxonomy): Eukaryota > Metazoa > Arthropoda > Insecta > Coleoptera > Carabidae > Harpalus > Harpalus rufipes. The sequence goes on along the minus strand of OX596287.1, from coordinate 14,051,438 downwards.
GGCCAATGTTGATCGCCAAATCGAGAAATGACACGACCTGGAAACTTGGTCTGATGCACTGTGAAAAATATATGTAAAATTTACATAATGCGTCACTGGCAATTTTGTGACCACAGTAGGTATATGTAAATTTACACATCAATGCTTTTTTACGGAATTTAGTAATGAATCACACACATATATGTAAAATTACATTTTGAATTGTAATATTACATTTTGATTTGTAATATTACATTTTGAATTGTAATATTACATTTTGATTTGAAATATTACATTTTGAATTGTAATATTACATTTTGAATTGTAATATTACATTTTGAATTGTAATATTACATTTTATATGTAAAATTTATACACAAAGAAATGTAATTCGTACATACCACATGTTTTTTTAATACTACTCATCTGTAAAATTGACATATTGTTAATGTAAATATTACATAATTATTATTTTTTATTTACATATCTAATGTAATTTATACCTATCAAAATGTAGTTTATACAAAACAATATTGTAAAATTACATTTTCCATGTTTCTTATAAAGTACCATCTGTAAAGTTTACATACTTAAATTGTAATTGTTGCATATTATTTATTTTATTTTACTTTGCGAAAGTACAAATTTAATCGAAATACTAAAATGTATGTTCTTGTACTTACCTTACTATTTGGACATTGGAATGCTGTAATAAATGAAATTAGGAAATATTCTGTGTTATAGTAAAAAATATATTTGATTTAAAACTATACATACATTTAACATAATTTATAAAAGTATGAAATTAAACTTAAATTCGTAGCATTACAGTGACGAATAAATACAACATAAATACGACAGGTAGTATTAAGAAGAGGAAATACATCTGAACCATTGTACAGGTATTTCTATTTCGATGGTTTTTCATGCTATCTTGGATAATAATGATATAGCAAAATCGTTTACAGATTCCATCAACTTTTCGAGAAAAGTTTAATATTCATTACACGAATGAATTTATTTGTTTGATTTTTCAATTTTTCATTCCAATAAATTAATAATATATTTTTAAACAATCTAATCTCTATCATTATAAATACATAAAGTATGGGACATTTTTGAAATGAGTGAAAGACGCGTTTTTGCCAATAGGTTAAAAACCAATGAAGATAGAAAATTCCCGTGATAACTACTACACTTTTCTCGAAAAGTTGATCCTGGAATGTACAAACGATTTTGCTCTTATCACCAATATTACCCGAAATCCTTTAAAAAACATCGAAAATGACATCTATGCCAAAGTAAGAGGCCGAACAAACAAAAAAAAAATAAAAAATACGTATATACGAGTACAAAAACAATTAGTAATATTTACAATATATGTATCATTAATATGTTTTCAGTTTATTTATGAAATTCATGACTTTAAATTTGGTGGCACTTTCTTTTTTGCTTTTACTTCCGGAATCCGGGTGAATTTTCAATAAATATCTCTGCAGGAATTCCAAAGAAGCACTTACTTGTTGAGGGTAAGCCATGTTAAAAATATAATATATGGCAAATGCTTGTTTTAGCGCCTCATGGAACGATTTCGTTCCATTGTTCATATTTGTGCCCTCCGCGAATATGGAATACATTTTTTCTCCTCGTAAATCTAAATAAACATCAAGCTAATTATAAAAAGTGTTCGTATTCCTCTGGAACTACTTGATGGAATTGAACTAAATTTCAACTCGTTTAAAAATTCAGTGAATAATAAAGAATTCCCCAAACATCATGAAATGCTCTCAAATAGTTCCTGAGTTTCTATGTCCACGGATGTACAGACAAACAAATATGGCGAGTAAAGTAAAGGGTTCATACTCCAAACAAAATGAAAAATTGTATGAAATTATACGTTAAATTTTACAAAATATATATTTCCCAAAACATGAAATACAAGGGCTGCCACATGGTGGGTCGACATCATCTAAAGTTTTTCCTTCCTAAAATAATAATAATAAAATTATACACACATGAAGTTGTATAATTGAATACATATTAGTTTAGTTTATATGTATGTACATATTGTGTGTGTGTGTTTTTTTTTTTAGTATGCACTGTAGTCATAAATATTTTAGTATTCAAACTACATCAAACAAGTGATAACATAAATTTACTATTATTTCTATTTAATATTAAAAAGCTTTCCACCAGTAGAAAAATATTTTTCACGTAAAATATTCTAATTTTTAACATATTTTTCTTGTCCCATGTTTATTATATGATCCAATAGCAATTACTACCTATAAATTTATTCTCTCAAATTATGAAATACCTGTAAGCAAAAATTAAAGTGCCAGGTAAGTATAGGTCATTAGTCATTATATGAAAAAAGTAAAACAAAGTTTATTGACATGTGATGTTAAGTTTTGACATGTCATTATTTAACCAAATTATAATAAAGAAAAATATTTTAATTACGCATTTTCTAAAATAGTATGGGATACAATGATATGACGCCAAATTAAATTTCAACAGGTACTATTCCTTGTCAAATTTTTCTAAAGTCACACTTACCTCATAAAATTTGATAATGTAGTCTAATGTCTCTTGAAAATATTTCGTAATAATTTTAACTGCTTCAAGGGACTCAGACTCTTCATCTTCTAATGAGATTTCAATATCCCAATTATAGAGGTATTTTATTTATTCTTACAGTCACTCAATTATATAAAATTTGAATTATTTCCATCTTTATAAAAAAAAATTCGGATAAATATTTTCAATAAATAATTCAACATCAACTAAAATTCGTAACTATGCAAAACATTGTATTTAAAGCGATACGTGGTGTGAACAAAACTTATAATAACATATTTCTTTTTTTTGCGCGAAAACATTCAACACGTCTGTGGCATTCACATCTATTTCTCTGTGAATATTTAATAACGCAAGCCCGGCCAGACGGGTATTCGCGGCTTCAATTTCATTTGATGATAGATAAATCAATATTAAAATTAGAAGTACAATTCTCAGCTGTTTCTGTCATCAAGTAGAAGGCAATTGGTTCCGAATTCTATCTCTCCCTTGAGGATGTCCTAATATTGAACAATATAATTTTGAAAATAAAAATCATTATAACCTATGTCTCAATTTTTACCTCTATAAAAACATCGTCTTTAAAATGTAGGGAACATACCTTCATATATTTAGTGACTTTTTTACCTATGCGCAGTTTTCATATCCATGCTTTTAATTTATCTATTAATTCTTTTTCCCCAATTTTATTTTCTGTGCATTTTATTTAAACCAGGTTTAGGGAAAGAAAAAATGCTAATTGTTCTATTTTTCTTACGCCATGAGTTACAGTTTGGTATTGAGTAGGATGTGTTATTCATATTTTATGAAAAACACGTTTAATTTTTGTATAATTAATAGAATTAATATAATCTACCATACACCATATAGGTTACAAACGGACTTTAGTTTACTTGATTTCCGCAAAATGTCATATCCAGTGTTGCCAGGTTAGTATCATGGTCAGGCAGTAGATTTTCGTAGAAAAAACAGTAGAAAACAGAATAAGAAAATAATAGTAATTTTAATTATTAAATAAAAAGTGAAAAATATTTTTATTCTCATGAATATTTTTTTATAAACATAAGAATTTTAAAAATTATTTTATTGCAAACTTTACATAAAGCCTCCTCTTCTGATCTCCCTTTAGCAGGCCAACCTTTAAAATTTTCGTTTTCTTCTCATTGTGATTTGTATTTTTGTTTATATTTACTTTTTTGGCTTTTTTGTGGAACAGATGGGCCTTCTTTGCTGGTATCATAGTCTGAATTATTTGAGGAACTAAATAAGACAGAATAATACAAACAAGATAATAAATAATGAATGAAAAAACATACCTCGTTATTCAACTAGAACAACAAGAAAAAGTTTATGAACCAAACTAACCCAAACTTTAAAACTACTAAATAACGCTGAACGCAACACACATAGAAATGAGTCAGAATGACGTATGACGTTCAAATCAAATCGTTCAATGATTAAATAAGGGAAAGGGAGGGGAAAACCCGAACCCCGTACAGGGTGCGATTAAAAATATACTACGCATTGAACTCAACGCGCCATTTTTTAGAATTACCTTTAACACTAACGCCACTAACTTCATTTATTATTATCTATTTAATTTTAAAGATATTATTTTTAAGTACATTTTGGGTTATTTTTTCATTTTTACCTCTCGCTAAGAGGAATTGGATTCATGCTAAAAATCGCATATCCAGATTTTATTAAATAAGCACGATTTAAGGTCCATAGAATCCGATTTTACCATTTTTACAGTGATGTCTGTGTGTGTGTGTGTGTGTGTGTGTGTGTGTGTGTGTGTGTGTGGATGTGTGTGTGTGTGTGTGTGTGAGGTTGTTGGAGACACGATTTCTCAAATTCTATAAGACTAAAGCCCTGTACAACTACGGATTCCTCAATCTAACAGTAATGGGAAGAGTTGAATAGGTTCTGGTAACAATTGGAAAACCGGAAGTGGTAGTTTGTAAAAAAAAAATTCTAAATATTATTTTTTGAAAATTTGTTACTACAAATATTAAAGATAATTAAATTCTCAATCTGACACATTTAATTTTTTATTATATCTCGCATAGGTTTGGAGATATAGTATATAATAATATAGAATAATCTGTTGTAATAAATCTCGTTGCCCGAAAAACAATTGCGATATTCAATTTTTTATAATTGACAAATAAATGCAAAATGTCAGTGTCAAATTTTTGTGGGAGGTATGAGTACATTTAATATATATTATTGTATTATTAATTTAATATGTTTTTAAATTACAGGTATGTTAATATTACATATATCCTTAAGAGATACTGCTAATACCATCAATGAATTTGAAGAATTTTGAACATATTAGAATAGTACGATAAAATTTCTCATAGAACGAAAGAAGAGAAACAATTTCAATTATTTGTGTGTATACAAGAAATCTTAAATTCGTTACGTATAGGGCGCGAGCAGTCATGTGACTTTGTTAGCCTTAGCAAGCATATATGAGGATCCGTGTCAGAATGACGGCTAGTAGTTATTTACATAGATGTCATAATTGTCATATGTCATAATTTTTCATTCAAAATTTCAAAATATTCTGATGTTTGTTTGCCATCCATTGTCGAGGAAAATAATCCACATGGATTTGGAAAATCATAATGTTTCGGATGAAAACGTATGATACTTGACACCTATGTATATTACTAGCTCTCATTCTGACACGGGCCGCCATATCTGCTTGCCAAGGCCAACAAAGTTACATAACTGCTCGCGCCCTATGCAACATAAAATGAAAATGGCGAGAGGTATTGTGCTGGCCACAACTGATTTTTTCTCTTGAAGTCACGAACTAAAAATAACAGTAGAATTTACCCTTCAGGCAGTAGAACAGTAGCTAAATGTCCAAAACAGTCGATCTACTACAAAAACAGTAGATCTGGCAACACTGGTGATATCGCTTACTTCCCATCGCCTATTGGTACTAAGTTTCCTGATATTACATATAAATAATTATATGCTTTTATTGTTGCAGTTTTATGGTAAACAGAATATCATATATGTTGTTGAAAACGTTCTAAGGCATTTTTTCATTTTCGGAAACCTTCTTTCACAAATTGGCCCGAAGTTTGTGAATTGGTGAAGCCTATTTCACTATACACTACCTATCTGTTTTAACTTTAGAGTAGATGGTGTTTCGAGCACAGCCGTTTTTACATGTATTAAATATTAAATAAAGAATTCAAAGTTTGGTGCCATTCCTGGATTTTAAAAAATATTTCTTATTGATTTTTTTTTCAGTAACCTTGTTTTGTACGTACATGTGCTACTGTATTTTGTGTTTTATGCATATACTTATAATCTCCATACCTTTTTCTACATTTCGGTGAAAGGGGCATGCATAAATGAAAACCATATTATTCAAATAAATTTTAAAGAAAATAACGTAAAATAAAAATATAATTCACCTTTAAAATATACATATTTACTCTCTGAAATATATACACTATATGCATACATTTATACTATGTACACCAATAAATAATAAATACAATAAATAATTATAAAAGTACTGGATCATCACCAAAAGCTCAGATTTATATGCAAGAAAAATAATAGGAAAATGCGCATATATATGAAGGATTTTTTTGGAAAATATGCAGCAATGTGTATAATGTGGAAGTCATTATTTTATAATGTAATTGAAAGTGTAAATTTACCACTCCCTCTCTTTCTACACTATTGAATCGGCAGAAATATGCTAGACTGACTGTTACTTTCTTCATAACTAGTAGGTAAAAGAATTAGAGAATTGCAGCTATAAATAAAATTCAGGGTAATTTCTTGCGGATTAGGAACGTATATGTTACCTAATGTTCTTCAAACATATGCAAATTTAATTGAAATTGATAAAAATAACGTAAAATTTACAGAATATAAACAAATATGCACATTACAATGTAATAAGCAAAAGATACGAAAAACAGGTAAAATATGCAAAAATATACATTTTGCGTAAAATCTGAGTTGTTAACACATGTTTCCCATCGTCCTTTATAAAGGGCGTATGGAACCGGATTTTGTTGCAATTGTTCTTTAACAAGATCATATATCTGACTTTAAGAAGTTACGGCGATACTTCTATTTGTTTGTCATTCAACCAATTTATTAATTTCTCTTTTTTCCACGAGAAACAGAGGAAGAATTTCTTGAATCCAGTATTCAAATACTCCGGCATTCATCTCCTCGTGATAATCACTGGTATTTTTGGACTCAAATATAAGTAAGCCGCCTTCTACAAATCCGGTGTTGCTACCGATATGAGAAATAATAATTTCTTTGCCATTGCCAGCGGGGTCTTTTAAACCAGTCGACAAATCTTGCTGTGCAGATTTAAGGGTGCGTTTTCTAAACAGCGCCATGATGTAGCGCTTTAACGTACAACTACTTCTCTGTATATATACAAATATCCCTAATAGATGGCGAAGTCATCAGTTCCTTTCAAGCTCTCGAGCAAGAAGGTCCTCTGATATCTGCATAGTTATCTAACTCTGGCTAAGGAATAGTTGGCCTTTGTGCAACTGTCGTGTTCCCGGCACAGGAATACAGAGTTTTGTGATTGTGTTTAATTCTACATGTTCTACGTATAGTATGCACCAGTTGTGCAAGTGATTCTGAACACTAAGTGTCGTGTCACATCATAGTTTCGTGTATCGTGTTTGACTCGGCGACCGGGGCGGTCGTCAAGTGAAAATAAGTGCTAGAATTCACCATGACGTCACAGGCCGAAGAAAATGCAATCCTCAGCGCCAAAGTCACGCAATCCGAGAAGGCACTAGCATCCGCTTTTCGAATAATTGAAGACTTGAAGAACGAGATTTGCCAGCTTCGTTCCCAATTTGAAACCCGCCAAGAAAAGAAAAAGAAAAATAAACGTAAACTCGAGCTATCACAAGATGAAGCCTCTGAGCCCGTCATGTGTAAAAATAGATTTGCTGTGTTTTCCTCACCCGATGAAGAAGAACATGCAATGGACTGCAGCGATGCTAGCTCTTCCAATCAAGATGCACGTGCCAACAAAAACAACAAACAATCCGCAGCGCCATCTGCCGCCGCGAGACAGCAATATGCAGACACGCCCACTGCCGCTCCTAAGCAGCAGCAACAAAAGAAAATCCCACCGATTCATATAAGAACGGAGATCGGGTGGACTCAGATTCGTCAGCAACTTACTTTGAGTGGTGTAACTATTTCATCCGCTAAGACTCTAAATGACTCAATTGTCGTAAAAACCGATAGCGCCGATAGCTACCGCGCCGCAACTTCCAAACTGGACCAACTCAGTGTACCATACCATTCCTATATGCTACCTGAAGATAAACTGGTGAAAGCTGTTATTAAAGGCATCATAGAAGGCATAGAAGCAGAAGATATTCAACAGGCTCTCCCGCAAGAAAACCTCCCCGTCGTCGAAGTCAAGCGCATGAAGTCCATGCGCACAAAAGCCGAGCTTCCAATGCTGCTCGTCCAACTTAAAAAGCCGGACGGCACCAAGATTTTCGATCTGAAAACTGTGTATAACCTGGTGATCACAGTAGAACCACAACGAAGGAAAAAAGAAATAGGACAATGCTACCGCTGCCATTCAGCTCGCTGCTGTCGCGCAGATCCCAAGTGCGGAGACGCCCACTTCTCACGAGCCTGCATAAAACCGAAATCCGAAAAAGCGACATGTGCGAACTGTAAGGGGGAGCACCCAGCGAACTATAGACGTTGCCCGAAGTATCCGAAATCGCAACCGAACAAACCAACACAGCCACGAGTGTAAAACAACGCGCAGTAGACTCCCAGAAGACATTTGCTGCAGCAGCATCTCCTGCAAGTGAAGACACCCGGCCGCAGCACCCACCACTCCAGCCGCTGTAGAACCAATAACCGCACCTGCAGAATCAGGAGCAGCTAAGAACACGGTGCTGTCACTCCTATCATTTATGAGCTTGGAGGACCTAATAAAAACTCTCACTGAAGCAGCTGCGATGAAACTACTCCAAAATGGTAAATAAAAAAATCAAACCATGATCGTTGAAGATTGCGTTCTGGAACGCGGAAGGCCTCAACAACGCCAGAGACGAAGCTCGATTATTTATGGAAGAGCACAACATTGACTTATTGCTAGACAGCGAGACCCACCTTCGGGCATGCCTGAACCCAAAAATCCCGAATTATGAACTTTATCGAGCCGACAGAAACTATCGCGGAGGAGGGACCGCAATATATATAGGAAGAAACTTGGACCACATGGACCTAGGACTATGCTCTACACAGAACGTAGAAGCGAACTCTGTGGTGGTCAACATGACAAGAGGCCCAATAAGAATCATCGCCATCTACAAAACACCGGCAAATCCTTTACTGGACGAAGACCTGAACGAGCTGTCGAACTCACAACAACCCACGATACTGGCAGGTGATTTTAACTCAAAGCACCTTGCTTGGAACAGCCGCGTCACAAACGCAAACGGCCGCAGACTGCTCAGCTACTCCGAGCGTAACAGCATAGCCGTACTTGGACCTGACGAGCCGACTTTCTTCCACAGAAGAGGGTTCCCGCCAGACGTGAATGACATCTTGATCGCAAAAGATGTCACAGAAAATATAGAAGTAGCCACTGTAACAGCGACAAGCTCCGACCATAATCCAGTCATTGCATGGATCAATGGGGAGAACAACGGCGATGTCCAGGAAATACGGTTTCAAAAAACAAACTGGCTACACTTTGCAGAAATCGTGGAAGATATAGTAACCTGCCACCACCGCATTTCAAATCCCGAAGAACTAGAGCAAGCAGTTCAAGCCTTCACAGACACAATATCAGCTGCTCTGCAAGCTGCGACGACCCAGCTCAGCAAACCGACAGCGAAATATGAAATTCCGGATCACATTACAAACATGATACAAGAAAAAACCAAGCTAGACGAGCATGGCAACGCCACGGAGATATTGTCGCCAGAACCTTGATGAATCGCCTCGCCGCAGAAGTGCGCGCAGCTCTCAGGGAACACCGTGCAGAACTCTGGCAGGAGAAAATGAAGTCCATATGCACTGAAGACTGCTCCGTTTGGAAAATTGCACGAGCATTAAGGCAGAAACGACTGAAGATTCCGCCAATTCACGGCAATGGCAGACTTGTCTACAGCGACGAAGACAAAGCTGAAGCATTTGCGGACAGCCTCGAACTGCAGTGTAGCCCCAATTACACAAACTGCGACTTAGACGACGTAGAAGAAATCGAAACAGTAGTACGCCAGCGTACCCGCCTCCATGACAACAGTACTGCCATTTTCACTAAACCATCAGAAATTGGAGAATTAATCGAAAGATTAAACGTGAAGAAAGCTCCAGGACCGGACAGCGTTCCCAACATGGCGCTAAAAAGCCTTAAACGAAAAGGAATAGTGGCCCTGACGAACATCTTTAATGTAGCGCTCCGCCTCCGTCACTTCCCACAACAGTGGAAGGAAGCCGAAGTGTGCATGATTCCAAAATCTAATCAGAATCTGTCACACCCTCAAAACTACCGACCCATCAGCATGCTGAGCACAATTGGGAAATTGTACGAGAAGATACTACTCCAGCACCTACAAGCATAGGTAGACGCTGAGAGTATTATCCCAGAACACCAACACGGCTTCCGAGCCCAGCACGGCACCAACCACCAGCTGCTGCGGGTGACAGAGTACATCACCCAAGGCTTCAACAGGCAACAAACAACAGGCGCTATTTTTGTACACGTAGCTAAAGCCTTCGACAAGGTTTGGCACGAGGGTCTTCTTTACAAATTACTGCAGCTCAACGCTCCACACTGGCTGGTGCTCACTCTTAAAAGCTATCTACCCAACCGCTCATTCCGTGTGAAGATTGGAGAAGTGAAATCCAATAGGAAAGAGATAACTGCCGGAACCCCACAGGGTAGCTTGCTCTCTCCGCTATTATTTTCAATATTCACTCACGACTTTCCTCAAACGGAAAACACAATGCTAGCCCAATATGCGGACGACACAGCTGTGCTGACCAGGTCAATGCAATCGAGGTTCATCTCAAGAAGACTGCAGACAGCCGCCGACGAAATGGAAGATTGGTTTGCAAAATGGCGCATCGATGTAAATCCGTCCAAGAGTGCCGCCATGCTGTTCTCAAAAAAAAACATACCACCGGATGACGACATCACAATGTTCGATGAGCACATACCATGGGTCCAGCAGACAAAATATCTTGGGGTAATTTATGAACCCAGGATGAACTGGATCAAGAATACTGAATCCGCTATAGCAAAAGCAACCGGTATAACTTCCAACCTTTACGGAATGGTAAATAGGAGGAGCAAACTCTCGCTCAAGAACAAGCTACTGATTTACAAATCACTAATCCGACTCGTTCTCACATACGCAGCTGCTATTTGGGGCTATGCAAGAGAAGTCAGAATCAAAAAACTCCCAAGTTGTGCAGAACAAGTTCTGCAGAATGATCACGGACGCCCCATGGTTTGTACGTAATGTTCAAATTCACCGGGACTTCAAGCTTGAGACGATAGAAGAGTTTATTAAGAACCTAGCCATAAAATTCTATGACGATGTGGACCGACACGAAAACAAAACAAGCGATGTGGAGAAGATTATGACTACAACAAAAATGAAATACAAGAGGCCAAAATTGATCCTTAATGACGTTTGATATTAAAATAGTTTAAACCAAGAAAAAAGATGACAACAATAATGTGATGATAAAGATGTTGAAGGCTTAAGCCTGGTGCATCGTCAAAAACTAGAAGAATAATGAAATAATGAGATGGCGAAGTCGATTTGGAGATCTCGGCCTGTTCGGATCCCCGCTGAGTACTACCTGTTCTTGTGCTGCAGTTCACCCTCGGTATTCTCGGAACTTAGAGCCGCTCTAAAATTCAGGGATCGTTGGGCTAGCTTGCATAGCAACAGCCAAGTCTTGTGTGCTAAAGTTCTTTTATTGTTGTTTGTTAAGTTGAATAACATGTGCAACGTTTCAAAACTTTTATAGTGAAGTGTCCACGTATCTCGTGCACGCTCCTGGCCATTGTGATTAGTGATAGTGACACTATGCACCATGAAGGTGAAGTGCAAACAACCCAGTGCGTTTAAGCCCGCCCCCATTACGCGCCGCCACAAGTCCCACTCTAATCCAAAAAGTGGTGTGTCTTCGTGCGACAGTGAGATTGTGTTGTTGGAGAGCAATCTCCTAAAGAAGAAGTATCGCTCAGACGTCCCACTGCCTCAAACCCCGCTGCTGCCAACTCAGCCGCCGACACCTCAGCCGCCGACACCTCTGCTGCCGCAAACCCTATGGACGTTCCCGCCAACCCCGCTGACGACACCACTGCCGCCCTGGCCGCAGCATTGCGCACTATCGAAGACTTCAAGACTGAGTTAGTGCTCATGCGCCAACAACGCAACGAGACTCTGGAGTCCGTCAAAGAAGCAACCAGCCAAGCCACTGCGAAAAACGCAACTAGCAATGCCGCCAAGACCTCCGGCAAGTCAAATACTGGTAAGCAGACCACCAGAAAACCAAGAACGGCTAGTGCCGCTGCTACCCAAAACTCTTAGATGCCTGCAACCAACAAGGCAATATCGACCAGCAAGTTGCCTGCCTCCAAGGCGACTAAAAGCCCTGAGACAGACAACAAATTTACCAGCCTAGCAAACCAGGACGACGTCGACCCCGAGGCTAGTTGCACAGAAGCATCTGGGCCAGGCACGGACGCTGTGGACACGACGCCTCCACCAGACCAGCCGATACCAAAACCAAAAATTACGCCCATTCACCTGCGCGTTAAGAATGGATGGACGGACATACAACAACAATTCAAACGGAGTGGAATCAACATAACGTCCGCAAAAAATCATGCAGCCACCATAGAGATCCGCACAGACAGCGCGGCCAACTTCAAAGCCGCCAAATCAAAGCTGGACTCGCTGTTAGTACCGTACCATACATACGCCTTGCCAGAGGACAAGCTTGTGAAGGTTGTAGTTCGAGGCATCCCGGAAGGCGTCAGCGAAGAAGACGTGAAGGCTGATCTGCTGGACCAACAGCTGCCAGTGGAGGTAGTGTCTCGCATGAAGTCACGACGCGACAAGTCGGTGCTGCCTATTATGCTTGTGCAGCTCAAAAAACCAGAAGGAAAAAAGATATTGGAAACAATCTATTTTAAACCTAATTATAACTAACAGCGAAGAAAGAATGTAGTCGGGCAGTGTTTCCAGTGTCAGGGCTTCAATCACTCCGCCCGCTGCTGCCGAGCCGACCCCAAGTGCGTGAAGTGTGGGGCGTCACACTTTTCTTACCTTTGCGTCAAACCGCACGGCAATCCGATGTGCGCCAACTGTGGTAGAGACCACCCTGCCAGCTTCAGAGGATACGAAAAATTCCCGAAGAAGCAGTCAAACATCAAGCCAGCCGCTAGACGAGTCACTGAGGGCGTCTCCTACGCATCGACGACAACTCCACCAGCTGCTCCAGCACCAGTAACCACACCGAGCAGCCAGATCGCTGCAGCCACACCAAGCAGCCAGATCGCTGCAGCCAAGCACGGCAGCTCCCAGACCGCTGCACCCACGCATAGCAACTCCCAAACAGCTGCAGCCACGCCCAGACAGCCTGCGGCCGCCACCGCCACGCTCCTACAGGAAATTACGCGAGCCGCCCAGAAGCTCAACATTTTAATTAACGCCGCCGTCAACACTTTCCATGATGATTCAAAAAACTAAACCAGCTTCTCTTAAAATAACGTTTTGGAACGCTGAAGGACTGTCCAACGCCAGGAACGAAGCCAGGCTGTTCATTAGCGACAACGAGATCAACATTCTGCTGGTCAACGAGACGCACCCCAACGCCAGTCAGAATGTTAATATCCCAGGCTACCAGCTCTACCGGGACGATAGAAGAGCGCGAGGCGGCGGAACTGCGATCTATATTCAGAACAATATAGATCACTACGACGCCGGCCCAGTACAAACACAGGAAATCGAGGCCAACTCGATAGTCGTCCAGACCGCTACGCCTCACTGCCGTCTACAAGAGCCCGACGAAGCCTCTGCTTGACGCGGATATGGACCAGCTGCTGAGCTTGCAACTACCTACAATCCTCGCCGGTGACTTCAACTGGAAGCATCCAAGCTGGAACAGCCGCACCACCAACAGCAACGGCCGTGCTCTTTTCAGATACGCCAGCAGGCGCAACATCGCTGTCTATGGGTCACAGCAACCAACGTTGTACCACAGAGCTCGACACCCGCCCGACGTGTTGGGCATCTTAATCGCTAAAGATGTCTGGCATAACATTGAGCTGGTTGCTGTCCCGGACAACAGTTCGGACCACGATCCATTCATTGCCTGGATCAATGGAGAAGACATCGAAGTACGTCAAGTCCAGACATCGGGAGTCTGCTGGCCACGGTTCGCAGAACTGATGGAGAGCACCGTATCCTGCACAAAGAGGATACGGACCACGGCAGACTTGGACATTGCAGTTGAAGAATTCACCAACACCACACAAGCAGCAATTCAAGCTGCTACTAAAACAAGCAGTAAACCGATGGCAGCGTACGAGATTCCGGCGGAGATCAGGCAGCTGATCAGGGAAAAAATCGAGCGAAGAGGGCGTGGCAGCGGCACGGCGATGTAGCTGCTCGCAGAGCCATGAACAACCTGTCACGGGAAGTTCGGACCGCGCTCAACGACCACCGAAATGAGCGCTGGCAGGACAAGCTGGAGACGCTCGACAGTGAAAACAACACACTGTGGACGATTTCCAAAGTCCTCCGAAGGAAGAAGGGTAACGTCTCACCACTGCACGGGCCGACTGGTCTGGTGTACAGCAGCCAGGAAAAAGCTGAGGTGTTCGCAGAGCAGCTAGAGTTGCAGTGCAGCCCCAGCTTCACACACTGCGACCTGAACGACGTCGAGGAGGTCGAGGACGAGTTCGAGAGCATGCTTAGTGAACGAGATTCGTCCACGCCAGCATTCACCAGCCCAGCCGAGGTCGCGAGCATCATCCGGCAGCTGAACGTTAAGAAAGCATCGGGTCCAGATGCAGTGCCAAACAAAGCGCTGCAACAGCTTGGTCGGAAGGGAGTTGTTACGCTGACAAATATCTTCAACGCTGCCCTACGACTCCGCCACTTCCCGCAGCAGTGGAAGCTTGCAGACGTCTGCATGATCCCAAAGCCTGGCCAGAACCACACCTTCCCGCAGAACTACCGGCCGATCAGTCTTCTGTCAACAGTCGGCAAGCTGCTAGAGAAAGTAATTCTAATAAGACTGCAGTCCTGGGTTGATGACAACAACGCCATCCCGGATCACCAGCACGGCTTCCGCGCTAATCACAGCACATGCCACCAACTGCTGCGTGGGACGGAGTACATCACCCAGGGCTTCAACCGGCACCAGGTCACAGGGGCGATCTTCCTGGACATTTCCAAGGCGTTCGACAAGATGTGGCATGAGGGCATGCTGTACAAGATGCTTCGCATGGAAATACCACGCTGGCTAATGCGCATCACTGCAAGCTACCTGAGCAACAGGCAGCTGCAAGTGAAACTCAACGAGTACAGGTCGAGCACCAAACCCGTCACGGCCGGCACACCGCAGGGAGGCTTGCTATCACCGCTCCTGTTCTCGCTGTACACCAGCGATTTCCCACAGCAGCCGAACACGCTGCTCGCACAGTACGCGGACGACACCGCTGTGCTGGCGAAGTCCGTGAGGCCCGAGCTGGTCCGCAAGCGCCTTCAAGCCGCCGCGGAGTCCATGGAGGATTGGTTCTTCAAGTGGAGAATCGACGTCAACCCCTCCAAGAGCGCCGCCATGCAGTTCACAAATACCAAGAAGAGGATCGTGGAGCCGGTGGAGCTGTTCGAAGAGCCGATCCCATGGGTCGCCACGACCAAGTACCTGGGAGCCACGCTCGACCCGTGACTGAACTGGCGCCAACACACGTCAAATTCGCCATCGCCATCAGCCACCTGTACACGATGGCAAACAGACGTAGCAGACTGTCGCTACACAACAAATTGCTGCTGTACAAAACCATGGTGAGGCCAGTTCTCACGTATGCAGCACCGATGTGGCGGTACCGGTGCCACCCAGTCATCAAAAGACTCCAAGCCGTGTAAAACAAGTTCTGTCGGATGATAACGGACGCACCATAGTTTGTCCGAAACGCCAATATCCACCGGGACCTGAAGCTGGAGAGCATCGAGGAGTTCACGAAGCACCAGGCTGAAAAGTTCTACGCCAACGTGGACTCCCACACCAACAGCGGCATCAGACTCTGCGTCGAGGACTACGACGTAGTGTCGGAACTAAAGCACCCCAGGCCAAAGCAAGTGCTTAGGCAATAATGCCAAAAAAGCGTAAACATAAACGCAAAATATACATATTGCGTACAAAAACGTATAATTTAAAAATTAAAAAAATGTCACAATGTGGAATGCAGACGACAAATAAACGTTTCTAAATAATAGTTTCAATAATAATATTTCAAATCTGTTTATCTATTTAAGTTATAAATGTCAAAATTTAGTTTAGAAATTCTTATCATATTATGACAGCCGCGTCTGGGTTCACATTGTCATACTATATCATGGGTAATTGGTATCCAAGCGTTGTCTCAGTGTTTATGCTTTTGACATTTATTGGTAGACAATTAAGTCTTAAAATTATTAAGCCTACGTGCACTAGACACAGGACAATATGGATGCCGTATTTTTCCTACGCCCTCTAAAAGATACTAAATATTTCGATCAAATCGAAAGAGGATTCTGTCTTGTGCTTTCGACCTGATCAGACGTGCCTTTGTTGTTAAATTTAAGTTAATTGAACTTTACGTTTATCTGTATTATCAGTCGTTAGTAGTTTTGTTTTATTTTTCATTAGTTTTGTTTTATATTCGTAAATTTATATATTTTTACCCCTTTTATTTTAATATTAAAGTCTTTCCATTAAATTTATTTGGAACTTTACAATTATTTATTTTAAAACCCGAACTTGGTCAAGTGAAGTGTTCGGCAGTGCGCCGATTCCACAGAACATCAGGCAGGTCGTCTATGGTAAGTGTTGTTTACCAATAAGTATTTCCACACGTCAACCTAATCGCCTGACACATAAACCCCGAAGCTCGTCTTACAAAAAAAAACAACAAACAAAATCAAGATGAAAGTGTTGAAAGCAAATAGCTTGGCGCACTGACCAAAAACTCAGGAAAACTAAAAGATGTCGAAATGCGGTCCTGATCCATACTAACATAACGGTATTTGTCGTTGTTGACCTATCTTTTACAACTTTCGTCCAACGTCCGTCTTGGTCAGATGCTGGCCAGATTTTCAATTTGTTCAGCTGCAAAGAAAATAGCTATTTTTCAGGAGATTTTTTTTTTATAAATTTTAGAAGTACATTTAACCTGTCCTAACGCAGTATTCTCAACTATTAAATGATATAGTATGAAAAATGATAATAGAAAAAAGTACAAATAAATACTCGGTTAATTTCAATAAGTGAAATTTTATTTCAATACGTATTTCGGCTTGTTAGGCCATCATCAGGAAAGAACTAAATGCGACGAAACTAACCGAGTATTTACTTTCCTTTTTTCATAATAATGTTTCCGAATCAATAAAAAAAAATCATTTTGGCTACTTCATAACGGCTGAAATAAAATTTGAAAATTCACGGCATTGCAAAGACGAACAAAAGCGTAACAAGAACAGACAGTATAATCCATTAACACGAAAGACGGGGCTTATATTGTGACGTATAACTTTAGCCACTCCTACTGAAGTACAGACCATTGGAAAAGTTTGAATTTACCATCTGTAATTATTATCCGCCGCAGTTGGACAGAACTTAGCAGAGAAGCATATTTATTTTATAATAAATATGTATGTAGCGTTTTAAATACTGATATATTAATTTAACAGATCAAAATGAAATTACTTACTCCATTCATTGTGGTAAGGATAATAACAAATAAAGAAATATATACATAATTAATTTGTTGAGAAAAAAAATAAATCATATATTATGCCATGTAATGTAGGTTAACATGGACAAAACAATAAATATTTTATAGTAATTATTTGTCATGTACAAAAAGTTTAGTAGTTGGAAGGAGCATTCACAGCTACGAAAATAAAAATAAAATTATACATAGAAATAAAAATAACGATATGGAAATGTTCACAACTCTCTAAAATAAAAATAAACAAAAGAAATAAACAAGACACAACCTTAACACAATAATACCTATATTATCTATGTCCACAATAAAAATAATCTTAAATTAAAAATTTAATTTTTTGCTTGCTTTACTGCGATTTTTTTCTCGCACTGCGGATGTAATGTAATCGGGGTCTCTAATAATGCCATTTCGTGGATACCGAGGGTCAACAAGTTCAGGAATAAGGCAATCCATATAAAAAAATTCAAGTTTTTGGCTATATTTTGTTTCCAAAATTCTTCTTGTCTTTTAATTTTTGTTATATACATTGGTACATTATCTCCTAACCAAATTCCAAAAATACACTCGTCTCTTTGTGTTACTTCTAACTGACCTTGTATCTGGTAAAACCACGAAGAATGCTTTTTAATTTCTACATTATTATTACTCCATTTAAGCATGCATATTTTTCGGGCTTTGGCAGCATCCTCTATGGTCATACCAAATGCAGATAATGGACATTTAACTTCTACTACTGTTTTTTGTTTGTCTACAGTTCCATCTGGAGTGGCGCCGAGAAAATTAAATTTGGGATGAATAAAAAGTCCGCAACTATTTACTTTAATATTTTCTTCTATTTCCAACCTTTTTATTGCGTCCTTTTCATGATTTTTGCCGTGATTTATTGATTTTATACTGTTTAATTTATAACTGTACAACAAACTTTTAACTAAATTTGCACAAGATGTAGTTGGTTTACGAATACATATTTTGTAAAAATTGGAAGCCGTTATCAAATTTCTGCGCATTTCCATCCATTCACCACTATCACTTTGAAGACGAGTAGACATTTCTATTTGTTCCCTTTCTTCTGCAGTTTTTTTCAAGTTTTCTAAAAATACCTTTCGTTTTTCTTCAAATACCTGTTTTGATAAATCGGGTTTTTCACAATTGTCTCCGTAATCTGGATCTGTAAATATTATTCTTGTGGTCTTTTTATTTTTATTAACTTTTTTCTGGGACATTTTATAGATAATATTTTTTTGGACTTTTGCTGCTCTATTTTCTTCAATTTTTTTAATTAATTTCTTAGGGCTCTTTCCATGCATACTTTTATGTAGTTCCGAATGTGCCCGTTTTGTGTTATAAGACACACCTGCTGCTGAGCAACGTGCTTGATATGAACCCCGTGAACTGTAATTTATTCGTTTCTCTCCTACAAATTTTGCAACAATTGCATTGAATTGTTCTACTGCATTATTGTCAACATCATATAATAAACTTCGCGCATTGTCGCTTATTCTTTCGACGCATTTGTATATATTGTTTAATAACTGCGTATTTTGTTCCAGAAAAGGGTAATAATTTGTATCTTTTCTAGTGCAAAAATAATTATCGCAGTTTGTATGTTCGCCAAAAGTATGCCTTACACTGTTCATTATGTCTTTTTTGAATAATTTAATTTTTTCTTCATAATTATTAATATTTTTTCGGTTGCTAAACTCCCTATCACAGCTGCACGTAGACGCAAAATTCGGTCTTTTAATAGTTTACGCGCTTTTAAATTGAAAGAAGTATTTTCACAAAGTTTATTTAAATTTGTGCAGTACCTACCGTCGAAGCAAGTGGTTCCGACATTCTATTTTCTCGACGGTAATATTATTGTATGGTCGTGAATCTAAAATTTTTTTATAGGTGCTACTGTCACCGTCTGCAATCAATTTATTATATTTTACACCATACATCGATTCACTACATTTGAATCCTTCAGTAATAATGTCGGCTTCCATACTACTTGACGAACCAGTATGGTTTTTGAAGCAACGATGTTTAGGTATATCTTTTCCCATTGTTTCAGACTTTGCACAAATGATGCAAAATTTATTTTTTACCCCAATAAAAAGAACTTCTTTAAATTTATGTCCAATGATTGCAGCCGCACCAGATAAGGTTGTGTAGTTCGTGCCGTATGATCTTTTTGACCAGCAACCGTCAGCAATAACAGTACCACTCACGTATCTTATCAACTTTTCATTCGAGACAGGCAACTTCCCACAAATACTGAAAAAAAAAAACAAAATTATACCTATTCATAAAAAAATAGTAAAACAGATATGAATAATTATAGACCTGTAGCACTACCTTCTTCTTTCTCGAAAGTCTTCGAATATGCTTATTTAAGTAGACTAAATTGTTTTCTGAAAACGAATAAAATAATTAGCAATTGCCAATTCGGTTTTCAAAAAAATTGCTCTACTATAACTGCCATACAACACGCTTATCAAAATATCATTTCTGATCTTGACAGGGGAAATAATCCTGTGGCAATATTCTGTGACTTATCAAAAGCGTTCGATTGTGTAGATCACAGAATATTGCTACATAAACTTAACTTGATGGGTGTAAGAGGTATGCCCCTAGAGTGGATCTCAAATTTTCTTGCAGATCGGGAACAATATGTCTCACTAAACTGGGTGGGCAATTCAGGTAACACTGTAGTTAACTCATCACCCACAAAAATTGATATCGGCGTGCCACAAGGCAGCATTCTTTCGCCAACTTTGTTTGTGTTATATATAAATGACCTTTGCTCGACTTTAGACAAGACTTGCACGGTAACAATGTACGCAGATGACACCTCTATTATCATACCAAACAGCCCTAATAACTTTCATACTGTCTGTAATGAAAATATAAATAAATTATCAAACTGGTTCAATAATAATTCTCTTCACTTAAATCTAAGTAAAACTAATTTTATTAGATTTCGAACACCACAAAATAAAAAGAACTTAGAAATTGAAATTAAAATTGACAATTTCCAACTTAATAAAATTTCCAAAGGTAAATTCCTCGGATTTACCATAAATGAAATTTTAAGCGGAATTGATCATATAGAGATTATATTAGCAACACTGAGTTCAATATGCTTTCAAAACAGACATCTGAAAACCGCAGTAAATATCGAATATGTCATCTTGTTTTATAGAGCGAAATACGAAGCGCGCTTGCGATACGGTATCTGTTTCTGGGCCTCCAGACCCACTTTATCTACAGCTTTGATCCACCAGAAGAGGGTGATTAGATGTATTGCGGGTGTTACTCCCCGAACTAGCTGTAAACCACTATTTACTAAATACAATATTTTAACGGTGACTAGTTTATATTGTGACGATACGTACCTTATTTTAGTGTCCATCTCCGAGTAGTGCAAATTCAGTAAAGTCATTCCATCCGCGGTTGAAGTTCTTGCACATGATCAGAACTTGTTATCATTCACAAACCGGAATAAAACTCATAACTAATGGATGTTGAGCATTGTTAATTGATGTTGAACTGTATATATTGGCATTTAATAAACCACGCACGATGTAAATCGTATGTAGGGCATGTTTTTGTCTTCCTAACCTACGAATATCTTATGATTGAAACCACATGTTTACCTGAATAATGATTGGCGATATTACTATGTAAATCTTACCTTATTGCTTCATTTGTGTATTTACTTTGTACAGGTTTTTATTTCTCACGTTGTTCAATCACAACAATGTCACAGGTTTGACAAGCCCGTGAACTGGCGACATACGTTCTGTCAAAGGACCTACCGTTACAATAATGAGTAGCAACTGTCAATATTTATTGTTATAATGTTTATTATTGGTTTTTGATTGTTGTGAGTGATAAACTGGTACAGTCGGGTTGTTTAATGACTTTTAGTTATTTTTATATATTTTATTTTTATTGTACAAACGCCATCAGCGCCTTTTTACAGTAACTAAGTTTAAAACGTTTCCCCTCCAAGTTTTGGGCGAGATTATGCCGGATTACCAGATTCTGGGTATAAAAGGCGCAGCATCACTTGGAGAGATCAGTTCTCGAACTCATCTTGAATGGTCCCTTGAGGATCACGATTGGAGTGCGAACGTTTGAGTCAAAGAAGTCTTACCGTGGATCTTACCGCTGTTGTTTTTGGTGAGTGTAAAATCACCGTCCGAATTTCCTTGTGGGTGATAGACAACTCCGTCGTTGTGCTATCACAGGGAATTGCTGTTAGCGCAAGTTGTCAATTTGAATTTAAACTTGGCGTTTGTTTGTTTCTTAGAAACACGTTTCATATTTTCATTTTTTTTGGGTTACTTACCGTTAGTAAAAGACTGTGCCATTGCCGTACCGCGGGGGCGCAGTCACCATTCTTTTGGGGTCGTAAAATACCAGTTTGTGGCTCGACACAGTTTTGTCGTACACTGCTTTATATTATTATTATTATCAGTATTATTTGTTTGTATTGTATTGTGGGTAAAACTGAAATAAAGGTTATTTATTACGGGTTAAAAACGTGCTTTTTCAAGCGAACCTTGGCCTCCCTCCTAGAGCTATCCCGGCCCATAGGTATTGTCCCCCTTTCAGCTACCACCACCGAAGGCGCCCGAGTATTCCGACCGACGGCTGAAGGGACAATCCGACGATGGCCCAACCACCGATCACAACGGGGCCACCGTCACAATATATTCTTGAACTTGCTATTTTTATACACAGAAATAAAAATAAATACGAAACTCATGATCATAGCTTCTATACGAGATATAAAAATGATTTCCGCATCCCGTCATGTAATCTTAATGTGAAAAGAAATTCTCCTGACGTAATGGGACTTCGTATCTACAATCATCTATCTCCAGAGATTAAAAATTGTAACACGATGTTATCATTTAAAAATAAACTGAAAACTCTGTTAATTAGTAAGGCTTTCTACACCATTGAGGAATTTTTTAACACATAACTTTATGCAGCTGTATTTTGTGTCCAACTATGTTAAGAATAAATTATTATTATTAACTAGAGGAATACCATATTCATCCACATTACCAACTTCTCTAGCATATACTGTGTTTGTCGGCGGCTTCTGCCATTTTTTTAGGGCTGTATTTTGCCATGCATCACTAACAGTGTCATGTACGGCTGCAAAATTTTTCCTGCTCATGCAAGGAATGTCAAAGTTCGATAAAAATTCCTGGCATATTAGAAAAACCGCCCCCAATTACCATAATTCCAGATACAGCACATGTATTCAAATCCATACAATCTGGTTTCTGTTCGTTAGTTGAAACTGGGAATTCCAAATTGCACATATTGCATTTGAATATCAAAATAGATTCTAAACCGTTTTTTAATTCCTTATATATAAAAAGATTATTTAATGAACATCCAAAATTTGGCGAATGATTGCATATCTTACGCAGTTCTTTTACAAAATGTAAAATATCTACAATGCGTCTTGAACTTGTCAATGTACAGTCATCGTTTGAACTAAATTTGTTCTCAAGAGATTGATCCTCAAACAATGTGTCGTCAACGTTTAATACATCTTTTTCTACATCCTGCAAAGATAATACAATCTAAATAAATACTCATGTTGATATCGTGTAAATAATGTAAGAATTCAATGATTAATATATTTCCTAGTTTGTCTTTGTTCTTTAGCACTATCCCGTAAATTTGGTTTCTCATATATAGCATATATACGGCTCGCCGGAATATTGATCGTCGGAAAATTGATCACGAGGAAAAATTATCGCAAGGAGAATTGATCGCCGGTAAATACAGGGTGTTCCACGACTCGACCGACAAACTTTTACCATATATTCCAGGGGTCATTACGATCAAAAAATGTTATATGACCTATAGTTGAATTCCTCTTTGTTTCGGAGATATCGAAGAAATTAAAAAAAAAAATAATTGAGTTAGCCTTGACGGTGTTTCTTAATGAAAATTTTTCGGAAAGATGGATAGGACGAGGTGGTCCTGTACATTGGTCAGCTCGGTCACCTGACTTGTCGCCTTTAGATTTTTTTCTGTGGGGTTGCCTCAAATCTCGTGTGTATAATAATGGTAAACCAGATACACGCCAAGAGTTGACTGACCGTATAGTTGAAGCTACTATACCTCGTGCCAAATAGAAATGACCTGCGCGTAATAGTATATTACGTAGCATGAACTGTAAATGATAGTTTTTAGGTCGACAATGTAGTTTGGGAAATCGACACCAGTAGGGTCTAGATTTCCTAAACATTCGCGAACTAAGAACTGTCATTTACAGTTCATGGTGCGTAATATACTATTTCGCGCAGCTCATTTCTATTTGGCACGAGCTATAATTCTCTAAAGAATGAATTGGCAGTAATTAACTGGCAACATTCTATGACTCGAAGGTATGTTTAGAAAATGGCGGTTCTCATTTTGAACAGTTGTTGTAATTTTGTGTTAATTAGCTATCCATTGATGAATAAATTTTCTTTTATCATTTTGTTTCTTAATTTCTTCGATATCTCCGAAACAAAGAGGAATTCAACTATAGGTCATATAACATTTTTTGATCGTAATGACCCCTGGAATATATGGTAAAAGTTTGTCGATCGAGTCGTGGAAAAATTGATCGCCAGAAAATTGATCGCTAGAAAAATTTGTCGCTAAAATAAAATCGCAGAAGTTCGTCGTCCAGAAAATTAATAACTCAATTGATTTGTTATAAACAATATTTTTTATATGCATAAATATCCTGTCGATCAATTTTTTGGCGATCAATTTACGCCGCAATCAATACTTTGACGATTAATTTTCCTAGCGATCAATTTTCTTAGAGATCAATATATGAAAGATTGCAAAATAAATAATAAGAAAATGTATTTATTCAATTTTTTATATTCTTACGTCTCTCAGATACTACTTTTTAGCCCTAAACAAAATTTGTTATATACATTAGAATCGAAATTTTATAGGGATAGATATAAACAGGGGAGATACTTTCTATTTCTAGGTAGTAGCTGACGTTTACAACATATTCAGAAAGTAGTACAGTTGTTGCAAAATTTGGTATTGATTATTTAATCAATAAATATAGCAATATATATTCTTTCCTTTGTTTTTAAAGACTAAATTTTTATATATTGATATAGTATATTTAAGAAATACTATAGAAACACGGATAGAAAATTTTTGTAATAAATAATTTACTGGAATTAAATAAATATTCAATCTTTATCATTATATTCCTTTTACCACTTACTTGTGTTTCTGAAGAACAAGCGTTCATAAAAGTATTTTCAAGTATGTTTTCAGTATTCGAAAGATCATTTTCGGGAATATTTCTGTAACAAAATATTTTCGTATAGCCGAGATAACGATTTTTTTTATATTCGAGCTTACTTACACATTATCATTTAATATATCCTCATCAAAAGTTATTGATTTACTTAAATATGGTAAGCCAGCACGTTTACATCTGTAAAATATTTTAATTATTATTTGATCAGCCATTTATTTTTATTTATTTATTTATATTATTTACTTGCCTATAATAATTTTCTAGATGTTTGTTTTTCTTACGACGCGCTGATAATCGCAACTTGGTTTTTTTTCCACGTCGGTAATCCATTTTACCACAATAATTAAGAACCGCAAATAATACTTCACAACACAAGAAATAACACTTTACAAATATTGAATTGAATTTTGATCATACTGTACTAGGGTGGAGCTAAATGTTAGTGCAACGGTCTACCACTAGGGTTGTTAGCTCCTGGAGTAATTCCTTGTAGAAAATTAAGGAAAACACGCACTCAAATATACCATAAATTTGTCTCTATTTTTCTAAATATTTTGATAAATTATATACCATTTTAAAGATAAAGAGTTTATCTAGAGTCGCAAATTATTAGACTTTCAAAATTTGGTTTTATAATACTAATAAAATTACTTCAAAATACTGTCATATTCAACAAGTAAAAAAATATATAAAAAATAATAAATTTTCAAAAATATTAATGTACAGCCCCACAATGAACATTTCACTTACCAGAAGTTTTTAAAATTTTACTTTTGAATATGTAGTTTAGAAAATATTGCGTATTTTTGAAACTATGTTTTTGCCCGTATTGGACTGGGTGTTGCACATCCACTTAAATAAATAAACATACACATTTCAATTTCAAACATACACATGATTCAGGCAAATGATTCTCTGTTAAAATTTCTGTATTTGAAGAAATAGAGAGAAGGTTAATGAGCAAATTAGTATTATTTATCCAACTATTTTAATGAAAAATAAATAAAAACAATTGAACATAAAACACAAGAGTAATTTATGAAAATAATATTGTATTCGCGACTCTTGGCTATATCGGAAATACTAGATGCGGACACTCTGATCTTGGTTATTTTTTTCCTTATAAAAATTATCTGATGATGTTATATTGATGTAGTGACAGTTGATGTAATTGATTAGGATTGTTTGTTGTGGTATAGTAACAAAGTGTGGCAATTCTAGGTAAAAAAATAGGGCATTTCTAATGCAACCAATAACAAGGCGGAGATTCACCCTTCCATAAATGGCATAAATTGGCATTTTAATTTTGTATGTACTTTCTGGAAGTGCAGACATAATTTTTTTGGACGATTTTATCTGGAGTGCGTATTGCCCGAAATTATTAGAGGTAATAGATTTAGAAAAAAAAAATGTGTAGACCCGGAATATATACAAAAAGCTCAACAAATAAAAAACAAGACATCTAACTAGCGGTTTTTATGAAATATATTACCTATAATTTTATAAATATGTTATTTTTAAACTAATTATATCATTGTTATTACACATGCCTTATAACCAAAAGAATTTTATCGATTTTTAAGAACAAGAAACCTATGTCATTTGTCGGTATTAACATTAAACCATTGCTTACCGACATGTTTAAACTAAAATCCATTTGCCGAGAATTAGTAAAAATTCTGAACAATAGAAGAATAATTTGTAGAATCGCGAGAATAAAGGGCCAGTAAACCATTTTACTTTATTACCCTTATAATCCTATCTGCACTGAAAAATACGAAGGGTAGATGCGGCAGGTATAGATAAATCGTATCTCATTTGCGAATTGCGACACAAGTGGACATAATTATCAATTGCAAATAAGTTGATCTTTTTATTTTATACAAATGTTACTAAAATGTATTATACAAATCTATATAAATATTTTGTTTTTCTCAAATATTGTTAATTGTTTATTTATTGTATTTTTTATCTTTCACGGAGATTTCAAATTTATTTTAATTATTAGTTTCATTCCAAAATAAAATGTTTCTCTTTTTTGTCAATTAAAAATTAAAGAGCTAGAATTAAACAGTTGTCATTCTAATAAATGACTGTTCGTATATGAAGAAAAATTATGATTCTGAACATTTCTTTGCCACACGACTTCATTAAAACCTCTCTGAAATAATATAAATGGGAATGTCTTCAACGCCCGAATATTCAAAACCAGAATATTCAAAACCAGAATTGCATGCACAGAATCATTCAAATCCCGAATATTCAAACACAGAATCGCGCAACACCAGAATGCTCTTTGCCCGAATCATTCAAATACCGAATACGTGGGCGAGGCCAAACGGAGGTGAATTTAGGCTACCGGCCGCTAGATGTCACTGCGAAACGTATGCACTGTCGATATTGTAGTGTACTTTAATTTATTTAGATGAGAATAATAATAGACATACGTTTTCAAATGTCAAAAATGACAGCTTGATCAATAATTATATACGATGTGATTGAATAACTGAATTCTAATTCTACATAATAGGTACAGTACAGGCATGTTGGAAAATATGGGGAACTTAAAACATTTTTTGAATATAAAACCGTTGTACCGTTTAATAAATAAACAATTACAGTTACATTTTGTACTATCTGACGATAAATAGTTAGACACGAAGTGCCAATATTATAAAGTATGTATATTATAATAACACGAAATAATGAAATAATAGTTATTTATGTATTAAGGGCGTAATTTGACGTGTTTTTATCCCTCGGCTGACGCCTCGGGTCAAAATCCCGCCACAGGCCATAAAAGCAAGTTACGCCCGTGGTACATACATAATTTTATGCACGGTCGAAGATTTTATGATTATGAGAATTAGAAAAAGCATTTTTGTTAGGTATAAAAGATAATAGATGTCACTACAATGTTTTGTAAAAATGCGTTAAGCATTAATATCATAATAGATGGCGCTATAATATAATGTAAGAAATGTGAGAGCAAACTAATCTAGGGACCACGGTATGTCGACTCCATATACAATCTGCAATACTTTCCTCTAGTTCATGGGACAACCGCATTTTCGTTCCGGGCGCTACTTCGGGTTTGTTCGTGTACTTTCGGATAAAACGAATTGAGGACAGTTGTTTGTTTACCAACAAAATTCAAGATGGAAGAAATTCAAAATCATTCATGTTCGATCTTTTATAAAGTCAACATCGAGTTTTTCCAATTGGCAGTGTTTCGAAGTCAGTTTGTTGTGTTTTTGTTATCCTTTGTGTTTCATTATCATCATTGATTTGCAATTTTATGTCATCGCATTCAGTGGGGGCCAACTGTGAAAGAGATGATTCGGACACGTTGAAAAGTTTTGTCATGGACAATGTACCGATGGAGTGCAACGATGAAGAAATTTTATCAAGAGCAACGCAGATTCAACCAGCCAGAC
This sequence comes from Harpalus rufipes, assembly GCA_951394225.1. Classification (NCBI taxonomy): domain Eukaryota; kingdom Metazoa; phylum Arthropoda; class Insecta; order Coleoptera; family Carabidae; genus Harpalus; species Harpalus rufipes. Next base: position 14,023,117 of record OX596287.1, on the reverse strand, counting down.
CAGGAAGCTCCACAATAATACAACAAGAAGTAAAAAAATATGTGGGTGGATATATTATAAAAAATATTTTAAAGGTTACTAAAGGGTGCAAAGAATGTAAGAAAAATAGCAGCAAAGTTGTTGAGGACGATCTCGTTTCTTGTAGAGAGTACAAGCAGGGAATTTTGTACCGCCCTAACCAACAGTTTAATACATTTTTTTTGGAACTCATTAAAGTGTTTGAGGACAATATGGCTAGAATTTGTTTCGAATTAAATATAAAAGAAAAACTTATACACTTAATTAAGGCGGAGATATTAGGACTGTATAATTGTCAAACACACAAAAATATTGTTACCAATAACATTATTAAATTTATGATATATGCTTGGACGAACAATATCAATCGTATATTATACGGAAAAATAAAAAATAATTCGAATGACACCATGAAAATGAAGGCTGCAGCATATTATAAAAAACATTTAAAATTGCCAAAAAAATAAATATATGTAAACGTATGTATTCTATAATTGTACAATAAATAAAATATAAAGAAGTATACACAATTATTATTATTACATTTTCACTTTTTCTAAAGCAACTAAATTAAACTACAGCAGTAAATAATTTTATTATAAGAGAATAATAAAGTTGTTTACTACTGTAGTTTAAAATAGTTGCTTTCAAAATATTTCAAACTTTTAATTTAAATTCCACGGTATTTGATCATTTAGTTCAGGGACAACCGTTGTAGCGCTGTATGCAAGGGTTTGCGCATTGTATTGAGAGTGAGCGTTCTATGACCCAATATATACTCTCTTTTCTATGCTAGGGACTTTTAACATGTACAGAAGAAGTAAACGTGTGTATAGTCCGTGGTATAGTCATAGTGTCAAATAAATTAGTGTGAAATAGTTCAACGAATTTATTAGTTTATCTAGAAGTACAAATAAAATGTTTTTATTTCATTTTCCGTGTTTAAATTGCTTGCATTAAGAACATTATATTATTTTTGTCTAAATTCTCGTTCGAGAATTTATGGTTATTTTTAGTATAATGTAAATTATTCATTTTTATCAGAGTTTCGTCCGATTTTCGTACTTCATGTGGTTATATTAACGTTTGTGCAACTACCTATTTTGTTTTGTATTATTTATTTTCATCGATTAATTTTAACTTACAATGCCATTATATGTAATTGATAAAGTTTTTAAGTTTTAATATTTTCTTTTTTTTGTTATTCTAGGTTATACTTATACATTTTTGTTTGTCACGTGTCAACCTCTCATTTATAATACAGAATGTACGTAATTAATAAATGCTGCATAATTATATATTATAAAAATCTGACGAAACCCGGCAAAATATCTAGAACAGGAATATGAGAAAATAGTATACAGTAATTTAAGCTTTATAGCTAATAGTTTTATTTGACGTTTCATTATAGCCCGGCGGGCTATAATGAGGTCCGCGGGCTATAAAAGCACGTTTATATCAAAAGAAATCGTGTATAAATGTCAAATTATGATACGTCCGTGTATAAATGGTATTTTTCTCATTACAGATTCATAGTTTGATTACAAAGATTATGGTACAAAAATCGTTTCGTGAGAGCCGTGAATACTGCAAAGTTCTATCAAACATCGATGATTATGGGCTATGTCTACATGACAAACTATAATACACATAAAATCGTTGTTAATTTTGATTTGGCGTCGTACAAAGCTCTGCTCTGACACCTCTTATTTTCGCTCTTTTTTTAGACAATTTGTGCTTTGAATTAAATTCAAACAACTTGGATAATGTAAAAATATTCAGAAATGTCAAGCCCACTGTCTTCTAAAATTATTTTAATATTATTTCATGATGTAGTAACAATTCCCTAAATGTTAGAAAATGCCAAATCAGCAAATTTCTCATATTTCATCCACTACTCCGACACCGTTAAAGACATTATAACATGGTTTGAATTCGACATGATTTGTTTTCCTTTCATGAATTTGCACGATTGTTGCTGAGGAATGGTTAGTAGGTTTGAAATTTGCCGATTTGAATCTGTTCAAAATATTACAGAAATTTCTTTGGATTTGAAGTGTGTTTTATTTGTGACCCACTCTTTCACTAAAATCGTGTAATACATAATAAGAAAGAGAATATCATGCCGAACTCATTTTTCGAAACTGCGTTGTCCTGTTTATAACCGTGTGAGAGTGGTGAAAGAAAAAGGAGTTATGAAACGATTTCAATATGTGTCTAGAACTCGCAAATAGTCACCTGATCTTTAATACAATTGAAAATCTGTTGGAAACCATTGACAAAAATATTACAAGGTATAATATTAATAATTCCAAGTAATTATTTAAAATTATAAAGGATGCATGGAGATCTAGAAAGCACAAAATGCCATTACGAATACAATCTATTATAAATAATTATTAAAGTATTAAATATGTAACATTCTTTATTTTCTCTCTAATTTAAGTTTCACAATTAGGGATCCAGCAGCCGTCAAATCTGTTCGCGAGAGAATTCGGAGAAATCCACTCCGGAATCAGAAAATCATGTGTAGGAAAAAGAAGTTCCCCGCTAGAACCATGTCACGCATTCTGAAAGATCTTAAACTTGGAGCTTATCGCAGAAGCACAGGACAGCGATTAACAGCGACCCTACGTCACATAAGAGCCACGAGAGCTACGAAGTTACTCCAGCGACACGCAAACGGAAGTCATCGGCAAATTATTTTTACGGATGAAAAAATTTTCACTGTAGAAGAAAAATTCAACCGCCAAAATGATAGAATGTATGCCCATAGCTCTCGGGAAGCTGCAAAGAAAATCCCGAAGGTAGAAAGGGGTCACCACCCAGCGTCAGTGATGGTTTGGTGGGGGGGGGGGTGTCGTATGACGGCGTTACGAAGTTGCATTTCTGCGAACAAGAGGTAAAAACACGAGCAGGAAATTACCAGGGCGACATATTAGAGCAAGTTGTAAAGCCATTGAATGATTCCTTGTTCGCTGGTAAGCACTGGATTTTTCAGCAAGATTCAGCGCCCGCACACAAAGCGAAGTCGTCGCAACGCTGGTTAGAGCTGAATTTACCGGAATTTATTGCCGTTGAAGATTGGCCCTCTGGAAGTCCAGACCTCAATCCTTTGGACTACCGCTTATGGAATGTATTAGAGGAGAAAGCCTGCTCCAAACCTTATCGCATTATTGAGGCATTAAAGGCTGATTTGGTAAAAACAGCAGCTTCCATACCCCTGGAAGTGGTGCGTGCTGCAATCGATGAGTGGCCGGGACGTTTGAAGAAGTGTGTCAAAGAACGAGGCGGTCATTTTGAGTATTTTTTTAAGATTAATAGTTATGTAACAATAGGGCACGCGCGGCGAAAGAGTTGGCGCCTGGTGGTAAGATGAGGAACTAGAGTAATGGTGATCGTTTTCTGTGTATACATGTGTTTTGTGATTGGTTTTTCCTGCGTTGAGAAAAAAAGTGATTTTAGGTGAATTATTTTATTAATATAAAATAAAAATGGTAACCAGGAGATACTGCTCCGTGCCACAGTGTAAAAACTATGCGAGCAAGGATATTAGCCTGCATTATTTTCCTACAACACCTCATTTGAGGAAAAAATGGCAAATTGTTCTGAAAATAGGGAAAAAAATAAGTAAATACATGGCTGTCTGCTGCATACATTTTAATGATAGTGACTTTCATTCAAGTAAGTAATTTAACATTGCGTACATTGTATGGAAACTAATGACGACATATATTTCAGATCCCTTGAACATTAAAAAGCGTTATTTAAAGAAAGGAGTATGTCCATCTCAGAACCTACCAATTAGAAGTATTAAAAGAATATTACCCGCAAAAAGAAAAGAGAGAAATGCATCAATAAATTGTACAGATTAATTACTTTTATAAATGTAAAACATGTTGTAAATACTCTGTAATTTACTTACAGGTTTATCTACAGCTACAGAAAGTGTTTCGACCACGGAAACCCATGAAGAAGAAAAAACAGATTCTGCACATAGTGAAGAAGTAACAGATTCCTTGCATAATCAAGAAGAAAGAACACATTCCTCACATAATTTAAATTTGTTAGCCGAAATATGTGCAAAACAGCTAAACATGACTTCGAAAAATGTTGAAATACAGTGCAATATTATTGACCACAACAAAAAGCCTATAAAATCGATTCTGCAACACTCTGATGAAACATTTAAAATTTATACTGGTATACATATAGATCTTTTCAATACTTTCGTGATTTGTGTGGAAAATTTATTAGAAGATAACGATCATTTAAATATCAGTGATGTGCCAACAAAAATTTTAATCTGCTTAATCAAATTAAAATTAAATCTTCCCTTCACAGTAATGTCAGGATTGTTTTTATTACACAGATCAACTTTAAAAAAATCGTTTGAAATAATGTTGCCAATTTTAAAATCGGCTATTGAGGATGCAATTTATTGGCCAAGTATTGAAGAAAATAGAAAAAATATGCCGTCTTGTTTTGATAAATATTTAAATACAAGAGTAGTACTCGATTGTACTGAAATATCTGTACAAGCACCGTACTGTTTGAAATGTAGAACAAGAACATATTCTTATTATAAAAGCAAGCATACATTTAAATATTTAATTGGGATAACTCCGGCCGGAACAATTAGCTACGTTAGTCCAGGATATGGTGGACGAACAACAGATAAAACAATTTTGATTGATTCGGGAATTATTACAAAACTTGAATCCTACGTGGATGCTGTAATGGTTGATAAGGGTTTTCATATCGACAAAGAAACTATGGAAGCAGGGATTAAATTAATCAGACCTCCATTTTTAAGGTCTCGTCCACAATTAACTAAAAATCAAGTAAGATATTAATTCATCATTTTTTTATTTATTAATTACATTCTTAAATTTTTTAGGCAGAGATAACAGCAGACATAGCACGTGCAAGGATACATGTTGAAAGAAGTATACAACGTATAAAAATGTTTAAAATTTTATCGGAAAAAATACCTTGGACGATGGCACCCTACATAGACGATGCAATAATAATTATTGCATCTATAACAAACTTATCAAATCCTATTTTTAAAATAGATAGTAACAATTTATAGACTATAAAGCTATGAAACTTTAGATTAAACATTTTACTATTAATAAAACCGTTTAACAAACAAAATATTTATATATACCTATCCTATATACTATTTACAAAAAAGAGGTAACATATTTTGAAAATACGCTTTTTCCACTTTGTGCACAGCACTAACAATAAACTTTTCATCGTATTCTTCTTCTAAAATAACAAAAGTATTATCAAAAGAACTGAAAATAATAAAGTGACATTTTTTTATATGCAAAATAAACATATTAATTTGTATTTGTAAGTAATACGAATGGTTTTTCTTCAAATTGTAAATTCCATCTGAAAATACTAAAAAAGGAAGATTTTGCAACATTTCAATTGCAGTTAATTTTTTTCCAGCAACAGGACATTTTATTTCTATTAAGATTTCCAAGTTTTCAATTATACCATCGGGACTGCACGCCAGCCAGTTATAAATGGGATGGATAACTAAACCTACTCTCAAAGCATTCTTGCCTACATATTTCTCATAAATATTTCTAGCTGGATCTTCCTGTAAAATATTGCACTATGTTTTTACAATTTCATATATTAGGAATTTAGATGAGCCTACCTGCATCTGTCCGTATCTTGTATTTGCATTTCCCGTGAATTTTTTATTAGTGTACAATTTACACTTACGCTCCCAATCTGGATTTTTATTAAATGTATAAGTATAGATTCCATAAAAGCGACTTGCAGTTATTCTGAATTTTCTTTCTCTATGCCAGATGTCGTTTGTTTGGTCTACAGTGTCTTTACAAATTTGTATACATTGATCTACAGTTTTTAATATAATTCTTATAAAAACTATTAATAACATATTTTTCCTTTAGCAGAATGGACGATGTCATTAAATTTTCATAAACTCTATTTACAAACTTATGGCTTTCATAATTTAATTCTGTTATTGTAGTAGCAATATCATGACTGGGTTCTTTGCTTTTGTCAAAAAATCGAGCCAAAGCAGAATTCTTTTGACCTACAATTTAATATAGTTTCATAAAGACATAATTTTGATCTATAGTCATGCAACATGCAACTAAAAACCCATTATTACAAAAAAATAATACCTTAAGTACAAATATTTCTTAATAAACTACTATAATATCGTATAATGAAAGTAAGTACTTCATGCTAATACATAATAGCTAATAATATTTTCCTATCTTTAGCAAAATATACGGTAAGTACAATATTTTAAATATTAACCAGTACGTTGCAAATTTCAGGAAACAAAATGCACATCACTACTTCAACCTACTTATATTTTAGATTAAAGCTACTTTTAAAACGTGCAAACAACAACAAAGCATAATTATTTATATAAACTAATATACGTGCTACAAACTATGCATACTACTAATTCTAAATATACAGAGCACCTGTAGATATATACTTATTGTCAAACTGTAAATAAATTCATATAAAAAATTAAAACGAATTCTTCGTAATGTTTTCCCTTAAAGAAATATTTTTAAATTATTACAGTCCAGCAGAAGTTGCATATTTTTTGTTCGTGTTTGCGGTTTCGATATAATGCGCCGGGTATTTCTTTTCACATGGCAAAAATTCTGCACTTTTGTAGCTTGATCATAGTCGCGTTGGACTTCTTGTGCTGGATTTTTTCCCCATTTTTGTTCAACATCAGTTGAAGAGAGTGATTCTAACTGGTTCCTATAATACAATACATTTCTTAATACCACATTTTTTCGGAAATAAAAATAAACTTACTTGTTCGCGTATAGCAAAGTAGCGACTATATGCTTGCAACAACCACCTTCTCCAGCTTTACAAGAACATTTGCAGTCCCATTGTTTTATATCGCCAGGAAAAAATTTAATGGTGACGGTATGAGGCTTATGCTTTATTCCAGAACTTTGCACAACATATGCTACAATGTTCATTTCATCAAGCATTCCACACCGTACCACATGATCAGCCAAAAATACAGCTTCTCCTTCCCTTAAAGGTCTGACTCTTTTGCCAATGTATTGGAATAAATCACTCAATCTCACGGCCATTTGTGTTATATATTTTTTAACTTATAAAAAATAAAATGAAACAGTATCAAAAATTATATTTTATCTCACATAAAATGAAAAATATCGGAAAACAAAACAAATCTGTTGTATATACTTATATGCTCACAATCTTGCTCACAATGACATTTATCACCATTCCGTCGCCATTTTGGAATTTTCGGCGAGACACCTAGCGGCAATGCGCATCCCCTATAAAATCACATTCATTATCAGATTTCTTTTTCATGTAGAATAAGCCTCTCTTGTATTAGGGACAGTATTTATGGCACGACTACGTACATAAGAACTTGTTAAATAATAATAATAATAACCTTTATTGGCAAAGTTCAGCATTAGCTGTTCTTACACTTAACCTTTACAATAAATAAATATGAAATTATACATTTAATTTTGGTATGAACATTGACATGAAGATGGTACAAATACATTATTTATTTACATGGTGAGCCGTACAAGGTTACGAAAACAATCAAAACTATATAGCTATTATATACTTAGCATAGTTAAATGTGAATGAAATAGCTTATTTAGTATGAAATTACAGAATAGAAATGACCATTGCAACTCTAATTAGGATTTATTGCGTGTCCAACAAATGTTTTTTCAGTTCAGCACAGAATGTTTGAAGTGTCAGAGTTTTGAGGTTATCTGGTATTTTGTTATAAACAGTGGTACAATTATAAGTGAACGAGCGCTGAAACAAGGAACTGCGATGTCCAGGAATATGTAATTCAAGATTATTTCGTAGTGATCTATTATGCATATTGGATCTGAATGATATTTTTTTAGAGATGTATGAGGGAATTTTTGATGATATGACACGATGTGTGAAAGATGCAATGTGGTGGATTCTACGGTTTTCCATATTTAGCCATTCTAGTTCCTTTATTAGTGCAGAAGATCTCTCAGATCGAGGTGCCGAATATATGAAACGTGCACAGGTGTTCTGTACCTTCTGTATTCTTTGTTTATCTCGAACTGTTAAACATGGACCGTATATTACGTCACAGTAATTGAATACTGAAAGTACATAGCTATCAGTAAGTATTTTACGATACTTTTGGGATAATATAAAACGAGTCATATATAAATTTTTTAGTGCCAGATATGCTTTTTTAATTAACAAGGTCACATATTCTCTGAAGCGCAACTCAGCATCTATTAACAGTCCTAGGTTTTTTACACTTGATACAATATTAATCTCTATGTTATTAATTTTAACTTCGATCAAGTCATGGTTGAGTAAGCATTGTCGGGTATCTTTTTGACCTAATAGCAGGACAGCAGATTTTTTCTCGTTAATGGTGAAACAGTGGGATCTTGCATATTGAGCTATCTTTTCAAAGTCTTCATTTACATGCATGACAGCTTCTTCATAACTAGTAGCATCAAAAGGTAAGTACAGTTGTGTGTCATCTGCATATATGTGGAGATTTACGTGTTGTATAACCTTACATATATCAAAGGTGTAAATTGAGAAAAATAATGCTCCACACACAGAACCCTGAGCAACACCTGTCCGTATGCAAGATACTCCAAATGTGTCACCATTGATGTTCACACGTTGACGTCTATTAGTGAAATAGCTGGATATTAATTGTAAGCTGCTCGCATCAAACCCTAAGTACTTCAACTTAGCTAACAATAGCTCGTGATTGAGGGAGTCGAATGCCTTGCTAAAATCCAGAAGAACAAGTAGAACTGACTGCTTATTATCAAGATACTGGAATATATCGTCTGTGATTTTTATTAGAGCTGTTGTTGTGCTGTGCCCCGCTCTGAATCCTGCCTGTACTTCAGGTAGTATATTACAATCAGCTAAGTATTTTAAAATTTGTGAATTCATAACTTTTTCTAGGATTTTTGAGAGTGTAGGGAGAATACTAATTGGCCTGAGGTCATTAGGAATTCCAGGATTTTTGCATTTTGGAACTGGTTTGACTATAGCTTCTTTCCATACGTCCGGAAAAATATGATGTGAAATGCACGAGTTTACAATATGTGTTAAATGAGGTAAAACCGAATCTAATATTAATTTAATCATTTTTAAATTAATTCCATCTACACCCATTGCGTCAGATTTTAAAGTTAGCACTATGCGACGTATATCCTCCTCAGACACACATGTGAATGAGAAAATCGAGCTTGAGTACTTGGCATCATTGTAATAATTTATTATTTCTTGTTCAGGTGCTATAGTTGTAACGGCATTAATGAAATGATTATTCACCTCATCTGCATTAAATATAGGAGGTAAAGATATATTATGATGCAGGTTTATGTCAAATTCTTTAAGTGCCTTCCAAATATTTGTTTTGTTGCAATTAATTTTGTGCTCTAAATAAGCTCGCTTTTCCAGTCGTATGGATTTAGTCACCAAGTTCCTTAAGCTTTTGTAGTATTCCCAATAACTCTGCAGTTTTGTTCTCCTGAATCTGGCAAGTGCATTATCTCTATATTTTAAATTTAGTAAGTACGATGCTTTTGAATGGGAGATGCTGGGCAAAGCTAATCATATATGGCAGCAGGTAACTTAAGCACTTTGACCATGTGAAATTTGAAAACAGTGGCCACCATGACACTGACAGCTCGTATTTGTTATGGTTTGGGTTTGATGGCTGATGGGAGCTGATTCGGCCACTTAAAATTGTATAATACATGGAAGTTAAAAGCGATAAAAAAATTGCTTCCTTCGGCGCTCTCATTTCGCAAGCGTGTTAATAATATTACATTGTTTTTACCTTCCGTCACCTTTAGGTAAAGAAGATAGTGTCTTTATTCAAAAAAATCGGTGGTGAGTTTTTAATGATTAAGCACATTTCAGGGTCCCTAGAACACAATTTTACTATGATGTCTCTATGTGTGTGTGACGATAATTATTTCGGCCGCGATAACAAAAAAAAAATACGATTTTTACGTATTTCTCTTCCTTACAATCCATGTGCATACGTGATTAGATTTTGGTTATAATTCGTCAACCGAAAGCCCTCATTTGAAGAGTTTTGACTATATTAAGAAAATTCTGATTCAAAGATGTCAGTATCAAGTGCAATTGACATAGTATGTTTGTATTATAATATTACTGGAAATATATAAACTTTTGTTAGAAACTTTCACTTTCTGTATGGAATTTGTACAAAATACCTAGAACTGACGGAAGGCAATGTACTGGAAATATAGGATCTTTTAGAAGGAACTTTCTGTATTGAATTAGTGTAAAATACGTACAGGTGTCTGCCATAAACGAGCCACCATTGCAAACTTTCTTATTTGAAGATATAGAAAGACGGTTAAATGGACAAAGTTAGGCGATATTATATGAAAAATTTGACGGTGAAAAATGCAAAACAATTGAACATCAAATACGCGACTCATTCAACAAAATAACATTTTTTTTAATGGAATGCTATATTGAAAGTGGTACTATTTATAAGATTTTTTTTGTCTGAATATAAAAGTTCATATCACTATACCTTTAAAATTAAAAAACAAAAGAGTTATTTCAAGTTCAAATTTAAATATTATATTTCTTATTTAAATACAAATATGACAGTTTTGCTATTGGGATATTTCATTACGTAGAGATGGCGCTGTGTACCACCAACGTTAAACCTTCAACAAGGGAGCACATTTGTGGAACTTCCATAAGCGTATCATTGCTGTTAAGAGTTTTTCTTTGATTTTTCTTGTATTTTGACTTTTCTCTCAGTGTAATTATTATTTTAGGTAGAGTATATTGGCTTGTATCCTGTTTTATTAATTGTAGCGGAAAATTAATTTTTATTTTTCATTTTAAATACTTTAGTTAGTAGTTATTAGGTTATGATCACAGTTTTGTTTTTACCTCTCGCTAAGAGAGGTATTGCATTCATGCTAAAAATCGCATATCCAGATTTTATTGAATAAGCACGTTTTAAGGTCCTTACAATCCGATTTTAACATTTTTACGATGATGTCTGTGTGTGTGTGTGTGTGTGTGTGTGTGTGGATGTGTGTGTGTGTGTGTGTGTGTGTGTGTGGGATGTTGGAAGGACGGTTACTCAAAAACTATAAGACTTAAAATTTGTTTAACAACGTATTTCCCAATCGGACATTCCCGGGAAGATCTGAAAAGGTTTTGGTAACAATTGGACAACCGGAAGTAGAAGATTCTTGAAAAAAAATCTTCTAAATATTATTTTTTGAAAATTTTTCTTGATAATATTAAAGAAAAATAAATTCTCTTTCTGATACATAAGGTTTTGGTAACAATTGGACAACCGGAAGTAGAAGATTCTTGAAAAAAAATCTTCTAAATATTATTTTTTGAAATTTTTTCTTGATAATATTAAAGAAAAATAAATTCTCTTTCTGATACATTTAAATATTTTTATACATATTTTATAGATTTAGAGATAAAAGGAATATAATATATAAAATAATGTTGTAATTAATTTTACAACCGAAAGGATGCCATGAAAAATAGTTGATAATTTAAATTATTTGTAACTGACAGATAAATGTCAGTGTCAGAAATAATGAGTAATGAATTAAAAATGTACTTGGAGAATCCCTTAGTTCTTGATCTGTGACTATTATGGAGATGACAAGTCTAGGTTGAAGGACTTAAATTTGTTTCAAACATTATGGGACAATGTACACCAGTACTGTAGACTAGAGTAACTTTGAATTGCGAAAAAGCTATCAAATTCTTCTCAAGTAAGTTGTAAATATTGACAAAATTACACATCGATATAAGAATAATCGGAGTGCAATCTATCCGTCACTTTATTAAAAGGAATTAGTGTTATGTAGATATAACAAGTATGAAAAAATAAAATGTAAAAGAAGATATGTAAGAATAGATGCACAATCCAGATATATACATTTTAGACCGCCCAAAATTAATGTTTTTACTAGAAGAATATGAAGAGAAAGTAAACAAAGTTGTTCGAATTGAAAATTGCTGTTACCAGCCTAATATTTATATATGGTAAACTCTACTTTGTAATTTATTGTAACATAATTTATGGTAAATATCTTTATGTTGAGACATGCTATTATTGAATAATAAAGAAGTTTATACGTCATAGATTTATATGAATATATTATTTGTATTTATAAAAATATTCTTTGCTTTATGCATACAGCCAGGTAAAATATACGGCGAGAGGTTATGTGCTGGCCACATCAGATTTTTTCTTATGGAGAGCACATATTGGATAATATTAGTTTAATTAAGGCTAGGCGCTGACATGCAATTTTCAATAACGCAACTGGTTCGCAACAGTTTGCTCATCCAAAGGTTAAACTGCGCTAACATAAGCAATTAAACCATGAGGTGAGCACGCATGGACCTAAATTGTTTGGTTTCGATATGGATTTTATTTATTTCGGGTCGTTTTATCAATGACGTTTAAATTTTAATCTTCGTTTAAATAAGAAATTTATAGAAGATTTCAAGTTATCAAATAATGTGATCAATACTTATGTATTGCTGTAATTATTTATTATTATTGACTTTATTATCGAATTTATAATTCAATATGTAATTTCAAAAATAATTAATTCAGGATAAATATATATATATATATATATATATATATATATATATATATATATATATATAAGTTATGTAAACGTTATCGACGTTTATTAAAAAAATTTATTTATAAGTTTACAACAAGAAAATTATTTATTCAGATTATAATATAAATGATTATAAATGACACTACAGTCTCTCAACTACAACTGGACTCGACATAAGGTCGAAGCAAGAGTTTTATACTAGTTACATGAGAAAGTAAAGATAAGGTAATATGAGGTTTTGGGAACTTGGTGAGATCAGCAGTTCCTGTGGGAATGGATGATCTAACTCCTCCCTCCTAAGAATTGGGCACCCTCGGTGAGGATTAGCCGAGGTTGCTGGTGGTCGAGGGATGAGGCCCTTGGTTGAAGCTCTATGTCCTGGTTCTGGGATGGACGGTCTCTCCTTTGGAGAAGCCTTTTCCTTGCAAGGACTGTGAAAATAATAATACTAATAATTATTAGTATGACATATAAGATTATTATTGCGTAGTTTGTGTTTTCGACGTCGTAATTTTCTTCAATGTTGTCGAATTTGTTTATGGGTATCTTCAAGTCTTGAATGTTGTCGATGTCGATGCTCATTTTGGGAATTTGGCTTATGTTAAGTTGTATTTGGAAGTCTTCTAGAATAACTGGTTTGCCGTATGTACTGTCTTTAAAATTTAAGCTTTGATTTCTGAACTTTAATTTACACTGATCTTCTTTTATAAGATATATTCCTTGTAAAGTCTTGATTTGGTTAATTTGTTCGCAAGATGCATGGATTTCTTCTGGATGTGGTAGCACGGCCAAGAATTGATTAATTTCTTCTATAATTTCAATATGGTTTTTCTTTAGATTTAATTTCGTATATTCACAATTTTTATTATTATTGTGTAATATAATGTTTCTCTCGCAGGCTTCTTCGTTTACGTTTTCGATTTTATTTGGACACTGGTAGATGGTTCCTTTTGTGCATACGTCATTCAGCGATTTGATATGGCCATCAAGAGTTTTTAAGAAATAAATTTTATTTGGGATAATAGTCACAAATTCAGTTTGATATATTGTGGGTATGGAAATAAGACGGAATAATTGGAAATCTATGTTGTAATTTATAGGGATATCTAGGAAGTACATGATTTTGTTTGAATTTAATTTACAATTGACTTTGATTAGGTTTTCAAATTTTAACATATTGTCGAAGATAGGTTCTAGGGGAAATTCGTTACCGTAGAATTTATAAATATTGTTTAGTTCCAAATAGAGGTCTTTGATTTTTATAATACTGGGGTGCATTACGTGTAATTTGCAAAAGGTTAGAGAATTTTCTACATCTTGTAAGATGCTAAAAATCATACTAAATAAAATATTTAGTTGATTATAGATGTCATGAATGGCCAATTTGTTTAAATGCTGAGTTCCATCGATAACTGTGTGTAGTAACTGCTCAATTTTTGATTTTAGCTCTTGTTCATTCTGTTTTATGGTATCGATAGTTTTATTAAATTGTTCTATCAATTGACGATTGACAGAATATTGATTTTTAACTTGATCGTTTAATTTATGTTGATTTTCCTCCAAATGCCTTAAAATTTTGTTATATCGTTTCTCGTCTTCAGCGTCTAAATTTCCAGTTATTGCCTTTACTACAGAGCCTAATCCATCTATTAATCCTCTTTTACGTCGAGGCTTTTCGTAATTATTAATAATATGGCTAAACTTATCGTCTATCATATTTTGCATATGGAAAATTATTTTATCATGATTAATAGAATCTTCTAAGCTATTGTTATTTACATGAATAGTTTCTTTGAGAAAATTATGTTGTGTTTTTAAATTATTGTATTGATTAAGAATTGGTTGTAGGTCATAGTAGTGTAGGAAAGTATGAGTCGTTTTTTGTACTTTTGCTGGTCCTAGGTCGAGTGTTAAAAGTCCAGTGTTTTGCGTAATGTTTTTTATTTCTAGTCCGTGGGCGTATACGAGCAAGAGGGACCTGGAAGGTTGAAATCTTTGTTAGTGATTTTATTAATTTTTCTAGGTCTTTTTAGGTTTGATAAATGAATTTTTGATTGTTTTTTATTATCCTTGGGATTTGTATGAATTTTAGCGGTTTTCAATTTCTGGTTAATTCTTTTTATATTTTCTTTTTTGAATTTTGCATTCTTTGTTTTATTAACTTTTTGTTTATTGTGCACATACACTGTTTCTGGAATCTGTGGCAAGTCTTCGCGTGTCTCGTTTAATTTTTCAATCAAGTTAGTTTTATTACTTTGTAATTTGGCATTAATATTTTTATAAGCTGCTTTAGTTTTTTCGCGGTGATTTTGAACATAGTCTTGTGTAATTTGTTTTTCGAGTTCAACATCTAAAGGAGAATTTGTTTCGAAATGTCCATTTATTACTTCGATTGGTTTAACACCGGTCGAACTATGATTCGTGTTGTTATATGCTAATATTGCATAGTTCACTTTATTTTCTATTGTTTCGTTTTTGAAGTTATCTTGTAAGTTAAATAGCCGAATATGTTCAATAAGCGTTGAATGGAAGCGTTCCACGAGCCCATTTGAATTTGGATGCTGTGAGCTAATAAAATGAATTTCAATTTTGTGTATTATAAATAATTCTCTTAAAATGTTGTTTTTAAATTCTAACCCGTTATCTGATATGACTAATTTAGGAATGCCATGATGTGAAAAAAATCTAGTTAATTTGTTACATATTTCGATTGCATTTGTAGACTCGACTGAATAAGCTTGAGCGTATTTAGAGAATGCATCGATAATAGTTAGGAATTTGCAGTTTTCTAAGCTTAATGTGTCTACGTGAATTGTTTCGAAGGGTTTACTAGGGGTTGGAGTAATATTATATTTAGTTTTTATTGGGTTTCGTTCATATTTTGATTTTAAACAAATTTCGCACTGGTTTATGTAATCACTAACGTCTTTAATTTGATTGGGCCAATAATATATTTTCTTTATTTGGTTAAGGGTTTCTTGAATACCCCTGTGATTAGTTTTACCCTCATGGTAATTTTTTATGGTTTCAGATATATCAGATTTATTTTCTAAATCTATTAATTTACTAGTGCATTTAACAAAGTTAATCTCGGAATTTTTGAAATATTTTTGCAGAGTTACGCTAAATTTCTCGTAAGTTGGGTGTTCGAAATACAAGTGATATTTTACTTTGGGTGTTATATATTCCTTGATAAAATTAATTATGTCGTTTTCGAAATTATCTTTAGAAATTTGAATTTGGAGTCTCATTTTATCATTGTGCAATGTAGAAATTTTAGGTTTGATAGGGGAGTGTAGGACTTCCGAAAATATGAGTTGATTTTTTCCTATGTTTACGGGACTTTCGATAATAGGTATGCCGGATATAGGATGCTCAGGGTTTGAATGTATTGTTGCGTTAGAGTCGTCTTGGTTGTTATCTTCGTTTCGTGCCTTATCTTCGTCAAGTTCAACGACAAGAGATTCGCTGTCTTTTTGGTTGTTGTTTTCGAATTGTTTGTTAAAATCGTCCATATATTTAAAAAATGTATCAGGGTTTGCGTCATTTGTTTCGTTAGCGTTCATTTCAAGATAGGGTGTGTGATCCGCGGACAGTTTATAAACGGTGATTGTAATGTTTGTATTTTGGAAAATGAATTTTAACATTGATTTTACATCATCCCATTGCAATAAATCTTTACCGCATCCAATTTTGGGGATGTTTAATATTCTTATATTATTCTTTAAACAGAATGATTTTAATTTTAGTAATGTATAGAACATATCTTTGTACGTGGGTTTATCTGCATAACATTCTTTGTTTATCAAATAAATTATAAATCTGTATTTATCTTTTAAATATACCAAATTGTGTAATTTAGGATTTTGTTGTCGTAAGAGGCCTAAATTTTGAAATTTTTCTTTGAATTCTTTAGCTATGCCGGCTGACATTTTTAAGTCTTTACTGACACAGTGTGCCAAACTTTCTTTAGGAGATGCATCGAATAAATTTCCTTCTACTTCGAGGATTTTACATTTACTATCGATAATATCTTTGTTTTCTAAATAATTTTGATA
Organism: Harpalus rufipes; assembly: GCA_951394225.1. Classification (NCBI taxonomy): domain Eukaryota; kingdom Metazoa; phylum Arthropoda; class Insecta; order Coleoptera; family Carabidae; genus Harpalus; species Harpalus rufipes. The sequence continues at coordinate 14,006,322 of OX596287.1, read as the reverse complement.
TTCACTCCAATTTGGTTTGGTTACAAATTTTGAGGAATTCTGGATAGGATTCTCTATGCATGGTGGGTTACGACTTAATGCATCAGCGTTTGTATTCAGTTTACCTTTTTTATAAATGATTTCATAATCATATTCTTCCAATTTTAAGCGCCAGCGCACTAATTTAGAATTTGGTTCCTTAAGAGAGAATAACCATTGTAACGGTTTATGGTCCGTAAAAATTTTGAATTTTCTACCGAATAGGTAATGCCTGAAATATTTAGTTGCCCAAACAATGGCAAGTAGCTCTTTTTCTATGGCTGAATAATTTTGTTCTGTATCGTTAAGCGTTCTACTTGCGTATGAAATAGGTAAATCTGAGCCGATTGGTCCTTGAGATAGTATAGCGCCGATAGCATAGTTGCTAGCATCTGTCGTTAGGTTAAATGGTTTAGTGAAATCAGGATATTGGAGAATTGGTTCGTTAATGAGGAGATTTTTGCACGTATTGAAACATGCAACGTATTCAGGATTTTTAATATTTATTTTGGCTCCCTTTTTGAGACATTTAGTAAAAGGTTTTGTAATTCCTGCCAAATTGTTTATAAATTTTCTGTAATAGCCTAATAAACCCAGGAAGCCTTTTATTTCTGTGGTTGTTTTGGGAATAGGATAGTTTTTAATTGCCAAAATTTTATCGGGGTTAGGCTTTACGCCTTCAGGGGTAACCACATGACCTAAATATGACACTTCTCTCTGTAAAAATTCCGATTTGTCGGTCTGAATTTTTAAATTTGCTGACTTAAGTCTATCAAATACAGCGCGTAGACTTTCAATATGTTCTTGCAGGCTTGTACTGAAGATAATCACGTCGTCTAGATAGACTAAACAGATTTTATTTATTAAATTTCTTAATACATTATCCATGACGCGTTGGAAGGTAGCAGGTGCGTTTTTTAAACCAAATGGCATTCGTACAAATTCGTAATGCCCATTTTCTGTTGAAAAGGCGGTTTTTTGTATATCATCTTTATTCATCTCGATTTGGTGAAAGCCGGAAGCCAAATCTAAGGTGGTGAAATACTGGCATTTGCCGAGTTTATCTAATAGTGAATTTATATTCGGTATGGGATACTTGTCGTCAATGGTTTTCTCATTGAGCCTGCGGTAGTCGATGACCATCCGCCATTTTTTCTTCCCGGACGCGTCTAATTTCTTAGGGACGATCCATACGGGTGAAGACCAAGGTGAATGCGAGGGCCTAATAATTTTTTGTTCCAACATGTTGTCTATTTGATTTGAAACTTCCTGTCTATGAACTTCTGGGTATCTGTAGGTCTTTGTGTATATTGGTAATTCGTCCTTAGTCCGTATACTGTGTTTGATTTCGTTTGTGAATGATAGGGGTTTGTCTTCCGTATGAAATATATTTTCGTATTCTTTAATTAATTTTGAAATTGCTAATTTCTCTTCCGAATTCATGTGATCCGTTCTAATTTGTGATATATCAAAGGGAATCTTTGAATAATTTTCGTCAAAATTTATGTTATTAATTTCGAAATTATCTAATGGTTCAAGTATTATGTCGTTGTTTACAGTATTTATAATTTCCTCCGTTTCATTAGGATTAATTACGGGGTAATGAAAATAATAATTATTAATTTTTGCGATTCCTTCAGGTATTATGAGATTTTTTAATTTTGTTTCCGGAATGAATACTTCTCCATTTTCAATACAGTTTGTATAAAATTTTATAAATTTTTCAGAGTTGGGTTTTAATTTTACGTAGTGTGGACGCGGCTTTAGCTGATGATAGTGAATTCTTATCTCGCATGCCGGTGTTATAATTTTATCGTTTGTTAAGTCAATGATCGCTTCTAATGTTTTCAAATTATCAAGTCCTAACAATACGTCGAATTGATTGTGAAAATCGAAAAGATGATATTTGAGCATAATTTCGGAATTTTTAAATAATTTTGAACAAGGTAAAATTAAACTATAATTTTCTATAGACGTGCCATGTGCTGTGGTGATTTTAAAAGGATCTTGTCGAATTTTTTCATTGTAATATTTTTGAGCGATTTCCGGATTTATAAATGAGCGTGTGCTGCCAGTATCAATAAGGACTTTTAAGTTATTTTCAGGATAAATAATGAATGGCAGTTCACTATTATTATGTGTTAAAGACATTAATTCGAATTGGTCTCCGAGGCTGGTAGTTCTAAAAAATTATTTGTTGCTTGTTCTGTTTCGTACGCGAGAGTTTCTTCGTCGGGTTCGTTTTCATATGTTATTATTACATTGTTACTGTCATTGTACGTCTCGTCGCCATAGACTTCTGTGTTATGAAGTTCTTCAAGCATAAGGTTGGGTGGCTGGGTGTTAGAGTACTGTCTGGATATGAATTGTTGTGGGCGATTGTTGTAGCCTGATGGGCCTGGTCTAAACTGATTGGTAGATTGTCGAGTGCTAATACTCATAGGTACGGGTTTAGGGAAATTTTGGTTGCCATTGGGCCTAAAAACGTTTTGTTTAGTGATTTGGGATTGATTGATTGGTTTTTGATGATATCTAGGTTGTAAATCAGGTCTATATACAGGTGGTGCATATGATTGTCTTATTTGTGGTTGTGGTTGTGATTGTGGATATCTATTATGTGTATTTTGATGAGTGTATTGTTTAGGTTTCTGTGAAGTGTTAGTATGGGTTTTATATGCGCGCGAACAACTCTCTATTTGGAAATCGTTTGTTAGCATTCCTAGCGCAGAGTTCATGTCTGCCGGATTTTTCGTACGCATAAGCGTACCCAGCGGTTCTTTCAGGCCACGCAATAATACGCGGAGTGCGTATTGCCTAAAATATTTGCCTAATATTACGGCTTCAGCTGCCGAATTTTTAAGGGTTAAATAAGATATTTGTAAATTTAAAAGTTCTTGAATTTTATTATAATATTCAAACGGGGATTCGTTGCCTTGTTTAAGTTCGGCTAATTCGATAGCTAACGTGTAGCAATCCCTTTTATCAGAATACGAATTAATGAGAATTTGTTTTATGTCATCCCACCCAGTTAATACGGAACCAGCTAACTGAATGGCCGCATCACCTTTAATTTTGGCAAGAATCGTTGACATCAGATATTCATTCTGAAAGTCATTGAGTTCTTTTTTGTTAAAAAATACAGTTAATAACTTTTCGCAAATTTCAATGAATCTGGGAAGTAATTTTGGATCTCCGTAAAAATCGGGGATCATATCAAGGTAAGCTTTTTCTACCCTTGGAGGAGTGGTGGCAGCAGCAGCAGGGGGATTAATAGACATTGTTTCGTTGATATTTAAACTATTTAATTGTGTTAAAATATTATCTATAGGATTGTTAAGGAGTGAGTTGTAGGAAGCAACTGAATTTGTGTCTGACTCTGAATCTGAATTTGATTGACTGTTATCACTGAAAGACATATAAAGCACTTACAGGATTATCAGCCAGATGTCCATGGGATCGTCTTTGACGTCGTCGTGGACTGGTGTCGACTTCTGCAGCTCTGTATTCAGCAGGGCAGGGCAGCAGGCCTCTTCTTCACGATGTGCACTCGTGGAGCCTCGCGACGATTCTTGTTGAAGTTCGTGATTCCCAATTAATCGTTGAAGCGAAACACGATCTTTTTACCGATTTTTGGTTTTATTGATGTGTTTGGGAATCCTACCGACTGCGCCAGTTATGTAAACGTTATCGACGTTTATTAAAAAAATTTATTTATAAGTTTACAACAAGAAAATTATTTATTCAGATTATAATATAAATGATTATAAATGACACTACAGTCTCTCAACTACAACTGGACTCGACATAAGGTCGAAGCAAGAGTTTTATACTAGTTACATGAGAAAGTAAAGATAAGGTAATATGAGGTTTTGGGAACTTGGTGAGATCAGCAGTTCCTGTGGGAATGGATGATCTAACTTATATATATATATATATATATATATATATATATATATATATATATATATATATATATATATATATATATATATATATATATATATATATATATATACGAGGTGTGTTCAAAAACTATCGCGAATTTTGAATTTTCGCGGGTTACGTATATTCGAATTTCGATCTTTTTGTGGCTTTATGTTGGTACTCATGTCTCTCACTTATGTCGACAAGCTCGGCCATTTTGAATGTTCACTTACTTGTTGACAGCTGCTTTGCTTGCACGTGTTTTGGATCGTCTTCGATTTTTACCTATTGTGCTTATTCGTTAAAAACTGACTATGAATTTTTTGACCAAGACAATATCTTTCTTATCTAAAGGCGACGGAACGTAGAAAAAAATAATTCATTTAAAATTTGTCATTGTCATAAAATGTTTTTATCAAAGAAGTTATTTCATTTCTACTCGTAGAAATGAAATAACTTCTTTGATAAAAACATTTTATGACAATGACAAATTTTAAATGAATTATTTTTTTCTACGTTCCGTCGCCTTTAGATAAGAAAGATATTGTCTTGGTCAAAAAATTCATAGTCAGTTTTTAACGAATAAGCACAATAGGTAAAAATCGAAGACGATCCAAAACACGTGCAAGCAAAGCCGCTGTCAACAAGTAAGTGAACATTCAAAATGGCCGAGCTTGTCGACATAAGTGAGAGACATGAGTACCAACATAAAGCCACAAAAAGATCGAAATTCGAATATACGTAACCCGCGAAAATTCAAAATTCGCGATAGTTTTTGAACACACCTCGTATATATATATATATATATATATATATATATATATATATATATATATATATATATATATATATATACAGGGTGTTTCCTTTAAAACAACCAGCGCTTTTTTGGGCGAACTAATGACTTTAGAGAAAAATGTTATATACAAAAAATTACCAGGAAAAAGGGCTTAATTTATGAGGAATAATAAATAAAAAATTCAACCAGTGCTTCTCAAACGGTACAATAAAATTATATTTTTTTAAATGGTAACCTATATAATTTTTTTATCCATTAGATAGAGAATTTTTTTCTGATTTCAACGATATAAATATGATATGGGGTTGTATAACAATTATTTCGAGAAAAATTATATTAAAAATCAGAAATAATTTTACAATATTGAAGTAGGCTATGCAATAAACAACTATTAATACGACTATTGCCTAGGTTACGATAGTATATTATTTTCTTATATCTAAAATAACTTGTTTTACTAAGAAATTCATAAGTAACAAAACTATCTGTCACCTGTATCATTTGTTTGCATTTGTTTATTGCATAGCCTACTTCAATATTGTAGAATTATTTCTGATTTTTAATATCATTTTTCTCGAAATAATTGTTATACAACCCCATATCATATTTATATCGTTGAAATCAGAAAAAAAATCTCTATCTAATGGACAAAAAATTTATATAGGTTGCCATTTAAAAAAATATAATTTTATTCTACCGTTTGAGAATCACTGGTTGAATTTTTTATTTATTATTCCTCATAAATTAAGCCCTTTTTCCTGGTAATTTTTTGTATATAACATTTTTCTCTAAAGTCATTAGTTCGCCCAAAAAAGCGCTGGTTGTTTTAAAGGAAACACCCTGTATATGTGTATATATATTTAACTTGTTCCATTGTAGGAAACATTTTTTCTTGCGGAGCACCAAAATTAATTATAAATAACTATACTATATGGTGTCAATAACTGTAAAATCTTTTCACTGTGCAACAATGTGGTTGCAAGTGAGCTCAGACGTATTTGAATATACAGGACACAAAGAAATTACACATGGTTTCGCAATTGTTCAGTTTGTGAAAAAACACAATTTTTTAAGTTGGCCAAATTTGCAGTTGCATGTGTGCGCACAGTCATATAAACCCTTGGCAGTCACTCATGCAATCAAACTATTTCGCAACTGAAAATTGCATGTCAGCGCCTAGCCTAATTGTAAATATTAGTTCTATTATCTATTTTCCACTATATAAACTACGTGCGTATGTAAAAACATACGAATGAAATAAAATTGCTCCCTCGTTTTTAGTTCCAAATTATTCCACCTGGTTCGCATGCTTAATGAAATATCCCAATATATTCAAATAAGAAAGTTAGCAATGGTGGCTCGCTTACGGCAGACATTCTGTACATAGAACTGACGGAAGGTAATGTGCTGGCCACATCAGATTTTTTTACTTGTATTTGTCAATACCTTCCAAAAAAAATTAAACATCTACCAGTGGCGTGGCTCGTAATACGAGCACATTTTTCTAATAAAAGCGTTTTATGGAGCACACTCCTCAAGAATACAATATGAAAGTGCGCTCCGTAAAAGCGATTTTGTTATGAAAATGTGCTCGTAGTGCGGGATATTGTTTCTAAATTTAATTAGCTTAACCATAACTACAGTTACAATGGTGGTTGTTTATATTTTTATAAATGTAACAGGATTACACTTTTACTCCCTTGTCATACGAAGGTAACCAAAATTGTGAAGAACATAAACATGGTTTTTTAAAATATTCCAGCAGTTTGTTCAAGCGCGAGCTGTATTACGTGTTCTTGTTTTATTACATAATTTTGGAATGTGTCTTTATTTTGCCGCCATAATCTCACATTGTTTTAATTTGATTCAGTGTTGCTACGGAAACCCGACCTTCGGTTTTCTATCTGTTTTCCATTAAAAATTGTCCCGCATCTCAGTCATTTATATCCACTCCTGTGTTATATTATTTTCCGTAATTAAATGTCATTTTTCTATTTCGGTGCCTTTATATGAGTCTAAACGCACTGCTTATACGTCGTTAAGAAGATCTATAAACACGACGTTAAGATCTATAAACGCGCTGTTTTTGCCGCTATCGAATTTTTAGACCTATAACTCTTACATGTATTTGGCGAAAATTAAAAAGCCAACAATTGTATATTAAATAAAGATAACATTATTATTATTAAAGACTGAGGCCTTAGGCATTTATTTTGACAGCACATTTTATTTCATTTTCCAGATAAACGATACTATAGCTAACTCTAGTAACTTTTAGTTAGGGGGAAGCATCAGAAATTTTGTAAATATTGATGTATTGTATTGAACTTCTCATTCATATTATTATTTTTTTATAAAACACCAGTCCTGAAATTTGAACAACTTGGTTATGATACCATTGAACTTTGTTAATACTATGGTTAATGATATTCCTAATTCGTTTGATTTAATTTATGTATTTTCTGTATTTATATCACTAATGGCCAGTTGCACCAACCCGGCTTAAATTTTAAGCTAGGTTTAAACAAAAAAACTGCAAATCGAAATCTTGACAGCAATATATTATAATTCATTTGACATTTTGTTTCGATGCAATATTGTCAATTTAAGCCAAGTTTAATATTTGAGTTACGTTGGTGCAACCAGCCATAAATATTTATATTTTCTTTTATATCCGTATTACATAACAATGTAACATACGAAGATAGAAATCAAGTTGTAAATCTATTAAATAATTATTTTTTTGATAGTACTGAAGTAAGAAATTCTATTCCATTTGTAAATAATGAAGACGTCACAAATAATATTCAAATAAATGAACACTCCATTTTTTCAACTTTTTCTGTTATTACTATTAATGAACTAAAATCAATATTATTTTCTCAAAAAAATAAGAACAGTCCAGATGATATTAATATGAAATTTTTAAAAGAGTATTTTCCTTTAATAGGTTACCCATTATTAGGCTACATTAATAGATCATTAACTGATGGCATTGTTCCAAATGTTTTAAAAAAATCGATAATCACCCCAATTCAGAAAGTAAAAGGGACTAGGAAAGTAGAGGAATTTAGACCAATTAATATGTTACCAGCCATTGAAAACATATTAGAATTAGTTGTCCAAAATCAAATAATTAATTATTTAGTTAAAAACAACATTATTGTCACAGAGCAGTCGGGTTTTCGTAAAGATCATTCCTGTGAAACAGCATTAAATTATTTGTTAAATGAGTGGAAAATATCACTGGACGAAGGTAAACTTATAACAGCCGTTTTCTTAGATCTAAAAAGATCATTTGAAACTACCGATAGAGACATTTTGATAAAAAAGTTAGAAGCTTACGGTATAAAACACAAGGCACTAAATTGGTTTCGTTCATATTTAAATAACAGAACACAATGTGTGAAATTAAATAATGCAATATCTGATGATATTAATACGAATATAGGAGTATCACAAGGAAGTGTACTAGGACCACTTTTGTTCATTATTTACATCAATGACCTACCAAAAGTTCTAACAGTTTGTAAAATACACCTTTTTGCGGATGATACTCTTATTTATTTGGAAGACAGGGATGAAAATACATTAACAAGTAACATTAACAAAGATCTTAATAACGTAAGTATATGGATGGACAAAAATAAGTTAAAATTGAATGAATCAAAAACTAAAGTAATGATTTTATCCCTGTCACCAAAAATAAATGATATTGAAAATGTAATTAAACTGAATTCATTTGTGCTCGATGTTGTCAGTGAATTTAAATATTTAGGTGTAATAATTGACAATAAACTGAAGTTTATTCGACATGTAGAATACATAAGTAAAAAGATATCAAAAACAATAAGTTACCTCTCAAGAATATCTAGAGACCTGTCAACTTGGAGCACAATTGTTATATATAATACTATTATATTGCCTCATTTTAAATATTGCTCCACTATTCTGTTCATGTGTAATAAAAATGATACAGATAAATTACAAAAATTACAAAACCGTGCCATGAGAGTAATATTAAAGTGTAGTAAATACACTAGTATCAATGTTATGTTACAAACTTTAGAATGGTTTATTATTGAACAAATTGTAATTTACAATGTGCTTGTATTTATATTTAAAATGTTATCCGGTAAACTGCCGAATTATTTAAACAAAAATGTAAAACATGTTTTTGATACACATAATTATGCTACTCGACAAGTTAACCAACTATATGTATCCAGAACTAATAATATGAAAACTTGTAAATCTATCTTTCACAATGGACTATTAATGTATAATAATTTACCCAATAACTTGAAGTCGGTAAAAACTACAAATGAATTCAAATCTAAATTACAATTGTATTTATAGATATTTAACCCATTGAATATAATATATTTTTTGTAACATTTATGTATGTATTAGCTAACGCTATTTAATAAAGTATTATTATTATTATTATTATATATTTGTTGTTGCATTCCTTATGATATTATAGTTGATGTTACTTTTGTAAATGGAACGATTTCTTTTTATTGATTTGAATAATTATTGTTATTTGTGTGCAATAAATTTTAATATGCATGTTGATGATATTTGTAGTATTTTATAAGTGTACTAAACCTGAGACCTGAGCCTAGTATTTTGGTCCAAATCGCAGACCAGTCGCGAGGGAGGCTGATGGGGCAGTAGCCCCAAAGACCGCCCCCCCCCCACGGCCCGGTGCTACCACCATTATATAATTTTTATACTGCTAAAAGCTATTACTTATTATAAATAAAAATATTGTTACGGGTGCAACCGCCAACCGGCACGTTGTTTTATTTTTCCTATTACATAATGTATATTATTACATGTATTTTTATTTATATTTGGTACCCTGAAATTGGTAGTTAATCCTGATGGGAAAGTAAAGATTTATAATATATACAATATTTTGTCGGTTTTTCAACACGTATGTTATAGCCCTATTAAATACTTTATTTTAATATATTACATTTCGTTACATTGTATATTATAATGTATTTGAAAACACTCACAAACATCCAAGCCCCTGGTGGGAATCGGACAAAGGACCCCAGGATCCAAGAGGTGAAGGTCGCTTTGAGCGCTGTCGTAGACACGCCGCCTCAACATGCTCGGCCATCGAGCGGACTAGATTTATTTATTTGTTAAATAATAAAATATTGCAATTGTTTTACAAATTGAAAATATAGTACTGTTTTATTTATCCGAACAATGAGGGGCCCGTTAGTTTGATTTTACCCCAGGGTCCGTAACAGTTTTCCACGGGCCTGACAAATCGGCAATACGTGGGTGGTTTTCAGAAATTTTAAGTTAAAAGTGATTTATTCGTCATAATAAGACAAAGAAGAGCTAGAATTTAATTTTATGAGGAAATAAAACCACTTCAAACATGTAAAAAAAACAGAAAAAAGTTTCAGAAGTAATTATTATTAAAATAAAATACACAGCCAAAAAAGACTTTTTTTTAAATTAATGGCTTATCATCTCATTGAAGTACAGTATGATGATATATTTTAATTAAAAAACATTTTCAAATGTTTACGTAGCAAGAATTTCGAATTATCTTATAAATATGAATGTAGTTATATGTAGATATATTGAATTAAGCATTAACACGACAATGGATAACAAATACCATCACTAATGTTGATTATTTCTACCTCTATCTTATTAGAGCTATTAAAATTATCTCATTACTTGTTACATACGCGAAATGTCATATATATACAGGGTGATTGGTGAGGAAACGGCCATACTCGAGGAACGTGTTCAGGAGATCAAAATAAATAAAAAAAGTCATATAAACATGTGTCCGATTCTTAACCGGTACGGAGATATCACTTAAAAAAATATAATAAAAGCAATACCTCAATGACGAGACAAATCATTTATGTACTATGCTATACAAGTAAAGGAAAATAATTCAATATAGAATATTTTCAAAAATACTACCGCCAACTTCGATGCATTTACTAGCTCGCTTGTGGATCGCACGTGTGGCTCTTTGGAGTGCTCTTTGGTCATTTCTTATAACAGCGGCAGAATTGACGATGCGATCCAATAATTCCTCTCTTGTTTGAACTTTTGTAGCATAAACTAAAGATTTTAGCCACCCCCATAGACAGTAATCGAAAGGAGTGAGGTCCGGAGACCTCGGCAGCCAATTTTGTGGACCTCCTAATAATAATATTAATAATTAATATCTCAGTAACGGTTAAGAATCGGACACATGTTTATATGACATTTTTTGTTTATTTTGATCTCCTGAACACGTTTCTCTAGTATGGCCGATTCCTCACCAATCACCCTGTATATATATATATATATATATATATATATATATATATATATATATATATATATATATATATATATATATATATATATATATATATGTATATATATATATATATATACACACAGGATGTTCCACGACTCGACCGACAAACTTATACCATATATTTCGGGGATCATTATGATCAAAAAATGTTATATGACCTATATGTGAATTCCTCTTTGTTTCGGAGATATCGAAGGAATTAAAAAAAAAATTGAGTTAGCCTTGACGAATTAACGTTTGACAAATAACAGTTTTTATTGACGTGTTTACTATCGTAGTTAATGCTGTATGATTTTTGTACTCTCTTATTAATTTAAGCCATTATACCGCATTTTACTAATGCATAATATGCCGATATGGTTTTCGTGTATGATTTTTGCAATGGAAGTGGACGTGCTGCAGCTGCGGAGTACCTCAGGCGATACCCAGATCGCATTGTTCCTTACAGAAACTTACTTTCACTTTTTGCAAGAAGAATTGCCGAATTACATGGAAGATATTTCTCTGGAAGCTCGTCGTGGCATATGATTCCAGCAAGATGGGGCACCACCACATTTTGGGAGACAAGTGACGGTGTTTCTTAATGAAAATTTTCCGGAAAGATGGATAGGACAAGGTGGTCCTTTACATTGGCCAGCTCGGTCACCTGACTTGTCACCTTTAGATTTTTTTCTGTGTCCTCAAATCTCGTGTGTATAGTAATGGTAAACACGGGAAGAGTTGACTGACCGTATAGTTGAAGCTACTAATTCCCTAAAGAATGAATTGGCAGTAATTAACTGGCAACATTCTATGACTCGAAGGATAAATGTATGTTTAGAAAATGGCGGTTCTCATTTTGAACAGTTGCTGTAATTTTGTGTTAATTAGCTATCCATTGATGAATAAATTTTCTTTTATCATTTTTTTTAATTTCTTCGATATTTCCGAAACAAAGAAGAATTCACCTATAGGTCATATAACATTTTTTGATCGGAATGATCCCCGGAATATATGGTATAAGTTTGTCGGTCGAGTCGCGGAACACCCTGTATATATATATATATATATATATATATATATATATATATATATATATATATATATATATATATATACAGGGTGATTGGTGAGGAATCTCAAATACAGAATACAACTTTCTTTTCTCCAAGGCCTATGATAGGATCAATTATTTATTTATTTAATTTATTTATTAATAATCTGACCAACAGGGTTCAAGTTCCGAATTATAGGTTGATCATACATAACTTAAATATTAAAGACATATATTATATATATATATATATATATATATATATATATATATATATATATATATATATATATATATATATATGTATTGTTATTTTTAACTAAATGATTTCCGTGGAAATTTTGATACATCTGTACCGAAAATTATTGGAAAAGAAATTTCGGATGGACAACTTAAATTACCCATAGATAAAACCGTGATTCACTCTAATGATAGATTAATACTTTCAAATTGTTTTGTGTTCACCTAGAAGAAGTTGTATCCTAGTGAAACTAGACGTAACTTTGTAATTTTTATTATTAATATTGCAGATGGGTGAACCCTTGCTCCACCCATAGCTCTCATATACGAATAAAAAAATTCTAATCCCTTATATCTTGATTTAATCCATATGTTAATGATTTAATATTAAATTTATAATTTAAGTCATTGTACAAGAAAATTAATGATTTATTATAAATTAATATCCCATTTTGAAAAGGTAATTTGTGCACTCATAGTCTCATATTATCGATTACATTTTTAACAATATTTAATAAATTTACTTGTGAATCAAAATTTATCCCAGAAGCATTTACACCACTATGTCATTCATTATCTTTATTAACTCGTTAGTTACTAGTTTTTTTTTCCAATTTTCCGTAATGATACCTTTTATACCAGAATATTCAAGAGCATTCTGTCTGCTGCCTAATGTAACAAGTAGTGACCAAATAAGAGATAGAATATACTGTATAATTATTAAGGAATAATAAGATCGCTGGGTTTTGTAAAAATAAAAGACTCGATATTTAATAAAACTATATATGTATTAAACTAGGTAACAGCTAGGCTACCATCTGTCGGTTGGACCGACAAATGATATAAAGTAAACTAATTTTAGGGATGGGGGAGGTTACCCCCACTACAGCCAAACCAATCTTCCTTGGTTCGAATTACCTTAGTTGTAGTAATGCTGTATTAGTAGTTTAATATTAATATTGTTTCATTATATCTTTACGAAAATATGGATTTTGAATGGGAAAGATACATTAGAAATAAGAGGCACAATAATTTTACATATGTACATTATATGTATAAGTTAATTAATTATTCGGAAATGGTGCTATGGTACCTCGTAGATTTAATTTGTGGAAGAGTGCTGTCTTTCCGCCTACTGGAGGCAATAAAGTAAAGGAGATTTGGATCACCAAAACTTAAATTTCTTTAAATTTTATTTGGACGTTTCGGGAGTTGGTCAACTCCCATCATCAGCATACAGTGAAAAATTTTTTTTACAATAATGACATTATAACGTTACAAGATTAAATTTGAAAACAATTTTTCAAACAAAATATCTAAAGTCTAGGCCGACTTCGCATTTCAAGATCCTCAATTGAAGAACCGGGAACATCACCTCCGAACTAGAACAACCACGTGTGATGCGTAATTAATTATTGTTTAAATGCATGTTTGCATATTTATATGGTTCGTTTAACTCTGCGTGTTTTCATAAGAAAATTTGTATCATGTATATTTTTATTTATAATAATATTTACTACTACATGAGATGCAGGGGCGGATCGAGGTTTTTCGGGGCCCAGGGCTTGAAGTACAAGGAGGGCCCCATTTTTGTTAGATTAAAAAAATTAAAATTGGGGATTAAAATTCAGTTGAAATATATTTATTTATGAACTGCTGTTGAATGACAAACATTAAATAAAGAAATATTATTAACAAAAACGTATAAACAAACATTTTTTTTTCATAAAATACAATAAATATACTATCACGCCATTTACCCATAGGTGGGTGCTGGGAGTGGCATTCTGCCAATTTTTAATTAAAATTTCTTTTTTCTACATTTTTTATTTGCATCTAATTTTTTATTTACTTCGTTGATTCTTTCCAAAATTTCTTCCCAAAATACTATTGAAATAGCATTTTCCAGTGATTAATTTAGAATATATATATATTTTGCATCTCTCTTCATTGCATCAATAGTGAAATAAAGTGTAAAGTACGGATTACTGAAGGTTAAAACTTACGAGGCGGATGGCAAGTCGCTTGTAAATCAGGTTGATTTGCCAACTTGAAGCGGCGGCCGCTTGACTGATGTGTTTACACTACAGTCCTATTATGATAGTTCAAGTCTGCCGCCGACTCGTCAAAATACTGCCTAGTGTGTTCCTAGCTGAAATGTTGATTGCCGACAAAGCGACAAAGCCAACAAGGAAAACCTGCTCAGCGTCGCTGCGTAATTTCGATGCATGTACATACTCACCTTACAATAATTACAATTATGTTACAGTGATTAAAATAAAATAAATAATTCTATAAAAAAATTATCATTATTATTTTACTTTTAATATTAACTAGGAGTATTTTTTACTATCCGATAAATGCTCATTGTTAGTAAAAAAGTATGATAATAATGATAATAATTCAATTTTTGTGGGTCCTTTGACTCTTGGGGGCCCACATATATAGATCCGCCCCTGACGAGATGCAACGCACATGAAACACTAATGAATGATATTTTAGACATAATAATCGCCAGGATTCTAGAATACCTACCCCCCTAGAAATTCGATTTTTCTTTGGTTTCAATGTCTTCTTTTAGCTAAATTAAAACAAAGAAACACAAAATTAGAGCGCGGTAACAGGTATTTATATCAGGGACCTAAAACTGAACCCGAACCTGAACCGAAAACCCAAATTTTTGATCAACCTGAACCCGAACCGAACCGAACCTTTATTTACCAAAGTCAATAACGCTGAACCGAATTTAAGCCGTTTTTAAATTCAGATTCGGTTCAGAGGTCAGTTAAATATGCAATCAAAAATAAATTTTTAGCATGATTTTAATATTAATAAATGTAATCATCTTTGTGTTTGTAATCATTTATGCTGTAAACCGAAATTCGAACCCGAGCCCAAAATCAGTGAACCGTTATAATTTTTATTTGGTTGAACCGAAACTGAATCTGAATCGACATTTATTTCCTGAACCTGAACCGAACCTAAACCGGAAATACATTTCGATTCAGATCCCTGATTCGTTGTTTTTTTTTGCAAAAATAAAGTCAGATTTGACCTATAATGCTGTACTTATAAAAAATATGACTTCTTCGCTTAAAATTTTTCGAAAATACGGAAATCAATTTGAGGAAATTCGGGTATATAACGTAATATAAATAGATATGTTATCTCTGTTCGGGCTGCTTGCATTTCGCGATGAAGTGATTATTAGTTTTTATACTATATTTATGAAAAATGTTACTTTTTCGCTTGCAAATTTTCAAAAAATACTTTACTGTAAAGGTAACCTAACGCACAGAACTCAATTTGACGAAACTCGGATGGTTACATTCATTTTATAAAAACTTAACCCTACTTTTTTTTCAAAAAAAAATGCCAGAATCACTATAAATATTGCTTTCCGCCCCCTAATTTTTGAGGAATTTAGTGTTTAATAACGGAGATAATTGCTGGTTCATTCTCGCGTGATCACCCTGTATATAACCATCAAAATAAAATTCTTGAGGGGGTGGATATTCTAAACTTTAGTCCAATATTCTTACTCTATTTTGTAGTTACTATCATTGTGCGCAAAAAGAAATTTTATATGCCGTGGCACAATTAAAGTTGGCGGTGATGGGGAAGTCATTGTCTTACAACCACATAACGGCCACGGTCATGTGGATGACGTTCGGAGTCGGCCCAAGAACATTTTATTTCGACGTGCACTCCAAGAGCGCACTTCGCTGAAAATTATTTTTGACGAAGAAGCTGCTCTGTTAGTTTGTGTTTTATTTACTTGTAGACAGGATTAACTAATATTAACTCTTTAGAGATCCCGAGGCTGGACAAGCATATACTTTTGCGACAGCGCAAAGTACAATGATGAAGGCCAGACGTCGGCACAACCCTGCAATACCGGGATCTCTGCGAGAATTAGGTGCGCTCCTAGAGAACACTGAATTCCAGGGGATTTTTTTTTGTTCTCTGGACAATAATATAGAGGAGTTTTATCGTGGCGCGATAGAAGATGACATCGGCTTCTGTCTTTTCTTTGCGTCGCAAAGGTTATTAGACACAGCAGTTGCGGGGGTTGAAGAGATGCACATTGACGGCACATTTAAATGTGTACCTGCTGTACCACCGGCGCATCAACTATTAACTCCATGTAAACAAAGTAAATGTTCTACAGTTTTTGTTAATTATATACGTAGTTTGAATTGGAAACATGCGGGAATTGTTAAAATCATGTAAACAAAAATGACTAGGTAGTTAGTTTTTGTAACATTCGGTAGCCATTTTATCATAATGATATAATTGTTTATTTATTATCTATCTACTCGTCTATCTATTTATTATTTATATTTGTGTCACAGTTTTTGTTTGATTTTAAACGCCAAAAGTATAATAATATAAATACTCTGTTCCACTTAACCAATTCAGAAGATGGCGCTCACATCGTTGCCAGCTTTACGCTGACGAAAATAAAAATGCCAGTATTCAACTGACATTTTATTAAAATATTAAAAAGGTAGCATAATATCATCGAAACTTTGTATATTCTAATTAGTAAGTATGAAATATAAAGTATTATCTACCTGCTTTTCAAATCAGATAAAGATGATACTTGCCATTGCGCATAAAATGACACAAGATGTCACATGTCATGTACAGTGACACAAGCCTAAGATTACATTGCGTAAACTTGGTTCCAATTTCAGCCAATCAAATTTCAAAACTATGCCCTATTCTCTACAATACTGAATTGGTAAGGTGATACACGGTATAGTTTATTTAAATCTAAAATAGTTCCGTGATATCGCGTCGAACTGTGGAACTCGGAACTAGGGTTCGGATCCCATAGCCTGAAAACTTGTCACCTCGCTTTCACCACATTAAATTTACTGCTCTATACGCGTATAAATATATCATTTATTAAGATCTGCTTAGCAGAGAGCCACACCCAAAATTGGGTAAACGGCGTGATGATATAGTTATTTTTATTTTTTTAATATAAATATAATACTAATAATAATATAACTATAACATCACGGTATATTACCTATTGCTGGGTGTGCCACTCTGCTTTGTACGCAGATATCGATCATGATTATGACATATTCGTACCGTGCGAGCGTTTACCGGGCGTCATCTCACGGGCACTCATTTCTGGCGTAGAGAGTGCAAAGCAGGAGTTACTTTTGTGCCATTTAAAATTCGAGATAATTTTGGCGTAGGCTGGGATCGAATCCGGTTCCCCAGATAGTATATTATGCATATATCAAGAACATAAAATATGGAATTAATTAAAAAGCTTCGATACATGTTATTTTATAAAGGTTCGGTTTTGTTTCAGACAATACCGATAGCCTACGTGTTGATGGGAAATAGAAGAATGGCAACATACATCGCCGTGTTTCGCCATCTTCGTGAACTTGCTCCCACATTAGAACCGCTCATCGTAATGAGTGATTACGAAAGAGCTCTAAGAGGAGCTATTCATGTGGTGTTCCCCAACGCAAACATAGTGGGATGTCACTTTCACTTCGCAAGTGTAATTAATAACAATAATAATACACATACACACAGACATCATCGTGCAAATGTTAAAATTGGATTGTACGGACCTTAAAACGTGGTCATTTACCAAAATATCGAAATAGCGATTTTTAACACGATCCCTATACCTACTTTAGCAAGAGTAGCGGGAGGCAAAAATAGATGTGATTAAATATATTCAATCACTATGGCCAATTCCACTAATAAAACAAAAAAATTAAACAGAGTTACATGTTATATAAAATAGTTTATAATGTTTACAAAAAAGAAAATACTTTTGTAATAACTGGCCGTAACATCATTCTTAGTGAAAAGTGCATAAGAGCACAACTATGGCCCGTTATTTTTCTGAAAACCATAATATAATGATTTTATCATTAGGTTCACTAAAATAATAAATTTTATTATTTTAGGCGGTTTGGAAGATGGCTCCGAGACTTGGATTGGTGCTTGAAATCCACAACAATGAAGAGGCGCGAAAGGTCATTAAAATGTAAATGGCATTACCTCTTTTGCCGGCCGACAATATTCAGGAGGGCCTGGGCCTTGTACGAGTTTGGTGCCAGGATCGGCAGTTGGGTTTTGCCAACATGTTTGTGTATATGGAAAGGTATTTTTTTAATTATGAATCAAACCAACAGGGACAGTTGTGTAATACAAAGTTATTATTTACAAATCAGGGACTTGAACCGCAAAAATAACGGTCCAGTTTTGGTTCGTGGTTCAACTTATGTTTTTGGTTCGATTTTTTTCTTAAGAATCATTTGGGGTAGTTACCGTTTGTTAAAATTTACTGAAATTCTTATTTTTTACAATATATGACAATAACTGTAATAAAATTCGCCATTTATTATGTAAATATTGCAAAAAAGTTATTTAAAATATTACATGATTCAAATCGACCTCTTCTCTGTGACGTCACGCTTACATACTCAAAGCTGCAAATGTCGCTAGTATGTCCGGTATTTTCAGTATTTTTTTCTCATTTAACAACAAAAATTATGCAAAATAAAAAAAAGGAAAATTTAAATTTAAAAATATTTGCTTCTAGAAAAGAAATCAAAAAAGACGAAACTACCCCATTGGTGTTCAATTAAATTAGAAAAACATGCAAATTATACAATGTAACATAAATTAATTGAACATTTTTCTTGTTATTAACACATTGAGTGCCATGGGGTACATACCGTGTCCCCCAATTTGCACACAACTTGAGATGAGTTGTGGCCTTGGGGGACATACAATATCCGACAGGACCAAATTTAGTTGGAGCCAAATTGGACAGCGCCTATGCGCCACATCAATTCAGTTCTTACGGGAGCCGGTGGCAGACAACTTTGACAATGTAGTAGTATACTTGGCCTGGGTGTTCGACACGTTTGTGGGTTTTTTTTTGTGGGTAAAATGAAAAATCGTTTACTCACTTAAAACTTTATTTTATATAAGTTTTGATGAGTGAGTGTCAAAGAAACATTCTAAACAATAATATTTTGTGCAACTACTGCACTTATACTTCGTTTTAGATGCTTTATTTTTTGCAACGGCTCGTCCGGAAACAGCTGCAACATGGGCATAACATTGGTCTCTATGCAGATTTTCATGTTTGTGGCCGTGGGGGACAAACGCTGTCCGACAAAAAAAAAGCTCAAATTTACTATTTGTGATATTTTTTTGGAGAAAAAAAATATCGTGTTATAATATTACGACAATAACCTTTCAAAATCGTGAAAAAAAAATGATGGCCACAAGGGATCGCTATATCGATATTCCATGGTGGCTCTCAATGTGTTAAATTAACAATACAAAACACAATAAAATTAACAAAAGTACAATAGCGAGCTCTCAGTGAAACAATGTCTAATAAAGAATTAGAAATCCAGTCGCCATGTCAAAATTTCAGCATCTGAATCAACCTCTCGGTCATTTTTCAGATGCTGGTGGAGCCCAATTAGTAACCACAGTGGGTTTTGCTCGTTATTGAAGCTCATCAGTGTGGTGTAACAATAATATTAGTTGCAAACTAGCCACCCGCTAAATCGGCGAAATCATCCGAACCAATGTTAAAATAGGATCATTGACTCGCTTTATTAAAGCGGATAATTATTAGCTGTTGCGTTATTGCTCTCACTCTTTAACTATTATAGGAAAAAGTTAATGTTCCATTAAAGGCCCACTTTACATACAGTGATTAATTAGAAGAATTTCTAGTGTGACATTGTATAAAGCATGATTCAATGGCGTGATATATTTAAATATAGGCTTGAGGGGTCAGACGGCCAAATTTTGCAAGTTAGCAAAAATGCCCAGCTAAGACTCTGACCAAACGCTGAGAGGCAGTTAGCAGGCAGCACTTTCCGAGATCACTTCGCTTTAACTTTGTCATATTCGCCCCACGTAATTGTATAACTTCAATATATAATTTAATTAAATCTAACTGGCGTTAGAATTATTAAATTAAATCCCGAACACCCGGTGAAGTGTTGTGAAGTGGAATCCACGAGGTTCCAGCCAATCAGCCCAGCAATTCCGTGACGTACGTCTGGTACGGGGTAAGTACCCTTACTCCACATTTCGCCTGCTCCCATTTCGGTCCAATCTGTCCGCAAACGCAATAGGTGGTTTCTCAACCTTTCGCTAACCACCGGAACAGGTTGTAATAATCCTCCGCTTCCCTTAGGCTACTTTGAGAAGTCCAGCCTAATTTACGAACCTGTTACATTGGCTAATAGACAGTAGGGTATTATTTACGCCCTGTTACATTGGCGCAGAGTCGGTAGGATTATTGCCAATCTGTTACATTGGCGGCAGTCTGTAGAATTATCGTTGAGTCGGTAGTATTATTTTGTCGTATGCTAAATTTAGCGACTAACGGTAAATTGGTCATTGTTTCGCGTATGTAATAAAAATTTGTTACATATTTGTGTTTGGCGCAGTCTTTTAAAAAATGTGACCATCCAAAAAGGACCATAAATTTCGCTTAGTTTCGTAAATTAAAAACGCAACAACATGCCAGACATAACGGACGTCACTGTCACCCTTACGACAACAACAACCACCACGACACACGTTAGTAATATTAATGCGACTAGTGTCGTAACTGTAACTACTACCCCTACGCAAATAACAACACCAAACGTAACTGCTAGTTCATTCCCGTTTTGGTAATATCCATTCTTTTGGACAAACCCCGCAACAACCCTTCCTAATGCTTCTTCGAATGCTTATACACCGCTTTTTGTTGGTGCACCCGGTGCACAACACGAGAATATGACAACGAACGCACCCCAAGACCAGCAGAGTTTATCTCCGCACGCTAAACCAGATACGTGTATTCTGGACGCTCTAAAATATTTAGATACATATTCTGGTGGAAATGATCTAGAATGTTTTTTCGATAATGTAGCAACAATTACGGACGCTTTACAACTAAGTGACGCGCAAGTAGTAAACGTAATTAAATTAAGATTAAAGGGCAAAGCACAAGAAATGCTATACGCGCTACCCTCATCCAAGAAACCAAAAAAAACCCTCGAAATGAGAAATTGGCTACGAGCCATGTTTGTGAAACGTCCGGAAAAAGCGACGGACGAACACGATTTCCAAAAATTGTTTAGAAAAAAAGACGAATCATTACGTTCATTCGCCTTACGATTAGATATAGAGGCAGAAAAAATCTACCCTAGCGCGAATCTAAAAGGGGCAGATGCCTATCGCAACCAGGTCAAACGTGATATGTTGACAGTAAAACAGTTTTTTGAGGGATTGGAGACGCGGTTAGCCAACGAAATTTGTCGATATAAAAATTTCGAGACTATGGAAGAAGCCCTTCCATACGCAGAAGAATGTGAGAAAGTTTTAGGGCGGCTTTTTAGAGAAACACGCGCTGATGCAGCAAAAAATCCATTCACACGGTGAATGCGTCGCAAATGCAAAACACCGCCCCGAATAAACAAGCTGGTGCTTCATATCATAAACAGAGTTATCATAAAGATTATTCACGCAATGACGACACAATAAACAAACCTTTGAGAAATAAGGACGCGCAATTGCATTATCGGAAGAATAAAGAAACCATTCATACGCCCACACCCGAGTCAGTTCATGAGAAACAAATGCCCTTCAAATCGTCCGCTAAACGTTATCCAAAAATGCAAGGACGATGTTACAATTGCGGTGATAGAAATCACTTATTAAAACAGTGTAAAAAGCCTAAGCAGGACTTTTGTTATTCGTGTGTTACGGCCGGACATCGCGCAAATACTGAAAAATGTCCTTTAAACTCGCGCGCTGTCTCCAAGCCGACGCGAAACGGAACAACATGACAAAATTATGTAGTGTCGCACGGAATCAACGTAGGAGATAAAGTTTTACTTTTCGACTAAGCCAGTAAAGTTGGAATAACTGCAAAATTAGCAAAAAAAAAAGTGAACAGGTCCGTATCGTATCACTGAATTAAGTGATCAAAACGCAGTAATTAAAGAAATTTTTGGAAAAAAGGAACAAAAAGTACATATAGACCGGCTTAAATTTTGTATTCCCGAAGTCGAACAAATTTTCGAAAAACAAATTGAAATTAGAAATAAAGCAGACGATCTCAATGTAGCGCCCTTTATAATTCCTGGATCCCAAGATCACGCAAATCCTGTCCTAGAACGTGATTCTAACTTTCCTATCTCCGAACCCGTGCCAGACAATCAGCGCACCGTCATTCTGGACGCTGACGACACTCCAGACCCTGGAGACGCTGAAGACACAACCACGTCTTCCCCGCAGCCCTCACATGTCGTGAGAGCACCAACACCGCCAGCTGTGACGTCACCAGCTATGACAACACCACCAACGTCATCACGACACCATACCCGAAGCCAAGGTCCTGTGGCTGAACAGCCATGGATCTACCGCGGACGCATTTAACATGCGTCATGTTCCTAAGGATGGCCACCATCCTGGCCATCGCCAACACCAACATCGTGAAGACGAAGGCACCAAATACCTCGCGAGTGTGTGAGTGTGAAATAGTGTCTTAATCATTTCAATAATTCGTTTGTGGAAAATAAAACAGTGCAGTGATTTACAAAAGCAGAGTAATCATGTGCATGTGTTTTGTGCTACGTGTCCACAACAAAAATAAGTCAACACCATAGTGGTATAGCCTCCCTTGTTAGTGAGTGGTTGGTTTTAGCCATATGTACATTGATTTGACAAACGCAAACAAGTGAACCAGCATTGGTTATCAACACCTTGACCATACTTCGTTGAGTTGAAAACACTATACATATGGAATGTGTATTTCGGCTGACTGGACAGAAAGAAGTCCACGCACCTCAACGTTTGTTTAGATTGAGCTAATCTAAATAGTACAGATAAGGACAACTCTGTGTTTATGTTCATGAATCTTAATTGAACAGAGTTGTACTTCGGATTTATTCGTTTGAATTTAGTTTAATTTAGTTTAGATTTTTTTGAGAATACGAATTTAAACTTCTCTGGAAGATTAAGTTCGTATCTAAACGGGTGGGTGATGTGACATTGTGTAAAGCATGATTCAATGGCGTGATATATTTAAATATAGGCTTGAGGGGTCAGACGGCCAAATTTTGTAAGTTAGCAAAAATGCCCAGCTAAGACTCTGACCAAACGCTGAGAGGCAGTTAGCAGGCAGCACTTTCCGAGATCACTTCGCTTTAACCTTGTCATATTCGCCCCACGTAATTGTATAAGTGTTTTTGTGTATATTCATATCTTGTAACCGTTCTTAACTTCAATATATAATTTAATTAAATCTAACTGGCGTTAGAATTACTAAATTAAATCCCGAACACCCAGTGAAGTGTTGTGAAGTGGAATCCACGAGGTTCCAGCCAATCAGCCCAGCAGTTCCGTGACGTACGTCTGGTACGGGGTAAGTACCCTTACTCCACATTTCGCCTGCCCCATTTCGGTCCAATCTGTCCGCAAACGCAATAGGTGGTTTCTCAACCTTTCGCTAACCACCGGAACAGGTTGTAATAATCCTCCCCTTCCCTTAGGCTACTTTGAGAAGTCCAGCCTAATTTACGAACCTGTTACATTGGCTAATAGACAGTGGGGTATTATTTACGCCCTGTTACATTGGCGCAGAGTCGGTAGGATTATTGCCAATCTGTTACACTAGTAAAAAAATATTTGAAATTTTGAATTATAATATTTAAAACTAATTTATATTTGACAGATTTTGGATGCAGACGATAAGACCTGAAGGGATCTGTGTGCATGGGTTACCACGGCGTACCAATAATCACGTAGAAGCCTTCAATAAGGTTTTATTATTGAAGATGGGTCTACATCCGAATGTGTTCGTGTTCGTGGGTAATTAAAACCATTTTTTTCATTTATTTTTTACATAATTTTTATATTTCAAGCTAATTAAATACTTATTTTATATAAATAAAAATGTACGGTTATACAGCATTTTTAAAAAAAGGTCATAAACTTTAACAGCATACAATGAGAAATAAGTTCAAAACTCTTAATAAATGATTCGTATCCAAGACATCTCTTCTTATATTAAATGATATTTACTAAACGGTTCGTTTGCGTATCTGTTTATTAAGACTTTTCAACTTATTTCTTGTTGCCCTACATGCTCTTAAAGTTTATGACCTTTCTTTAAACATCAGTATGTGTATTACATTGGAATAAGAATACGAGTCTTGCGCTAAAAGAATTGGCCTACATCTATTTATTATATTTTATCGTATAAAATTACTAAATTTAATGCCTGATTTTTTTCTCTGTGTCTAGTCGCGAATTTGGGGACTTGGGTTCGATCCCGATGGACTCCAAAACATTTCGAATTTTAATGCTCGTTTTAATGGGCACGAAAGTGACCCCTGTGATGTACTCGCCACGCCGTGAGGTGTCGCCTGATAAACGTCTACACGGTACGAATATGTCATCATAATCATTACCGATATCTGCGTACAAAGCATAACCAACAACGTGTAATATGCCGTAATATTTTTTTTCTTCTATTATATAATTTATTATTTACACTATCTCAATTATTATATGTAAACTTACTTTTGTGTTATTAGAATTAATTTATTGCTTAAATAAAGCGCTATATTATCATTAATAAATATATGTATAGTTGCTTTGTAACTTAAAAAAAGGAAGTAGGTCAATTTTTTTGGCGCAGGGCTCAATCATGGGGGCATGCATCAATTTATTTTTAAAAACACATTATAGTTGTGAGATGCAGATAGAAACAATTTTCAGTGGATTAATTTTGTTTCATCTGAAAAACATTATTTTGGATTGAAAATGATATATATTAGTTTTCTTTTCAGAAAAGCTAATACAGCTTAATTCGGTGGCTTATAATAATTTGAAGGCCTTGCAGCAAGGGCGCAGAATTTCTCGGTCAACTGCCATTTGGCCAATGACATTAGACTCCCTGATGCTCAACGACATTTGGCAGAAGGTATCCACATTATTATCCATTTTTTGGAAATAGTGGCCCATGCTGTGGAGAATGTAGAGCGAGATTTGTACGAAGTAATATTTCTTATATGTTATATACATATAGCATTTAAATTTTACTAATAATAATGGGTGGTACCATGAATGGTGATTAGGAGATGACGAGGAAGGAGATTATTAGCAGTGTTTTAACTCTGTCAATCGTTTATGGTTTATCTTAGAGAAAAATACTTCAAATTAAAGTTGCGTACAATTATTTTTTTATAACTGTTCTTTGAAGTTTTTTTCTCTAAAATAAACCATAAACGATTGAAAAACATTGCTAGTCATCTCCTCCCTAGTCATCTCGTAATCACTAGTCATGTACCACTCAATATTTTTTGCACGATCTGTTTATTTTTAAATGTTTACTGATAGGGTTTCCAAGGAAATAGGTTTATTTACAAATTACTGCACGATAAGTGCTGTGGATCACATCAGTAAGTCAATAAAAACAACGATCAAAGCTTACTTTAAAAATGATAACTATTTTTTTTAATAGTCTAACCAAGTACGGATCGTCGCGCCACTCTCGTATTTTTTTAACACTAGCGTGGGTATAAATTTAAATAACAGTTCGTAAACACGCGTAAAACAGAGCGATGATGCAATCCCCGACGACGGAATAACCCATGCAGGTTGAAACATATTAATTACGCCGTGACCTAATTCTTTTGTACTCAGTATCGCTGTGGCGCCGGAGAATTCTAGAAGGACACTGGGCTGTATAAATACCGTCTGAATGACAGCGGAGAAATAGTTTGATATATACAAGCAACGAGCAATGAACTTGGTGATATAAATAAACAGTCTACAAGTTGGTAATAGAAATAAATGTAGTTATATAAAATAAGTGTAGTGATATAAATATTGTATTGATAAATAATCGTAGTGTTTAAGCATTTAATAATATTCTTAGTGTTTATAATTATTTAGTCATAGTGTTAGTTGTGTTTATAATTATTTAATCATAGTGTTAGTTGTTTTTATTATCTTTTAATATTTATCCTCATTATTTATTGTTTAATAAACGTATTATTTTAATCAATAATATCTCACTTATTTTTACACTTCACCCATATAAATAAAGGGTTACAATTGGTGTCAGGTGTGGGGTTGTTAATAAACTGTGAAGTGTAAATTAAAATAAATCAAATGGCGACTAAACAATTAAAATTAAGTGAATTGAAAGTAGGTGATCTCAAGAAAGAACTGGAAGAACGGGAAGTGGAAACAACAGGAAGGGAGTCAACACTTCAAGAAAGACTGTGGCAGGCATTAGCCGATGCTGGTGAAAATCCTGAAGATTACGTATTCGAAATTCCGAGTGACGTATCCGTCATTGGTAAACAGATACAACAAAGTTTAGAACTAAAATTAGAAGAGAGTTCTAGAACGGCAGAAGAAAATTGTAGAACATTAGAAAATAAATTAGAAGAAAATTCTCGAACATTAAAAGAATTGACAGTAACAAAAATTGGAGGGGAGTTCTAGAAAAGGAGAAGAACATTAGAACAAAAATTAGAAGAAAATTCTAGAACATTAGAACAAAAGTTAGAGGCTAATTCTAGAAGTTTAGAAGAAAAATTAGAAGAAAATTCTAGAACTTTAGAAGAAAAATTAGAAGAAAATTTAAAAAAACCGAAGAAGACCTGAAGAATTTAAAAGATGAGTATGACAAGAAGATTGAAAAAATATAACAAAAGTTCATTAAAATGACATTGTCGTCAATTTCGAATTCCGAAGTTGCTAAGCCAAGTCTAATAGAAGGAAGAAAGGTAGTAAAACCTGATACTACTTAAAAAATGCACATAAAAACACCGGAATTTGATGAGAAGTCTTCGTGGCCGAATTATTTAAAACAATTTGAAGCGGCCGCAAAAGCAAATAATTGGACGTCCGAGGAGAAGGCTACGGCGTTTACTGTCTCGTTGCGCGGAGAAGCCATCGATATCTTACAAACGCTGAAGGAAGAAGAACAAGAAGACTATGACCAACTAGATATGGCAATGCGCATCTGGTACAGATATACCAGACGCAATTAAGAAATCGGTATCAGAATCCGAAAGAGAGCCTGCAAGAATTTGAAGTCGACGTAGCCCGTTTGGTTCGTCTCGCACATCCTACAGCTCCTGATAGCGTTTTGGAATGCCTGGCTACACAATCATTCATCTATGGAGTTCGAGACAACGAAACTCAGCAAGCATTGCGATTGGCCCGTCCAAAAACTTTAATTGACGCACTTTCATATGCATTAGAACATGAAGCCGCCAAACAAGCTTCACGAAATCAATCGCGAGTGCGAAATATGGATGCTGAGAGAAAGGAAAACATTGAAGATCTAGAAGAGACGATGCGAAGAATTGCAAGTGGTCTTTACCGGAGGAAAGAAACTCCGCTGTTGGAATTGCAGTGAACTGGGCCATCCGCAGAGACTTTGCAAGAAAATGCAAAAGAAAATAGAATCTACAAAGGAAAAAATCTGTTGTGGCCAGCACAATACCTCTCGCCACTTCCTTTTTTGGTTACATAAGTATAGGGCGCGAACAGTCATGTTACATTGTTGGCCTTGACAAGCAGATGTGGGGGCCCGTTTCAGAATGATAATTAGTCAGTATGTTTCATTCAGAATTTCAAGATTTTCTAAATACACGTAGTTAATTTGTCACCAGGAGTGTGGAATTTACTTGTCGAGGAAAATAAACCATATGGAATTGGAAAATCACTAAATTTAGAATGAGAAATTATGATACATCTATATACATAATTACTAGCTATCATTCTGACATGAGTCCCCATATCTGCTTGTCAAGGCGCCCTATTGTATTTAACATTTCTTGTATACCTACATTCTACACCAAAAATTGTACTTACATATATCTATTCCTTATATTTAGATTGTTTAATTTTAAATTCATTATATGAAGAAATTTTGTCCTCTTCTAATTTTTCGAAATGTTTCCAATTCATTATCAGGATTGACTGTATTTTTGAAGGATATATGTAATAGACCTATAATCTTAAATATTTAACTACTAATACATTAAGAAATAATATAATGTATATGTACTTCCCAGAAAAACTCTTTAGTAATATCTATGAATTTCTGACACTGACATTTATCTGTCAGTTACAAACAGTTCAACTGGTCAACTATTTTCCATGGCATCCTTTCGGCTGTAAAATTTATTATAACGTTATTTTATTTATTATATTTCTTTTATCTCTAAATCCATAGAATATATAATAAAATATTTAAATGTATCAGATAGAGAATTTAATTTTCTTTAATATTACCAAGAAAAATTTTCAAAAAATATTATTTAGAAGATTTTTTTTCAAGAATCTTCTACTTCCGGTTGTCCAATTGTTACCAAAACCTTTTCAGATCTTCCCATGAATGTCCGATTGGAAAATACGTAATTAAACAATTTTTAAGTCTTATAGTTTTTGAGTAATCGTCCTTCCAACATCCTACATACATACACACACACACATACATCCACACACACACACACACACACACACACACAGACATCATCGTAAAAATGTTAAAATCGGATTGTAGGGACCTTAAAACGTGCTTATTCAATAAAATATGGATATGTGATTTTTAGCATGAATGCAATACCTCTCTTAGCGAGAGGTAAAAAAGGAGACGGAAAACTAAGTCGGGTTGATGCCAAGGGGCAACCATCGACCCGTAATCTAGTAGCTCCACAATCCATCGGTTATGTAGCATCCCTTCATCATCAAGCCAACAGTATCTACGTGGATGGCAGTATTGACGGAAGGCCACTGAAAATGTTACTGGATACGGGTGCGACAAAAACTATAATTAAACCCGACTTGATAAGGAAAACTGGCAAGACGCATCTTCAACCAACTAAGTGGCGAGTACGCACAGCGACGGGAGAACAAGCTACGCATTAGGAGAAGTAGATGTCACCATCACTATTGGAAACACCTCCTTTAAACATCGTGCGCTGGTAGCTGATGTTGAAGATGAATTAATACTTGGGAAGGACGCAATGACAAAGCATGGTTTTAATCTTGACCTGAAGAAGGGAGTGATGATGGTCAATGAAGAAGAACTTGTATTAAGCTCACGAGACGACAAGGCTGTGGGCGTACTAATGACCGACGACATCACCCTCCCAGAACGAAGTGAAACTATCCTGGGAGCACATTTAGATGGTAGTTTCTGTGAGGAAAACATTGTTATGTTTGAGCCCAGGAATGACGATGCCAAAATTGGCACTAGAGTTGTTGTCGGAAAATCACTGGTCAAAGCCAGCCAGGTAATTCCAGTTCGGATAATGAACGTAAATAACTATCCGGTTATTCTTAAAAGAGGAACAATTGTAGGAGAATGCTCGGCAGTATCGTCGATTATTTGAACTGTGAAGACCAAGGGAAACACATCTCAAAAAGTTCCAGATACTTTAATCAATGAGATATCAACATCATTTCAATAATTGTGACCGCCAACCAGAGAACCAAGGCATATAATTTAATTGGAAATTTTCAAGATGTGTTCCAATTCGACAAGAACACCTGTGACGGTAGCCCCTGTTTGGGCGTCATTTGTGACGCCGGCCCTGTGGGATGAGGCACCATCTTGTCCTCTCTGCCAGCAAGGTTCGGGTTGCTTGGGAGCCTTCGGCGGATGCTGAAAGAGAGGAAGGTTTGACGGATAGCTATCTGTGGAGATGGGTAGGGTTTGTCTCAGAAAAAGCACGTAGTTAACTTAACCAACTACTTTATAATTCCCAACGTAATGTAAAACCAAAATGTAACGAATAAACAAATAAATAAAGAATGAAAACCCTTGTTGAAAACTGTGACGGACTGTATTTAATTTACTAGGGAAATGTGCTCCCGCGAAACGGCAATAGCACAGTCTCTTACGGCGGTAGGTAAAAATGTAATTATCTAATAAAAGATAAAGTACAAAACGGACGGCGGTTTATCTCTGCGAGTGGTGAATTTCAATCACCCAAACTCGACTTAGAAAAATTTACGGCGGAGTCTCTCTATCCACGAGAGACGGACGGCGGTACAACGCCACGACGACTCAAGCGTTCTTCTGCAGACACGACTTAGTCGCTTCTGAGCAGCTCTAATCCGGGGGACCCAAGGCAGGATCGTTCGGATGAACTGAAGAAGAACTGCCTTCTCTGGACGGTGCGCGGTCTTTTATACCCGACATTTGGTACATCAAGTAAATTCTCGCGTATTATTGAGAGGGGATATTTTACTTTAACATATGACTGACTGATGGCGCTTGCGAACGCTCCTTCAACAAAAACTAATTTAATAGAAATTGTAATAATTTCAGGCAGTCACAGTTTGTCGTAAAACATCATAAAAACGTAACAAATATTATAAAATAATATTTTATAATAATAATTGAATATGTCATTGACACGCCACTCAATTCACGGCGGAACATAACCTCGTAAACAATGACAGTTCTAGCGATCAAATAAATGTGAAACAAATCCTATCTACAACCAATGAACAGCATAACAATGTACACGCTTCGTATCATGGTTTTATATTACACAGGTAAGTCAAACATACATTTATTTACAAATCTCTGACGTTAAAAATTCCAGCACGCTGCAATTTATTTTACGATATTACATCGTTGAGGTTAACTGATAGTTTCTCGACAACAATGCTGAGACGAGATACATATCGTCACATCCACCTCTTACTCCGGTGAGAAAAAAAATTAAATATACATATTTATATTTTTTTTTGCTACTATATAACAGTCATTTACAACAAAAAGAAAACTTTTAAATCTTTTATGAAATAAATGCAAAACAAACTGCCTTTTAAGAAGGACAAACATGTGAAGGGAAATGTTCTATTTTTAGGCCTTACTAAAAAGAGAAAAACTCCTTTCCTTCACCGGCGGTTTGGCTGCTTCTTGCGCCACCCATGCCTACACGACGGCTCTTCCTCCTACGGCGGTATCCGGACCTCGGCTGGAGCGGCTGTAGGGACGGCGATGGTGGCTTTGGCAGCGGGACGATTCCTCGCATCACGCCCAAGGTTGTGTAGCCAGGATCACCAAGGATTGGACGCCCTGCGTCTGCCGTTGGGGGGTTCAGCCTGGCCCTCAAAGGTCTCCGGTTCGGCACCTGAAACAAAGACGGTATCGGCGGCGGCGATGCCCGAACCGGCGGTGACGTCTCGAGGGTTTGGCCTGACCACTTCATTGGTGAAGTCGGAGGCAGGTCGCCCAGGGAATCCAATAACTCCTGGCTGGCCCACTTCGGCGTCCTTGGGGTGATGGAGCGGTTTGACGGGGTCGAGGTCGATTTCTCGACGATGTTCTGTCGGCTCCTTGCCCCGGAGTCGACTCGGACTGTGGTAACGGTAAAAGGGGACACCTCTGGCTTCGACATGGGAGTGGGGGCGTCCGCTCGGACAGCTGCGACGTCGGTGGCGGCTGCGAACGCACCTGTGGTCGGCGGGCTCGTAACAGAGGCGACCCCATAGCCTCAGTACATGGACGATTACGGCGGCACGGTGACCTGGCTGCCATGGGTACCACTGGACGTAGTGGTGCCAACTTACCCTTCTCCTTTTGGGGCTGAATTGCGCTTACCTGGGCGACCTGTGTGGGAGGTACTAGCAGCGTGACTCTACGCGACGCTGCGCAGATAGTCACTCCGAAGGTCGCCAGCGCGTCTATGCCCAGGATTATGGTGTGGGCCAAATTGGGCAGGCATTAGAACGCTAACTGTCTCCCGATGCCGTCTATGAGAGCCAAGCGTCAGCGCACCTTGGGTGTGCGTCATCGTGCCGTTGTCCAGTTGGACCTGCTGGTGGTGGGCGGATCGTATTTGGGTATGGCGGTCGGTTAGTCCCTTGGCCGTGCGTGCGTTGATAGGAATACATGGAGCCAGTGTCCACCAGCGCCTGGAATTCATGTCTTTTTATTTGTACCGTAAGAAAGAGGCGGTTGTCGCTGGTATTCTTCTCTTGTATACCAGGGAGCGCGGCATGGCGCGGTATGGGTGTATTCTGGCAGCTGCAGTCAAGCGTTGTCGTCCCATGCTTGTTGCAACGCCAACAAAAGAGCTTGGGCTTGTTCTGGCAGGTTAGGCGTAAGTGACCGTGCTGGCCACATCTCCAGTAGAGCACGGACACATCGGCCTTCGGCGGCGGATGTTGAGGCGGTGGTGGCATGGACTCGCGTCGCTTGTGGCGCAGCCTTTACCTCCTTCTGGAGACTATTTGTCGGACGAGGTCACGCACACTAGCGACGTCATGGCGGCGGATATAATGGCGGTATTCAGGCAACATGTTGTTGTAAACCCGGACGAGTTCCTGTTCTGCGGATAGCTGGCCGTACGGACGAATAAGGGTACGGATATCGGTGAGATAATCCTTACCTTTCTCACGTCGGCTAATCTCTTCTTCTATCCGCAGAGAATAATTTTCACCCACGTCCTACTTGAAGTCGGCACGATTGTTGCGCAGCCATTGCAGGGGGCGGCCTCTAAGAAGCTTTGGCAATGCTGCGAGGAGCATACATTTATTTACAAATCTCTGCAGTTTTAACCCTAACGGACAGAAAGAAGAACTCCAGCGGACCATCGACTGTCACTTCTTCAAGACTTCCAAATGTACCAAGGGTGATACATGTAGATTACGTCATCAAGAACTGTTCCGGGACGAAACAGTCTTAAGGAGGGGGCAGTGTGACGTGCGCCCCTAAGTTAAGAGTATACGAGCGCCGCCACTGAAAGAATGTATCAGAGCGATGATGCAATCCCCGACAAGGGAATAGCCCATGCACGTTGAAACATGTTAATTACGCCGTGACCTAATTCTTTTGTACTCGGTATCGCTGTAGCGCCGGATAATTCTAGGACACTGGGCTGTATAAATACCGTCTGAATGACAGCGGAGAAATAGTCTGATATATACAAGCAACGAGCAATGAACTTGGTGATATAAATAAACAGTCTACAAGTTAGTAACATAAATAAATGTAGTTATATAAATAAGTGTAGTGATTTAAATATTGTATAGATAAATAATCGTAGTGTTTAGCATTTAATAATATTCTTAGTGTTTATAATTATTTATTTTTTGTTTAAGCGCTTTAGCTTCTAGACCATTAGCGCTGATACAGTAATAAGGTTATATTTCGTCATATAAATTTGTACTTTTAAGATATTCAATAATTTTATTGGATTCTTCTTTTGATAATGCTTCCTTCAGGTTTGGTTTTAATTGGTGTGTTCTTCTTTCTTCGTTATACCTCTGGCAGTTGAGTAAAGGTCGATTTATAAATCGCACAGCGCCCAGAAATAATTTAGCATAGCATAGCATAGCACAGAATTTGAACATGTGGAAATACGTACATCCATTTATAATTCGCACAGCGCACAGCGGCGCACAAAACATAATTTAGCACAGCACAGGAATCTAATGTACATTTCCCTGTGCGTTGTGTGTGCGTCGGGTATGTTCGTGGTATTTCGTGATAGTTCGACTTAGTATTTGAAATAAGCGCCACGAGAGCGTTTAACATATTAGGCATTTAATAAATAATATATTAATTATTAAATAAAATTAGAATTAGGTAATTTTACAAACCCAAGTTGAAATTGTAACGTCCAGATAAATGAACAATATATCGATATAAATTTGTTATTTGACAGTTTCTTTCGTTTCAGTGTTGTTTATTTAACTGAAAGTTAAAATTTTAACCAGAGATTGTAAGATTGGCCCTTAGATGAGTTTCTACGTCCATTAACAATTCTACAAACAAAAAAAATGTTAACAAAACTATATATAACCTACTTCTTTAGTCTATTTTTCTATGCGATTTATAAATCCCCTAAATAAATTCTATGCTATGCTGTGTTGTGCTGTGCTGTGCTAAATTATTTCTGTGCGTTGTGCGATTTATAAATCCACCTTAAAACGTGCGGGACGGTAATGGGTGTGTTGCAGCGGTTGTATACTGGTTGAGGTGTTTTGTTTAAATTGTGGCTATGTGTGAGCTCGGTATGCCCGATACGAAGTCGTGTTAGTATGGTTTGCTCTTTCCTGCTATTTCCTGTGTTCCACTGGTATGTGTCTTCTTTGATAGTTTTTAATTTGTTGTTTGTTGTTTGTGACCATTCTTCACTCCACCTGTTTCTTATTTCTGTCTTTATAATTATTTAATCATAGTGTTAGTTGTTTTTATTATCTTTTAATATTTATCGTTTAATAAACGAATTATTTTAACTAATAATATCTCACTTATTTTTACACTTCACCCATATAAGTAAAACGTTACAATAAGATTCATTTTTATTCCTTCTATTATTATTCTCGGGAACAGGAAAGGCGACGAAAATGGATAGCATCAGTTCATCGAATGTTGAAAGTACAGTTCAGTTTAATTAAATATCTGATTACATATTTCTCAAGCAAACAACACGGTTTTAAAGTTCACATATTTTGTCAAATAAAAAGTTTTGTTCAATGTTTAACTTAGGAACAAAATACTTCGATTCAAAATAGGTTATGGGACAAGTCCATATCTGTGTGCCATTGATAACAATGATGAAAAATAAATTGAAATATACATGCTATTGAATGTAAAATGTTTAATTGTATAAAATTTATGAGATCTATGATTAATTATTAGTAGACAACTTTATAAATTATTTCAGTATAAAAATAAAATCCGAAGACATGGAAATTTTGCAAATTCTACGTAATGTGTATTAGAATTGATAAACAACCATGCAAACCCACGAAATATACCAAAATATGCTATCACCAGAACAGCTAATACACTATATGTCAAAATAATTTTTAAACGTTATTTTTCAAAATTTTGTGCGTCGATTGTGCAAAAAATGTTATAATCATCACGAACGTTAAGGAATTACCGATCTCAGATAAAACTGAAGCCTTCACTTTGCTCAGTCCCCAGACATTATCTTCTATCGGCCTTTGCACAAAGGCTGTTGGACGATATAAGTACTATAGAATAAAATATTACTTTTATTACTTTGAGTGGTCTAAGCGCTCGATGCAGTTTGATAATTACACCTGAGCATCTGAGCAATCTTTTTGCTCAGCTCTACGTTCGGTTATTAGCTCACGGAGCACACAGAGCCCGATCTGTTCGCTCGTTCTCTAACCATTGAGCATATTGAGCAGTTGTCCGGCGCATGCGTATTTAAGCGCAAATTTAAAATGTTTGTCGCCGGCAATGCAAACTGTATATTCTATGTCGTTTTCGTATATCAATCAAAAATGTTTAATGTATAAATTAGTCATTTTAGGAAACGTTTTTCTACATAATTTTCATCTTTAAGTTGTCATAATCATTTCCACATTCTTAATCAGTATCATCAACGAAACGTTCATAACTCATGCACAGTATACATGTTAACAGTTCTTTATTATTTTCCGTTTTTATTCTGGCGCAAATTAATGTGTCAAAATGACAGCTAAACGCTCTATGCGTTCGGTTATTCAAGCTACAGATCGGAAATCGCAGATGAATCTGTCACGTGATCTGATTGCTCAGAGTGCTTGACAGATTTAAATACCGAACGCACTCATAGTAATTACTTTTCGATACAAGTACTGAAAAGTAAACCTTTTTAAATAAATTAATGTCTCTATCACATTACCTCCCGCCATACGGCTGTAGTAATTTTAGATTAGTTATTATCTGCATTAACATTTAATCTAACGTCATAAATACCTAATAACCTCCCAAATTTTTGGAAGAAATTATTATTTAATTGCTTTTTACCTTCCGTCACCTATATGTAAGGAAGGTACTGTCTTTGGTCAAAAAATTCGGTGGTGAGTTTTCATTGAATAAGCACGTTTTAGGGTCTTTACAATACGATTTTACTATTTTTACGATGATGTTTGTATGTGTGTGTGTGTGTTCGTGTGTGCGTGTGTGTGTATGTGTGTGTGTGTGGACGCCGTTTCGTGCACGATATCTGCAATACTAGAATTCCAAAAATTACAATTCTTGCGTATTCCTCTTCCTTACTACCATATGCAGACTTGATTAGATTTTGGTTATAATTGGTCAACCGAAAGTACCCTCATTTGCAGATTTTAACAGTTTTTCTTGAAAAACTCAGTTAAATGTTATTATAACTTAAAGAATATATTATTCTCTATACGATTTGATTGCATTTTATATTTCATATTCAACAGATATAGAGTTAAAGAATTATAAAGATAATAAATTTTATAATTCAGCCAGCTATGCTAACTTAACCATGGAAACTGCTAATATATTCAGGTAATTCAAATTGACAGATGTCAGTATCAATAAATAGTAAATGTATGAAAGCGTAAGGGAAATAACTGTAGTGTTGAACGTTTCTAGAAAGATATAAGAGAGAAGATTGCATTGGTTTGAACATGTCATGAGGAGAGATGAGTATATTGGAAGAATGAATAGCTTATAACAGAAGGTGGAAGAAACATAGAAAGACCAATATAAGATGAAAGAAGAGAAAAGGAACTGAATGAGGACGACACGCAAAACAAAAATTAGTGGAAAAAGAAAATAAAAAATAGCGATCCCCTAACGAATGGGAAAAACTAAAGAAGAAGAAGATGTTAGTGTCAAGTGCAATTCGCATAGTTTTATTAAATAATTTAACTGGAAATATAGAATGTTTTATGTGTAGGGCGCGCGCAGTGACGTGACTTTACTGACTTTGGCAAGCAGATACGAATGTGGACTCGTGTCAAAATGACAGCTATTCATTACGTCCATAACTGACAAATGTCATAATTTTTCATTCAAAATTTCATGATTTTCTTATTTCATGTGGTTTATTTATTATCAGGGGTGTGAAATTCAGTTGCCGAGAAAAGGAATCATAAAATACCAAAAAATGATATTTTGAATGAGGATAACCGGAAAACAAATGAATGGAAGAAAAAAATAAAAATTAGCGATCAGTAACGAATGGTAAAAGCTAAAGAAGAAGAAAATGTCAGTGTCAAGTGCCATTTGCATGAAATAATATTACTGGAAATTTAGAATCTTTTGCACGAAAATTTATGTATGAAATTTGTACATAATACACAGGATTGACGGAAGGTATTGTGCTGGCCACATCAGATTTTTTTAATTGAAATAAAATAAAAAAAATATAATACTTATTATACCAGTTACCAGTATACCATGTTTTCAAATTCGCTAACCAAAAACAAAATATTTTATTATAGTAAACGAACGAAAATTCGTTTCTGTTCCAATAATAACCGAACGAAATAATTATTGTTTCAATGACACTATTCTACTAAGAATTTTATATTTATACATTGCTGTATGAAAAAGTATCTTGTTTCATAAGAAAATTTGCTACAATTATTATTATTTTTGTATCACGCTGAAATACTATTTATTGAGTTAAAAATGTGACCAGATTAATAAATTTGTTTTAAGTGTAATATTTAACTTCGTGAAACTTCGTAAAGTTAAATTAGTAACGGATTTATACTCGTAGATGATATTAAATATGGTGTTTGCAACTAAACTGTTAATTTATTAATAATCTCTTGCCATTATTATTTTAGATCCTCGACAATGAAGATATTATCATGATTGTGGAAAAAAACGCTCCAGTAACTGCAATTGTTCCAGAGCCTGCTCCAGAGCTAGATCCAGTGCACGTTGTACCATTACCTGCTGCTGTGACTGCACTTGATCTAGTGCTAGTACCTGCTGATGTGCCTGCACCGGCACTTCAGTGCCAGTACCTGCTGCTGCACCAGCAATCTTACTAATGGCTGAGCCTGATCTACAACGCATAAGTCATATTTTAAATAGATGTTTCAAATTAACACTACTACTTGTTTTTCTCGATTTGCAGGTACCAGGATGTAACGTTTGCCTGGATGAGCTGCCACCTACGTACGCTGCCATACCATGCGGCCACCTGTGTATGTGTGCAGACTGTGCCAATGTAATTAGGATACAAAATAGAGGTCGTTGCCTATTGTGCAGGGCAGATATTATTTCAATTCATAGGATTTTTTTAAATGCAAGTTTTATTGGTACTACTATCATATTAAGATAAAACCAGATAAAACAATAAAAATAAACAAATTCGACGTAGATTTTAATTCTAAACAACTTTTTCATATACACTGTTAATCTAAAAATTCATAGAGCACGAAATGTCACTAGTATTATAAAATTTCCATTATAGTATATTTGATTTTAAATTATTTTTTACAAATATATCTTTGTTTTTTTTTTCAGTAACCACAAACTGCCACATCCGCCACAATACAGTATGTAAAATGTGTTTTTACATATTTAAATCGGAATTTTTACTTCCATTTATTACCTTCCGTCACCTTCAGGTAAGGAAAATAGGTTTGTTTGTTCCGCTATGCTGCATTTTGCGATTTACTGCCTATCGCCGTGGTAATAATTTAAATGACTAAAAATTATTTTTCTGTTCGATCCGTTTCCGCCATATTATTTATTTTAGAAAATACTTCAGGTTCTATTATATTTATAAAGGATACTCAGTAAGTAGTAGATATTTATGTATCAAGGCACTGAAATTCTATTTTTATTACGAATGTGGAATTTATTTGCCGGGGTTCTTATGGCCGAAGAAAATAAAGCATATGAGTAATAAAAAGGAACTTCAGTGCCGAGGTGCATATTAAGTTTTATTTGAAATCGAAAAATTGTAGAACCGACAGGAATATTTATATTTATAGGTTATATATATATATATATATATATATATATATATATATATATATATATATATATATATATATATATATATACAGGGTGTTTCCTTTAAAACAACCAGCGCTTTTTTGGGCGAACTAATGACTTTAGAGAAAAATGTTATATACAAAAAATTACCAGGAAAAGGGGCTTAATTTATGAGGAATAATAAATAAAAAATTTAACCAGTGATTCTCAAACGGTAGAATAAAATTATATTTTTTTAAATGGCAACCTATATAATTTTTTTGTCCATTAGATAGAGATTTTTTTTCTGATTTCAACGATATAAATATGATATGGGGTTGTATAACAATTATTTCGAGAAAAATGTTATTAAAAATCAGAAATAATTTTACAATATTGAAGTAGGCTATGCAATAAACAACTATTAATACGACTATTTCCTAGGTTACGATAGTATATTATTTTCTTATATCTAAAATAACCGCTGCAGAAGTTGATGCTTTAGAGATAGAATTTGCTTCATACATACAGAAAAAATCTGTTGTGGCCAGCACAATACCTTCCCTCAATCCTGTGTATTATGTACAAATTCCATACATAAATTTTCTTGCAAAAGATTCTAAATTTCCAGTAAAATTATTTCATAAATAAACTATGCAAATGGCACTTGACACTGTCATCTTCTTCTACTTTAGATTTTCCCATTCGTTAGGGGTCGCAATTTTTATATTTTTATTCCACTCATTTCTCTTTTGCGCGTCGTCCTCATGCAGGTCCTTTTATTTCAAGTGTTCCGCAATACAGTCCTTTCATCTTATCTTTGGTCTTCTTCTGTTTCTTCTACCTTCTACTAATAAGCTATTCATTCTTCTTTCAATATATTGTACATCTTTCCTTATGACATATTCAAACCAGTGTAATCGTCTCCCTTGTATCTTTCTAGAAACTTCTAATACTCGAGTTATTTCCCTTATTCATTCGTTCCTTATTGTATCTTTCCGTGTCTTCCCCAACATCTATCTCAACATCCTCATCTCTACTACATTCATTATCTTTTCAGTTAGAATTTTCTTAACATAGTAGTTGTTTCTATGAGTATAGCATAGGTTGGCTGATTAATAAAATTTAATTTCTTTATAATTCATTAACTCTATATCCATTGAATATGAATTCGTATAGTTAATAGAATATTATTTAATATTTATAATAACATTAAATGTGTAAATAATATTTCATGGTTTGTTTATAAAATAATTTTACTGAAAAAATAGGATCTTTTGCAAGAAAATTTATGTATAGGGCACAAGCAGTCACGTGACTTTCTGACCTTGGCAAGCAGATATCAGAATGACAGCTATTAATTATGTCCGTAACTGACAAATGTCAATTATACATTCAATTTTTTTTGGTGTTTTATGATTCCTTTTCTCGGCAACTGAAGTCCACATGCCTGATAACAAATATACCACATGAAATAAGAAAATCTTGAAATTTTGAATGAAATATTATGACTTTTGTCTGTTATGGACGTAATTAATAACTGTCATTTTGACACGGGTCCCCATATCTGCTTGCCAAAGTCAGCAAAGTCACGTCACTGCACGAGCCCTATACATAAATTTTCTTGCAAAAGATCCTATATTTCCAGTAAAAATATTTCATGAACAAACTATGCAAATTTCACTTGACACTGACATCTTCTTCTTCTTTAGTTTTTCCCGTTCTTTTGGGTGATCGCTATTTTTTATTTTCTTCTTCCACTCATTTTTGTTTTGCGTATCGTCCTCATTCAGTTCGTTTTCGCTCAAGTCTTCCGCAATACAGTCCTTCCATCTTATATTTGGTCTTCCTATGTGTCTTTG
Source organism: Harpalus rufipes (assembly GCA_951394225.1). Taxonomy (NCBI): domain Eukaryota; kingdom Metazoa; phylum Arthropoda; class Insecta; order Coleoptera; family Carabidae; genus Harpalus; species Harpalus rufipes. The sequence continues at coordinate 13,965,306 of OX596287.1, read as the reverse complement.
ACCTTCTATTACTAAGCTATTCATTCTTATTCTAATATATTCATTTCTCCTCATGACATGTTCAAGCCAATGTAATCGTCTCTCTTATATCTTTCCGGAAACACTAGTAGTGGGGGAAGGCCGTTTCTAGACCATCAGCCGCAGCAAAATGAATCGAGCGTGCATGTGTTTTTCTGTGGGGGTTTTATAGGTGGAATATTGTATGAGACGCCACTGAATGTTGTTGTCCATAGACGTAGGAATTATTTTTGTAACTATGTATACATTTTGTTGTGAATATTGCAAGAGACGACGCTGGAAACTGGTTGTGGGATACAAGGTGAGGTGATTGTTTGAGGTGTGCAAGAGACGATGCTGGAGCTGGAAACTGGTTGAGAAATTGTCGTAATTGGAAGTTTAAGGTTAATATCATTTTAAGTTCAGATTTTATAAGGTAAAGGTGTTTGACCCAACAATGAAACAAGTAACATGAGTAATACATTTAGAGAAGTCGGCAAAGAAACCACAAATTCCCACGGTAGACAAAATTTTCCCAGGCTGAACCGTCCCCATAACCGAGGCGTAGGAGCAGTGCCAGAGATGGAACTGGAAACTGGTTGAAAAATAATAAAAATTGTCGTAATTCGAAGTTTATTTGTATAAGATACAAGGTTAATATCATGTTAAATACAAGTTTATAAGGTAAAGGTGTTTGATCCAATAATGAAAACAAATACATTTATTACAATAAATCATCCTTGTTTACAAAAGAATTAAATTTCTCGTCGAACCCCAACCACTTGACATAGTATCTGTTCTTATCTTTACGTAATTTTTTTTCTATGAGATATATGCGAGGATATTTTGTACGTTGAATTTCATGTTGATAGAAACCGCCAGCTATGTCTTGTCCATTTTCGTCCTGTAGTAAGTATGTTACCGGAGATGTTGCTTGTATTTTTCTAATTTTGAATATTTCTGTAGTCCAAGATGGATGATATCCTTTATCAAATATAGATTTGTATTTACTGATTCGCACGTGGTCACCAATTTTGTATTGCGCTGGTGCAGCAATTTTTATTCGATTATAAGCGACGTTTAATATTTTTTTTTCATTTTTTTCACTGACGTCATTCGGTTTCATACCAATTGTTCCATGTTTTGTATTATTGTATTTTGTTATTAAATTATCTATAATATTAAACTACTTGTATGATCCATTAAAACTAAATTCTTTCCACATTAACGATTTTAAGGTGCGATTAAATCGTTCTACAACGTTCGCTTTTTTAGTGCTGTATGTAGAAAAATGATTTACTCTATGTTTTCTCATTAAATTTGTAAAGTCTTTATTATAAAATTCTTTTCCATTATCGGTTTGTAAATTCTTAGGAATATTACCATCATTGAAGATAGCACTCATCGCAATAGTAACATCCCTTGCAGACTTTGATTTAATTGGAACAGCCCATGCTTTTTTGGAAAACACATTTATTACTGTTAGTATGTATTTGTATCCTTTATTATCGTTTGCATATGGTATCATTTCAACAAGATCCGCTTGAAATAAGTCATTTAAACCTTTTACTATGACATGTCGACGTTTAAAATTTTGTCTAGCAGCTTTGTGCAACTCATTCACAATATCTCTTTTACTCATATTTTAAATTGGTTTCCAATAAAATTTCCACAGAAAGTCTCTTCACAATTTTTTGTCCTTTTATTGGTAAAAATGTTAACTTATCATTCGCTGAAACACTTTGTCCCTCTAACGATAATGATTTGTCGTTTAGTTTAGTTTCAATTAATACTCGTTCAATGTTATATTGAATTTTTTTAACTGTAGCATTAAATGGGAAGACATAGAATGACTCTGAATTTCCATTTTCTAGTGTATACTTATCACCGTCCAATTTAAGTATTAAATTTATTAACAGTAAACTGTGTGACTTTGAAATTTTATCATCAACTTTATTTTCGAAAACAAACAGTTTCTGATGCATAAAATCATCAATTTTTGTTTTCCATGTAAGCTCTAAATCTGCAATAATTTTTGAAAGATATTTTAGATTTATAACATCGTCTTCATTAGTAGGAATTTTTTTAATGTTAAGCACACCTTTTTTAAATATTTTACTTTTAATGTATGCCGAAATTTTTTTCTTTACATGCTTATGAATACGATTACTAACATGAGTTCCAAACTTATCAAGAACCATTCTATTACTAAAATAATATTTATCTATCTTTCATTTATATTATTATTTGAGCATCTCGCAAAGCGTCTTCTATTCGTATTATTTCATCATTGTGTCCCGTATGACCAGCGAATTTTGAAGCTAATAATAACTTTAATCTTTGTACAAGTTCGTTAGGATCAGACCAATATACATATTGAGTACGTTTGTTGGTAACATTTAACTCTGGATAACTTCCTCCTTCATCCAACATTTTTGATTTTGACCTAGTACGCACATGTGGAACTATATCTCTTATTATGTTTTTATACTTATACCCGTGATGAAATGATATAGGCCCTAATATGTTGTAGTGTTTTCGATGTGCATTTGTATTTTGCACAATTTCAAGATATGTTTTCTTTTCATTTTCAGTATAATCCGATGGATGTTTTAAAGTTAAAAGTTCATATAGTCCACGCGTGCCTTCATACCATTTATCTCCAATTTTAAGATCATTATTATTTATTTCAACTTCAGAATCTCCCATCATAAATTTTTCCGTTGTAGGATCAAAACGAATTCCATACACATTGTCAAGGTTAGGACTATCAAGCGGATACTGTGCCATATACTTGCCAGCAATATCACCCAGTATATCTTGAGTGTATTTTTCTATATCTTTTGTTTCAAATTGTTCTTTAATTTCTTGTGCAGGTGATATAGTCGGCGTTTCAATAAAAGATTCTTCGTCTTTTAAAAACTGTACCGGCAACCGTTTTCTTCTCTTTACTGGTGTCTCAAATATTTCACTGCTGTAGTCCGATTTCAATGCCGGGAACCGTTTTCTTCTCTTTACGGGTGTCTCAAATACTTCATCGCTGTACTCGTCTTCTTCTTTTGGTTCTGTTTTTGTAAGAGGCCATTGTAGTTTTCCTAATGACGCGCTCAAATTAGATAATGGCGTCACAATAGGTTTAAAAGTTTCACTTAATAATTGTTCTTTTTCTTCTTTGCCACGTTTAAGTTCTAGTAATTTATTTTTAATAATTTGTTTAGTTTTTATAATATCTTCTAGTGTACTTGTTTCACTCATCGTGACAAAATGATTGAAATTGCTACACATATAAAACTATATACTCTTCAAAAATTGATCGAAACCTCTCCTGTAGCGTCCATTAAATATGTCACAATCTTTATTTATCACAACAAACCCATAATTTTTCGACCAACAATTTGTACAAAAGTTTTTAAAATCGTTGAATGACATGTCAGTGTTCACATGATCGCTGTATATATGTTTCAGATTTAACTCGTCTTGTTTGAAGAGAATAATTAAGTTTGCATTATCACGTACAAGATGCTTACATACTCTTGTATACGTTTGAATAAGACAGAATGTATCTATCTGCCAGTGTCTTCCTTGAGAAAAATAACTGCGTAAATGTTCTTGTCGATCGGTTGAAATATCATCAAAAATGAAAACTGAATTTGGTATCATTTTATCGAGAGAAGTTGAATTTGTATTATCTGTATATGGAAAATAATTTATACCACTAATGTCTGTTAATATATTTTGCAACATTTGATATTTTGGTTGATGTAAAGATTTAGAATATACATATACGTTTTCAAATTTCAATCCATTTGCACTTGTAAGTAGTGAAATCATTAAATTCGTTTTACCACAGTTTGATGGACCACAGATGATACACCTTATACTATTCGGGAAAAGTGTACCATGTTTACTAAAACTTTCTTGGTGGTCACTCGATTCAATATTCTGTATTTGAACAGTGTATTGTTGTGTTTCAAACTTCATCTTACACACACGTATGATTCAATAAATAAACTTTGTTTATATTTATTGTTATTAGTATAGTGAGTGTATTGCATACAGTAACAATGGAGTCACGTAAGAGTGTATTTCACGACGCTGTTCAGAATGCTAGAAGAGCATATTTAAAGGAAGCAAGGAGGGGTAATATAAGTAAACTAATTCCTGAAACTTTAAATGCTGCACGTAGAAGTGTGGAGAAACGTAAAAATGAACAATACGAATCACCGCGAGTTATACCGATACCGAAAACAGGTGGATTTTTACCAGCTCTTATTCCATTATTTGCCGGATTGTCTGCCCTTGGTGGTTTAGCTGGAGGTGCTGCAGGTATAGCGAAAGCAGTAAATGATGCAAAATCTGCCAAACAATTGCTTGAGGCTCAAAGACATACTCGTAACAAATCTATGGAGGCCATCGCACTTGGAAAACGAGGAGATGGATTATATTTGGGGAAACATAAAAATGGATTAGGATTATATCTTAATCCGCGAATAAAAAAAAACTTCCAATGAGAGCGTTAACTGATATTGATTTACAAAAATATGCCAAAAGAATTCCATATTTTCGCGGAATTTATATGCGAGATAATTTACCAAAAAAAGGTCCTTTACACAAGGAATCAGCAATTATAAATTTAGATAGTAAAAATAACATTGGAACACATTGGGTATGCTACAAGAAACGAAATAAATTAATACACTATTTTGACAGTTTTGGAAACTTAAAACCACCCTCTGAACTAACTAATTATTTTGGGAAAGATGTAAAAATAAAGTATAATTATCGACGATACCAAAAATTTAATTCATTTAACTGTGGACATTTGTGTTTACAGTTTCTTCTAAATAATAAAATATAATGTCGTTTACAATTACACTCACAGGACGAAGGTCTGAATTAAGTGCAGATTTTTCACCACCTTTACATTTATCAGCAGAAAGTGATAACGACGATAATAATGGTGGAGAGTGGGTTATAGGCTTTGTTGACTTTCAATCTTATAATTCAATCCCGAACATTCCCCATGGAAAAAATAAGTTTTACTACTACGAAGGAAATATTTTAAAATCTATAACAATCCCAATTGGAGCGTATGATATTGAAGATTTAAACGATTACATACGAAATACTTTGGGCGACATAGATGATGAGGATAAAAAAGATAAGATAAAGTTTCAACTTACTCCGAATAATAATACTTTGAAATGCCATATTTCATGTTCAAATAAAATAGACTTTACGAAAGAAGACAGCATTGGATCTTTGTTGGGATTTCATAAAAGAATTCTCGATGAAAATAAATTCCATGAATCTGATTCAATTGTAAACATTATGAAAGTGAATAGTATACAAATAAGTTGTAATATTTGCGGAGGATCATATCAAAATAATTCAAGTGAACATATATTACATGTTTTCTTTCCAACCGCAGCGCCAGGATATAAAATAGTTGAAATGCCTTCAACCATCATTTATTTACCAGTAACCGTGAGAGTAATTGATAATATAACAGTAAGAGTTCTTGATCAAGACAAGGACTTTGTTGATTTCCAAGAAGAAAATATTACAGTTAGATTACATCTTAAACGAATTAATGGGTATTAATTTTAATAATAAAAGAGTGATTAAGGTGAAACGTGTTATCACTCAGTTACAGTCTTCTAAGAGGTTAACACCTAAGAATATAAAATTTCTTAAAACACAAGGCTACAAATTGAAAAATGAATAGTATTTTACAAATTGACGAAGAAATTTTTTATGAGGAGGCTATAACACGTTATGAAATACATTCGCATCAACCATATATTGCTACTACATTCAATAGTAATGATGAAATTCGAATTCCTGTTCAAAAACAAGATCTTTTCACACTTCCTAGCGAAAGTTCTATCGTTATTGAAGGTGTGCTATTAAAAAAGGATGGATCGCCTCCAGCTGCAACATCTAGTTTTATCAATAACGGCATCGCACACTTGTTTGATGAGATACGTTATGAATTAAATGGTATTGAAATTGATCGGACCAAGAATCCTGGAATAACAACCACCCTTAAAGGATACTGCTCATTTAATGAAGGACAAAAGAGAACACTCGAAAATGCTGGATGGGGCAGCTCTTTTATTACTGATAATAAAGGACAGTTTAATGTGCTAATACCTCTACATATGCTTCTTGGTTTCGCTGAAGATTATAAAAAGATCCTTATGAATTCTAAACAAGAACTTGTTATCATTAGATCAAAGACAGACTCGAATGCATACGTTACACAAGAAGAATTAACTTTAAAAATAACAAAACTTTCATGGCGTATGCCATATGTCTATGTAAATGACAAAATAAAACTTAAATTTTTAAAGAAACTGGAAAGAAACCAACAAATTCAAATTCCGTTTCGATCGTGGTCTACATTTGAGTATCCAATTCTTCCTGTTGGTAGTCAAACGCAAACATGGACAATTAAAACATCTTCACAATTCGAGAAGCCTCGATTTATTATATTAGCATTTCAAACTGACAGGAAAAATCAAGATGCGAAGAATGCTGGTGAATTTGATCATTGTAATATTTCAAATGTTAAACTTTTTCTTAATTCCGAAAATTATCCTTATGAAAATTTAAACTTGAATATAAAAAATAATCGTTATGCTGTTTTGTACGATATGTACACACAATTTCAACCAGCCTATTATGACCAAGTACCAGAACCGCTTTTAAACAAAGGAGATTTTATTAATAAAATGCCACTCATAGTATTGGATTGTTCCAAACAAAATGAAAGTTTGAAAACAGCGCCTGTCGATGTAAGACTTGACTTTGAATCAACTGAAAATTTCCCCGACAAAACAACAGCCTACTGCGTTATTATTCATGATCGCTTGGTAGAATATAATGTGATGACCAGCTCAGTTAAAAAGCTTGTGTAATTTGAGTGGAATAGTTAGTTGTACAATGGAATTCATCGTAGACATCCAAGGTTTCACTGCGAATAATGGTGACTTTATTCCGAAAGAAATTGCTATTCTCTCGAGAAATGGTGAAAAATTACAACATTTTCTTCTTGAACCACCTTATGATTGGGGCCAGTTAAATAAGTCACGCCGGAAAGAATCACAGTGGTTGTTAGATAATTATCATGGATTATATTGGGATTCAGGATCTAGTGCCTATTCGCAAACACTAGAAAATATACAAGAAGAATTATCAAACGCTTCGAAAATTTTCGTTAAAGGAGCTAGGAAGAAGAAATATTTACAAAACAAACTGAACTTGTCTGCTGATGTCATCGACTTAGTGCAATACCCCAGTTTAAAAATTGCCAACACAATAAATTTCTCATGTTTTTCACATTCCCCACCTTTTATTTGTTCTTTACGAAATGTTTTTGTAATAAAAAATTGGTTAGATTTACTCACACCGAAATATTTTTTTGTAATTTTATGAATAATAAATGTTTTTAAGTTTATATCAGTATTTATTTTTTTCCTGTATACAGAATATTTCCTAGTGCATTTCAGTTCTTATTTCCTAACTTATTACAAAGTTTTTTTCCTTTTACATATAATAACTCCTTAAAAGCTAATACATTTAAATTAATATCCTTATCTAAAATAATTTCTATACATTTTTCTGTACATTCGCAATTATTAATTTTACAGTAAGTTTGTACACGAAACAAAACTTTTTTGTAAAATTCATTGAACTCTAATGTTTGTAGTAATTCAAAATTATGTAATAATAAATTACTCAATCTAAAAAGAGTTTTACTTGACTGCGTGTCCAAAACAAGATTGTACTCATTAGTACCTATTCCATGTTATGGTGAAAAATTTTTTGCCTTTAATATTATTTAGTATAAATCCATGATCCCCACTTATATTCTGATATGACATTTCTACTCCATTTTCAAGATAGTTTAGAATTATACTTCTATAATTAAATAATTCAGCCCACTCCGTTTGAGTAAACTGAATGCCGGGAAAACAAGGTTTGCTTGTACTGATTTTAATAACAGGTATATAGTTCCTTGTAACACTCAATCCTATTGACACCCACTTGGTTTTTGATTTATTAAGTGGATAATTTGAAGACAGTAATAGATGATCATCTTTGTATAAATACTTGAAGATTTCATCGTTCTTGACTAGTTCAGCAAAGTCGTTGTAGAATACAACAGAAGAAGTCGAACTGCTCGAAGGACTTTGCTCCTTGAATAGTGCCATCTGAGACATACAATTTATAATGTTAATTTCTGTCACAAATTTGTAATTATTATACTTACGGTGAGAACTTTTTCTTCAAGTACAATCAAGTGATTTTGGTGTCTTCTTGAGTTTGCGAATACTTATATATTATTTCCCCTCCCCACTGATTGAAATAGTGAAACCTGTTTTGAAGAATTCTATACCAAAAATGGTTGACAAACTGATTGCATGTGATTTGCTCTCTATCGCTTACAAATTAGATATTATAAATGAAGAAAAATTTAATGAATATTCGTCAAATTGGCAGAATCAAAACAACTATCGTTCTTTTATTCGCAAATATGTTTCCACTATATACATTTGCAAGGGGATAAGTGAGGATAAATTTATAAATATATTAGAATTGTTCCAAGGATTAGAGTTACAAGAAATTTGGATGAATTTACCATACAAATTCAAAGCCCACTTGGACATCATAAGAAGATTGCCGTGTACGGAACATTATAATTTACCAACACAGAGAGATCATATAGATGGCCCAGCTCCATTAATTAAGCATTGTTATATTTGTAAAAATAATGAACATTTGGTTAAAACATTTATTAATAAGAATATATTTTCTTAATTAGGTCCAATTAATATAATAAAAGTAAAATAATATTAATTTTGTTTTATTCTTTTACTTGTTTCCTCATATCCCGTTTCCTTATTTTTTTTCCTTTTCAACGATCTACTAATTTAAAAAAAATAGTTAGAAAGGAATTATTTCAGATAGAAAACGTTTTACCTGTCCTTAGGATATTGTCCTCTAAAAAAATTAGATTTTCAATTAATTTTATTCATTCAAAATTTGTTATTATCCTTACTCATGTTTTCTAAAGAAACCAGTTTGGACATTGTGTCTGGTCAGTTACATTCATAACCAAAGGTCGCTACCTCCAAATACGTATGTTATGTTTACATTTTTAAACCTGTTGTACTAAACAAAAGATTTATTTCATTTCGCTTAATCTTAATAATTTTTTACCTTTATATTATGTTAAACACCTTATCATAAACGTTTCAAAATGTTTTTAAAGAAACCAGTTTGTGTGTGGTCAGTTACATTTGTAAGCTAATTGTATTATGTAGGAAGATAAAAAATTGTTAGTATAGGATTTTATTATAGAAATGTGTTTGAATATCAACATAAATTATGTATAAATATTTTTAAGACAATATTCTGGTTATAAAGGATATATTGTTAAAATAGTATGTTGGAGGAGGGGGTCAAACCTGTGTTATATAAATGAATAAATTCAAAGATCTATGTTCTATATAAAAAATGGCGCTTAACCAGTTAAATAAACTCGCTGTTGGCTTCGAGTATAAAAAAATTTCTGATTTGACAGTGAATGAAAAATATTTAATAAAAAGTGCGAAAGTAATTAAAACAAAATACGGTCCAAGAGTTATTTTAGAACTTGAAGAGTTTGCTATATTTCTACCCCAGAGATTCCAAAATATAACAGATCAACAAATGATAGAGTTGGGAGGGAAATATATAACAAATATAACTACACCAGAAGATAGTTTCGTAAAATTTCGATTTGATAGGTGAGTGAACATTAATAATTATATAACTTTTTTCTAATTTAATAATTATATTTTAGTATGGAGCAAGAGGATGTATAAAATTCTGTAAAATATGAAAGTATCTAATTTTTTTAAAAGCTCTATAGTTAGATTAGTTGATTATTTATCAGAAACACATATTTTTTTTTTGTGTTCAGTATGTGACACATTATAAAAACCGAAATAAATCAGGTGAAATATATTGCTCAGACTGTGCTATGAAAACTGATTTTTGGAATTTAAAATTTGTACCATCTCATGAAGAACATATGCAAAGTTACATCCAGAACGATTTTGAATACTGTATAATTTGTGAGAAAAGTATTAATATATTTGTTAATTACTCAAGGAAATGTTTAAAATGTTCAGTACTTTTTAGTCGAAGAGGTAGAAATAATTCAAGAAAAAACCTCAAACGTTATTTAGAAAACAAATCATTTAGAAATATAATTAACAAACAATATAAAATAAGGTTATAAGTAATTATGTTCTTATGCAAAGTCTGTGGTACAAAGTATAAATTAAAAAATAGTTTACAAAGACATATTAAATATAAATGTAACAAAAATTCAAATTTACTTTGTGAGTATTGCGGAAAGCAGTATAGTTCATTCTCATTTAAAAGATATTTGTTTAATCTCTATAATATAAAGGTTAACAACACTATGCAGAAAAGTGCCAACCAGCTGTCTCCTCATTCACCTAAACGAAGAAAATTGTCTCATGATTACATATATTGTGATTCATGTGAAATTAATGTAATCAAGTCTCTTTTCAATTCTCATTTAAAAACAAACAAACACAAGTTAAAAGCTTGTACTAATTGTGGACCTAATATTTCAATAATTAAGACAGCTTTCAAAAACAGAATAATATCTTTTAAAATTAGTAACGAAAATATTAAATCAGATATTGTAACATTCTTAAAACAAATTAAAAATCAAACATGTAAAATAATTGCAAATCAACTTAGTATTCATAACTCAATCAAGGTGAATATGGAATTATTTTGTCTATATATTTTACCAACGAAGGGAGACATAAATGAAATTAAATCGTTCAACACAAAATTTCAAGGAATTACACAGTCTACGGATATATCAGAAATTTATGACAACTACTCATCACGAATCATCGCAGACACCGAAGAATTTCAGGTATTATCTTTAAATTGTTTTAAAAGTGTCTCTATGAATATATGCTTACAGGAAAAGGATTCTGGTTGGAGTTTGGTACATGTGGAACATTTGGAAATAAATGTAAACAAATATAGTCCATTTTCGGCATCCTCATACATCCCACTACCATCGGAAATAGAAAAGAAGAAAGCTTGTGTTAATGTACAAAACGGTGACGAGAAATGTTTCAAATGGGCTATACTGTCTGCGCTTTATCCTTCACCCGATCATGCGGATAGGGTCATAAAATATATACCACACGAAAACAAATTAAATTTTACACATTTAAATTTCCCAGTACGTATTGAAGACATTCATTATTTTGAGGAAATAAACAATGTATCCGTAAATGTATTTGGGATTGAATTTGACTATGAAAACAGAAATTATATAGTTGTAGGTCCGCTGCACTATACAAAAAATAGAAAGCAGAATCATGTTAATTTATTATATCTGGAGGATGATGATAAAAATCATTATGTTTGGATTAAAAATTTATCACGTTTGGTTAGTAAACAAATTAATAAGAAATCACATAAAAAATGGATATGTGATAGTTGTTTAATTCATTTTACTACCGAAGATAATCTTGTTAATCATCAAAATAATGATTGTAATTATGTAGTCACTTTCTTACCGAATGAAAATGAAAATATTTTAGAGTTCACTCATTTTGAACGGAAATTAAAAGTACCCTTTATTGTCTATGCTGATTTTGAATCTTTACAAATTCCTTTCTCGTATTGTTTACCTGCAATGGATCATTCATTCACAAATAAGACACATGTACATAAACCATACAGTTTTGCGTACTTCATAAAATGTTCATATAACAATGAACTAAACAAATTCAGAATATATTCCGGTAAAGACGCTTCACATAAATTCGTTGAGTATATTTCAAATGATATTAGAGATATTTACGATCGTATTTTGAAAATTACAATGCCTATGATACCTCTAACAGATAATGAGTTGGACTGTTTCAATTCAACAGTTGTTTGTCATATCTGTGAACAAAAGGTAGAAATTTTTGATAAAGTAAAGGACCATTGCCACCTTACTGGAAAATTTCGTGGTGCTGCTCATAACTCATGTAATTTAAATTTTAAAATCCTAAAGTTTGTACCAATTTTTTTTCATAATCTTACAAATTATGACTGTCACTTATTCATACGACATTTGGCGTTTGACGATGGAAAAATAGATGTCATACCAAAAAATAAAGAAAAGTATATTTCATTTACTAAACATCTGTTAGTGGACAGAATTAATAATAAAAATGTTTATATAAAACTGAGATTTTTAGACTCTTATAGATTCATGAGTAAATCTTTAAGCAATTTAGTGCAGAATCTGAAACCAGAACAACTCATAAATACTTTCAAATACTTTCCAAATTCACGACAATTCAATCTTGAGAAATTATCAATAACTAATTTACCAGATAAAGAATATTTTAATGACATACTTAATAATAATTCTATAAGCGATACTGATTACAAACATGCTCTAGAAATGTGGAATGAATTTAATTGTCAAACATTGAGTGATTACTCCGATATATATTTGAAAACAGATGTCTTGCTTTTAGCGGATGTTTTTGAAAATTTTCGAAATTTATGTGTGAGTATATATGACCTAGACCCATGCCACTATTTTACAGCGCCTGGTCTTAGTTGGGATGCGCTTCTAAAGACAACAAAAGTCAAACTGGAATTATTAACAGATATTGACATGTTAAATTTTATCAAAAAAGGAATCCGGGGAGGCATTTCACAGTGTTCAAATCGATTCTCAAAAGCCAATAATAAATATATGTCATCGAATTTATATGATGCATCTTTACCTTCAAAATATGTAGTTTACTGGGATGCTAACAATTTGTATGGGTTTGCGATGTCTATGTATTTACCGACAAATAATTTTAATTGGTTAACAGATTGTTACGGTTTTATTTTTAGTTTAATTGATAGATACAGAATACTACATTGTGGGCGCAATCGAGTGATTGATGGGGATTCCACAGATGTCGCTAACAATCTTAACTTTAGTCAGTTTTAAATTTTACTGGGAATTGTGGGATTTAATTAAAATATTCTTAACTTGCAAAGAACACTTTGTGTCAAGTTTTTGAAGAGTGTAGAGCGAAATACGCCACTTTGTGATACTATTGCACATGGAGATTGTTGCAAAGAGATTAGTGATTTTCGTGGCACGTTTTTAGTAAACGGATTATTTTTCACTCTATTGAAGAAAAGAATACAGTTGGTATTTAGCGTCGTTCTGACGGATTATCTCCTTCAAAATTGTCACTTAGATATTCAATATCTTTATAAAGGAAAAAAAGGGCAGTTATTTAATGCGTAAGTGTGGAATTCTTTCGTTGGTCATTACGAGACATTCGCTGCATAATCGCGCAGAGAGAAAGGAGAGACATTGAACACAGGACCGGCTTGAGAGAATTTTGGGAAACGAGGCGGCGGTAAGCGGCCGAGTACGCTGTACAAGGATTCAACACATATCCTGGTGAGCCCGTTTCATTTTGTAACTCGTCCTGTCGATGATTCGTGTACGATCCTGCATTTCGGACGAACGTTTTGACACCCGTCTGAACTTATTCTTTAATCGTCGATGCGGGATGAACATTGCTTATTTTGATGTTGATTATTGATTATTTGAGATCGAGAGATTTATTTTTTTTATATATATTTATATTTTTTTTGTGAAGCCATACAGCGTTGTGCTTTAAGATATTTATTTGGGGTCGCGAGTTTAAGGATGCATCCATTAAAATCGTAGATAGGTTGTTGACCCAAGTGAGTCAGTTTTTGGTTCAGCGAGACTCTGTTGCGTGGCTAATTTTCATAATATATATATATATATTGGTTTGTAGTTTTCTCAAATTCCTCATTTTATATTAATAATTTAAACAATTAATAAATCTGGTATTTAGTTAAATTTATGTACGATTTTGATTTCATTCAACCTTTGTCCTGTTTATTATTATGTTTTTTTGATTTAGTAAAAATCCCTTTGCTATTCAGGATTTCATATACCTGTAAGATTGCTTTTATTTTCCAAATTTGAATAGCATGGCGCCCTTATAAAAAAAAATGAAATCTAACATTTTTCTTTTATCACTTATTTATAAACTTTTTTGAACCAGCCCTTACTCGAGACTGAGGTTAGCGGCACGAGTTATAAATTTTTATTACAATTTAGTTCATTGTCACGTTGGCTAACTTTTAATTGTAACATTTTGGCGCCCAACGTGGGGCATCCCAAAAAAAAAAAAACATTTTTTTTTGATTGTGAATAATAAAGTAATAATTTTGTTTCTGTTGACTCGAACTACGTTGAAATGGAGGAGAGGAAAACTACAATCAATACTTACGAAGTAAACCGATTGAATCAAGACGAATTAAAGTATGAGTTAAAGATTAGAGGTTTCGAGGATGTAGGAGCGGTAGAAAAAATGCGTTCAGCTCTGAGGGAACTTAGGAAATTAGAACGAAAAGGAACAAAAATTGAACGGCCTAGGTATCCATACACGGTTGCGGAGGATATAACGGCGTTAACGAAAACGGAAAAAGAAATAGGGGAAATTATTAAAGAATTTGATGGGGATCAAGCCTCAAATACGTTTAAAAAAATTAAAAGCAAGTTAGCGTATGCGTTTGAAAGAGTAAATAGAGTAAAACCGGTAGCGACCGACGCGGAAGCAATTGCAAGTAGGAACAAACTGTTATTAGCTTTAGTTAATCATTCCGCAGAGATAACAGAATGTAAGAAAATCTTTCAACATAGTACAATAATTGAAAAAGGAGCTCCGGTAGATTTAAGCGCTATACAGCTAGCCGATGATGATAAATCAGATGCTGATTCTGAGGTTAGCTCGGATTCGGATTCAAGGGTAGAAAATTATTCTAGAAGTAGTAGAAATAGTAAACTTACGCAGTCGATGCCTGTATATAAATGGAATTTAACCTTTAATGGTGATAAATCACAATCACTTAATGCATTTTTAGAACAAGTCGAAGAAACGCGAATCGCGCGGGGGGTCACCAAACAACAATTATTTATTTCAGCATTAGATCTTTTTGAGGGAAAAGCTAAAAGCTGGTATAGAGCAATTAGGAAAACTCTTCATAACTGGGAAGAATTAGTAGTGTTACTTAAAGAGGAATTTCAACCCGCGGATTATGACGAAAAGCTTTATGAGGAAATTAAACGAAGGACACAGGGAGAAAATGAGTCTGTAGGCATGTATTTCGCAATGATGACGAATTTATTTGACCGTTTAACAATTCCATTAACGGAAAATACTAAATTAAAGATATTATCTAGAAATTTAATTCCATATTTTCAAGCGTATATCGGGTTACATGAACCCAAAACTATTAGCGAATTAAAAAAGATTTGTAAGCAATTGGAAGCGCGGAAAATGATTATGAATAATTATATACCACCTCCAAGTAGAAAAGAAACCATGGAATCGGATTTAGCGTATGTCGAAGCACAAGAATCGAGTAGTAACGTTAATGAAATATCGGCACAGGATAATCGATCCGAAACAAGAAAATGTTTTAAGTGCGGAAAAATTGGACATATATCTCGTTATTGTCGCAAACAAGCACCAGTTATAAAATGTTTTGGCTGTGGAAAAGAGGGAGTTACGAAAAATAAATGTCCAAATTGTTCGAAACTAAAGTCGGGAAACGGGAAATCGGGACGATAGGACACCGGTTATCAGTCTCGAATCGGAATAAAGGAAAGGACCCGGTGAAGGTTAAAATTATTTTAGATTATATTATGGCACACGCGAAGGGTGACGAACGCCCTTATATTCAAGTTGACATTTTAGGTAAAACGGTTTTAGGTTTATTAGATTCGGGAGCGACACATACCTTTGCAGGGGCGGAAGGATTAGAATTATTAAAGTCATTGGGTTTTAAATTTGCGAATAATAACGAAATTTCTTGTAAAGTCGGAAATGGCGAAATAATTAAAACTATCGGTTCATGTTATATTCCTATGAAGCTGCAAGGAAGAGAACGATTAATAAAGGTTATAGCGGTACGGGAAATCACGCATCCTTTTATTTTCGGGATAGACTTTTGGAGAATTATGAAAATAGTTCCTGATTTAACTAGTGATAACTGGCATTTTGCATCTCCGAGTAAACTTATGTCGTTACAGGGAAAGTGTATTGAGAGCAAGGATCATTTGAGACCAGAACAACGCGCGGAATTAGATAAAATAACCGATAAATTCTTTCGTGAAACGGGTAATAAATTAGGCTGTACAACGTGGATTGAACATGAAATAATTTGCGAAGTTCCACCAATCAAACAACGGTATTATCCGGTATCGCCATATGTTCAAAAACACATAGATTCGGAATTAAATAATATGTTAGAACAGGGAGTGATTGAAAAATCGCAAAGTGCATGGTCATCGCCGATTCTTCTCGTGAAGAAGAAAGATGATACATATCGTTTTTGCGTTGACTTTAGAAAATTAAACCAAGTATCTAAACCGTGTGCGTACCCTTTGCCGTATGTGAATAGTATCCTAGACAAATTAAGAAATGCTCACTATTTATCTACCTTAGATGTAAAATCTGCTTATTGGCAAATTCCAGTAAAGAAGGAAAGTCGTGAACTTACAGCATTTACAGTACCCGGTAGAGGGTTGTATCAATTTAAACGTATGCCTTTCGGATTACACTCTGGCGGCGCAACATGGCAAAAATTAATGGACATGGTTATTGGACCTGAACTAGAACCATATGCTTTTGCATATTTAGATGATATTGTTATTGTTACCGACACTTTTGATAAACATTTAGAAATCCTTAGTTGCATTTTCGATAGGTTAAGGGAAGCAGGGTTAACACTTAGTAAAGATAAATGTCAATTTTGTAGGGAAGAATTAAAATATTTGGGATATGTAGTAGACAAATTAGGGTTACATGTAGATCCGGAAAAAGTTAAAGCAATTATTGATATGCCGAGTCCCACCAATATAACGGAGTTGAGACGTATATTAGGAATGATTTCGTGGTATCGTAGATTTTTACCGAATTTTTCAACGATTATTGCTCCAGTTACGAAATTATTACGAAAAGGCCAAAAGTTCGAATGGACAGAGAAATGTGAGGAAACATTTAGAATTATTAAAAATTGTTTAACCTCGGCACCAGTTTTAAATTGTCCAGATTTCACAAAATCGTTTACAGTACAATGTGACGCGAGCGGATACGGAATTGGAGCCGTATTAACCCAAAATATCGATGGAGAAGAACGTGTAGTTTGTTTCATGAGTAGATCGTTGACGCGAAATGAAAGGAATTTTAGTACTACTGAACGTGAGTGTTTAGCGGTTATATGGAGTATAGAAAAATTACGGCCATATCTTGAAGGAGTTAAATTCACGGTGATAACTGACCATAGTTCGCTTATTTGGCTGAATAAATTAAAAGATCCAACTGGGAGATTAGCAAGGTGGGCGGTGCGTTTACAACAATTTCAGTTTGATATAATACACAGAAAAGGGAAGGATAATATTGTACCAGACGCGCTATCCAGATTATTACCACAAGTAGAATGTCTAACAATAGATGTTAGTAAAGTCAAGGATAAGTGGTATCAAAAGATGGTTTCCTTAGTTCAAACAGATCCTCTGAAATACCCAACTTACAAATTTGAAAATAATGCGTTGTATAAACATATTAAAAGTAAAATGCCGAGCAGGGTCAATGACGAATATCCGTGGAAGCTTATCCCACCAAAAGAACAACGATTGGCGTTATTAAAACAGTTTCATGATTTACCTACGGCCGGCCATACGGGAATATTCAAAACGTTCCATCGTCTTTGTCAAAGATATTACTGGCCGAAAATGCACGTCGATACTACCAGATATGTACGGAATTGTAAAATATGTCAACAAGTAAAGCCGTCATCATCAGCGAAACAAGGGTTCATGCTGCAGCACCCGCGAGTAAACAAACCGTGGCAATTGATTTGTTTTGATTTTGTTGGTCCTTTTCCCCGAAGTATAAATGGGAATACTTGCGCTTTAATAGTAACGGATTATTTTACTAAATTTACACGTATTTTTCCTTTAAGATCTGCGTCAGCTGCCAAGGTTAGGAAAATACTAGAGAATGAAATATTTTTGTTATTTGGTGTACCACAATATGTCATATGCGATAATGCAAAGAATTTTGCTAGTAAGGTCATTAAGCAGTTATGTAACGAATACGAAGTTACAATGAGATTTACGCCATTTTATCATCCTCAAGCTGACCCCGCGGAAAGAGTAGTCCGTAGTGTTAAGAATATGATTTCATGTTATATTAAAGAAAATCAGAGAAAATGGGATGTAGAAATAGACAAAATAGGTTGTGCCCTCCGGACTAGTGTTCACGAAACGACGAGATGCACTCCTTACTTCTTAAATTTTGGGCGTGAACAAATATTGCGTGGTAGTTATTATAAAGAAGACGAAAAACGTAAGGGTAACGAGAACGGTGAATGTGAAAATTTCAGGGCTAAAATTTTAGAACGGATTTATATAGATGTCAGGGCTAGATTAGAGAAGTCATTCCAGAAAAGTAAAAAACGTTATGATTTGCGCAGACGGGATGCAACATTTAACGTGAATGATCGGGTGTGGCGTAAGAATTACGCATTATCGGACGCTAGTAAATTTTTCAATGCGAAGCTAGCTCCTAAATATGTAGGCCCATTTGTAATTAAAGAGAAGATTTCTCCGTGGACGTTTATATTGAAAGACGAGTTTGGCAATATGAAAGGCACTTGGCATGCGAAGGATCTAAAACCCTGGATAGATGATACTAATACTTATGATAACGGGTAAATTAAGTGCAAATAATTTTAGGAAATTTCGGGTAGTTTGATATATTTAAGGGTCAGGTTAGTTAGAGAGATAGAATATAATTAGCTCGGTAAGTTCTCTTCAAGAACATAACCTTTTTTTTTGTAAGGGGGGTAATGTTACGGTTTTATTTTTAGTTTAATTGATAGATACAGAATACTACATTGTGGGCGCAATCGAGTGATTGATGGGGATTCCACAGATGTCGCTAACAATCTTAACTTTAGTCAGTTTTAAATTTTACTGGGAATTGTGGGATTTAATTAAAATATTCTTAACTTGCAAAGAACACTTTGTGTCAAGTTTTTGAAGAGTGTAGAGCGAAATACGCCACTTTGTGATACTATTGCACATGGAGATTGTTGCAAAGAGATTAGTGATTTTCGTGGCACGTTTTTAGTAAACGGATTATTTTTCACTCTATTGAAGAAAAGAATACAGTTGGTATTTAGCGTCGTTCTGACGGATTATCTCCTTCAAAATTGTCACTTAGATATTCAATATCTTTATAAAGGAAAAAAAGGGCAGTTATTTAATGCGTAAGTGTGGAATTCTTTCGTTGGTCATTCGATTGCTAATATAGTGTAATATTTCTGTGTAGCCTTTTTTTTATACCTATATATATATATATTGGGCTCGTGTGGTGAGGCTGTCCGTAACGCACGAGACATTCGCTGCATAATCGCGCAGAGAGAAAGGAGAGACATTGAACACAGGACCGGCTTGAGAGAATTTTGGGAAACGAGGCGGCGGTAAGCGGCCGAGTACGCTGTACAAGGATTCAACACATATCCTGGTGAGCCCGTTTCATTTTGTAACTCGTCCTGTCGATGATTCGTGTACGATCCTGCATTTCGGACGAACGTTTTGACACCCGTCTGAACTTATTCTTTAATCGTCGATGCGCGATGAACATTGCTTATTTTGATGTTGATTATTGATTATTTGAGATCGAGAGATTTATTTTTTTTATATATATTTATATTTTTTTTGTGAAGCCATACAGCGTTGTGCTTTAAGATATTTATTTGGGGTCGCGAGTTTAAGGATGCATCCATTAAAATCGTAGATAGGTTGTTGACCCAAGTGAGTCAGTTTTTGGTTCAGCGAGACTCTGTTGCGTGGCTAATTTTCATAATATATATATATATATATATATTGGTTTGTAGTTTTCTCAAATTCCTCATTTTATATTAATAATTTAAACAATTAATAAATCTGGTATTTAGTTAAATTTATGTACGATTTTGATTTCATTCAACCTTTGTCCTGTTTATTATTATGTTTTTTTGATTTAGTAAAAATCCCTTTGCTATTCAGGATTTCATATACCTGTAAGATTGCTTTTATTTTCCAAATTTGAATAGCATGGCGCCCTTATAAAAAAAAATGAAATCTAACATTTTTCTTTTATCACTTATTTATAAACTTTTTTGAACCAGCCCTTACTCGAGACTGAGGTTAGCGGCACGAGTTATAAATTTTTATTACAATTTAGTTCATTGTCACGTTGGCTAACTTTTAATTGTAACAAGATAAAAAATAAACAATTTAAATATTTCAAATATTCCTGAAAATTCAGATGTTGGATACATTTTTGAAGTTGATCTGAAATATTGTGATAGTTTACATGAGAACCATAATGACTTACCCTTTTGCGTTGAAACTATTTATCCTCCAAATTCGAAACATAAAAAATTAATTACAAATTTAAACAATAAATCCAGATATATAATACATTACAGAAATTTACAACAAGCAATGCAATATGGTTTAGAGTTAACTAAAATTCATAGAGTTCTAAGTTTTAATCAGTCGAACTGGATGAAAATTTATATTGATCTTAATACAAATATGAGAATTAAAGCAACTAGTGCTTTTGAAAAAGACTACTTCAAACTGAAAAATAACGCAGCATATGGAAAAACCATGGAAAATATTGACAATCGTGTTGACGTAAAATTAATTACGCATTGGGAAAATATCGGTTTAAAACGAGGCGCGGAATATTATATATCAAAACCACACTTCCACAGTCTATCTATTTTCGATGAAAATTTTGTTGCTATTCAAATGAATAAATTGAAAATTTTATACAACAAACCTATTTACTTGGGATTCTGTATTTTAGAACTGTCAAAATATCATATGTATAATTTTCACTATTCATTCATAAAACCAAAATATGAAGATAGAGTAAAGTTACTATATACAGATACAGATTCGTTCATCTATGAATTTTCAGTTGATGACATTTATGAAGAAATGAAACAAAATTTAAGTCAGTTTGATACTTCAAACTTTAAACCGAATAATCCATATTGTATTCCTTTACAAAATAAAGCAGTATTAGGAAAATTTAAAGATGAAATGGAGGGTAAAATTATTTTAGAATTTGTCGGTCTGAGATCAAAAATGTATTCTATATTAACAGAGGAAACAGAAATAAAAAGAGCTAAAGGAATTAAAGAATGTGCAGTGAAGGGTCAAATCAGTCATGAAGATTATAGAGAAACGTTAATGTCAAATAAATCATTTTGTGTACAACAAAATTTATTCAGGTCAAAAAATCATGTAATTTATACTCAAATTCAAAACAAACATGCTTTATCTGCAAATGATGACAAAAGGTGTTTAATTGATAATTCCACAGACACATTAGCATGGGGACATTCTACAATATTTAACTAGATTGTATTTTAAATTAATTTGTACTCACAAATTGTATAAATGTTAATATGTGTATTGTCTTAAATAATCATAAATAAGAAAATAATGTATAACACTTCTTTCATTGCTGGGTCAAACACCTTTACCTTATAAAATCTGAACTTGTATTTTATTTAACATATTACTCATATGTATTTGTTACTTGTTTTTATTGTTGGGTCAAACACCTTTACCTTATAAACTTGTATTTATCATGATATTATACAAATAAACTTCGAATTACGACAATTTTTATTATTTTTCAACCAGTTTCCAGTTCCATCTCTGGCACTGCTCCTACGCCTCGGTTATGGGGACGGTTCAGCCTGGGAAAATTTTGTCTACCGTGGGAATTTGTGGTTTCTTTGCCGACTTCTCTAAATGTATTACTCATGTTACTTGTTTCATTGTTGGGTCAAACACCTTTACCTTATAAAATCTGAACTTAAAATGATATTAACCTTAAACTTCCAATTACGACAATTTCTCAACCAGTTTCCAGCTCCAGCATCGTCTCTTGCACGCCTCAAACAATCACCTCACCTTGTATCCCACAACCAGTTTCCAGCGTCGTCTCTTGCAATATTCACAACAAAATGTATACATAGTTACAAAAATAATTCCTACGTCTATGGACAACAACATTCAGTGGCGTCTCATACAATATTCCACCTATAAAACCCCCACAGAAAAACACATGCACGCTCAATTCATTTTGCTGCGGCTGATGGTCTAGAAACGGCCTTCCCCCACTACTAACACTAAAGTTATTTCCCTTATTCTTTCATTCATTTACGTTTTATTGATACTGACATCTGTCAATTTGAATTACCTGAATATATTAGCAGTTTCCATGGTTAAGTTAGCATAGCTGACTGATTTATGAAATTTATTATCTTTATAATTCTTTAACTCTATATCTGTTGAATATGAAATATAAAATGCAATCAAATCGTATAGAGAATAATATATTCTATAAGTTATAATAATATTTTTCAAGCAAACCTGTTAAAATCTTCAAATGAAGATACTTCCGGTTGACCAATTATAACCAAAATCTAGTCTGCAGATGGTTGTAACGAAGGGGAATACGCAAGAATTGTAATTTTTGGAATTCTAGTATTGGAGATATCGCGGCCGAAACCGCGGTCACATACACACTCCAAAACACACACACACACACACACACACACACACATACAGACATCATCGTAAAAATAGTAAAATCGTATTGTAAAGACCCTAAAATGTGTTTTTGCCAAAAATATGGTGCAAACTATCAGTCTGTATATGTATTCATATTAAAAATCCAGAACGCAGATAAAGAGGTGTCTATGTGACCTCCGATAATGTGGCAACACTGTCGGAGGCAACAACGACTACAAGGTGTACGCATATATACAGTTTTCGGAGGTCACAGCGTACTTTCTGTGCTCCCCATATATGACCCCAGAAAAACTTAGAAATCTTTTCCCCTCTCAAGGAATTCGGATTGATTATCATTTCAACACCCCATATATACATTTTTTGTCGATGTAGCTCAATGGGAAGACCCGGAGGCCAGGTCGCCTTTTCCATGTACCGGAGGCGACATGATACCGTGCATCAATATATATATATATATATATATATATATATATATATATATATATATATATATATATATATATATATATATATATATGTCAGTCGGACATTCAATATTGCTAATCTCCGACACTGAAGTTATTGTAGAGAACACTCAAAATTATATGTTTTATCTGAAACTTGTACATCGGAATTATTTAGTTCGTTCTTCTTGCACATATTTTTTATCACTTTACGTAAAAATTTACTATTGTACATCATACACTTGCAAAAATTATCTTACATATATAATAATCATAAGGTTGGCAACACTACATTTGTATGAAATCGAAAATATGCATGTGCAGTCGCAATAAAAGTTTCACCCAAATGAATATTTTTTCTTCCACGCACTACTCTGGAAAATGTCACTCACACTAGGCTACTTTTAAACTGCACGCAGCATTCTAAATGTTGCTTTCAGCTGTGTTGCAATAGGGTTCACACATTGTGCAACTTACGTAGTGCAGTTTTTTAATTTGCCACGCAGGAAAAGTATCTGTGTATGCCCTTACCTTAAGGTGTGGCCTAGTATGTGCGGTATTTCGCCATCACTCGTGGCGAGCACTGTATCAGGTGTTATAAACGTATATATCCTAAATGCCATCCTCCCTAGTGTTACAACGCAATTGCTAAAGTTAGGTTAGAGAAAATGTAAAAAACGTCAATACGAACATGATAAAGTCAAAAACAATTTTTGGTTTCGTTATAATTCTTGGGTTATACATAGCATAATTCATGCGATGAAATTTATTATAGACATTGAAGTTAGTTCATATGGAGAAAAAAAAGTATTACCTAGATATTTTTGGCAAAAAAGTCAAGTGGAACAGCAAAATTCTTTATATTCAAAAAAGAATGATTAACAGAGGGCTAAAACAAATCGAAAATTAAAAATTTCATTATTAAGTTTTGGTGAAAAATAAATATTAACATTTAAACTTTATTAAAAATGAATAATATTAGAAATTAAGATATTTTATACATCTTTTGTCACATAATGTGTTCAAATAGGTAGCCTCCGCCTTAAAGCAAACATTCGCATAATTAAAGAACGCTCTCCCAAACCAACGCAAAATATTCGTAGCGGCAACGAAACTTTCACTTTTCCAAATTGTCGTCAATTGAATGTATACGGCGACAAGTATTCGGGCTTATTCACGTGTACATTGTTATTAAACAAGAAATTGTTACTTAACAAGATTTGATAACAATGTTGTTAAAATTTCGTATTCACATGTCTCATTGTTACATGAGTTTTAACAATTATTGTTTAGTAACAATCTTGTTATCATTAAATATGAAGTTGTGTGAAAATTTCAGTGTCACAACTATTAGGATATTGAAATTAAAATATATCATGTTTAAATTAATAATTTTTTAAATCCTTCTAGGTTATTAATGTTACTTTTGTTATAGTATAATATACAAAAGTGACAAGAAGTTATTTTTAACTAATAAATATCTAATTATAACAACTATTAATTTTCGAATTGGTATTGTAAGGATGGTAGAAGTGCTTTACTTTTTGTTTATAAGTGACAAGTGTGACAAGTAGAGTTGTTTCAAATTTACATCAAATTCATAATATATGTATATGGCGAAAAGAACAACCAAAAAAATTAAATTGCAGCGAGAATCTGAACGTATTTTTTGTAGTACTTTTTTATTGTTATTACTTTGTTTTGTATTTTATATTATCTTTAACTGATAGATAGGTAATACCATTAGGACGTTGCCTAAAGGAATGGTGTTATTTCAACAATTAGGCCAATAATTGTAGTCTATCATGCCATACGAAATATTTGGTGAAATATATTTTCTTTTTCAGGCAACGAAAACGGACCACTTTCATTCTTCAATTGTCGCATATTTATTCGTAATTCTTGCATAAAGGGGTAGAAAATTAATAAATTACCTGCAAACTTATCTCTCTAATTTAAATATGTATATAACTAATTTGAAATAGAAATTATTCGACATGTCAATTTGAAATTTAAAGACGCGACTACACATTAATTTCAAATAAAGAATTATATATGCGTGTATGGATTTAAGTTTAAATACAATAAATGTACCTTTTATGATTATTTTCCAAAGCATTTATGAGCATTTTCCATCTTATTTTACTATAACATTAATTGTTGACACCTTGGCAAGTGGTCAGATGCTCTTGCCTGGCTGATAGCAATTATTGTTAAAATGACAATAGTTTCTTGACACGTGAATAAGAATTTTAATAATCATCTTTAAAATAGCAATAAATTGTTACGTAGCAATATAGATCGCATAACAAGGTACTCGTGAATAAGCCCGATTGTCTGACCAGACTCGTGATCTATGTTGTTCTTAACTACTTACATTATTGTACTAGATTTAGTACACAGAGTAACTTTTTAGTACGCTAGTACCTATTTTTAATAATTAGTACAATTTTGTTTTATAACGAATCATTTTTCTAAAAGATGCTGGGTAATCAATATACATATATTACGTGGTTTATATATCTTGGCGGTTACGGCTAGTACTTTATGATTTTGGAATTAATATTTTTAAATTGGGTAATACACTGTACACATTTTACGGCGTCGACGCGGCGGTTTTCGGATTAACCTACACTGCCTTGTTTATACGTAGCGTACAAGCAAAAGCAAGTATTGTGACCATGACCATATGACATGTGTTGGTGTTGGTGTCCTGCAAATGTAAACACCTGTGATGTAAACAAAACAAAGAAACATGGATAGGTAAGTTAAAAATTAATAGTTTATATTTGTGTATAAAAAATAAATGTTAATTGTGTAAATATTTAACAAAATAAAAAAGCTGCGAAGAAAGAAGTAAGAGTTATTAAATATTAACTATTAGTGTCAAAGTTAATATGGAAGATGATATTGTTGAGTCATCGGTAAATGATAATAATGATTTTGATTCAACAAAAAAGGATCTATAAGCAAGAATTTCGAGATGTTTGGAGCAAAAAATTTGATTGGCTTCACACCAAAGGAGCTAATAAAATATGTAAGGTTTGCAATATTATAATTCATGGGGCAGGTTTTCATTTGCAAAGACATGCTGGATCTTTATCTCATCAAAAAAATTATCGTGTTTCTCTTCGAACGCCAAATGGTGTCGTATATTTACAGCAAAACATAGAAACAGTAAAGTTATCATCTTCTATTAATGAAGCTGAGTTGAAAATGTCAGCCTATATTATGAGAGCACGATTTACCGTTTATCTTGATTGATTAATTGCCTTCTCTTTGTACAAGTATATTTCCTGATTGACAAATAGCTTCTGGCTTAAAAAATAAAAAGGAAGAAGGCAATTCAATCAGGCCCGGCAGTTGGTGTTGAATCCGAGTGGGTAGTTGACCTGGGTGGGGGGTTCCCCCTCCCCCTACCTCCCGCGGAAAATGTATTTGAACAAAAACTTTCTTTCATTTTGTTTAACCATTTAACAACTATTGTTAAATGATGTACAGTGAATAAAAAGGGATATTGACGGTTAGGAAATGAGGTATTTCTGGAATTCAGCATTTATGAAATATTATTCTCACCCAAAATCCCGAGTGGGTACTTTCCCCACTCGGAGTGTCTCGAGTGGGTACCACTACCCACTGTACCCACATTATCTGCCGGGCCTGAATTCAATTGATATCTACATTGGCTGATACTGCGTTTCATGATCTTATTAGTCAGTTGAAAAATTCTGACTTTTCTCTAATAATTGATGGGACAACTGATAATTCGACTCACAAAAGTTTAGTAATTGTCGCAAGATTTTGGGACAGCAAAACATGTAAAGTAAAAGACAGGTTTTTAACCCTTAAACGAATACTGGGGTAAATAACTACCCCACGAAAATTTGAATTGCGGTTTAGACATGTTTCTTGAATATTGGCAGCACTGAATATCTCAGTATTCTTTACTGAGGTTATGAGCTCTATACAGGGTGTTAATAGTAAGTTGTAATACCCGAAAACGGCAGTTAGAACTCATTGAAACAAACTACTTTTCTTATTTCAAATTTTTGATTTAGAGCCCCAGTTCATAGTTATTGGCGGTTTTTTTTTGTTGACGAAAAATCGTCATTACTCACTTATTTTAAGGAATATTTAAAAAAAAACTTTCAGCATTTCCTTTCGGTTCTCTAAAACATTTATATTTATAATTATTTTCTATTTTATCAAATAATAAAATGGCGACCGATCAAAAATTTAAAAATTTGGAAGCCTGCTGATGTCATATTTTTGCAACATTTCGTAGATGAATTGAAATTCGTTCTAAAAAATGTGCTTACAATACAGCAACCGACAAAAGACTGCAGGATAACTGTTTGCATGCGGTGTTTTATTTGTAATTCGCCAGCAAGAGCATTCATAAAAGGTACCTAAGATTTTAGAACATATTTATTTTAAATGAAGATTCTTACGTAATGTATCTAAGTCAATAATTTATTACCACATGTTATCAATTTTAATGGCAAACATAGATAGGTATCAGAAATGTACTGTAAAGTTTTATTTATTTGGGTGAAGTGTAAAAATCAGAGAAATATTATTAATTAAAATAATACGTTTATTAAACGATAAATATTAAAAAGATAATGAAACTAACTAACACTATGATTAATTAATTAATTATAAACACTAATTTAAGACTAAGAATATTATTAAATGCTTAAACACTTAGTTTTGAAAAAATCATAGTGATTGTTTACTCAATTTCGCGGCCGCTACCATGACAGCGGCCGCGAAATGGATTTCGCGGCCGTTGCCATAACAACAACCGCGAAACTCAATTTCGTGGCCTATATTGCGGCTGCGAAATAGGCATTTCGCAGCCGCAATATAGACCACAAAATTGTATTTCGCGGTTGTTGTTATGGCAACGGCCGCGAAATCCATTTCGCGGCTGCTGTCATGGTAGCGGCCGCGAAATTGAGTAAACAATCACTATGATTTTTTCAAAACTAATTGTTTTGTTTATCAAATGTCAATTCCATAGCTACATTGAAATCCAACTTTCAATTTACAGTGAAAATGTTTAAAATTAATAAAATTTGTAATTAAATATTTTTTACGGTTGCACAAAAAACATTGTGTACACCTTGTCCGCGAAATCCTTTAGCGTCCTCGAGATTGTCTTGCCTCGGCCGCAAGCGGCCTCGGCGACAATTTTTCTCTCGGTACGCTAAAGAGTGATTTCGCGGCCTTGATATACAAATAACTATTATTTATATAACTAGATTTATTTATGTTAATAACTCGTAGACTGTTTATTTATATCACCAACTTCATTGCTCGTTGCTTCTATATATCAGACTATCTCTCAGACTATCTCTCAGCTGTCGTTCGGGCGGTATTTATACAGCCCAGTTTCCTTCTGGAACTTTCTGACGCCACAATGATATTGAATACAATAGATTTAGGACACCACTGTAATTAACACGTCTAGCCGTTCTGCCGCCGGGGATTACGTCATCGCTCGGGAATATTCTACCAGTAGCGGCGCTCGTATACTCTTTAGTCAGGGGCGCACGTTACAGTACTATTATAGGTGGTTATTCACATATATCGCACTGTACATATTTTCCTAAAATTAATTATCCAAAGAGGACAAATGAAGGATTTCGTTCCGGACAATATGGGTCCCACCATAAAACTTACACCCTTCTAATTCAGCTCTCTATAATGATTGAAGATTTTCCAGTTGCTGATAGTTTACACTTAATTGACCTCGGTATAATGAAAAGATGTTTATTTAGGTGGAGAGATGGCAGTTTTGGTAATTATAAAACAAAATGGGCTGCAAGGGAAACAGTAAAGGTTACAATTTTATTATTGAAATGTAGAGTTCCTAGCGAAATTCATAGGTCTATTAGAGGGCTTGACTGTTTAGCACATTGAAAAGGTTTAAAATATCTTACATTTTTACATTATGTAGGAATAGTAATACTTAAGCAAGTTTTGCCTCTTGATGTATATGAACATTTTTTGATATTTTTTTGTGCTATTACAATTTGCTCTTCAAAAATGTATTTAAATTTACTTGATCTAGGAGATGAATTGTTAAATCATTATGTGGGAACAGTTAGAGATTTTTATGGGGAAGTCTACATGACAAGTAATGTTCATAACCTTTCTCATTTGGTTGATCATGTTAGAAAATTTGGTGAACTTGCATCATTTAGTGCACATCCATTCGAATCTCGACTGTATGAAATAAAAAATTTGCTCCGTAACGTAAATCGTCCATTAACTCAAGTAGCAAAAAGATTAGCCGAAAGAACACAAATTGATGCGGAAAACATTAACATTATAATAAAACAAAAGTCCCCGATTTAAAAAAAAGGTGTCAAGACGTTTACCTAAAAATTGAATTTGAAAACTTTATACTGACTTCTGACATAAAAGATAAATGGTGTCTGACATATGACAATGAAATGTGCCACGTAAGTGAAAATGATGGACAAACTATTATTCATGGCTCCAATGTAAGTAATGTTAATTTACTTTTTGTACTCGTAACCTTAAAAATGACACTTCCCGCACGCAACACTCAATCTGGAACAAGTGCTTCCCGATCGAATCGACTGTAAACGCACGCAACACTCAATCTGCAACAAGTGCTTCCCGATCGACTCGACTATAAAAATTGCAAAAAACACTGGCCTTTGGAACATTCTAAAATAAATATGTCTTGATAATAGTAAAATCTAATTTATAAAATACAACTTCCCTGAATTTTCCTTTATTAAAAGTTTGGGAAATAAGAGTAATTTGCTAAAATTATTTCAACATTTGTCAGCATTAGTGTCATCTATTTGACAACCTCTGAACTAAAGACGTCATTGATACAACTTCTTGCAGATTATAATCAAACAAAAATCACGACTAATACTATATAAAAAATAAGAAAAACACATATTGTGGAATATAACAACTTAGTTTAATGGAAAAGTAAAGATTATAACATAAAATGCTTAAATTAATTAATCTATTTTAGGTTAGGTTTGATATTTGAACTAAAAAACAATATTTTTAGATTGGGAAGAGCCACAATTGTTACAAGTGTTATTAGCTTGGTTTGCAATTGACAAAGATTGTGTATAATTTGCAGATTCTGGTGTACTCGCACAAGTTGCATTTATTTATTTGCAATCATTTTTGTACTATGGAGGCAGTTTTCTACATAACCCTCAGCTACAGCAGAACTCTTCCACCCGCCATGTCTTTTAAGGGTCAACTGATCTCCTCCGTGGTTCGCAAAGGAAAGTAGAAGAGCTTCTGCGAAAGCAGTGACCTGTATAATGACACGGATTGTCCAACTTAAGGTATCCAGCAATTTTGGATGGATTTGTTCCAAATGTGTTCAGACCCACTGGTGAATTGACACATTTACCATTTCGGTAAGTTAAAAAAACCGCTTATTTGCTGAGTTTCTCTGTTCTTTGTATTTAAGGATCAGTCCAATCCATGTCATTTCAGTTACTGCAAAGCGACGAGAGACATAATTCTTTGTTTCCGGTACAGTGACAAATACATCTGTTTTCAATTCAATGTCGTCTATGGACAACTTACATAATTCTTCCCGGCGGCATGCTCCACTAATACCCATTAATAATACCACCTAAACCGAAATGTGATATTCAATGAATAAATAACTAATAATTATGGGACAATACCTTCATCAAAAGATATGATTAATCTGGAGCTTCTCTAATGAACTTTTCTATATGGTCCATCTCAAGAATTTTTGATTTTTTGCGAGACTGATGTTCTGTTTCTCTTTTTAAAAAACTTATGAGTTTATTATAATTCGCTATTTAAACATTTTCGTGAATAATTAAACACGACTTCAACATAGAATATGTTGGCCACAAAGACTTTTTACTCACAAAACCTTGAAAATATGCCAACAAACAGTTTTATGAATAATATTTAATTTTTTTTTCTTTGCACCATGAAAGAATTTGGAATAAACGGTTTCATAACGTTCTCTTGATTTTGTTACCATTAAATTTTGAATCGCCACATTTGCAACTTCCCGAATCTCGGGAGGAGTACGACACATCAGACATTGCACAAAAAATATTCACTTAAATAAAATAAAGGAAAAACTTGGTACAAAACTCGTAAAATAATTGATAGAAATGTCAAATGTAGCAGTTGTTTCTAGTAAAACAAATGGTCATGGCCTACTTAATTTTATGTACGCTCTTACATAAAGATTTGAAATTAAAGATGTATTTTTTTAAATACCAGTACTCGAACAAAAAATATTATACAAACTACGTGCGTGAAGACATCTTCCGCTCATTCGCGCTATTAAAGACACTCTCTCCTTGCAGTCGCTCGTGCTTTAAAAATGCCCTCATGCGGGAACATCGTCTTCCCGACCTTAGTTCGTAAATAACTATTTTGAAACTCCAATTAAATCATCATGTCTATACATATTTACATCAACTGGCACAAATATTAAAGATCTTAAGTTATATCCAATTAATAAAATTAAATGTAAATTAGTTGCAATTGTACATGATTTACAAACAGTTTTTATTCCTTCAATACATACATATTAAGAACGATCAAAATGTACACGATTTCTAGTACATGATCAATTAAATAACTGTTCGGCATGTTTATATATTCTGTAGAAACTGCATATTTAATGTAATAAAAGTTAACAAGTATTTGTTTATAATGTAAATTTTGTTTTTATTAGAACGCAAATAGGTAATATTTAAATATATATATATATATATATATATATATATATATATATATATATATATATATATATATATATATATATATATATATATATATATATATATATATATATATATATATATTTATCAATTACAATAATGATTTAAACAAAAATGGAAAATAAACTTATATTCTATATTTACTAAGTATAAATTTAAAAATCTTTCTTATCTTGCTTATAATAATATACAGTGATTTCACATTACGCCCTTCACTGCTGATGGATAATTCGTCCTCAGTTATTTCATTGTCACTTATTTCAGATCTTTTGTTTTCGGCGGGAACTATATTACATTCATTATCCTTTTCTACTGCCTCACTTGTTTTTGTTTTATAAACTAGTTTCTTTGGCCGGTTCTTACATCTTGAACTTCTAGCAAATACTTGTGTAACAGGCATTTAAACCATGCCCTTTGCCAGATTTTCCGCAAATAAAGCTCAAATTTTCCACAAAAATATTCGTTATCTTCATGCTTCAGCTTTGAGTCGAATGGATTTGAATCGTTAGAAAATCTATTAGTTTAAAATCTTTCAAAATTGAATCAACTTTACCTGATGGCACATTAACACTTTGAGAAATGTCCTGTTTCTCATTTTTTTAAAATAATTCTTCCAGCATTACATTATGAGATGATAATTGATTTAAAATAACTTGCTGCTTTTGAATAAATGTTTCTTGTGCCCGATAGTATAAACATAGTTCAATTATTGCACTTAGTTTAACTGATATTGAACTAGGTTCAAGTAAAATTTCTATAGTATAAAACAAAATTAGCTTTTGACTTTAGTTTAAACTACGTTTAATTTGAGCGGCCGATTTCATCCGTTTAAATTGAGTTTAAATAATAACTGACGTTTTCATAATTATAACTGTCAACGTTGTTAATAATATTGATAATAATAATAATACTATAATAATAATAATAATATTGAGCTTATAAATCCCACTGCTGGACAAAGGCCTCCCCCATGGTCTTCCACCTTTCTCTGTCTTGTGATATGGTTGGCCAGAATTTGTTGAATTTTGATAGGTCGTCCCTCCATCTTAGGCATTTTCTTCCCTTCTCTCTATGTCCCTCTCTTGGTATCCATTCCGTTTGCTCCATCGGTCGTCTTTGCAGCGCATCATATGACCAAACCACTTCCATTTTAGAGTTTTGGTGTATTTAATGATTTCTGTTATTTTTGTTTTCGCTCTAATTTCGGTGTTTCGTATTTTTTTGAATTTTTCTTATAGCGAGGATTTTTCTCTCTAGGTTGTGCGGACATACACGTAGATTTTTCATTTGTTTTTTTGTAAAATTCAAAGTTTGGGTTCCGTTTGATAAAATCGGCAATAGGCATGAGTCGATGACTTTTTTCTTCAGACTGAGGGGTATGTTATGTTCCCTTAAGTAGGGCAAGGACCAAAAACTTTTCCAAGTGTTTTTTATTCTTCGATTGATTTCTTTTGTTGTTTTATTTTTGAATGAGATGAGTTGGCCCAGGTAGATAAAGTCATCGGTGTAATCTACTTTTTTATTTTGAATGTAGATTGGCTTTGTGACTCCATTTGTCATTAGTTTTGTTTTGTCGGTATTCACGTTCAATCCTCTCTTCATTCCTTCTTCATTTAGTGCTTGTAATGTTTGCTGTAAATCGTCACTTGAATTGGCAAGTAAGACAATATCGTCAGCGAAGCGTAGATTTGACAAGTATTTGCCCTCTATTCTAATTCCTTGGAGTTTATCGTTTATTTTACGAAAGATGGTTTCTAAGACACAGTTAAACAATTTTGGAGATAGGGGATCCCCTTGTTTGACCCCTTTTTCGATTTTACCGCTAGGACCTCGTTTTTCTGTTTTTATTTTTGCAGTGCTGTTATCATATATTTTTTTAATAATATTTATATATGGGTCTTTTATTCCTTGTTCTCTCAGTGATTGGAACATAAATGGGTGTTCGATACTATCAAATGCTTTCGTATAGTCCACAAAGGCGACGTATAGAGGTAGGTTTTATTCTGTATATTTCTCGATTACTTGGTTGACTGTTTGTAGATGATCCGTCGTTGAGAATCCCCTTCTAAATCCTGCTTGTTCTACAGGTTGGTTGTCGTTTAATGTACATTGTATTCGTTTATCTATTACTTTTATAAATACTTTGTAGATTGTTGGTAGTAGGCTAATGGGACGGTAGTTATTAATTTCTTTTCTTGAACCTTTTTTGTGCTTTTTATACTATCGGCCATTGTTGATGTTTTAAATTTTTTTCAATATTCTCTGAACAATCATAAGGAATTGGAAAAGCTAAATCTTCAATTTGCACATGATACATGATTTTTAGCTGGTGACGAATGTAAGATATATCAAATTGATTAAAATTATCAGCTGATCGTAATGAAGGATGATTAAAATCTATCTCTTATTGCGTTTGTAATGGAAGGGGAATATTTTGTTCTGGGATAATTTGGAAGTTGCAATCGGAGTTTTCTAAAACATTAAATATAAATGCAGAATAATTCAAGATGAATAAAGTTGATATATTAATAATTTACCATACAAGATTGTGCTTTTGTGTTAAAATCCATTTGGACAGTTGTTCTAAGTACGTGAACTCTTGTTCGTTTCTTATTTGGTGTAATTACCGGTTCACAATCATTTGTATCATCGAATAACAACATTTTTTCCACTTCTTTTTCTCCTTCTTCGACAGATATTAAATTCATTCTTTTAAGGGAACATGACATTTGGAAACAATTGTTACAAGGTGTTGATTTTGCCTCCTTTACAAGTTTATCAGCCCTACTTTTGGGCCATTTTGGGCAATATGCAATCTCTTCGCTTAATTGTGGTTTTCCCTTCTCAGTAGTTTGTACAACTTTATACATTTTATAGATCAACTAAGGCCAAACAACACTTCTAAAATACAGACTGTAGCATAATAGTTCTGTTTGTGTCAGTCACAAAGCAATATTGAAATGTAAGTGCTGAAAATTCTGCACAGCAAGTAACAAAGGCATATATTGTCTGTTGCACCAATTTTATGATAATATTTTCATGTAGTTGCTGTATAATAATTATACAAAAGTAATACAATTATACAAAAGTAATACAATAAATTTAGAACTTCATGTCACAATATTGTTTTATTAATACCCTATTATCAGCTTTTATACCACAGAAAGCAGTCAAAAAGTTAGTATAAAACCAATATGTTTTATAATACTTACAGTAATTTCTTGTATAAAGTAAGTACATATTATAGAAATAATTGTACAATAGTTATATAAATGTTCGAAAAGGAGTAACGTTAAGACAGACATATTTTTTCTCTTATTTTTAAATTCATTACGACGCCATTTTGGGTAATCGAAAAATATTTGAGAAATATATTTAAATAACTATTATAATAACATTTTTCATAACATAATTTACTGCACAGACATTTTTTACATATTGATAAAGTATATGATGATATTTTAGTAAATATTAATTTGTAATTTTTAAGTTTTTAATTTTACAAACATTTACTAAACAGTAGAGAATATATGGCGCGTTAATTAACTGGAAGTATCAACCTAAGTTTCAACAGAAAAAATTCTCGTAATAAAATTACTGTTTTTTATAAATACAATTTAGTTTTACAGATATTCATTTATTACTACATGTTACATATCCAAGAGACATAAACACACCACCAACACTTTCATATAATAACTTAAATACCTATAAAACCATGAATCGTGTTAAATTTGTGTAGTACAACAATTATATAGTAATTCACACTGCAAAATACAACGCTGGAAGTTATTTACCGACATTTGTTAACTAATAAAACTACAAGTGAAATCCACAACGTTTTGCTTTAATTAAACTATTATAAAGAAGACGTACATGATATGTTTTAGGGTACTATTATATAGTAAAAAGGTTTAAAAAAAAAATTAATATAACTTTTATATGACTTATAGTTTTCTTAATAAAGGTTTTATTAAAGTATTCATAATGACTGTAAGAACGTAGCCAAAAAGTGCTTATTAGCTGCAAAGTGGTTATGTTCCTCGCTTTAATCTAATAGTATTTAGTTTTATAAATCCGCGCCTAAGAGATTTAACTGCTGTATTATTGTTTATTAATAGCTATTTGTGTATTAAGAGCGTAAAATAGGACATTGTCGATTGAGAGGTTGTTGCCGCGCGACGCAGGAGCGTGGCATCTCTCGAAATCGACAATGTCCATTTGCGCTCGAAACACACACAAGATTTTTTCTACAGTCACTACCATAACAAAAAATAATAAGATGTACACTTTGTACTTACACTACTACTCAATTAATAAGGATTAATATAAAGAAAAAACGTCTTTTATATTTAATTTTAATTTATTGTTATTTCCCATTCTTCTTGACCTATTGCTTCAATCTATTCTAAACATTTTATACTTTCGTTTTTGTAAATGAATTCCCTATTTTATTTTCACAATAGTGTGGCATTTTTTTGGTTATGTAACATACCGACAGAGCAGTTATATGTCAGATTGTTTTGTAAAGGTGGTAAATGTGTCACTACAGTGCCATTAGTTCCTGACTAAACGTTTTCATTAAGAATGACATTTCTCAACATTGTGTATAGTTAGAAATTTGGACAGCGAGCGTTTTTCTACTTTGTCGCGCTAGAGCGGCAAAGTGACATTTTGCGTTGACAAAAGAGAGCGCAAATGGCTACTTTCTATGTAGACTGTAGAAAAAAGTTTTTACAGTTTCTTTAAATAACTTTAATTCTTATTATATAGCTCGGTAGCTGTTCTTAAAATCTTTATAATGTTTCTTGTGTTAGTTGGGCTGTATATACAGGGTGTTAATACTAAGTCGTTACACCCGAAAATGGTAGATAGAACTCATTAAAACAAACAACTTTTCTTAGCTCAAATTTTTGATTTGGAGCCCCAGTTCATAGTTATTGGCGTTCTCTTGTTTTTCGAAAAATCGTCATAACTCCCTTACTTTAAGGAATATTTAAAAAATACAAAAACTTTCAGCATTTGCTTTCGGTTCTCTAAAACACTTGTATTTACAATTATTTTCTATTTCATCAAATAACAAAATGGCGACCAATCAAAAATTTCAAAACAAGATATTTTGAAAACCACCCCATCGATTTTCGAAAATAAAACATTTTTAAAATCCTTAAACTTTCTATTACAATATTTGTCTGAAACATTTTTTTCTATCTGTCCAAAAAAAAAAAAGTTTTTATTCACTTCCTTGGCTTGCATAAGTATTAACAAACTAAAAAAAAAGCATTTAAAACGAAGTAGCTTCTGAAAACAATGAAACAAAAAAGAGATTAGATTTGACAAGTACTCAAAAACAAGTTACTTCCAATTTATTGCACGTGTATGTCCGTTTGTATGTTCGTATTTTGCATAATTTATATAAGGGGTAATTATATTAGGTTTAGTTGTTGCAAATTGGCATTTAAATTAAACGCATTTATTTTAAATGTATATAATTATATATTTATATCTTTTTAATTAAATATCAATAGTAGTCCGTTGTTACCAATCACTTTGTATGAGCATTTTGCTTTAATAAATAATTATTATTATTATTAGTGTATCAATTTCAAAATACAATGGGCATTAAAGATCTATTTATTGTTATTAGCTTTATAATAAAATTATAAGAGGAAGTTTCGGCCTAATATTTGGCCATCGTCAGCTACAATAAATTATTACAATCATTGTATTATTACGAATAACAATGTGGTAGCAGTCACTTACCAGATAAGAAGTTAAAAATTATTACAAATAAATTATTAAAAATTATATCGAAGACATTCGCCTGTTGTTGTTTACGTTGTTGTTGTCAGGGCTACAATGTGAAAGTCATAATATTATAAGACATGCAATCCGTCATTATGCTGTTCAAATTTATAACTTACGGAAAATTGTTTTCTGTTTGTATTACTTCTATTTATAATTGATAAACAAAACATTTTCAAAATGTTGTGGAGAATTTGTAAGATCTGATGTCGAAGGATGAAGTTTATTTTAGTTTATTTGTTAATAGCTGTCAAAGCCATGGTGTGCATGGCTGTGTAGAATGGTGTGAGACCAAGATTAGCTTGCAAATTTAAAAAAAAAAGATGAAAACTAGTAATTTTGGTTTTTTAAAGCCGCCAAATTCAATTCATTTTTTTGCATAGTATATTTTTAATGTGTTCCAAGTTGTTGTTATAATCTGTATGGCTATTAACGGCGATATTTTTATTAAAATTTATATATATATATATATATATATATATATATATATATATATATATATATATATATATATATATATATATATATATATATATATATATATATATATATATATATATATATATATATATATATATATATATATATATATATATATATATATATATATATATATATATATATATATATATATATATATATATATATATATATATATATATATATATATATATATATATATATATATATATATATATATATA
This sequence comes from Harpalus rufipes, assembly GCA_951394225.1. NCBI lineage: Eukaryota > Metazoa > Arthropoda > Insecta > Coleoptera > Carabidae > Harpalus > Harpalus rufipes. The sequence continues at coordinate 13,926,789 of OX596287.1, read as the reverse complement.
TATATATATATATATATATATATATATATATATATATATATATATATATATATATGGTTTATGAGGGACTTTTATCTAATATGTTTAATTCTTCAAAATTAAAATTATGACCTGTATTTAAGTGGTGTTTACATAAGGCACTATGATGTTCATTAAGTTTAGAACAATGAAATTTATGCTGATGTAGCCTCATATATTGGTTGGAATGTATCTCCAATATATATTTTTTACATGCGCAACGTTTGACTTGGTAAATTACATCTTTCTGTTTTTCTAATTCAATTGTATTTTTTAATAAATTAAGAAAGTGTGAAAAGATGTCAGCCACATGGATTTGAACCATGGATCATTATTTTGCCGGAGTAACGCTCTACCAACTGAGCTATGGCCAACCTATCCAATGGCTGACTTTATCTTCAACTTTAGCCGCTAATGTATCTCTCTATGGAGAATACAGTTTTGTGTCACGTTGTATGATGTGGGGTTGGATTACCACTACATTTAAACATCATTGTGGACATGTCAGAAATTACTATTGGCCCTATCGGTCCTGTTTTTGAAATTAACGTAGAATTTACAGTCTATATGTTCGAAATAAATTAAGAAAGTGTAAAAAGATAATGTCAGCCACATGGATTTGAACCATGGACCATTACTTTGCCGGAGTAACGCTCTACCAACTGAGCTATGGCCAACCTATCCAATGGCTGACTTTATCTTCAACTTTAGCCGCTAATGTATCTCTCTATGGAGAATACAGTTTTGTGTCACGTTGTATGATGTGGGGTTGGATTACCACTACATTTAAACATCATTGTGGACATGTCAGAAATTACTATTGGCCCTATCGGTCCAGTTTTTGAAATTAACGTAGAATTTACAGTCTATATGTTCGAAATAAATTAAGAAAGTATAAAAAGATAATGTCAGCCACATGGATTTGAACCATGGACCATTACTTTGCAGGAGTAACGCTCTACCAACTGAGCTATGGCAAATCTATCCAATGGCTGACATTATCTTCCACTTTAGCCGCTAATGTATTTCCCTATGGAGAATGCAGTTTTGTGTCACGTTTGGCGTTTGGTTAAACCAATATAGGGGTTCAATATCCTACCATTTTGATTTAAAACGAATTTATTTTGAACTTGCATTATCTTTATTTTATAACACACACTTATATAAAAACTTATAAAAATTCACAACGTTTCGACAGCGAAAAAAATCTGCTGTCGTCATCAGGTGATCTGATACTACTGACAATTCCTTAACATACGAGCTTTATATCTGGTGTTGTGGGGGTGAACATTAGTGATGGATGGTTGATCAGGTCCAATGGGTGAGTCAGGCGTCCTGGGTGGCTGGTCAGGTCCAATGGGTGGGTCGGGCGTCCTGGGTGCCTGGGTCTCGATGGCTAGGCTGGAGTTTGCTGTGATGTGTTTCCTCCAGATTGGTCGGATTTCTACACTCGGCTGGCTGAACACTGTTTTTCTGTTCTTCTGTATTATGGCGGCTTCTTTGAATTTCCTCTTGTACCAGTGCTCTTCTTTCTTGAGGATCCTTGCTCCGTCCCATTGGATACGGTGATGGTGTTCCCACGCGTGGTCTGCAATACCGGATTTTGATGTCTCTCCTCTCTCAGTGTGTCGTCTGTGTTCTTTAATTCTGATATCCAACGGTCGTTTTGTTTCTCCTATATATGTTTTTCCGCATTCACAATCCACCTGGTAGATGCCTGTTTGTAGTTTTGGTGACCGTTCTGGTTTTGTTGTTGATAGGATGTTCTTGGTTGTGGTTGTTGTTTGAAACCTGGTTAATATGTTGAACTTGCTGGCAATCCTTTTAATTTTGTCGGAGACTCCCTTCATGTAAGGAATGTATAACTCATTTCTCTTTACTTCGTCTTTGTTTACCTGCTTCGCCTTTGTTGTTTGGTTCTTCTGTACTATTTTCTTGATAGTCCCCTCCGCGTATCCGTTTCTTTGTAGTGTGTTAATGATCTCCTTGACTTCTGATTTATAACTTTGTTCTGTGTTGCAGTGTGATTTTGCTCTGTCAAGTAGCGTGTTAGCTACCCCAATTTTGGTGGTTTCGGCATGGTTTGATTCATAGTTCAAATAGCGTCCTGTGTGCGTTGGCTTGCGATAAACAGATGTTTGTATAGTGTTGTTAACTCTCTCCACAAGAACATCTAAAAATGGTATTCTGTTGTTGTCTTCTTTCTCCATGGTGAATTTGATGCTCGGTTTTAGAGAGCTTATATGGGAGAGAAATGCTTCCAACTCTGCGTCACTGTGGTTCCAGATAATGAAGGTGTCATCCACGTACCTTATCCATTTCTTCGGCTTGATTAGAGCTGTGCTTATAGCGGTGTTCTCGAAGTATTCCATGTAGATGTTGGCGATGACTGGTGACAGTGGAGATCCCATTGGCAGTCCATCGGTTTGTTGAAAGAAGTCGGTTTGAGCATGGAAATACGTAGTTTTTAGACAGCATTCCAACAGTTTTCGCTGTCGAAACGTTATGAATTTTTATAAGTTTTTATATAAGTGTGTGTTATAAAATAAAGATAATGCAAGTTCAAAATAAATTCGTTTTAAATCAAAGTGAAACATTATCTTATAAATTTAGAAATAAATCCTACCATTGTTCATGAATACATTCCAACACAAGCTGTTGCGGAATTGATGGATACAGTGCAACTACATCTAATGAGAACATACAATAACCATTCGGTATTAGCATTGAATTTATAATACCCCTAAAAAACGGCAACCAAATGTATTAAGTTAAAACCTTGAGAATGACGTCGGCATCTATCCCTCACTCCAAGAACTATGAGAAGCCAGATGTTGAGCGTACAGTGTTGGCAAATAAATAGTCGGAAATCCAGATCTCTTTCGCTGGCTTATTCATTTGTCTTACACTAGACTTTTGATTATAAAGTTGAAACGTACATATTCTTATAAATTTTCCGACAAATTTAATGATGGTAGTTCCTATTATCGCTCTGGGTGCAAACAGTCAAAAATCCACGATTTACATATAAAATGAAATTTGTGTTTTCATACATTTTTAAACTTTAACTCGTATCTTTTTAGTTTATAAAGATATAATAATAATTCTTTCACATTTAAAATTCTATATATTTTCTGAACGTAATAATGTTTAAATAAATTATATATTTTCTTTATACCGGGTGATCATTTGAAAACTTCCCACCTTGAATAACTCTTTAATTAATAAAATTATCAAAAATCACTAAAACAGGTCAATGTTATTTTGGAGGGGGACATTTAATAACCTATTCCAATCAGTTGGGAAACTTTCACCCTCCCCTCCAGCCACCCCCACCCCAAAATTTTAAATGGCAGTACCCCATGTGTGATACATCATTTTAAAGGTTGTAAAATTCAATATTTTAAAGCAAAGAAAATTAAAATCGGCCGAGCCGTTCATGAATTAGAGACAAAAATGTATTAAACCGGAAAATTTACAAAATACCTAAAACTAAAACTCACAAACGTAAACAATTAAATTTATCGTAATAGATGCTCGAATTGCGCTCCATTGGTTGCTAGGCAATGATAAAGCCGATGTTCAAACTCTCTTCTAACATTTTCGAAAACTCGCCGCGGAATTAATCGGCATTCGGATGTTATTCGTTGTATCAGTTCGTCGATGTTGGCTGGGGGAGTTTGATAGACGATGGATTTAAGGTGGCCGCATAGGAAAAAGTCGAGAGGGGTTAGGTCAGGAGACCTTGCTGGCCACTCTACTACTCCTCTTCTTCCAATCCACCTCTCTGGAAACTTGTTATTCAACCAGTTTCGAACTGGTACCACAAAATGTGGTGGGGCATCATCTTGCTGAAAATAAACTTGATTTTCATCCAAAATTAAGTTTCCTTCGTCGTCTACTTGATTTTCTATTGCTTCCGTAATCAAGGGGTCTATGACATCTTCCAACATATTGAGATAAATAGTACCATTTAAAGTGTATGTCATTTCAGTGACACAATTGGCACAAACGCTACCCCAAATCAAAGTAATCTAAAGTTATCTGAAGCGGCGATATTTAATTCCTGAATTCTACAACACTTTGAACTTGTACGACGCACGTTCTTTTGTTTCAAAGCAAAACGTAGGTAGATGGCTTGATCAACCACTCAAAATGGTCATACATTTTTGTCTCTAATTCATGAACGGCTCGGCCGATTTTAATTTTCTTTGCTTTAAAATATTGAGAATTTTACAACCTTTAAAATGATGTATCACACATGGGGTAGTGCCATTTAAAATTTTGGGGTGGGGGTGGCTGGAGGGGAGGGTGAAAGTTTCCCAACTGATTGGAATAGGTTACTAAATGTCCCCCTCCAAAATAACATTGACTTGTTTTAGTGATTTTTGATAATTTTATTAATTAAAGAGTTATTCAAGGTGGGAAGTTTTCAAATGATCACCCGGTATATACTGCAAATTAATTAAAAACAATAAAATGGAAATATAATTATTACATTTTATAGAGAAATTTTCAGTCAGAGACAAACTTTTTGTAATATATACAATTATACGATGTAAATTGTTTAAATATTGTTGTGCAGTGGTAGTATCTGATGTGACTTCTAATTGAGCAAGCGGAGTTCAATTCTCCTTATTGTTACTTTTCATATTTTATTATTTAATAAAATTATTTGCTAACTGTCCGTCATATTTTTTTCCTTCTTGTAGGCATAATTTGTAGGGTAAAATAGGCCGTTTTAAAAAAGTTCATATTGCAGTTACTTTATATAAATTTATTTCTAGTAATACAAATATTTTAATCTTTGTTCCATTTACGAATTTATATTAGAAAAAGTACATTTAAAGCGCATTATTAATTGAATACTATAATCCAGATTTTAAAGTATATAATTAGAGAAAATCATGAATGTAAATTTCGGATACGGACCATCGGCTAACACGACAGTAGAAAGTTCCTACCTCTCAGGTAGTCCCATAAAACTTTATAAAGGGCGCTAGTCTTACTATACCTTCTGTAATTTATTTATAACGTACACGTGTTGGAGCACTAAGAGGAGTCATTGTATATAGGAATAAAGAAAACATGTTTTTTTTTAAATTATTTATTACATTTCAAATTCATACATTTGTTAAAATATTGATTTTTCTACTATAACTGTCTTTAGTTTTAGCAAATTTTAATGTTTTTGATTGTGAGGACAACATTTTATAAATTTTAGTTTTTATTAATAAATCTATAATAAATATTTTATGTGCATAGCAAATATCGTTATCTGATATCCAACCAAATTTAGTTTTTAAAGTACTTAAAATTTCCTCTTTCAAATTAAATTTAAATTTTTTAATATGTTTATATTTTACATAAAATTTATGAATAATTTGTAAACATTCTTTTACAATATTAACAAAATCATGTTTAGGTCTCACTAAATATTTTATAGAATCGTCAGTAATTCCATAGTCACGTAAAAAGGTCAAAGTTTCTGTACTATCAATAGGTAAATTTTCCTCACAAACTTGTAAACTAGAAGAGCACATGTCGCAATGAATTTTTTTTATACATTTATAAATCAAATAGCCTCCAAAGTAATTAATACAGTTTAATTCGAATAATAAAATATTCTCCTCTTTATCAATATATTCTTGGAGGTTTTCTTCTTCCTTGGTGGAATCAGAGTCTTCATAAATTATTGAAGTTTCATTTTTTTCTACTTCGGGTACATTTTCTGTATTCTGCGTATCTGCTATAAGTTGTTCATCTAAATCTTCCTCACAGTTTCCAGTTCCCAACGCATCTTGTAAGCGAATGAACATATTTTGCTGTAAAGATTGTCGAAATTTTTTTAATGTAGGGTTCGGATTATATCCCCCTCGGTTTCTTATTACAGAAAATAAATTTTCTATTGGATCTTGCTGCAAACGAGATGTCAGTAGAAAATTATAATTGTCTTCCTTTAAATCTTCAAATAATAATAAAATTGCTTTAATCGTTTGAACTAACCCTTGAAAACAATAAACGTTCAGTCTCTCCGTATTGTTTTTATTATAAATTTTAGTTATTAAAAAGATTAATACTTTCCTGTAAAATATTTTTAACTTTCAAATTCCTCTCAGATAGTGCACTCCTGCAAGGATTGGAGTCATTCAGAATACGACTATTATGGCAATCAAATATATTGTTTATTTGTAATAAAAATTCAGATGTGTTATGAGCACTCTCACTTGTTATAGAACCTGTAATTATACCCATTTTCATTGCTGAAGATACTCTTTTGCTAAATATTTGTGTAGCCAGTTTAACGGACATTTTATCGAAGGATTTAGGAAATACATGTCTTTCACTGATTTTTACCAATGAAGAAGCTAATTTTCCTTTTTTATCCAAATTATATAAGATAATAATATCTTGCCATGAAACTTTTTTTTATCAACAAAAATGTCGTTTTGTAGCAGGTTATTACGCACTGATTTGATTAAGTTGGGTGTGTCGAACATGCCATAAATTTTCCAATCCTTAAAATAAAAGTAAGGTTCGTCACTGGTAACATTCAATAAATTAAACGCTTTCCTATTATTTGATCCTTGATCACACACAACTGCTCGCATTACCAGACCGAAGCCAAAACATATTTTAATATTTTCCACAATTAAATCTTTTAGTAAGTTTCCTTTTATAGAACTTTTGCTGGCATAGTAAGATAGTGGTTGTTTCCAGTTGTTAAATAATCCTCGAACCATAAAGAGCAATGCATGATCAGCAATATCTGAACTCCTCCCTAATGTATGACCTAAATCTTGGAAACCTTCAATAAGATCTTGCTTCTCATTGTACTCTAAATATCTTTTTATTGACATTTCGTCAAAAATTAAAACGCATTGTTTTTCTTTTGACTCCATAACATTAACTTTTTCTTTGAATTTTGGTATAAAATTAGTTTCTACACCTGTACTTAATTGAAATATTTCAAGCCATTTTCGAATAGTGCGTGGTGCCGGAATTGTTAATTTAGATTTAAAATACATGTATTTGTATAGTGCTGGTGATTTATAATAATATTTTAAAGACAATTTTTTTTGTTCCGGAGTCCACTGCCGTCGTGCCTTATGGCAAGTTAACATTTGAACAATGGTATTTTCATCAGGAGATAATTTTCTTTTATTACATAGTTGTTTACTGTCAAACATTTTATTACACTTTTTTCTTAATAAACTATTTTGAATTTTTAACTTTTTGATTAGTTTACCTTGTTGCTGTAATTTATTTTTCATATTAATTTTGACTGGACTCTTTGGTGAAGAATCAATAAACAATTTTCTTCGTTTTAATTTCTTTGGATTTGATTCCGACGGCTGCTGTTTTTTTGGTGTTACAATTCTAATTTCTTCACTGGCACTGGCGGTAATGTAATTTTGTATTGTCATATGTCTTAGTTACTGGTTTAACGTGTAACATAGAGGGGGATGAAATACTTTCTTCTAGAGTAACATAATTTATAGGTACAGCGTGTTTAACTAACATTTTGCGCCTATTAGATGAACATCCCAGGATATATTCGGGCATAAAATGTTTCTCGCATAAAAGTTTTTGTTTCAATTGATTATGATGTAAATCAATTAGATCTGGATTACCGCAATTTTTTATCCAAATTTCTATTCGCGGGTCTTCCGATCTGCTTGGGAAATTAAAAAATGACATATTGGGACAGAGTTGCCTGGAGTTGTGGCAGTTTCGATAAACACATGATTTCGAACTCATATTGACCTTGTGAGGTCAATATGAGTTCGAATCGATCTAAAAAGTGAAAACTGCAAGTTATCATTTAATTTTCCGCACTAAAAATACTACTTACCGAATAGCCTATAGTTGTGAATAGCAGTTCACTGTTCGATATTCAGAAATGAAAATCAAAAGTCGTAAAATAAATCAAAACAGAATATCCAAAAGGCCAAAAACACAGCAGAAACTCGTTATTGGAGTAAACAATATAGAAAAAAAGTTATGTACCAAAATCAATATCCAAAAACAAAGTCAAATGTTGTACAATAAATCGAAACAGAATGTCCAAAAACACAGCAGAGAGTCGTTATCAGAATATCCAAAACAAAAATAAAGTAATAAAAGATCCCAAAATCAAAATCCAAAAACAAAGACAAAAATAAATCAAATCAGAATTACCAAAAAACACAGCAGAAAGTTGTTATCAGAATATCCAAAGAAGAAAATGAAATTGTTATAGAATGTACCAAAGTCAAAATCCAAAAACAAAGCCAAAAAACGTAAAATAAATCAAAACAGAATGTCCAAAAACAGTGCAGAAAAAACAAAATCCTTAAACAAAGCCAATATGCGTATACACAGTAAGAAACAAATATTACAATATGTTATCACAATGCACAGATACAGTATAATGAAACAATGAAAGCAAGAAGTAATAGCAACACCCCATCCTCCCCACTTCGTCGACATCCCTAATGCAGGTGCTACTGTAAAATTGTTTATGACAGCGGCAAAGAAATAAACCATAATAGTTTATTAACCTTCGGATGACAAGGAATGACCCCAATTCGGATTTTATTTATTTCGTGCAAAAAATGTTTAGGGACTTGTTTTTTTTCTAGTCGAGTTTTATACCTACCTCTCTATCGTGTGTAAAATATACGCTAAAAATATTAAATATTATTATTACAAATATATTAATATATTATATATCTGTTTGAAGTTACTAAATTTAAAATCATCTCCCTGTTACCAGCTAATTATTATAAATACCGATAACAATATACGCAAAAACTTAAAATAACATTAACAAGCTTCTATAATAGAATGGAAGTAATAAGTGAACTTGTCATTTCATGTCTGTTTTGTAACTCTTATAAATGTCTTGCATTGGCGACCTGCCTTCAGTTCACAAATTTTATTATCCTATTATTTAGTAAAACATTTTATTTTCATTTATAGATATGAATGTTAATGTTTAACTAAACGTGTTTGAAACTAAAAGCTTGATTTTCTTTCATATTGTAAGTAAAATAACTATGTATTTAAAAGTTGGGTTACTTAATGACCCTACGTAGTCGTTCCGTCGTTCGTGTTTCAAAGTTTCACCTGGTCGTCATATAATCAAAATAAACTGGGAATAATATGATAACTTCGATATCGATAAATATTATATATTTCCAAAATAGATAATGCAATTCACCGAAAAGTTCATATCAAATGAAATATAATAAAATAAAAATATTTATTATTTAAATATAGAAAAATATAGTAAAATGCTTTAGTAGTAATTTTAATGCAATGTAAAATAATTTTATTATTATATTTATATATGTACATAAATAAAATATTATATAGTATTATTATGTCTCTGTCTCAATATTTAAAAGAATAAGCGGAAATGAGAATTTTCAAAATAATAAAGTATATTTATATTGTTACTTGTGACATTGCGCTCCCTTATATTCCGAACATTGAGCTGACGAGTGAAGTGCAATTGGTTTCTTGCTTGTCGTACGCCAGACGATCTTAGTATTAGTAGTGTTTGGCAACTATGCACTCATTTATCCTCGTAGTTTCTATATTGGACGCCAGAGATCGATAGCTCGCGACTTTAAATTTTCGGTAGAAAAAGATAGATATAGGTTTCAGGTTGATGCTTTACGTTGCCATTCTTATAAGGGTATTATAAATTCAATGGTATTACCAAATTCTGTAAATCTTTTACCAAGTCAAAGAAATTTTCAATAATATTGGAATAAGTTGATATTACTTTAGAAATGAGATTGCTGTTATGGAATTCCGGTCTTATGAATCTTCGGTTCCATGTACATTCTGCCTAATTTGAGGCTATTTAATGATTAATGAATATTATATTTTTTGGAAATTGTAAAGCTACATACATAGTTACCACAAGAAGATACACCAAGATCTGGATGAGTGAACATCGCAGATTAACACAAAATAACACGGCGAACAGATGTGGGTGAACATTCCAACACTTTCGAATTGAAAATTTTCAAAATTCCCCGCAAACATATGTTCCCTGAAATGCTATATTTTAGGAATGATTGCTATAACATTCATGCAAGAACTGATATACGAGGACTAAATAGCGTATATTTTTGTGTATTTGAAAATTTAAAAAGGAAAAGCAAAATTCAGGCCAAATTAAGAGTTAATTAAATGCTTTACATTTTATTTAAATTACTACAGTAATGCTACACAATCATTGGTGTACAGACGGACTACAGGAATCCATAACGATAGAATCCTTCCGCAAGATATTTCCGGCTAATTTCCGATTTATTCTGTTGTCGATTTTAAGAGCAAACTGATGTTTATGTGCTTTTTATGAGTTTTTGTACGGTGTTGTAAAATTTAATGTAAAGAATAAATGTATTTTGTGTACATGAGATGTAATATTTTATAAGATCTTACTTGTATGATAATGTCCATGTTATTTCGGTATGTACTATTAAGTGTTTTAGGAATGATTATAGACCAAAAAGAAGGTGCAAGGGTGCAACCAAAACGTCGGTGTTGTAAGAGAATAAATGCTGTTTGACTGAGATTTCGAGTAATTGTTAACACCTACTTATTTTTTAAAATTTAATACTTGGAAGGCATTAATTTTCTTGCAACAGCCTTATTGAATGGAGCGACTGCACGTTATTACTTCATCATGTTTACATGATAAATCGTGCGAATGCTTGCCTTCAAGTAGGAGAGGAGGCAACAGACAGTGGCGCACCCAGGATTGTTTCTTGGGGGGGGGGGGCTAACAATTATTTTCTTCCAAGGTCAAACACCTCTAAAACTTTACACACAATGCGCTACAATTTGATGGTTATGGTTTGCAGAGCTGCCAATATAAAAATTTAAATTTTACCCGCCTCGTCAGCCAAATTCCCCAAACATTCATAAAATTACACACTATGAGCCACATTCACACTAGTCACAATTTTCATCATTCTCAAGCCCAGGGCTGCCAATATGCCAATGCATATGTTAAGAAGGAATACAGACAATAATATTTGTCTATTAGTAGTTGCAAAAATTAAACATAAAATTTATATAGAAAAAAATCATGAATTAAAGTACTTAAAGATACCCAACAAAAACGTGAGTCTCACGAGCTACCCAACCACATATAAAAATACCCTATTTCGCGTAATTACCCGCAAACTGGCAGCCCTGAAGGTTTGTGACTTGGAGCCAAGAATAAATAAGGAGGGAGCAAGTTGCTGTAAAAGTGAAACCATTTCCCCCACTCCAGGTAGCGCCTAACTGGCGCTGTAGTTTTTACCTTTAACTTTCAACAAAGCAATTTTGTTTCGGTTGTTTACGTTTGTGTTGTGTCGTTTGTGTTTCATCTTTTTACTTGATGTAGTAACAACTATTTTGCAAAATTTTGTAAATATGAACATATTTTAAAATTCAACAAACCATTGCTTAAAGCATGGATCTCTAGAGAATCACATCAAATTGTACATACAAAAAAAAATCATTAGTCAAATCTGAAATTCGGCAATAAAATTTTAACTGTATGTAGAACAGTTATTTATGTATCAAGGCTCTGAAGTTTTATTTTTTATCACGAATGTGGAATTTAGTTGCAGAGGCCGTAAGGCCGAGGTAAATAAACCATATGAGTGATAAAAAAGAACTTCAGTGCCGAGGTGTATATTAAATTTTATTTGAAATCTAAATTTTGTGAAAATGAAAGATATATTTATTTTTATAGGTTATGATGAGAAATCTGTCCATTGCTGTCAGTTAAACAAACGAACTTATGTTCAGTGTTGCGAATTTCCGGACATTGAAATTATAGTAATGAATACTCAAAATTATGCGTATTATCTCAAATTTCTTCACTGGAATTATTTAATTCGTTCTTCTTGCACATATTTTTTGTCATTTTACATACAACGTATGTCTGCCCAAATTATCTTATATGTATAACAATTATCATAAGGTTGACAAAACTACATTTCATGAAATCGTCCTATAATGAATTACATTAGTGCCGATTTCTGAACTTTTACTGACGATTTTTCTGCACTTTAGTGACGATTTCAAATAAATAATTTTATATTTGTTTTATGTCATTATAAAATATATTTCAAATAAAACATGGTATATTTGTTTTATTATTTTGTTGTTCGTAACATAATAAACTTATTTAGCTAAATTGTTTGTTTTTAATAAAATTTAGAAAACTAAATTCAATAATTTAAATGTATATAAATACGTACGTAAGTACAACACATTTCTTTCAGTATTTAAGTTTTATAAAATTTTATTTGAACGAACAATGCATTTTCGTTTAAAAATTTCCGCGCATATCCCCTCTTTAGGTTGAAATACATGCGTTATGTATAGTACTATATTAAAACTGTTTTAATTGAAATGTAAATGAAAAAATAATAAGAAAAGATAAAAGAGGTTTATTAGGTGTACCTATAATACAAAGAGTTCAAGAGTACGTATAATATTCAAAGTGTCTACTGTAAAAATTTGAATAAAAGTCCAGTGTTCTGGGGGGGGGGGCTCAAGCCCCACGAGCCCCCCCCCCTTGAGTGCGCCCCTGGCAACAGATGTGAAAAATATTTTGTTTTCTAATATTATTTGTTTTTAATAAAGTTTACATGATGTTTGTTTTTTATGAAGAACTTCATAACGAAGGACAATTAGAAAATTGTCCACTTATGGCGTTTTCCATTTATATGTTTAGTTTTCCACATCCGTTGTACAGGTACTTTTTACAACTCAATAAAAAATATATGATTTTGACAGACTACACTGGCAAGAACTGACGATCGTAGAAAGTGTGCGTGCGCACTCATTAAGGTTCAGTTCACTTGAAAAGTATAAATAAAACACGTAAAACTCAGATAGTGCGCAATAATTATATAAATGAAAAACGAGTTATGGACTTAGTGCAAAAAAATTCGCTGTTACATTGTTACCCTCCTAAATCTTAGAATTAAGTGAACTTTCATAATCGCGGAACTTTCGTTTCATAAACGCGTTATTTCTAATTGTCACGTAGTCCAGTGGTATGATCCTGGTAAACGTTGATTAAGCATTCAAAAAGGGTATAAATTGTGGAAGCCACTGCTAAGCGGGGATCAGTCCAGTCAAGTTCAGCTTGCGACGATGGTCACTAAGCTTGGTGTAATGTATGCACCGTAGCTTAATGGTTAGCGCGTTCATCTTTGTGTGATACAGACGTGTTTCTTATCTCTTTGATTAAGTGTAACGGACACATATATTTTTTCATTTTTTTTCTTTTTTCTTATTTATGCGTATTTATTGCCACACGCATGGTAAATTTGTAAACAAAAAGTGTTGTGCGGTGCCCGCGTTGCCGCGGAATCGCTTTTCCAAAAGCAAAAACAGAGTGCGTGGAATAAAAAAGATAGTGACTGAGAAGAGTAAAAGTGATACCAGTGTGAGTGACAGTGATAACAGTGAAAATATCGATACAGAAGACAATGAAAGAATAAAGAAAGCCGTGGACGAGTTTTCCGAGAAAATAGACGACCTATTAAACATAGAAAATTCCCACGTGAATGACAACAGCGCCAACATGTCAAAAATGGCGGAAAAAATAAAATCTTTACTGTATGAAGAGACACCTGTGGGCGAACAGCGAAACCACAAGCGCCGGGCAAGCAGTAGTCCGCAACAGAATACCGGCACAAATTACCCCACTCTAGCCGTGGCCAGTACGAGCGGCGCGCAGCTTAGCCAGCCCCTCCTACAACGGTCATTGAAGAGAAGCAGACAGACTGAGCAGAGAAGACAGATCAGCACGAGCAACAGCTACGCTCCACTCGCAAACCACCCAGATACTGACCTCTCGTCGGGTGACGAGGAAGATGGCGAAGCCAATGAAGAGGCCGCGCCCAAGACCGTACAGAGGAGGCAACGCGCACCTGCCCTATCATACTGGCTGGAAAACCAAAGACCACAACCAACTAATCGGGATTCTTAACGACTCTATAAAAAAGGGCTTCACTATAAAGTATACTAATAACAACACAAACCTTTATCTAGACGATCTAGAAGAAAAAGACAATCTAGTCCAGTCTCAAACAAAACTGTACACAGTTTCATACGTATACTGAAGAACGAAACAAAACACATACCTTTGTGCTCCGGGGTCTGGACAGTAAACCAGAGCCGGAGGGAGGTTACAGATGCATTACGCGCAGAATAAAAAATTAAAGTCTAAAACATTTCTAATGAATACCAATTTCAGGCCCCTCTACCTGGTGGTGACGGCAGCAGACGTGACCTTGACGTCTCTTCAAAGAGATGTGCGGCACCTCTTTCACACCCGCATCACCTGGGAGCGTCACCAGAATAAAAAAGAGCTGACACAATGCCACCGGTGTCAGCTATGGGGCCACGCCACTTCAAATTGCGGGCGAGAACCACGTTGCCTTAAGTGCGCAGCCCCACACGAGACCCGCACATGCAACAAAGACCCGGGCCTGCCAGCCAAATGCGCCAAATGCGGTGGTGCACACCCGGCCAACAATGTAGAATGCCCAGTCTACCTATTCAAGCTGCGTATGAAGCAGTACCGCCCCCCCCCCCCCTCAGACCCAGCAGCCAGCTGCCCGCAGTTACATACCAGCGCCATCTCCAGCCATCAATCCCTGGACCCAGCAACCAGATTACGCCGCCGCTGCCCCCAGCCACCAGGTACCAGCCGCCTCCGCCCCCCTGGCCGCCCATCATTTTCCCGCATTACCCCAGCGCCCATTACTGCGACACCGCCTCTCAACGTACAGCACCTGCCCCCCAACAAGCTACAGCCGCCCCCGCCACTCAACAAGAAGCAACCGCCCCCAGCACCAACGCCTTCAGCACTAGTGGCACGGAAAAAGTTAGCGATTTAATGTCGAAAATTAAACGATTAAACAGTCTGATCAATTTAGATAATTTATTAAAAGCTGTCAGAGCCCTAAACGATATCCTTGCCACTGCCACTAGTGCTGAAGATAAATTCACAAAATTCACGACATTCGCCTCATCCATTCACTTATACAATATCTAAATGACTAACATATACTCCTGGAACGCTAACGACATCATCAACAAACAAGGCGAACTCATTCATTTTCTTCACAAACATAATATTCATATCATGCTCATCAGCGAATCACGTCTCACTCCCACTCATAAATTCAACATCAAAGGCTACACAGTCCATCGCCAAGATCGTCCCCATCAAACCCAAATGCCAGCCGGCGACGTCGCCGTGCTGGTCAAGCACAACATCCCTCACAGACGCATGCGCATTACACAATCACAAATCGAATCACTTTGCATCAAACTCATCGACAACACACACATCATAGCCATCTATAATCGTCCACAACATAATTTCACCCATCAGCATATAAACTCATTACTAAATATAGGCAGGAAAGTCATCCTCATGGGAGATTGGAATGCGAAACACCCGAGCTGGAACTGCAATGTCAACAACGCTAATAGCCGCACTCTATATTCATATATTCACTCCCATAATGTCATTCACCTTCATACACCTACCCACACCCATTACCCCGCCAACACATCACCCAGCACCATCGACTTTCTCATTCACAAAAACATTTCGCATATCACCAACCCTGTCGCTCACAATGAACTAAGTTCAAGCGCATTTACACGCAAACTAATTGGAATGAGTTCAGAAAATCACTAAATTCACTCATCACCATTAATCCACATATCACCACCACACAACACATATAAGAAGAAGTAGAAGCATTCACACAGGCCATTAATCATTCACTCCATAAACACACACACCGTCACACTTCACCCTCATAAAGACAAGCTCCCCGCACACATCACTCATCTCATCAATCGCAAGAATAATGTAAGGAGGCTATGGCAGCACACGAGAGACCCAGTACAACAAAATACTATGAACTCCCTCACCAAACAAATACAGTCCCATATAAAGTCGGCTCCGGTGGCTCAATGGTTAGAGCAACGCTCCTTAGTCATGAGTGCGCTCGGGGTTCTGGGTTCGAATCCCACTAAGGCATGGATATTTGTGATGTGAACCCACTCTGTAATTGGGATTTAATCCTGTTGAGGGGTTTTAAAAAAAAAAAAAAAAAAAAAAAAATAAAAAATAAAAAAAAAAACATTTCCGAAACCACTCCTGGCAAACCAAGCTCCTGTCCCTTAATCCTAATGATAAATCCCTCTGGAAATTAACCCGGAACCTCAAAAAACGTACAAACCTATCCCTGAACTCTCCCATAATAACACCATCCTATACACGACAAGCAGAAGGTGGCAGCAATAGCGGAAACCTTCGAGCGCGTCCACGTCCTTGACCCCACTAATACCCCCGACCAAGACGCCATCATCCACGAAACCCTACAATTCCTTATCAAGCCCTTCACACCCAATCCCCGCCAAATATCCAAATTACTAACCAAATCTTCAGAAATTTTTCAAGCAATCAAATCCTTTCCTAGTCAAAAAGCTCCTGGTCCTGATGGAATCCAAAACCTAGTCCTTAAAAATCTATCCAAAAAAGCCATAGTCCAAATCACATACCTGGTAAACTCCATCATCCGCCTCCACCACTTCCCCACATCCTGGAAAACCGCCCACGTCGTCCCCATTCCAAAACCTAACAAATCCCCAAATTTACCCAACAGTTATCGCCCTATTTCCCTTCTGTCCACCCTCTCCAAAGTCACAGAAAAAATCATTCTCACACGCATCAAAAACATATTCATAAACATAAAATCATACCCCATTTCCAATTTGGTTTCAGACCCAAACTTAACACGACCCAACAAATAGCACGAATTGTAACCGATATTAGCACAAATTATAACAAAAGCAAAGTCACAGTTATGGCCCTACTGGACATCGAAAAAGCTTTCGATAAAGTATGGCAGTTAGGGCTCATATACAAAATGATTCGTGCTAATTTCCCAGACACACTAATATTACTAACACACTCATACCTCACTAACAGAACCTTCAATGTAAAAATAAATTCATGTGTCTCAACCCCTCACCCCATAGAAGCCGGCGTCCCACAGGGTAGCTGTCTAGGCCCTGTACTGTTCACCCTATATCTGCATGACTTTCCCACATTCCCACAAACCCAATCTGCGCTGTACGCAGACGACACGGCACTCTACGCAAGTTCACATAGTGCCGAGGTCGCCAACAAACAGCTACAAATCCACCTAAATATCCTCATCCCCTACTGGACCAAATGGAAAATTCATATCAACCATAACAAAACCGAAACCATCACATTCACCCGCAAATTCACTCACACCAAAATATACACCCCATTAAAATTAAACAACAACCCTATCTCACCCTCACCCTCGGTCAAATACCTCGGCTATACCCTCGAACCCCGTCTATTCCACATCCAACACATCAAAAACACAATCCGTAAAGCAGCCATAGTCTTCAGATCATTATATCCACTCATTAATCTAAACAGTAAAATGTCATCGAAAAATAAACATCTCATCTACACCACCATAATCAGACCCATGCTCATCTACGCAGCTCCAGCTTGGTGCTCCGCTTCCAAAACCGCCCTCCTGCCTATACAGCGATTCCAGAGTCGTTGCCTGCGTCTGATAGTTGGCGCAGACAAATATGCTAGAATCGTAGATCTTCACGCACAAACTCAAATGCCATTCATTCGCGAATACATTGATAACATTTCACAAAAATTCTACTCATCTTTGCCACAACATAATCCCATAACGAAAAACATCACGCATATCAGAAGCCATAATGTACCATTCGTCATCAAACATGCATTACCATACCACGCACTTCCCATTTTCACAGCGCGACCAGGAGTAACATCCTGCACCGCATACTAACATTTCATACTAACGTATGTAAATATCATAGCTGCAATGTAAATAAATTCCATTTGATCATCCATTAACAAATAAGTGCATACCTCACAATACATCTCAATCACCACATAACATCATTACTATTTTATAAATAAATCATAACAGCATGGTACAGGCCATTCTTTCATTCACTAGAAGATAAGCTCATAGCCCATAAACATTGTAATCATTCCATTAAATCATCATGAAAAATTGTATATAAAGCATAGCCGCACTGTAAAAAACACCACTGTCGCTCATTTAGCTGTAAGATCATTCATCTCGAACAGGTTTTTTGTTGCATTTTTTTCCTGTAAAATTAAATCACATCATTTCACTCATAATCATACAACAGATATTATTCCCGGGAATAATCTCTAGAGCTTTATTCTCAGTATAATAATGACAGGATTGGTTAAAACACAAACACGTAACAAAAAAAGAAACATTTCATTGGTTTAAAGAAATGTCAAAAAATAATCAATGTAATTCAACATAGCTTCTGGAGGTTCCCAGTCGAGTACTCCATTAACGTACGTTTTTAATTGATCTTTGAAGATTAAAATAGAAGCACTCGGTTTTATACTAAGTTTATTTCTATATTTTGTTTTATTTAACAAATACTGAGAAAAGCCTCGCTCAGCTGCTACTGATGAATGCGGAATTGTTAAGATAACTTAAACTACTTTCATTAAATTTGGATACATTACTTCATTTAAACCGTTTTTCAATTCTGATATGTGACATTATCACTAAATTTGTGTAAGTCTTTAGTAACTAATAAATTCCTATATTTTGTATTAACAGCTTCTATTTCACATACAATTTGAGGGAAAATATTTATAAAATCAGCTATCAATTCCTGCTTATTGTGCTTAATAGAGAAAGGTGAAAAACTGGCGGCAAATTGGACTACTTTATCTTGAAAATCAAATCTTTTTTAATTTGATCGCATAACTCAATGTAATATGTTAAAACATGCTTCTTAAAATCATTAATTTCTTTTTCACTGAGTTTCTGTCATTGCAATATGCAAGGGCGTAATGATATACGCCGCTGTCTGTTATTGGTGCATTTTCATCTTTGCCATTCGCTTATTGGCCATTTATGTTTTAAAATTGGCGCGTACTGTACTTACTTACTGACATAGTATTGATTTCAGTACAATTGTACCGGTAAGAACAACACTGCCTAGACGGTGTGTGCCGTCTACTGCGAACCTGGTGAGTGCCGGGTGAGCAAGTTGATTATGACCTTGGCTGCCTCTGAGCGCTGTTGGTGTGTGCCGGCAGCTCGTGAGAGAGTGCAGAAGGTGTCCCGTACCGGTGTCCATAACCGGTTGTTTCCGTACAGTGGTGTTTGCCACTGTGTATCGTAATCGCGATTGTCGATGAGTGTTGGTGTGTGCCAACACAATCCCGTTTCGTTCCGAAATCGCGATTGTTGACCGTTACCGTTTCCGGTCCGTTGCTCGTAACTTTGGTGTGTGCCATTGTTACTTGTTCGTACCGTGTTCCTACAACTTTGGTGTGTGCCATTGTTGACCGTCCGTACCGTGTTCCCGTAACTTTGGTGTGTGCCATCGTTACCAGTTCGTGTTCCCGCAACTTTGTTGTGTGCTATTGTTGACCGTCCGTACCGTTGCCCCGCAACCTTGGTGTGTGCCATTGTTGCCCGGTCGGACCGCGTTGCCTCATCTTATTATTATTATTTTTTTACCATCGTGGCCCGTTTATTATCGACCATTTACCCGAGCGAAACCAGCTTGCAAATATTGCCTGTTCTATGGTAGGATGTAATTTATTTCTGTATTTCTATTTTCGATGTTTTGTTATCATCATCTGTAAATACGTTTTAATCTCATATTTTAATAAAAATGTTCAAAATTATTATTTCTTTTTGTGGAAAATAAAACCGAACTCTTATCTCCATTGAGCTATCCAAATCCTTTTGGCGTACGAACCATAATTTAGCGACGCTGCTAAAGCGTCTGCACCGTGAACCATCTCTCCTAGTGCTGTGTTTCCGACCGACCGATTGGCGTCCGAGCAAACCGTTCTACAGCACAGAGACAACCGAAGGACGTCGTTCCACGCTACAATTTCGCATTCGAGCGAAATAGCGTCACAAGCTTTATTATTTTCGTCTCAGTTCGTATAGTTCGTCACGTCTTCCTAGATCGTAAATAAATATATTAATATAATCAATTACTTGTAACTTTAGTGTTACTTAATAAATAAATAATTATTTAAACTAGGATACCTGTTCTGTATATCCATTCATTGGGGAAACCTTAACCTCTAGCGCATCCCATAGATCGCTTATGGTGTCAGAAAGTTCAACGAGCTTGCCCGCACAGGTAGGATAAGACGAACATAACATCGCATTAAACATATAAATGGAAAAACGCTATTAATTTCGATTTATTTTAGCTGCCTGAATCAAATTCCACGAGCACAAACACATTTTTTTGAGATATATCCTGTATTTATAAAACATTATTCTTACCTACTCTTTTGTCATTTTGCAATGTTGACATTAAAGCATTTGTGATGGACATTAAATTAAAATCAAATTGAAAACAGATTTTACTTCACACATTCACATATGTTTGTTCTCTCATTAATTACACAATAAATGAAGTAGATAGACAAAAGTTTTAATTACTTTTCATTTATTATTTATGAAGAATGATGAAAAAAGTTTTTCAATTGCAACAATTATTTTATAATACTAATTAGGGCGGTTATAAGAAGTCATACTAAATTAGATTTTATACAAAAGAAATTTTGTAATCTTAATATATTTATTTTCGACATTTAATATTTACTTTTACATTAAAATTGTAACGTAATGCATTCTATATTAACATAAATATTTACTATACGATTATGATATAAATATGATGTGCAATGTCATAAACTTTATGATTTACCAACATCAAAATTCATCATAAATGTTAGAAGAGAGAACATCATCTTTGAAACCTGAAAGAACGTATTAAAATTATTATACCTATACATAAGCCTGTACAGTAAGTTCAACAAAATTTGACACATATGATTTATGATAGACACAACACACAACACTGACTTCACACGCAAACGGGAGATAAAACATCTCGATTAAAAAAAAAACCTCCCATTGTCTTTTCAATCAATGAGGTAATGTGAATGGTGGACAGTTTAGCATCCATAAATTCTAAGTAGTGCCACTAGATGCGCTATATGCAAATTACATTTATGTGTCTATCTTCGGTACGTGACAACTGTGTGACGAACAAATGGGCGTTATGCAGGATGATGGTTAACTGGGCGATAGTCAAATCGGTGACTGTCATCTGGACGACAGAAACAAAAAAATTGCACGCTTACCATAACTTGATAATTTTTTTGCAATAGAAAAAATAATCAGGAGTGGTGTTCGGATTTTGCTAAACATAGTGTAACATAATTTAACCTAATGCACAATTTTAGAATTTTACACTTCTATTATTTTATCGTCCAGTTATCCGTCGCCCAGTTGCCCTGGGCCTCAATTCTTCAAATTTTGCGTTCGCATTTGTATGCGTCCATGAATGTATAGTCCCTAAACGTACACGTTTCAAAAATCCTATTCTCCAACGGTGTACGTTGCCTCGCTCGTTTTATATTCGTATACCTTTGACTTGACTAAAGGCAGGTTCCACTTGTATTTTACATTTGTGAATGAACCAATCAGACAGGAGTATCTGGCTGCATAGTAAGCTATGGTACGAAGCGCTTACTTTCAAACATTTGACATTTATGTTTAATGTGCGTAATAAAACTGAAACTAAAACTGTATATTATAAATCTGGAAAAACAACAGCAAAAAAGGTCTCCCTTAGTTGACGATCAAAAAAAAAATAATGGTGGTAGAGTTATGGAAGAACATCCACATAGTATGCGGAAAATTTAATTCAAATTCTACTTATAAGGAAGTACGCGAATTTTGAGACTTGAGTTGCAATAACATCGAAAACTGGGGAAAGGTAGTTGAGTTTATATATACAGGATGTCCCAGAAGTCGACGATCAAACTAAATGGGGTGATAGAGGAGATCATTTCCAATCAAAATAACTATATATATTGTAATGCAATTGTTGATGGTTCAAAAGTTATTGCAACTTTTGTAGTTTCTCCTAAAAACGGCAAGGCGTCCAATAGAATTATTATTATTTTTATTACGAGACGTTTGTTTCTCTTTTTCTTTTTTACTGTATGCACCTGAAGGGTTCTACTTTCTAATAAAATCATTTTCTTGAACATGAGTACCTTCTATTAATAATAAAAATATTGTTTTGTGAAAAAATTTTCTACCGAAAAAAAGCTACTTGATTTTAAAGTGACGCTGACAGAAAAAAATGTCCTAAAAAAAAAATTAACCAACTATCAGAAGAAGTTGTGTATTTAATGTAGATTTTAACGCGGTATAACACATGGGGATATTCAGAGCAGATTTTCTTAAATAATTTTTTTTTTCTACAAGAAAGTATTTCAGTTAAAAATACAATTGAAAAATTCGAGAATTATCTTAGATGCTGTGTCAAAAATAAAACAAAAGAAGGTATATGAAGTGACATATCGATAATAACTTTACTGTTTGTGTGTTTTTGATTTATCAGTTCTTCGTTTCTTAAACTTTGTTTTAATTCTTGTGATTTTGCGTATTTTTTGGTTTTTGATACTCCTTTCATTTGGACTTTGTTCTTCTTGGTCTCAAAAATATGTCTTATACCCCTCGAGAATATGCAGAAATGCATTACGTGTACGGGTTTTGTGACGGGAACGCTCGAGCTGCTGCAAGAGAGTATCGGATACGATACCCTAATCGAGAACGCTATCCTGATTATAGGATATTTCAAAATGTTCATCGGTCTTACTTAGAAGGCGAAATCCCTGGCAATCCGCGAAGAGGAGGAAGACCTGCGCTTCAGTGCAATGACGACGATATAATTGAAATGGTGACAGAGAACCCGTCAACAAGTGTTCGTCGTATATCCAGACATTTGGAAATTCCAAAATCTAGGGTTCATCGTGTTTTGCAAAAGGGCCAGTTGTATCCATACCATGTGCAGCGCGTGCAAGCACTTTTACCTGCGGACTATGACAAAAGAGTGCAATTTTGTCGGGAAATGCTGCGTCGTCATAGAGAAGACTCCGAATTTTTTAACAAGATTTTGTGGAGCGACGAATCAAACTTTTGTAGAACCGGGATATTTAATATTCACAATTTACATTTTTGGGACTATGTGAACCCTAGAGTTGTTAGAAATGACAACTTTCAACACAAGTTTGGGGTCAACATATGGGCGGGAATAATTGAAGGAAAATTGATTGGTCCATTTGAGCTCTCAGGTAGGCTTAACAGCGAAAATTATCTGCATTTTTTGCAAAATGAGTTACCTTATCTACTTGAAGACGTGACATTGGAGACACGCCGAGATATGTGGCTGCAACAAGATGGAGCTCCTCCTCACTATTCTGTAGATGTGAGACGACACCTTGACACAGAATTTCGGAATCGGTGGATTGGTAGAGGAGGGTTTATTATGTGGCCACCGCGATCCCCTGATCTTAACCCCTTAGATTTTTTTCTATGGGGTTATTTTAACGAAATAGTCTACATGACAGAAAGTCAGAATGAACAAGAGTTGCAACAAAAAATAAGAGAGGCTACCAACATTATTAAAAATAATCAACGGGCGTTCCGAACAATAAAAAGAAATTTTATTCGGCGATGCTTAATGTGCATTAGAAAACATGGTAGAAATTTTAAACACTTTTTGTAAAATTTGAAAACATCATGAAAAGCTTCATAAACCCTATTTTGTTTTAATGTTGTATAAAAACTATTACAACTATTATTTTGTTTTATTTTTGACACAGCATCTAAGATAATTCTCGAATTTTTCAATTGAAATACTTTCTTGTAGAAAAAAAAAATATTTAAGAAAATCTGCTCTGAATATCCCCATGTGTTATACCGCGTTAAAATCTACATTAAATACACAACTTCTTCTGATAGTTGGTTAATTTTTTTTTAGGACATTTTTTTCTGTCAGCGTCACTTTAAAATCAAGTAGCTTTTTTTCTATTCTATTGGACGCCTTGCCGTTTTTAGGAGAAACTACAAAAGTTGCAATAACTTTTGAACCATCAACAATTGCATTACAATATATATAGTTATTTTGATTGGAAATGATCTCCTCTATCACCCCATTTAGTTTGATCGTCGACTTCTGGGACACCCTGTATATATATATATATATATATATATATATATATATATATATATATATATATATATATATATATATATATATATATGCTGCTTGATTTTAGACTTGGTACGATATGCGTTAACGAGAAAAGAAGGAAGCTATAAATACAAGACATGGCTGCTGCGTATATCTAGCAGGCCCATATCAGCAGAACCTAATGAAAACTAGTGCATATTTTTTTGCTATTTATTTGCCAAATAATTACCACAATGCCAATTTAATTGCAACTTTTTTTAAAAAGATACGGGGGGACTGCTAGCTTGACAATCAAGTTAGCAGTCCTCTGGGCTGTAATGCGTTACATTATAAAATATTAGTGTGTAGGAATTAATTGCCATTTAATTGCCACTTATTCATTGCAGATTTAAATAAATTCAGGCAAAAAAGTAAAAAAAAATAAAAAATTACCACGATTAACATAAGACTTATAAATTCCATATCCAACTAATTATAGCAGAACACAACAAAATGTATTCTACCATAAAGTTTAGACGTTAATAAACTATATCCCTTTTAATTACCACTAACTAACCGATTAAAATAATATTAAATGAGAATGAATCAATATACCATACTTTTCATCTAACATTGAGCTTTGTAAATTAATTGCTCTAGCAGAACCCAAGAAAATGCATTCTACCATAAAGTTTAGACGTTAATAAACCAATATAAATTATATCCCTTTTAATTACCACTAACTAACCGATTAAAACCATATTATATGAGAATGAATTAATATACCGTACTTTCATTATAATATTGAGCTTTGTAAATTAATAGCTCTAGCAGGACCCAAAAAAATGCATTTACCATAAATCTTATAAACTATAAGTATAAACTATATCCCTTTTAATTACCACATACAAACCGATTAAAAAAGTACGGTATATAGATTATTACTATTGTAGCGTTCTTATTTATATGGGTGAAGTGTAAAACATAGACAAATATTATTAACTAAAAGAACACGTTTATTAAACGGTAAATAAATATTAGAAATATAATTAAAAGATTATAAAAGTAACTAACACTATGATTAACAAATATTAACACTAATTTAAAGACTAAGAATATTATAAGACACTTAAACACTAAGATTATTTATTTAAACACTACTCTTTATGTCACTAATTTATGTTCACTTGTCGACTTGTTTTTATATCACCAACTATTCACTACACTTATTTATATCAGGCTTCTTTACTCGTCAGTTCTATATACAGAATGTCCTTGCTGGCTTTCGCGGTGGGTTATATATACCTGCCTAGATTATTTCTGGAACCTCCTAGGACCCACCAGAGAAGGTCTAGAGGTAAACAACATCACACAATAGATTACCGCGACTAGTCCTAACACGTTCGCTGCGCACAGACACCGAGGCGCTTGGTAGCGCGACGGCGGCGGCCGCGGGGGTTACGTTACACTATTATCATATAATATTGTTTTAATCGGTTAGTTAGTGGTAATTAAAAGGGATATAATTTATACTGGTTTATTAGCGTCTAAACTTTATGGTAGAATGCATTTTATTGGGTTCTGCCAGAGCAATTAATTTACAAAGCTCAATTTTAGAATGAAAGTACGGTATATTGTTTCTTTCTCATATAATATGATTTTAAACGGTTAGTATGTGGTAATTAAAAGAGATATAATTTATACTTGTTTATTAATGTCTAAACTTTATGGTAGAATTAATTTTGTTGGGTTCTGCTAGAGCAATTAATTTAGAAATCTCAATGTTAGAATGAAAGTACATTATATTGATTCATTCTCATATAATATTGTTTTAATCGGTTAATATGTGGTAATTAAAAGGGATATATTTTATACTGGTTTAGTAACGTCTAAACTATATGGTAGAATGCATTTTGTTGGGTTCTGCTATAGCAATTAATTTACAAAGCTCAATGTTAGAATGAAAGTACGTTATATTGATTCATTCTCATATAATATTGTTTTAATCGGTTAATATGTGGTAATTAAAAGGGATATAGTTTATATTGGTTTAGTAACGTCTAAACTTTATGGTAGAATGTATTTTGTTGGGTTCTGCTAGAGCAATTAATTTAGAAAGCTCAATGTTTCAATGAAAGTACGTTATATTGATTCATTCTCATATAATATGATTTTAAACGGTTAGTATGTGGTAATTAAAAGAGATATAATTTATACTGGTTTAGTAAAGTCTAAACTTTATGGTAGAATGCATTTTGTAGGGTTCTGCTAGAGCAATTAATTTAGAAATCTCAATGTTAGAATGAAAGTACATTATATTGATTCATTCTCATATAATATTGTTTTAATCGGTTAATATGTGGTAATTAAAAGGGATATAGTTTATACTGGTTTAGTAACGTCTAAACTTTATGGTAGAATGCATTTTGTTGGGTTCTGCTATAGCAATTAATTTACAAAGCTCAATGTTAGAATGAAAGTACGTTATATTGATTCATTCTCATATAATATTGTTTTAATCGGTTAATATGTGGTAATTAAAAGGGATATAGTTTATATTGGTTTAGTAACGTCTAAACTTTATGGTAGAACGTATTTTGTTGGGTTCTGCTAGAGCAATTAATTTACAAAGCTCAATGTTAGAATGAAAGTACGTTATATTGATTCATTCTCATATAATATTGTTTTAATCGGTTAATATGTGGTAATTAAAAGGGATATAGTTTATATTGGTTTAGTAACGTCTAAACTTTATGGTAGAATGTATTTTGTTGGGTTCTGCTAGAGCAATTAATTTAGAAAGCTCAATGTTACAATGAAAGTACGTTATATTGATTCATTCTCATATAATATGATTTTAAACGGTTAGTATGTGGTAATTAAAAGAGATATAATTTATACTGGTTTAGTAAAGTCTAAACTTTATGGTAGAATGCATTTTGTAGGGTTCTGCTAGAGCAATTAATTTAGAAATCTCAATGTTAGAATGAAAGTACATTATATTGATTCATTCTCATATAATATTGTTTTAATCGGTTAATATGTGGTAATTAAAAGGGATATAGTTTATACTGGTTTAGTAACGTCTAAACTATATGGTAGAATGCATTTTGTTGGGTTCTGCTATAGCAATTAATTTACAAAGCTCAATGTTAGAATGAAAGTACGTTATATTGATTCATTCTCATATAATATTGTTTTAATCGGTTAATATGTGGTAATTAAAAGGGATATAGTTTATACTGGTTTAGTAACGTCTAAACTTTATGGTAGAATGCATTTTGTTGGGTTCTGCTAGAGAAATTAATTTACAAAGCTCAATGTTAGAATGAAAGGACATTATATTGATTCATTCTCATTTAATATTATTTTAATCGGTTAGTTACTGGTAATTAAAAGGGATGTAGTTTATTAACGTCTAAACTTTATGGTAGAATACATTTTGTTGGGTTCTGTTATAATCAGTTGGATATGGAATTTATAAATCTTATGTTAATCGTAGTAATTTTTTTTTTTTTTTTACTTTTTTGCCTGAATTTATTTAAATCTTCAATGAATAAGTGGCAATTAATTGGCAATTAATTCCTACACACTAATATTTTATAATGTAACGCATTACAGCCCAGGACATGGGCCTGCTAGCTATACGCAGCCACAAGACATGCCCGAGGAACAAGCACTTTTCTTTGTTGAATTAATTTTTGTAACCAATAATTTGAAATAATTAAAATATCGTTTGTTGCAATCAGCGCAATACCAAACACTTAGATTTGAAAATTGTGCCATAGATTTTTAAAGAGAGAATAAATATATAGTAAATCATAAGCATTTGATTTTTCGTAAAATGTTAGTATTAAAATATTAAATTCATTGTTGTAATCAATATTCGTTATAATCAAAATATATATTTATTGCACTATAACACACTAGGTAACGATGAATAAAGTTACAAAATATCATCAATAGCTGTCAAATTTGAATAAATAACCTATGAATTGAAATATAAACAGAGTTTACTTTTGAGGAAATAACTCATTAAAGAATAGCAGATTTACATATTATAATTACAGGGACGATAATGACCCTAAGAATACTTAGAATTAAAGTGATAAGAAAAGTTTATATTGTTTTGCAGTGATTCCTGGACATATCTTTCAGCCACACTGTTAGATTTCCATACAATTGAGCAACTTCAAGGGCACGTACATTATAATACTTCAAATTCTGACATAATTGCATACAAGGAGGATATAAAATTGCATAGTTTTTACTTAAACGCCAAAACGTGAAAATTTTCACTTCAATGTTTATAATAACAAGTAAACAAATAAGAATCCATAGCTACAGGGCAATTGAAATCGCAAATGTAATTTAAAAATGTAACGTCAGTAGTAGATATTTTTCTTTAAATATCTATGTTTCAAGAAAAAATATAATGTGTCATTCAGAGTAAAAGTATCTTTGTGTGCCTCGCGTGCATTTGCCCGACTCTCTTCGCTCGTCATGCAAACTCCCAGGCTCGCCACACAAAGTATGACTTTTACTCCTAATAACACAATATACTATTGTTGTAATCAACATGTTCACAATTATTGTTTCAATATAATTATGCTATAAAAATATCCATTTGACAGGATATTTTTATTGCTTATGCTAGAGCCGTAATAAAAACAAATTTAAAAAATATTGTTTATTCCATCATCAAATTAATTTGATTACAATTACTTCACCACATTATGTACGTATGTACAAAAGAATAAAGACATATAAGCCGCAACAACGGCAGAAAACTTAATACTTTGAACTACAAGACAATTACAATACCCAGATGAATTACGGTAAATGCGCGTTCTAATATTAAGAACATATTTTGTAATTCTTGTTTCATGTACACATTTGAATAATAAATAATATGGAGAGAAGTGAAAGCAACAGCAAAATTTGAATTTAGAGCTGCATTTTTCAAATTTAGAACTGCAGAAACAAGCCAGAGCAGAGCTGCACCAAATTATATTCCCCGGGGTAAAAATTAGTGGTGGGATCCGAAAGTTTCGGTTTAGGATCCAAAAATATCTGGATATCCGGATAATTGAATGTTGAACTATCCGGACCTCGGCTCCAAATCTTAGTATTGGATTTTGGATCCGGTTCTGAGTATCGGATTTTGGATCCAAATCTAAGTATTGGATTTTGGATTCGAATCTGAGTATCGGATCTTGAATCCGGATCCGAGTATCGAATCTTAGAAACGCATTTGAGTATCGGATCTTAGATTCGAATATGAGTATGTCATATTAATATGTTACTTTATATGTGTAATAATACAAATTTGTATTTTTTATTTATCGTTTAGCATATAGGACTCTGTGAAAGAATAAATTATTTTTCTTTACATTTGCACAAACTATCTGGCTATTTTAGTGGGGTATTATAAAATTTATTACTCTCTGTTTGCCTTCACATTCAAAATGAAGAATTGGACCCAGAATTAAAATTTGGATGCGGATCCGTAAACAAAACATCTTATCCGAATCCGGATCCAAATCCGAATTAAATTTACGGATATCCACATCAATAACCGAACATCAGATATCCGAGGAAACGGATATTTTCAAATCCGGGTACTCGGATCTTCACAGCACTAGTAAAAGTAAATATATTTAAGGACCGGTATTTTCACTTCCGAATAAAGTTTCGAATAAGTATTCGTTAAACAAATTTATTCTTTATATTTGTTGAACGAATAACGCCATTGGGTCTTTTCGTACATTTGACAAAAACAAATAACTATCTGTCGAATAATTTTAATGTTCGTGAATTGCTAACCTTGCAGTGTGAATTTGTGTCAGAAGAGAAGGATGAAATTTTTCATAGCTACGTTAAGCAGACAAGGAGGAAATGTGTCAACTTGTTTGAATCCGTACTTGACAAAATTTTGTTTGACATCCTTAATATCATTTATATTCTTCTGCATTTTTAGCCCCGGGAAACTGTAATTTAACAAATGTACCATCATACGCGGTAAACGAAATATATAATTTTTGTATATTCCTTTCAGTTCGAGGTAAATGAAACTCACTGTAAACAACAAAAGTATCCAAAATTCGAAAATATTTTATCAGCGTCAAATGACAGGACCTTTATAATTAATTACCCTTACCCAGGAAGGGATTTACCTATACACTGTTTGAGATTAAATACGAAGCCAAATGTGTAAAAATAAATTGAGAACTGCATGTTTCCATAGTCGGAATCTGTCAAAAATTCCTTGATGTGTATGGTTAGGTCGTAATCCGATTTATATTATTTATTAATTCATGGGTCAAAGTATCATCATAATCATAAAAAATATTGAGTATATCCTTTTTGTTAATAAATTTGAAATATGTAGAAACTACCGAATAATTTATTCCGAGAATAAATTTGTGAAAAGAAAATAAAAATATTTATCCGAAGGTTAAATTTATCTAAAGCTTTATTCGCAAGTGAAAATACTGGGCCTAAATGAATTTAAATTTTTAATAAGAGGAATAATATGCGATATTGGAACATACAAAATCACATGTAAAAGAGTTCGTGTCACATAAACAATTATTTCAGTTATAATACAATAAATTCAGGGTATAACACCTAAACGTGCGCAACGTGCTCTTGCGCTGCTGAGTTACTTCTTTGAATTGAATTAGAATAAACAATGGCTGAGTGATCAGTTAAATTTTTAAACACGAATAATGTTCATACATTCACACTAAAAGTGTTATTAAATACGCAAAATCGCCTAAAATCACAAATTGTTTAGAGGTTGAGGTTGCGGCATTTTTGTAAATTAAATTTATTTTATCTTTTTATATCCAAATACTCTTTATTATTACCTATGTGATTTGTACAAATAAATAAGCCGGAATCTCAGGGGGGGGGGGTAATTATCCCCATTACCCCCCCCCCCCTCCTTGTATCCGCGCCTGACAAACGTATCCGTTTAGATTTGCGAATAGAGGCCTTGGCCTCGTTGACTGTGTCCGTTCGTCGGGTGTTAATGCTGTTTTCTTCTCTTTCTTTAAAATATAAAGGCTATATATCACGTGGCCCAAACTTTATAGGACTTAATGTACAGTAAGTTATACTACGTTTTAAAATGAGCTGGAGTAATAAATTAGTCCGTCAAAGATATTCCAAGGACGTCAATAATTGTTTGATAAAGGATAGTCGAAAACTCCATAGAGCTCGGTCGTTTTCAATTCTCAATTATTTTTTGAGATCAACTGATGTTACCTTACATTGAAATAAATATAAATTTAGATAACGAACTTTTCTTAGCAGATAATATAAATACATAAACAGATCTCTCATAAAATTTGTATGTACTCGTAGGTATTTAACTCTATAAAAGGTATTCTCGAAAGGTTTATTGAGGTCTTTCTACTGTTACAGAAGTAAGTTTTGTTCAAGGTATAAAGTGGGCGGCATTCTATAAGCACCCTAGTAAAGTTATATTGTGACAAGGCGAGTGAATAACAATAACAAATCAAAAAACAATTGAAATAAATTAGTATCTAACTAAACTAAATTTTCTGACAGTACTGACAGTTAAAACATTATGCATTTTTTTTTAATTTTGTGTATATTTATAAAATTTAAAATTCAGTTTCACACGTTATAAAACGTGCAAATTGAAGTCAGATTAGTGATTTAGGTTTAGAATTGTATTATCTATAACTTTTATCTGAAACATTTTATTGTCTAAAATTAATGAGTAACTAACTACAGTCAAATAAAAAAATAACATTGTATTCCCTATATAACGGATTTCAATTAGACACTAGTTTGTATGTAATAAAAACTAATCTACATTTTTGATTTTTTTTCAGTTATTTGGAGGCTAATTTTGGAATAGTCATCGTATAATACAATGATTTAATTTCAAAAATTTATCCAAACATAAATTATATTTTATAAACAAAGCAATACATTAATTTATAAAATACATAAAAATTAAATGCAATATCTTTTACATCTTAGGCGGGCCGGATTGAGAGAATAGGCGGGTCGGATTCTGCCTGCTGGTCGCATATTTGTCACTTCTACGCTGCACCCTATAACCTCTCAGATATCCTGTTACGAAGATGATGACGGTTTAGTTTTTTGTCGGTATTGGATACTCATGTCGCCAAGACATGTAGTCTGAGTTTTAGTTTCGGGCGCGTGCTAAACGCCAGCCTGTTGAGTTACAATGTAACATATAACATTTTAGTTATTTGTTTAGTTATGTTTAGTTTAGTCGCTATTAATACGTTTAAAATCCGAGGAATTTCCGTGTCCATAATCTAATATAAGTGTTCATAAATATCAAAGTGTGTAAGCGTTCCTCCAGAACGAAGTAGTGGTTTTGTTACATATATAACTAATAGAACAAATAGTAACTTAAACTTCTAAAATAAGATTTTATTCAAAAATATATATTTTATTGACAGGTGTCAGTCCACTATTTTTATTAACATTAAAAACAAACTATAACCTGCTACATGATTTCATGAACTAATTGCAGTTACTATATTCTGGAAACAAGTCCATCAGCAATGTCCGTTTCTTCCATCCCCTCTGTTACAATATCTAATTTTTCCGGTGGGTTTATCTACCGTAACCTGACAAAAGTCTAATATTTTTCTTGTAAATTTTCATTTATTACTGCAGCTCATTTTCAAACGAAGTATAGTTGGTCTATTTTAAAAATAATATTTTTTATTACCTTGGAGAATGTCTCGAAACAAAGTATAAAGAATCCCCCCATGGTAAGATTTACATACTTTTGCGATCTTTGAATAACTAAAACTAAACTCAGACGAATATCTTTGTCTGGAATGTCTTGCCAACGAATCATATAGACTGCTTCACCCATGGATTCTGTCTGCAAAGTACGTAAAAAAAATCTTATGGCCAGTCCTGCTTTGGTAGTATGTAATACGATATAGTTTAATTTTTTAAAATATGTCTGATCAAGGTCATCTGTATCATGAACGAATTAACAAGTTGGCATACATTTATCTCTCTCATATTTGCATTGACAAGACGGGTGTATGATAAGAATGTATATAATACGCTTGTCTTTCAAAAATTCATTTTGTTTCAATAAAGTTACGACATTATTTCGGATATAAATATTAATTTGATTCATAGCCGTGCGTATAGCGTTACTGTCAGTAGGTATTACTGACACGGCACTGTGTCAATATCTTATTTTTCATAGATTTAGTTTCATATTTTCTAATAATCTTACCAGTTGAATTATTTTTTTAATTTTAAATGCTTTTACTGTAACATTAATTTTTATAATAACAAAATAACAGTAGTTTCTTATGTACCCCTATAAAAACTAAGTAAACGACACTACTGAATTTGATAGAATAGACGGTGCTGATATCTTAACTC
Organism: Harpalus rufipes; assembly: GCA_951394225.1. Taxonomy (NCBI): domain Eukaryota; kingdom Metazoa; phylum Arthropoda; class Insecta; order Coleoptera; family Carabidae; genus Harpalus; species Harpalus rufipes. Next base: position 13,893,156 of record OX596287.1, on the reverse strand, counting down.
ATACAATTCCGAGATGACCTTGATCAAACATCTTTAAATAATTAATCGCATGCATACAGCGTGTTTTAATAAACTTGCTCACTATTGGTAACTTTTTTATTTGAAGAGATACAAGGTTGGGTAAGTGAGCAAAATTGTGCCATTTGAATAACAAAATTAATTTATATCAGCGATTCCCAAAATATAGGAACTACCTTTTTATTTTAAATGGGTAGGTATATTTTTTATTTGCTTATTCGCTAGAGAATTTAATTATGAACTCAACGATACAATCGTTTCATACCATCATATTATGAATTTTCTGAGAAAAATCCAAAATAAGTTTTTTATTAATTTGATTCAAATATGACTATAATATGCGAGTGCCACAATGCCACAAATAGAAAAATGAATATGTTACTTTTTACCTCTCGCTAAGAGAGGTATTGGATTCATGCTTAAAATCGCATATCCAGATTTTAATGGTTAAGCACGTTTTAAGGTCCCTACAATCCGATTTTAATATTTTTACGATGATGTCTGTCTGTGTGTGTGCGTGTGTGTGTGTGTGTCTGTGTGTGTGTGTGTGGATGTATGTGTGTGTATGTATGTGTGTATGTAGGTCGGTTGGAAGGACGATATCTCAAAAACTATAATACTTAATATCTGTTTAACTACGTATTTCTCAATCGTACATTACTGGGAAGATTTGAAAAGGTTTTGTTAATAATTGGACAACTGGTAGCAGATTCTTAAGAACTTCTTCTAAATATTTTTTTTTGAAAATTTTTGTTCTTGCTTATTAAAGAGGAGTAAATTATCTATCTAATACATATAAATATTTTATTATATCTTTTAAAGATTTAGAAATAAAGAAATATAAGGTATATAATAATCTGTTGTAATAAATCTCACAGCCCAAATAATGTCATAGAAACCAATTGAAAAATAAAAAAATATTGTAACTGACAGATAAATGCCAGTGTCAAAAATCCAGAGACATTACTGAAGATTTTTTCTGGGAAGTACATACATTATATTATTTCATATTGTATTAATAGTTAAATATTTAAAATTATAGGTATATTACACATAGTGTTCAGAAATACTGTTAATCCCGACAATGAATTGAAAACATCTCGAAAAATTAGAAAAATAGGACAAAATTTTTTCATAGAATGAATTTAAATTTAAAAAATCTGAAGTGGCCAGCACAATACCTTCTGCCAATCCTGTATATTATCTATAAATTCCATACATAAATTTTCTTGCAATAGATTCTAAATTTCCAGTAAAATTATTTCATAAACAAACTATGCAAATTGCACTTGACACTAACATCTTCTTCTTTAGCTTTTCCCATTCGTTAGGGGTCGCTATTTTTTATTTTATTCTTCCACTCATTTCTGTCTTACGTGTCGTTCTCATTCAATTCCTTTTCTCTCAAGTCTTCCGCCATATAGTCCTTCTATCTTATTTTTGGTCTTCCTCTGTTTGTTCAACCTTCTAATACTAAGCTATTCATTCTTCCAATATATTCTTCATCTCTCCTCATGACATGTTCAAACCAATGTAATCGTCTCTCTTGTATCTTTATAGAAACTTGTAACACTACAGTTATTTCCTTACCTTATCTTTCCGTGTCTTCCCCAACATTTACTTCAACATCCTCATCTCTGCTACATTAATTTACTTTTTATTGATACTGACATCTGTCAATTTGAATTATATGGATATATTAATAATTCACATGTGTAGCTGATTTATAAAATTTAATTTCTTTAAAATTCTTTAACCCTGTATCTATTGAATATGAACTATAAAATGCAATCAAATCGTATAGAGAATAATATATTCTTTAAGTTATAATAACTTTGAATGTCAATAAATCAAATTTAACTGTTAAATCTTCAAATGAGGCTACTTCCGGTTCACCAATTATAACCAAAATCTAATCAGTTGTAATTCTGGATGTAAACTTCAGGAATACGAAAAAAATATAATTTTTGGAATTGTGGTATTGAAGTTATGCGATCCGAAACTTTCGTCACACACACACACACACACACACAGGCACACACACACACACACACACACACACACACACACACATACATACATACAGACAGCATCGTAAAAATGGTAAAATCGTATTATAGGGACCCTAAAACATGCTTATTCACTAAAAACTCATCATTGAATTTTTGACCAAAGACAATAGTTTCCTTATCTAAAGGTGACGGAAGGTAAAAATCTAAATATAAAGAATAGATATAAGCGAGAATACAGCCCGATGGAAGACGATATTTAAATGTTATAAACACAAGATGAAAGTGAAGATGGTCTCCAGTCTGCAATGTAAAATACAAATCGAAATAATGGGTAATGAAAGAAAAATGTACTTGGAGATCTCTTAATTCTTGATCTGTGACTATTATGGAGGTGACAAGCCTACGTTGAAGGACTTAAATTTGTTTCAAACATTATGGGACAATTTACACGAGCACTGTAGACTAGAGTAATATTGAACTGAAAAAGCTATCAAATTCTTCTCAAGTAATTTGTAAGTATTGACAAAATTACACATCGATATAAGAATAATCGGAGTACAATCTATCCATCACTTTATTAAAGGAAATCAATGTGTTATACAACATGTATGAAAAAATAAAATGTAAAAGAAGATACGTAAGAATAGATGCACATATCCAGATATATACATTTTAATGTATTTACTAGAAGAATATGAAGAGAAAGTAAACAAGAATGTTGTTCGAATGGAAAATCCCTGTTTACTAGCTTAAAATTTATGTATAGTAAACTCTACTTTGTAATTTATTGTACATAATTTTTAGTAAAATATCCTATAGGTTTTGTAAATATATGTGAAAATTGTTTTATGTTGAGACATGCTCTTATTGAATAAGAAAGAAGTTTATACGTCATAGACTTATATGAAAATATTATTTGCTTTATGCATACAGCCAGGTAAAATATACGGCGAGAGGTTATGTGCTGGCCACATCAGATTTTTTAAGTAGAATTAGAATGCCATAAATGAAATTAGTAAATATTTTGTTTCGTCACTTGATCATATTTTTTTTTTATAAAATATCAGCTCATACAAAATACTCACTTATTCAATTCATGGCATTATAAATTTACGTAAAAAAGTAACATGAAATATTTTTTTCCATACTTGGCACTCTTATACACATATTTAAAGAAAAAAATTATAAAACTTAATATGAGTTTTTCTCAAAAAAATATTAGTACATGGATATGAAACGATTATATGGTTAAATTTAAAATTAAATTTTCTATTGAATATGTAAATAAAAATATGTTTCTATTCAGAATAAGATAATTAAAGTTCTATATTTTGAGAACCGCTGATATAAAATCTTTTAACTGATATCACAAATTTTATAAATTTAAATGGCACAATTTTGCTTATTTAACCAAACTCGTATTTTTTTAAATAAAAGAGTTACCAATAATGAGCAAGCTTATTGAAATACCTGTATATCGATATATTACCTCATTTTGAATAACTTGTCCCATACTACAATAAATTAATAGTTGAGTCATAATAGATATAAACATGAAGCCATAAGTTATTTTTCTTCCCCTAAAAATATTGCAGAAAAAATATATGAACATTTAATATTATCAAGCTACCAGCCGTTGACAGATACATACATATCGGTTTCAACCATAGAACAAAACATACATAGCACGGCAAGAATTATAATTGTACCAGCCGTATGTAGAATTGCTGTTGAAAAAATTTCTTCTACACCAGACAAAAAACTACAAGAAAAAACAAAATCTGTATTATAATAATGTCAACTGTTTGATGGGCAGCAGGGCGACAGTCAAATATTTAAGTTTTTGTCGCCCACTTCACTTTCGCCAATTTGACTGTCAACCAGTTGACCATCGCCCAGTGTGGCTCGCCCAGCGAGAAGATTGGGTCTGGATTGCGAAGAAGCGAAATTTTCCGCAATAGACGTATCAATTTTGTAACTTACTCAAAAAGTAAATTATGATGGTTGATGCACTCAGCAATTTGCTTCTTGTTTTCTTCCACAGGATCGTTTGGATTTAGACCCAGAAATCTACATTTTATAATCTTCAATTGCGCTATTGCAAAAGAAATCAAAATGATGTACATGCCATCTAACATAGTCAGACTATTGTCTGCGAGGCCCATTATTACTACCTGTATGAAAAAGATTACATGGTGTCCTAATACAGTCCTAGAAAAAAAGTAATACATAATTATTAAACAAGGGATTTCCACGTTTGATATGTAGACTTATCATATAGTCTTTATATACAGCATGTCCCAAATTAAGTAACATACTATTGGCATCTCGGGTCGGAAACTATAAGAGCTACGACTTCGGTTAAATGGGACATGTAGTGTACATTTGCGGAGCCATCTTAGATGTGCTCTTGTTTTGTCAAAAATTCTCATAGGTTACTAGATAATGGCGAAAAACTGTATTTGGTCGATTTTTTTTTATTTTGAAATTACTTCTAAACTTTCAGTAATCGAAAAAAATGTTTTAAATAAAAAAGTTAGATATTTTTATTGTTATCCAATGGTGTACGAAAATAATTTTTCTATATGTAAATTTTCGAGATACAACACAAACTTACATTTTTTGAAATGGAACCCATTTTTGATTTTTCCTTTAAAAAAATACTTTTTTTCTTCTTTCAATTCATATAAAAGTTATTATATTTTAAATTTATTTTACCATTGAAAGCTTAGATTTTTTTATATTTTTCATGAAATTTCTATTTTTTTTATCAACAATTCCATTTGTTTTTCAAAATAGTATTTTATTTTACTTAAGTTACTTATTCCATACCTAACTTGCTCCATAATTTAATTTTGATTCTATATTTTTAACATAACGTATGTGTATGCTCAGCGGATGTCTGATATAAAATATATTTTTATTGGCCAGAATATTTTTAGTCACAATAAAATAATATATTTAAATAAAATAACGAATATGTCATGTAAATATTATTATTTTTTTAACACTTCTACTCGTATTTACTCTAATATTCTTAAATTTGAATAAAAAATTAGATTTTTGTAACTAAACTAGTTTTTCTTGCTAAAACTTGCAGAATGTTGAATTTCAAAGATGAGTTCATTAGTTCATGCACTTATGACTAGTAAATTCGGTAGTCAAACAGGTAAAATTCTATTAGATCTGTGGGTATAATAATGTAAAAAATTAGCAATGTGAGTTTTGGACTAAGATTGAATACCTGCACTATGTCACATCAAAAACATTTTGTGACAATCATCTTTTTTTCCCTGGCTCTTTATTTTATATTAAGACATCACTGTACAAACAAATAAGGTAGTCACAATATAATATTTCGTTCTATATTCGGGGCAAAAAAAAATCCGGAAACTTAAAAAAAAAAATTAATCGACTTGTAACAAACGAAATGTTGGTTAATGTGTTATTTTTTTGTTAAATGAATAACTGATCAGTAAAGTAAGATGAGAAAATAATAAAAAAAGTTTAGCAAACACTTTATTTATTAAGTAAAGTTCCCGAAACAGAAAAAATAACAAAAGTAGGAAAAATATTTTTTTATAATAATTAAAGTATGATTTATTTTGAGTAATAGTGTGTATTGCCTCCCCAAGCTGTATAGTCTTATAGCATAAGGTTTGGTAAACTTTCAATACAGTTGGTAACTCTTCGTGTTAATAATTTTTCCAGTCTGCAGAAAGAGGTACTGTTAGAAATTGAATGGTTTTTGGTACGGATTGTCGATTCTCAATCCTTTATCTTGACGTAGTCTCATATTTTTCGCAAGAATTTAAGTCAGAGTTGCGATCTGACAATCATAATAATCGAATATTGACTTATTTTAAACCCTGCTTTGTTATATGTGAAAAGTTAGGATGCATGTTGTCAACTTTTGAGATGAAATTCTCGGGAAAGAATGAAACAAAATGTACGATGGACTCAGCTCTGTATTTTCTAATATACAGAACTGCCGACAAACCACCATATTTAAGCAAAACAAGCTCAGTATTTCAATACATCGACTTATTGGCACATACCATTTTACTACCATTGGCAAATAGTGTTTTCAAGGTATGCAATATCCAGAAAACGTTTTTCCTGACTTTTTCCGCGCACATTGTTATTCGTCTAATGAACACAGACGGAAATGGGAGTCATCTGTGAACAATTAGGAGCTCCAGTGCTCCATTGCATAGTCCCTATGTTCTTGCGCAAAACGTAGTCACTATACCCGACGTGTTACGAGAAAAGCTAGGCAAGCAGTGGCGTAGCCATTGTGGGGGTTTTAGGGGTTAGAACCCTCCCTGTGAGACTATGGTAGGCCGCTGTAAAATTTGTATATTACTTCAAATTACAAATGTAGAAAATGTAAAATAAATAAAATATATAAATTATGCAGGACAAGAATTTTGACATGTTTATTTTTTTAAATATAATAATTGAATTATTTTATAAATAATATATTTTGTTGGGATAGTAACGTGACGGTCTACTAGATCCGCCACATTACTCACTCCCCCGCCTAGTGAAGCGATACAATTCAAAATTTTGAAGTACAAAGATACATAGGCTCAAGTACAGGTTGTTTTCATGAAGAAGCTTGATTGTTGGTGATTGTTTTTTTGTGGTGAAAATTGTATTAGGTGATGATTGATTGCTTGTTGTGTTTGTATGTGTTCTTGAAAATTTTTCTGGATTTTTTAGGTTATAGACGTTTATCTATAAGAAAGGAGATAGATTTCCCGGGCAAGTGAGTCTGCCGACAGAGAAAATGTTTGATGGTTCCAGAGCCAGTAGAAGTGCTACTGGTGGAGGAAGGAAGAAAAGGGAAGATGAAGATGCCAGAAAAATTTTCAAGTTTTGTTTTGATGTGTCTGAACTGACATATGACGTTTATGTATGTTGTTTGAGTTGTGTAATGTTAAAATGGGTTTGAGCTTGTTGGGCCTGTACTTGCTGAGATGCGTTGGCATCGTTCTTGTCCTTCTTGAGGGAGGATTTCAAGTCGACGATCGGTGCGGTGAGATTTTGCCGTTGTCTCTCTTCTTGCCGGGAACACTCACTGAAGGTTTTTGTAAAGGCCAGATTGCTTCAACTGCTTCAACGTTAGGTGGAGACGTTCTTTGATTGACGGCTTGAATTCATGACTACGAATACGCTTGCACTAGCGATTGAGAAAGATGCGGTTCTATTCACGGGGTCACCAATGTAAAGTTTGTATGTTACTTCAAATTACAAATGTAGAAAATGTAAAATAAATAAAATATATAAATTATGCAGGACAAGAATTTTGACATGTTTATTTTTTTAAATATAATAATTGAATTATTTTATAAATAATATATTTTGTTGGGATAGTAACATGACGGTCTACTAGATCCGCCACACCGCTTTTAACACTAATATAAAAGCATACTCGTTTGTTGTTCATATATAATATGATCTGAAGCAAAAAATAATTAATTTTCATACATACATACATAAAATCACGCGTGTCCCACTTAGTGGGTTCGCACAAACCCGAAAACAATAAGAATAACATCAACATCATACAACAAATCCTTACTCTTAAACATATTAAAGTGACCGATTTTCGGTAGCGAAATACCGAATCCGTATCACAATAATAGTTACGCAACAATCATCCTTCGCCACACATTCCTGTCTAAGCACACTTATTTCGCCCCGGCCACACTCATAATCGCATTCATACATGCTCTTCTTCTCTTCTTACTTGGAAACTTTCTCCCTTTAAGCACCCTACCAACCACATCCATCCACTTACACACCGGTCGGCCACGCAATCGAAAACCCTCAATTTCACCAAGATATATACGCTTAACAAGCCGTTCACTCGCCATTCTTTCCACATGCCCAAACCATCTCAACTGACTCACACCAACTTTCTTAATAACATTGTAAAATAATATTTATTTTCGTAGAAATCTGTTTACACGCAATTATTAGCTACAGTCTGTAGCCTACAGATGCCCTTTCGCGCAATGTCCTCGTGAAAATGTCAAGCTTTACCGAAATTTACCGACAGCTAATTTAATTTATTAGTGTTACAACTACAACTTTTCTTGTGTTTATACTGCGGTTTGTATAAACATATTTAGGTGAGTGGTTTGAAATTCACTGCATAATTTAGCATTGTTGTTATTTACCTATTGATTTAAAAAAAATGCCTACTAATAAAAATTATATTTATAAAAATATTGTTTTTGTTGATTGTTGTTATTAAGCCTATTTAACCTCATATTTATTATCCTAAACCCCCCCCCCTGTAAAAATTTTCTGGCTACGCCACTGTAGGCAAGCAACGGGCATCGTAGGGCCTAAACGATATTTATTAACCCTCGGAGAACGGTACATGCAGAAATTTCAATTCCATGGACATCTGCCACATGGCAACATACAAAAGTTTAACTGTATAATGTTCCTGATATTCGTCATGTGATGTATTCCCCAGTTTGACAGCAACGCTGAGTTATATTTTATGTAGTACTTATGGGAGTAATCAAGGATACAGCGATGTAATGCATAATGTTCATTTTCATCTGAAGTTTCCACTCAGGGCAGTATTTTCTAATTAAATTATAATAAATTTATTCACATTCAGTACTGTAAGTACAATAATCTACACGCTAAGAGTCATTAACCAACGAAAATTAAAGAATTTATTGTTTTCATTGAATTTTTGAAAACAGATAATTTTGCACAGATTGAGTATTTTTTTTTCTTAATACATAAAGTAATATTACTTTGCAGATCAGTTGTTCGCATTTTAATATAGAAATAACAAATAAACCTATATTTCGTTTGTTACCAGTCCATAAAAAACTTTTTTTAAGTGTCCGGTTTTTTTTTAGCCACGAGTGTATTTCTATTATATTACAAGGCCAGTAATCATTTTCTAGTGTAGGAGTAGAATTATACCTTTCAGTCAATTTATTGCACGTACAGTACAAATGATTATTTATTTACAATTCTATTATCTCTCTCTCTCTCTCTCTCTTGTCATCGTGCTATCGCATGTTATCTCAAGTGCAGTGCTATGTGTACGAGCTGAATAGACGGGGATCCAAATTTAATGAAATGGGCCTGCGGATCAGTTACAACAGATAGCTGAAATTCATCTCATTCTTACCTGTTCCATTCTCTTAGCCCTTCGGGCATCCAAATATTATTGACAAGGTTTTCCTTGCCTTTGAAATAAGAAGTTAAATAATGTCCCATTAAAGATATCATTATGCCGGCATCATATGCCCTTGAAGCTAGTTTCGCAATTTTGTAAACATTCTGAATAGCAGACCGTTCAGATTCTGGTAAAATGGTCACATTCCAAAATTTGTTCTCTACTGTATCTATAACTTTTAGGAGAGGTGCGTGTTTTGAAAACAGAGTATATAGTTTTATAGTCAGCTGAAACGGGATATATGTTCACTGATGTTAGTCTTTATTATTACTGTAATAATCACACAGATCCTAAATGCTACTCTTCGCAAATGTCATGTCTCCCTAGTGTCACAAGGGCTGAAGTTATACCCACCACCGACGTAGGATTCAGAAAGCCTAATCCAGGTGCTAAACTGAGACATATATGGACGCGATGAAAAGTTTTATCAGTAATAATCATAGGTACCTATATCGCCGATTAAACTATAGATGACTGTACAGTTTAATTTTTTAAAGATGTCTGATCCGTCTAGTTTTTGCATTGACAAAAAGCGCGATCGATAAGGATGCATATAACACACTTGTCTTTCAATAATTCATGTTGGTTCGACTAAGTACTAAGTTATGCATTTCAAAATGATGCTCGTTGTTGACAATATTATAGTGCTAACGGTAGTTAATGTATTATTATGGATATTCGGAGATATATGGTAACGTTTTATTTATATGGGTGAAGTGTACAACTCAGAGAAATATTATTATTTAAAATAATACGTTTATTAAACGACAATAAATATTAAATATTAAAAAGATGATAAAAGTAACTAACACTATGATTAAATAATTATAAACACTAAGAATATTACTAAATACTTAAAACACTAAGATTATTTATTTAAACAATATTTATATCACTATATTTATTTATATAACTACATTTATTTATGTTCACAACTTGTAGACTACTTATTTATATCACCAACTTCATTGCTCGTTGCTTCTTTATCACAGACTATATCTCCGCTGTCGTTCGGACGGTATTTATACAGCCCAGCGTCCTTCTGGAACCCTCCGACGCCACAGTGATACCGAGCACAATAGATTTAGGTCATCGGTGTAATCAACACGTCTCACCGCGTATGGGTTTTTCCATCGCCGGGATTACGTCATCGCTCGGGAACATTCCACCAGTAGCGGCGCCCGAATACTCTTCAGTCAGTGGTGCACGTTACACTGCCCCCTCCTTAAGACTGTTTCGTCCCGGAACAGTTCTTGATGACGAAATCTGCATGTATTGCCCTTGGTACATTTAGAAGTCTTGAAGAAGTGACAGTCGATGGTCCGCTGGAGTTCTTGTTTCTGTCCGTTAAGGTTAAAGCTGTAGACGAGAATTTCAATACCGGTATAGCGGAAGAGGATCTCTAACATGTTCCTAACAACCCTCCAATCCAAACCATCTAGTCCACAGCCTAACTTCGGTACTGCTAGTTTCAAAATTTTCTTCTCTAGCAGATGATCCTTCAAATCACACAGTGAGCTCCATAGACTGCGATACGACCTCTTCTGGTACGAGCGTGTTTTTGTAACCAGGTAGTAGATATACCGCTGATGTTCTGTATTGCTATCCCTCAGTCGCAGCCGTTTTCCCGACGGATGGACCTTAGTTGGCCAGTTCTTGTAGTCGTCCAAATTTCGTCTTAAAGACTGACGCTATGCCGCGTGACATACGCAATGGCCAAGGGAATAATTTGAAGACACGGTAAGCAGATCTCGGTGTTCTTCTTTCGTCACGCCAAATCGCGCCTTGTGACCAAAGGAATACTGTTCGCAAAAAAGATAATTGTGTTTTTGGAGATACTCTACCATTTATGGAAAAAAAATATTTATCTCAAAATAAAATTATTTTTTTCACAATTAGCGTACTTGTCATTTAAGAACTCTTGTCTTGCTTGATCATTTATAATAAATCATGTATGGTTGCTTTTGTTGATCGAAATCGTTAAGAAGGTCATTATTGTTAAATGTGGCAAAATATGCAGTCCTCGTTATCGTCATAAATGTTAAGTTTTAGCATATTTGTAATATTTGATACTAAAACTAAATATAGATTGTGACGATTTATAGGCTAAGCTTAATTTAAGCTGCCAACTGTTTAAAACTGGCTTAGGATTTTAAGTTCCCAATTTATACGAGGTGCAAAAAAATCACTTTATTTTTCCTTTTTTGCGATATGTTGTTTAAATAATTCGTTCATTGTGTGTGAGTATTTGATATTATATTCTTCCGTCACTATTTCTTCAGGCTGATCAATCTGATTGTTATTCATTTTAGGTTTTAGTCATCGCTCGAGAACATTCTACCAGTGACGGCGGTCTCATTCGGGCGCGTCGGGTGGGCACGCGCTACATTATGTAAATAGTAATATATATGTTGTTTCGTATTAAATAATTTCACTAATTTAACGGAATTTCGATTTGATTCTTTTACAATAATTCGTCTATTTCCATAATTTACAGGGTCATTTAGGTAAGACCGCTGACCGGGCTTTCATCATCCGAATTAATCGTAACTGAATCCGTCCCTGAGCATTCTACTCGGAATGAGTTGTTATCGCATTCGTTATAGTTTTCATTATTCATCAATACTTAAGTTTTAATTATTTCGTAGATATAAATTTTAGTAGGTGAATTTTGAAATACCTCTTTTATTGAATTTTCTATTGTTAACCAATTTTTTCTTGTCATATCCAGAACAAATTTTTGGTATTTTAATTTCATTGCTATCGTTTTGAATCAAATATTGTAATATTTATTTCCTGTTAATAAGTAAATTATAATTGGATCTTTATGATTTTGATAGCTAATTTATTATCGATTATTTTGATTTTATCCTGCATTTGTTTTGTATTATATAATTTATTCCCTTGTTCAGCAAAACCTTTTCCCATACAGAAATCTTTAGAAATACAATGTACCGAAGGTAATTCGTTATCGAAAATATTTTCGTTCTTGTAAATTATTTCAAAATTAGGCTTTATTCTAGAAAGTGCATCAGCAACATAATTTTGTTTTCCCTATTTATATTCTACGTAAAATTCGTATTCTTTTAATTTTATCTTCCAACGGATTAATTTTTGGTTAGGTTCTTTGAATGAATTTATCCAAATCAGAGGTCTATGATAGGTTACAATTTTGAATCTTCGGCCCTATAAATAAGTTCTGAAATTTTTCGTAGCCCAGACTATAGCCAATAGTTCCTTTTCAATAGTGGAATAATTTTGTTCCTGATTATTTAAAGTCCGAGAAGACGTATGCAATAAGATCCGTTTATTTTTTGCGATAACACGGCACCAAGCGCGTAATTGTTAATATCAATGTAACTCACGAAAGTGATTTCATAATTAATAGTACGTACAACCATCTACGAGCCCGGGCTCATAATAATTCGGCCGGCTTACATTTTGAAGTTAAGGTATGAACAAATTATAAAATCTAGACAATTGCTGCGATAAAACTGCTATACTTTATTGCATTTGAAACGGAAGGACAACCACGATTATTAAGAAGACAATTAAGAAAATTCCCAGGATTTAGTTTTGAAGAAGATTCCGAAGAATACAAGGCAAAGTTGACTAATATTATGGACAACCTTACGGCGGATGATGCTGTTACCGTATGCCATATTTTAGAAATTGACCATGAAGGGACAAAAGAAGATTTATTGTCTAGGGTATGCCGATACCTTTGCAACCTAAGAAGAAAAACGAACGATGACGAAGATAAAGACGCAAAAGAAGAAGAATCTGAAGACGAAGACACTACAGACAATGAAGGAGAAGACGACGAAGAAGATGAAAGAAGTGAAGACGAAGAAGTAAACTAAAGAAAAGATACAAGAGCTAAGAAACCGGTAAAGAAGACAAACAAAAAACCTATGAAGACTAGCACACAGAACAAAGAAAAAATATTCAAATATGAAGAAGAAAGAAGTAAGAAAAATTCAGAAGCATTTCCAATGACATTTCGCGATGTTGAAGATTCACTGAGGTGTTTTAACGGAAAAGACGGATATCCAGTAAATAAATGGATCCAGGAATTTGAAGAAATTGCACAGATTATGCGATGGAACGGTTTACAGAAATTAATCTTTGGCAAGAAGTCACTAAAGGGTCTTGCTAAAATTTTAATTCAATCAGAAGAGGGTATCACGACTTGGGGAAAACTGAAAGAAGTACTGCGAGGAGAATTTGAAACGAAGACAAGTAGCGCGTCAATCCATAAACTGTTGATGGAGAGACGTAAGAAGAAAGAAGAAACGATCAAGAATACATGCTAATCATGAGAGAGATAGCGAGTAGGGCTACAATAGAAGAGGAGACGGTAATCCAATACATTGTGGACGGGATTCTCGACGATCCAATGAACAAAGCAGTACTATATAATGCTAAAACATACAAGGAATTAAAAGAAAAGGCCAAGCTATATGAATTAATAAAATCGAAAACAAACAACTCCAACTCGAAACAAGAAAAACGAAACTATCAAGGTTCAAGAGAACGACAGAATACAGAGTCTCAGAAGCAACCAACGAAGAACAGCCAGAATAGGAAGACTGAAATACGATGCTATAGCTGCGGACGACTCGGTCACCGGTCCAGCCATTGTGAGAATAAAGAAAAAGGCACTAAATGTTTTAAGTGCAACAAATTTGGCCACAAAAGTTTTAACTGCAGGGAAGAAGATGAGAAGAGTAAAGTAGAGGTAAATAACACCAACCAAGGACTCAACAAGATGTACAAGAAGGTATCAATTAAGAATACAGAGTTAAATGTCCTGATAGATACAGGCAGCGAAGTTAATATAATTCGAAGGGACGCCTATGAAACGATAGGTTCGCCCAAGCTCACTAATTCCGTATTAGTACTTACCGGGTTTGGAAAATCAAATGTTAAGTCTATTGGAAATTTTGAGGACTCCATCACTGTCGACAATGAAGAATACACTACTAAATTCCATGTCGTACCGAATGACGTCATGACACTAAATGGTATAATAGGCAACGAATTACTAAATCAGTCGACTGTTCTAATTAATGAAGATGGTGTACAGATTAGTAGAAGAAACAAGGAAGTCTGTATAATGAATATCTAATTGAAGAATGAAGATAAAGAAATAGACATTGGTTTGGAAGTGAGTAAAGAAATAAAGAAGAGCACCGAAGAACTAATTGACAGCTACAAGCCAAGTAAAAGCAAGACAACAAATTTAAAAATGAAGATAATTTTAAAAAATGAAGAACCGATATTCAGCCGTCCCAGAAGACTACCATTACCAGAGCGCAACATAGTGGATGATCAAGTAGAACAGTGGCTAAAGGAGGAAATAGTGGAACCGTCAGATTCCGAGTATTCGAGCCAAGTAGTCGTAACACGCAAGAAAGACGGATCTCCACGAATCTGTATCGACTATAGAAAAATGAACAAAGTAGTTGTGAGGGACAGATTTCCACTGCCCATTATAGAGGACCAGTTAGATAAATTACAAGATTCAAAGATTTTTAGCGCAATCGATTTGAAGAATGGCTTCTTCCATGTAGAAGTCGAGGAACAGAGTCGAAAATACACTTCGTTTGTAACCCACAGAGGCCAATACCAATTCACAAAGATGCCGTTTGGCCTATGTACTTCACCATCCATGTTCCAGAGGTACATAAACCACGTATTTCGAGACCTCATCAACCAGAATATAGTACTTCAATACTTAGACGACTTAATAATTCCGGCGAAAAATGAAGAAGAAGCTTTCAGCCGATTAAGAACTGTCCTGAACGTCGCCGAGAGTTACGGATTGAAAACTAATTGGAAGAAATGTCAGTTCCTGAAAAGACGAATACATTTCCTAGTACATGAAATAGAAGATGGCAAGTTATATCCGTCAACCGAGAAAATAAAAGCTGTAATAAAATATCCAGAACCGAAAAATACCAAGCAGATACAGAGCTATCTGGGCTTGACAGGTTATTTCCGCAAATTTATCCCGAATTACTCAACGATAGCAAAGCCATTGAATAATTTACTTAAGAATGGCGCTAAATTTAAATTCGAAAATGAAGGAAGAGAAGCGTTTAAGAAGCTTAAAGATATATTATGCAACAAACCTGTTCTTAATATTTACCGACAAGAAGGTGACTTAGAGCTACACACCGACGCCAGTCAAGAGGGCTACGGTGCTATCCTGCTACAAAGATCCCAGGAAGACAATCAGCTCCATCCAATATACTAATCAAGTAGGAAAACCAGTGACGCTGAGAAGAAATATACGTCATACGAATTAGAAGTATTAGCAATTGTCGGGGCATTGAGAAAATTCAGAGTATACCTGCTAGGTCGAAAGTTCAAACTAGTGACAGACTGCTCAGCCTTCACGAAGACTATGGAAAAGAGGGATTTATCAACCAGAGTGGCAAGATGGGCAATGTTGCTAGAGGAGTTTGAATACGAAATCGAGCATCGATCAGGAACGAGAATGCGTCACGTCGACTCACTAAGCCGCAACCCTGTAAATTTAGTTACAACTACAGACAGTACGTTAACTAAAGTAAGAAATGCCCAAGAGACAGATTCTGAAATAAAAGCGATAAAAGAAGTGCTAAAAGAAAAGCCTTATGAAGACTATTTGCTCAAGAATGATATCCTGCACAAAACAAGCAACGGAAAAGATCTTTTAGTTCTGCCTAAATCATTAGAATACGAAATGATACAGGAAATTCATGGTGACGGGCATTTAAGTGCTAAAAAGATTGAGCAAATTTTGACTCAAGATTATTTTATCCCGAAATTGACAACTAAAATACAAAAAAGCCTATCAAGTTGTGTACCATGCCTTTTGATGAATAAGAAGAAAGGAAAGCAGGAAGGCTTCCTGCACCCACTGAACAAAGTCGAGGAGCCGTTGTACACATATCATGTGGATCATTTAGGACCACTGGAGTCAACAAACAAAAACTACAAATACATATTTGCTGTGACAGATGCGTTCACTAAATTCGTTTGGCTATATCCAGTAAAAACCACGTCGTCTAAAGAAACCATCGATAAATTAGAGCTACAAAAACAAGTTTTTGGGAATCCAAAAAGTATTATTTCAGATAGAGGAACCGCCTTCACCTCTGATGAGTTTAGAAATTACTGCGACGAAGAAGGTGTTAATCATCATGCAGTAACAACAGGGCTACCAAGAGCCAACGGCCAGAGGGTCCGTGAAGTTGGCACGTCATTGGAAGCACAAATATTCTTTTTTATATTAGTAATTAATGCTTCGTTAGTGCTCTTTTGTGCTTCAAAAAAATTTAAAATTAATTGAACGGTTTACGAAATAATTAACATTATATGATGACGTGCCAAGTTCACACTTAGCACGTCATTAATAAAATTTCAAATTGTTTATTACTTCGTTTGTTAGTGCTTCGTTAGTGCTCTTTTGTGCTTCAAAAATTTTTGAAATTAATTGAACGGTTCACGAAATAATTAACATTATATGATGACGTGCCAACTTCACACTTAGCACGTCATTAATAAAATTTCAAATTACTTATTACATCTTTTGTTAGTGCTTCGTTAGTGCTCTTTTGTGCTTCACAAATTTTTGAAATTAATTGAACGGTTCACGAAATAATGAACATTATATGATGACGTGCCAACTTCACTCGTAGCACGTCATTAATAAAATTTCAAATTACTTATTACATCTATTGTTAGTGCTTCGTTAGTGCTCTTTTGTGCTTCAAAATTTTTTGAAATTAATTGAACGGTTCACGAAATAATTAACATTATATGATGCCAACTTCACCCTTAGCACGTCATTAATAAAATAAGGAAGGTACAGAGACCATAGTCAAAATCGCAGTGATATTTGAATAAAAATATCTGATGTGGCCAGCATATTACTTTCCGTTAATGCTTTGTATTATGTACAAATTCCATACATATATTTTCTTGCAAATGATTCTATTTTCAGTAAAATTATTTCATAAACGAACTATGTAAATTGCATTTGGCCCTGACATCTTCTTCTTCTTCTTTAGTTTTTCCCATTCGTTAGGGATCGTTAATATTGATTTTCTTCATCAACTCATTTCTCTTTTTGCTTATCGTACTCATTCAATTCCTTTTCTCTCAAGTCTTCCGCAATACAGTCCTTCCATCTTCTCTTTGGTCTTCCTCTGTTTCTTCTACCTTTTACTACTAAGCTGTTCTTCTTCCAATATATTATTCATCTCTTCTCATGACATGTTCAAACCAATATAATCGCCTCTCCTGTATCTTTCTAGAAACTTCTATCACTCGAGCCATTTCTCTTATTCTCTCATTCTTTATCCTATCTTTCGGTGCCTTCCCCAACATCAATCTCAACATACTCATCTCTCTGCCACATTCATTTTCTTTTCATTGACACTAACATCTGTCAATTAGAATTTTCTTAATATAGTAGTTGTTTCCATGGTTATAGCATGGCTGGTTGATTTATAAAATTTAATTTCATTAACTCTATATCCATTGAATATAGTGAAAATTATAACGCAGAAGACGCACGTCATCAACCTGAAAAAAACCTTATAAAATGAAATATAACTTTAAAAATATAAAAATTATTAGGTGTTATTTATTTTTAAAATAAGAAGAAAAAAAAGTTCTAGTATTAAGTAATGTATATATTAATGATATTTACAATTATTTCTAAGTCAATCGTTATTCCATTTACGGAATATAAAATTATTTGAAATAATTGTAGTTTATTTTCGTACCATAATTATAAAGTCATTAATATATATGTTTCTTTAATACTAGTATATTCTTTCTTCTTTGTTAAAAATATAACAACTAATAATTTCTACTATAAGGTTTTTCTCAGGTTTATGACGTGTGTCTTCTGCCTAATCATTTTCACTATATGAAGTATGAAATGCACAAAATTCGTAGATTCTAGAATATTCTTCAATATTATAATAACATTAAATGTCAGAAAACGATTTTAACAGTGTTTTTCCAAAAAACAAAACTGTTAAAATCTTCAAATGAGGGTACTTCAGGTTGACCAATAATTGTAACCAAAATCCAATAAGAAAAGGAATACAAAAGAATTATAATTTTTAGAATTGTAGTGTTGAAGTTATTGTCTACGAAAAAATCGTCACACGCATACACAAACACACACACACACACACATACACATACACACACATACATCATCGTAAAAATGGTAAAATCGTATTCTAGGGACCCTAAAACGTGCTTATTGTCTAAAAACTCATCATCGAATTTTTTGACCCAAGATAATCTTCCTTGCCTAAAATGACGATAAAAGCGTCTTTTCCGTCTGTAGAATCTATTATATTATTGCATTGCCTAATCCGTTCCTGGATTACACTAAAAAACATGATATTTGGCATTGCTGGTTTAATACTTGTACTAAGTAAATAATACTTGTGGATAAATAGATTTTTACTTACAATACAAAGTATTACAAGAATATTACGAAAATATTGAACAATATTATTAATATATGCAAGAAATAGATTGAAATAAATGTTAAGAGAGGTATTGGAATCATTCTAAAAATCGCATATCCAGATTTTAGTAAATAAGCACTTTTTAAGATCCTATAATCCGATAATAACATTTTTACGATGATGTCTGTCTGTGTGTGTGTGTGTTATTAAATTACATCCATTAATGATAAGTATTTTTAATAAATGAATATGGTAAATACTAAGAAATTTGGTATGGTCGTAAAGAGAATAAAAAATACAATCTAAATTTATAAAAAACTAGTATAGGTTGTATTTAAATTAACAAAGTTGATATCACTTCCGGTTATACCGGAAGTCCCAGAATTACACTTTTCATATAAAATAATCGGAGATATTGTATTGAATAAATTATGTCAATCAATAAGCGTATCTGCAATAATAAGCCAGATAAATGGGTGTAACCACTTTTTCAAACACACTGTATATATATGTATATACAGGGTGAGTCACCGAAATCGCCGATATCTCCCTTGTCGTTAGAAATGCAGCATAAATTTATTAACAGAATTTATTCGTCTACTCAAGGAGCATAACGTAAAGTTATTTTCACATATACGGGGTGTTGCATTACGGCTCGGCGAGAATAGTTTCTCTTTTTTTTAAATGGAACACCCTATATATTTTTATATATATAAATATATAAAATATATAGAGTGTTCCATTTAAAAAAAGAAAAAAAATCTCGCCGAGCCGTAATGCAACACCCTGTATATGTGAAAATAATTTTACGTTATGCTCCTTGAGTAGAAGAATAAAATGCTGTCTTACTAACGACAAGGGAGATATCGAAGACGGCGATATCGGTGACACCCTGTATATATATATATATATATATATATATATATATATATATATATATATATATATATATATATATATATATACACTGTGTGTAACGAAACGTGGAACATAGGACTTTAACATGGGATTTTAAAAATGTGCGGAAATTGGCTCTCCTCTACATTTTAAAGCAAAAGTACAAGAATTAAAAGTTGTTTAGAATTAATTTTTACTTAAAAAAGTCCTCATTTAATGCAATAGTATATCTGTAGCACTAGATATTTAGAAAATAAAATATGACATTTTCATCAAAATTCAGATAGCCATGGAAATAAAAAACAAATAAAACAAAATATTAATTAAGATCATAATACTTTAATATTTAATGCTGAATTATAATAATAGACACAATGATTACAACAATTAACATCAATAATATTGAACTCAACTGAGATTTCGGTGAATATTAAAAATGGGAAATTATCAAATATTTAATAATAAAATAAATCATACAAATCGGAAGAAAAGAATTGCAGCAAACTAGAGAACTTTTATTTAAATTAAATGCTCAAATATGTCTTCATTCTGCGCCAAACAATAACCTAATCTATCATAAAAAGAACTCCTTACATTCGCTAGTTGGTAGCACGATATTTTAGTACATTCCAGGGATAATCTGTTTTTTAGTGATTCTAAATCTAGATATTTGTAATCAGTGTAAATTTTTGATTTTAGATGTCCCCATAGAAAAAAATCATTTGGTGCTAGATCCGGAGACCGTGCGGGCCAGTGAATTGGTCCGTCTCTACCAATCCATGTATCGGGAAATACATCATTAAGATATTCTTTTACAATTTTTGTATTATGAGCTGGACAGCGTCTTGTTGCAACCATACTTCACGATCATTGGCCAGTTCTTCAATTGTCGGTTCAATATCATTTATCAGCAGATCATAATAGGACTGACCAGTTAAAGTGCCGTAAATTAAATATGGCCCAATAATATGGTTTTTTTAAATTCCAGTCCAAACGTTGACTTTTCGGGGATATTGTGTATGAATCGTAACATACAGATGTTCATTATTTTTACGCCAATATCTAAAATTTTGAATATTTGGCTCATTATTGAGTGTAAATGTGCTTTCGTCGGAAAAACAAATATTTTCAATAAAATGTAAATCTGCATTTGCTTTTTCCAGCACTAATTCACAAAATGTTGGTCTCAGAAACTTATCTTCTTCATTCAATTCCTGGTGTTTGCCATATTTAAAAGATTTATATTTTTCTTCTTTTAAATAATTTCTTACAGTACCAAATAGAATTAAAGTGTCTTTTTCTATTTGCCACGAACTTAAATTTTTATTATTTTCAATTGCTGCAATTACATTAATTTTATTTGCTTGTCTTGCTTCATCTTCATCTGCAAGTGACCTTTGACACTTGCATGGTATTAAAACACTTCCTGTTTTATTAAATCTCTCAATTACACGATATATTGCACGAATTTCTTCATAACTATTTCCTCTGCAATGTAATTTGACAATCTGATTTTTGACGAATATGTCATATCTTCTTTTCTAAATATCTAGTGCTAGGGATATTCTATTGAATTAAATGAGGACTTTTTATAAGTAAAAATTAATTCTAAACAACTTTTCATTCTTGTACTTTTGCTCTAAAATGTGCAGGGAGCCAATTACCGCACATTTTTAAAATCCTATGTTAAACTCCTAAGTTCCACGTTTCGTTACACACACTATATATATATATATAGTATATATATATCCATATATATACAGGGTGGAAACGAACTTAATGTCATAAATTTAAGGGTGAGTAGTATGACATATGTAGATTACGAAAGAGAAAGAATTTTTTTAAAATTCGCATATTTAAGGGTAGTTTTCATGAAACCAACATTTTGGGTACCACTGGACCACTGGCAACGCATTTGCATTATTTTATCTATTACACAATTATTTTCGTTAAAAATGCTATTTAATTTAATTATTAAGAATAATACCTTATACAACTAATTTTGAATGTATTTTTCATAACCATATTTCTAATGAAATATGAATTAAAACAGCAGTAAAAAAAAGTTTCCTTAAGAAAAGTCGAATTTTCGTTTTTCGAATTTAAAAAAAAATCTTTCAGTTTCGTAATCTACACATGTCATACTACTCACCCTTAAATTTATAACATAAAGTTCGTTTCCACCCTGTATATATATGGATAAAAGTTTTTAACATGTAATTTGGAAAGTTTTGGATTTTATTTTAATGTTTTTTCATTAAAATCTATTAGGAGTAAAATGCCACATCACTAATTCACAACTAACAGCTAAAATTAAATAATTGTTCTCATCGTTATAAAAGCCTTTAGTACAAAATTTGAAAAGTTTTGATTTATATTTGAAGGACTACTTCCGGTTGGAAAATGGAGTATATGAATAAAAAAATATTGCATTTTATGAAAATTAATGAAAAATATTAAACCACTATTTTCTGATGAAGGTCATGCAGGCGTTATGGGCTGATCTTGTGTCACATTATGTTATACGGAATCTAATTTTTTAAAATAACTTCAAGTATTATCTTTTCATTAATCAAGATGTTTGTATGTTATTTTTCATAAAATTCATTTGTGATAATACACCTTATAAACAGAATCTAATCACTTACAAATTAGATAAATGGTTAAGTGGAATGGCTACCCCTGCCTACTATATATGAAGCGAAAATTCAAATAAATTGTTCATGTATTAGAATAGTTAACATTTTAAAAAATTCAACATTAGACGAACATACTTCTAATATGAACCTGCATTTTAAAAACAGTATTATAGAAATCTATTAGTATATGACTTTGATTTTATGGGGAAAACGAGAAATGCAGTTTTCGTCATAAAATCATAGTCAAATATTAATAGATCTCAAAAATACTTTTTGAAAACGCAGGTTTATTTTAGAACTATGTTCATCTAATGTTGAATTTTTTAAAATGTTGATAGTTCTAGTAAAGGAACAATTTATTTTAATTTTCACTTCATATACCGTGTATCTATCTTAAAGGTGTACGTAGCAGCTTAACATGGAAAACATTTTTTTTGCAATTCCCTGCTTGCCTAAGTATTTTAAGCAAAAACGCGTCAGTTTTAGGGCATAAAATTCTGCATCTAAATCAATAAACAGAATTACTTTTACATGCTTTGTAACGGCAGAAATTAAACATGAAAATGTCGAAAATTACTTTGAAAATATCGACAGCCACGGAATTGAACAAAAAATAAATAAATGCTTGACGTTTTTCTATTTGGACAAATATCGTTAATTATAACAACAATAGAAATATTAGATTAATAAATAAATTTAAAAAAATACAATTTTGTTTAATATATGAATTTATTAAAACTTCAATATTGCGTAACAAAATATGCTCAAGCAAGAAAAGTTTTGTAGTAATTAGTAAACGGATAACAAGTTATTATAAAGATAGTTACAATAAATATTCAAATGCAAAACCATTATACGATGATATTCATTACATATGGAATCTCTTAGATCATTTATGTTTTCGTGCCTTTTTTATAAATTTGATTTTTTATGTAACCCCATAAAAAAAGTCACATGGAGCAAGATCTGGAGATCCAGCAGGCCAGTCAATAATACCCCCTCGTCCAATCCAGCGCCCAGGAAATACCAGATCCAAATATTCTCTAAAGTTCCTAGTGTGCAGAACATCCATCCTGTTGGAACCAGACCTCTCGATTTGCGCGCACAACATCGTCTATTGCAGGACCAATTTCATTTTGTAGCATCTCCAAATAATTTTTGGTATTTAGATTGCCACGTATTTCAATAGAACCAATTATGTGGTGACCTAAAATTCCGGCCCAAATATTAACTTTTCGAGGATATTTTGTCCTTGTTGAAATATTAATTCCAGGATTTTCTATAGCCCAACAACGGGTATTTTGGATATTTCGTTCATTGTTCAAAGTGAAAGTGCATTCGTCCGTGAAAGAAATGGAACAAATTTTGATCATTATTAGCCGGGTTCTGCATATCTACGCAAAACACTCTTCTACTTTCTTCCTCGTATGGGACAAGTTCTTTGTGACACTGCATTTTATAAGAATAATACGTTTTTTTTTTAATATTTTGTATGATGCTGTGATGTACTCCCAACTCATTTCCAATATATCTAGTACTACAGAAGTGGTCTACACTTATCCATAAAAACTTTTTATTAGTATAAATATTCATTTTTTAATAATTTCAAACAATAAAACCAGAGACAAAATCAAATTGTCAGAACATACGTTGTGACAGATAAAATGTCAAGAATTTATTTATTTTTTGTTCAATTCCATGGCTATCGATATTATTTTCAACGTAATTTTTGAAATTTTCATATTTAATTTCTGACGCTACAAAGCATGTAAAAGTAATTCTGTTTATTGATTTAGGTGGAGAATTTTATACCCTAAAACCTTTATTTGACGCGTTTTTGTTTAAATAATTACGCAAGCAGGGAATTGCATAAAACTGGTTTCCCATATTAATTTCCTATGTACACCTTTAAGACAGACACACGGTATACGCAGGTGTAGCCATTTCTCTTAAATAATATATGAACTAGTGTATATTCCATTAATACACACACAAAGACATTATCGTAAAAATGTTAAAATCGGATTACACAGGCCTTGAAACTTGTTTATTCATGAAAATTTAAACCGGTGAATTTTAACTTGATCCTATATCTCTACTATTGGCAGGAGGTAAAAACATCGGTATCTCTACCCAGTTTAAAAAAAAGTTATATATTTCAACCGTATGTAGTGACACACAAAATTTTTTGTTGTTTACCTACTCTGAAATTTAATTTTTTTCAAGAAAAATTAAAGAACAACCAAGTATGTATTTGAATTTCGGTTAATTTTGACATTCTAATTGACACTAATGACATTGACAAGTTAAAAATCAAGATCGACTCAATACAACAAAAAATAGGTGTACGCGATATTTTTGCAAACCAGTGTACCAATTTCGGTTGATCATAGCTAAAATTTAACCAGTTGCTTTCTTAAATGTATACAGGATGAGTCTGAGACGACGCCTCCCCTTTAACTTTTTAATTATAAATAATAGAAAGAAATGGCTCATATAAAAGTTTTATGCCCAGTTGCACCAACAAGGCTTAAATTATAAGCCACGCTTAAACAAAAAAATGCAAATCGAAATTTTGACGGCAATGCATAATAATTCATTTGACATTACATTTCGATGCAATATTGTCAATTTAAGGAACGCTTAAAATTTAAGTTACGTTGGTGCAACCGACCATTATTATTTGAATTATAGATAATATTTGACGGCAAATATAGATATTTTTTATAAAGTCAGGTTTACAAGATACAACTATCAACTTTTATTTTTTAACTAGCAACCTATAATTATTTTACTAAAATATAAACCACTACATTTTTGTCTTTTTAACGATCTAATAGTTTTTATTAATGTATTTGAAAAATTTCGAGTAAAATAAGATAAATGAGTTATATGAGAAATAATTTTTATTCAAATATTCTAGGTGGCTATGTGAAAATAAATAATAAATAAATAGATAAATAAGTAAGTAATAATAAATAAGTAACAAACAAATGTATACTTTGTTGGTATTAGCATTGTTATATTTTGTTTATTATCACATAGCCACCTATAATATTAGAATAAAAATTATTTCCTATATATCTCAATTATTTTATTTTTCTCGAATATTTTCAAATACATTCATTAAAATTAATACATTATTGAAAAGAGAAAGATATGGCGGTTTATATTTTAGTAAAATAATTATAGGTTGCTATTTAATAAATAAAAGTCGATAATCGTATTTTCTACACCTGACTTTGTAAATAATATCTACATCTGCCATAAAAATGAATATTTAAAATTATAAAACTTCTGTATGAGTATTTTTTTCTATTACTCAAAATAAACAAGTTAAAGAGGGGGGGGGGGGGGCGTCACCCCGACTCTCCCTGTATAAAAATTTAGGAATATAAAGGCCAAATACAAAGATTTTTTTTTAGAATATTTTAGAATATATTTTAATAATTTAGAATGTGTTTTTTTTTTGTAAATAATGAAATTATTTTTACCTCTCGCTAAGAGAGGTATTGGATTCATGCTAAAAATCGCATATCCAGATTTTATTGAATAAGCACGTTTTAAGGTCCCTACAATCCGATTTTAACATTTTTACGATGATGTCTGTGTGTGTGTGTGTGTGTGTGTGTGTGTGTGTGTGTGTGTGTGTGTGTGTGGATGTATGTGTGTGTGTGTGTATGTATGTAGGATGTTGGAAGGACGATTACTCAAAAACTATAAGACTTTAAATTTGTTTAACTACGTATTTCCCAATCGGACATTCATGGGAAGATCTGAAAAGGTTTTGGTAACAATTGAACAACCGGAAGTAGAAGATTCTTGAAAAAAAATCTTCTAAATAATATTTTTTGAATTTTTTTCTTGATAATATTAAAGAAAAATAAATTTTCTTTCTGATACATTTAAATATTTTATAATATATTCTATAGATTTAGAGATAAAAGAAATATAATATGTAAAATAATCTGTTATAATAAATTTTACAGCCGAAAGAATGGCCATGGAAAATAGTTGAAAATTTAATTTTTTTGTTACTGACAGATAAATGTCAGTGTCAGAAATCCGAAGACATTACTGAAGAGTTTTTCTGGGAAGTACATACATTATATTATTTCTTAATGTATTAATAGAATTGGAAACATTTCGAAAAATTAGAAGAGGACAAAATTTCTTCATCAAAAATGAATTTAAAATTAAACAATCTAAATATATATGGAATAGATATTTAATAATAATAATAATAATAATAATAAGTTTATTCCACTGACATATATACATATGTATAGAATACGTCATTTGTACATAGTTTGTTTAAAATAATAATGATACAGTAATAAAATTATAAGAAGGAGACTTCATTATAAACTGCTCAGATATTCATTTAACGAGTAATGTGTTTTATCCAGAAGAAATTTTTTAAGTAGAGTTTTAAATTTACTTTTTCTTTTCTCTTCTCTAATATTGTTTGGCAACTTATTGAATATATGTATACCTTGTATTTGTGGTGTATTTTTCAAAGAACTATGCTTCAATGTGGGTATGTAAAATAAATCTTTTTGCCTCGTGTTAAAAGGATGTATGTTTGCATTCGTTTTAAAAGCGTTTTTATTGTTATATACGAATAGGCAAACTTCAAGAATATACAGAGAAGGTAGAGTGAGTATATTTAAGTTTTTGAAAATTTGTCTACACGAATCTCTGCGAGAGATGCCTGCTATGGTTCTGACTACCCGTTTCTGAATGATGAATACATCATGTGCCGAGGATGAGGCGCCCCAAAAACAGATGCCATATCTTAATCTGGACTCTACTTGTGCATGGTACAATATTACGAGCTGTTGTTTTGTTAAAAAATCTTTCAAATACCAAAAGTGGTAGCATATGGAACTTAATTTTGATGATAGTTTTTCTAAATGATATTTTCCATTTAGAGTTTCATTGAAATTGTAGCCGAGAAAATTTTCGTTGTTTGATTTTTCAATTACATGTCCATTTATTGAAAGGTTTAGATCTAGATCTTTTCTGCACTGTGGAAAATGGAATCTTATGTAATGAGTTTTATTTAAATTAAAATATAGCTCGTTACAACAGAACCAGTCTGACAGACTATTTAAAATATATTCGCATTTTTGCTGCAACAAATATTGATTGACATCTGAAATAATTATGGATGTATCATCGGCATACAATGTAATATCGCATTCATCCCCAAAAACTAATGGCAGGTCATTTATATACAGCGTAAATAATATGGGTGAAATAACGCTGCCTTGAGGCAAACCTACATTACTTATTAATGTAGAAGAATTTACTTGTCTTATTATATTATTCTCGCAGTTGTTCACTGAGACATACTGTTTACGATTGTCTAGAAACGATTTAATCCATTCTAAGGGTACACCTCTAACACCGTAAGCAAACAATTTGTCCAATAATTTGGCCTGATTTACACAATCGAAGGCTTTTGAAAGGTCACAAAATATACTCACAGGATTTTCTCCTTTTTCCATATGTTTTGCAATGGTTTCTAATGATTTTTGGATAGCGTCGAGAGTTGTTTTGTTAGGTCTGAAGCCAAACTGGCGGTCGCTAATAGTTTTATTATCCTTCAGGAATGCTTCTAAGCGATTGAGGAAGGAATATTCAAAAATCTTTGAAAATACTGAAATAACCGATACTGGCCTGTAGTTATTCAATTCGGTCTTGTCGCCTTTTTTATGAATAGGCGTAATTTTATTAATTTTTAATTTATTTGGAAATTCCCCCAAATTAAACGAAAGATTAACTAGAAATAGAACTGGTTGAATTATAAAAGAAAAAGTTGCTTTTACCAGAAAGTTAGGAATATTATCGGATCCACTTGATCGTTTGTTCTTTAATTTATCCTTCATTAATTTGTTTAATTCATCTTCGCTATATGGGTGTAAAAAGAAACTTTTCGATTGGATGGTAGGTGTTGGTAAATTATTGGACATTCTACGGGTAGGTAGTTTGCCTATGATATCTAAGGGTGCGTCCCTAAAAAAAGAATTAAAACAGTTTGCCACTTGCTGCGGATCTGAAATTTTTTTATTTTCCTTTTTTATGCTTATATTGGACGTATTATTACTCTTAGTCTGTCCGGTATTATCCTTGATAATGTTCCATAGAGTTTTGGACCTATTATCTGATGAGATGATTTTTTCCTGAAAATATATTTTTTTTGTTTTATTAACTAAGTTGATATGTCGTCGTTTTTCTACTCTGTAGGTCTCCGATAGTCTATTATCTGTCTTTTGTAAGTGGAATAAATTGTATAAATTTTGGCTGGATTCTCTGATAGCATTAGTACACCAATTTTTATTATTTTTATCTAATTTTACCTTACGCTCTGGGAAATGTTTATTAAAGTAGTGTATGAAAGTATCATGGAAATTTCCGAACGCTGTATTAATATTTTGTTCCGAGTATACATTACTCCAACTTTCATTTTTTATATCATTTATAAAATTGTTTACATTATTGTTG
Source organism: Harpalus rufipes (assembly GCA_951394225.1). Taxonomy (NCBI): domain Eukaryota; kingdom Metazoa; phylum Arthropoda; class Insecta; order Coleoptera; family Carabidae; genus Harpalus; species Harpalus rufipes. The sequence continues at coordinate 13,864,373 of OX596287.1, read as the reverse complement.
TTAAAGTCTCTGGACTTTTTTGTTATATACTGTTTATTCGAGAAGTTAGAGCGAATAATTAAAGTTCTGTGGTCAGATAAAAAGTTATCCTTTACCGTACATATACTATTTGTGTTAGTGAACAGGTGGTCTAGTTTATTATTACCTCGTGTGTTGTTTTTAACTATATTTTTGCAATTGAATTTAGAGAAGAGATTGCACATTTTTGAATAACAATCCAAATCGCGTATCGGGTCTATATTGAAGTCACCTCCTATGTAGATATTGTATCCACGTTTTACAACATAATCTAAAACATTATTGAAATTCGTAATTAAAGTTTTACTGTCTTCATTGCTGAGATAACCTGGAGTTCTATAGAAGTTTAATAATACACAGGTGGTGTTAGGATTTGGGTGCCATTTTATCCCACATATTTCAAATACTTTTTCTTTGCAAAATTTTTCAAGATTTAAGGAAGTACATACTAGGTTATTGTCACTCCAAATGCTGACACCTCCGCCAGTTGTTTTGGTACGATAGAAACTAGATACACAATGGAATCCTGGAAACTGAGAAATGGGTGCAGATTTATTTTTGCAACCTATTTCAGAAAGACATAAAAAAATTAAATTGTTCAAATCGTTTAAAATATATTCTGATGAAATCAGATTTGCTTTATCTACTGTCAATGACTGGCAATTTAAAAAAAGTATATCACTAGATTTTTTAATATTAGTTTTCATTATGTCACTTGTGATTGTTTCTTTCTCGCTTGAAAAAACCGTGACACGTATGCACCGCAGGGCCACTTTTCGCTACAAAGAACCTTATGAAAGTTAATTAGATCAACAATGATTTTAAATGATGTATAATGTTGAGGAAATTTAGATGCGATTTCTTCACACTGGATTTCGGGGAGTTCTTCCTTTAGATGTTTTATTAATTCTTCTGGATTTGCGTAAGTAGAATTTTTGGTGTAGAGTATACAAGAAATGTTAAATACAATAGGGAGCGAGCAGTCATATGATTTTGTTGGCCTTGACAAGCAGATATGGAGGCCCATGTCAGAATGATAGCTAGTAATTATGTATAAATTTCTCATTCTAAATTTAGTGATTTTCCAATTCCATGTGGAGCAGAATTAAATGTTAAATATCTAAGGCATACAAGTAAATTTTAAACTCCTGGTGATAAATTGACGTAAATTTAGAAAATCTTAAAATTTTTAATGAAAAATTCTAACATTTGACATCTATGTACATAATTACTAATTATCATTGTGAAACGGGCCCACACATCTGCTTGTGAAGCCCAAAAATGTAACATTACTGTTCGCGCCCTATACTTATGTAACCAAAAAAAGGAAGTGGCGAGAGGTATTGTGCTGGCCACAACAGATTTTTTTGATAGTTAACATGAAATTAAGTTTATCTTTAAATTAATATTAATATAATAAAACAAATTCGTAACTAAACAGCCTTTATTTAATTTAAAACAGGAAAATACAAGTATGTGGATTTTTTTAGATAAAAAGTTAAATATTGTTTCCATTAAAAAAAATATATATTATTTATTTAGTGAACTGTTCTATGAATTTAAAAAAAATTATAAAGAACAAAAGAGCACTAACATAGCCCTAACAAAATATGTGTTAAACAGTATAATATTTTATTAATGCCATGAAGTTGGCACATCCAGCAATGGGTAATAAGCCCTGACGAAATATTTATTTATTTTTTTATTTAAGTTGGCACGTCATCACATAATCTTAATTATTTCATAAACCGCTTTATGAATTTCAAAAAAATTTAAAGCACAAAAGAGCACTAACGAAGCACTAACAAAAGATGTAATAAGTAATTTGAAATTTTATTAATGACGTGCTAAGTGTGAAGTTGGCACGTCATCATATAATGTTAATTATTTCGTGAACCGTTTAATTAATTTTAAATTTTTTTTAAGCACAAAAGAGCACTACTAATACAGGGTGTCCCTTAACTTCGAGCAAAAACTTTAAGGGCATATAGTACTGCCCAAAATGAATAAAAAAGCTTCATCAACATAGGAATGATCTTCACCTGTTTCCGAGAAAAGCGAAAAATCTAAGAAAAACTGACAAAGATAACGATCGAATAAAATTTTGTCTATGTCAGTAAAAAGACTATAAAAAACAATAAAATTTTATATGAAACATTTTTCTCAATTTCTTATAGTTACGTAGTTATATGAAAATTAAATATTGACCAAGGTCGCCACAACATTTCACTTTTGATTTTTATAAAATAACAAAAGGCCATCTAAGATTATCTCTCAAAGGTAAACAAAAAGTCTCAATTAATCAAAATCGTAATTCTTATAGTTTTTGAGATAGCAAAGGTAAATCTCGTAAAAACTCATTTTTCACTGCGTTATATCTGGGAAACTATTAAAGATCGGACACATTTTGACTAAGCTTTTTTTACTCATTTTGATCAGTATTATATGCCCTTAAAGTTTGTGCACCAAGTTAAGGGACACCCTGTATAAAAAAGAATATTTGTGCTTCCAATGACGTGCCAACTTCACGGACACCCAGATTGAAAGGGTCAACTCAGTAATAATATCAGTGCTCTCCAAATTGACAGCTGAAGATCCGACCAAATGGTACCGATTTGTTGGAAGAGTACAACAAATTATAAACTCCGGTTTTCACCGAAGTATAGGCACGACACCATTCGAACTGATGATCGGAACGAAAATGAAGAACAAAAGAGACCAACAAGTAAGATGTCTACTGGAAAAAGAGATGCAATGCCAGTACGAAGAGCACGAGAACAGTTACGAAGAAATGCAAAAGCCCAAATCGAGAAGATCCAACAGGAGAATAAGAAGTATTATAATCTCAGAAGGAAGAAATCAAACAAATACGAAATCGGCGATTTAGTTGCCGTCAAGCGGAAGCAGTTGGGAGGGGGTTTAAAATTAAAATGTAAATTTTTTGGTCCCTACAGGGTCATCAAGGTTAAACCACGCGATACCTACGACGTGAAGAAGGAAGGGTTCCATGAGGGCCCAATGACTACGTCTACCTGCGCGGAATATATGAAGCCCTGGGTAGACCACGCCGAATTGTCGCCGGGGTCGGACGACGATGAACAGGACGGCCGAGATGTGGGCTCAGTCCGGGCCTGACCAGTACGAACGCGCAGCAGCAGAGGTGGCCGCCGACCGGCAAGCAACACGGGCATTAGCGAGAGTCCAAGAGTGAAGTGAAGACGTGTACGACGTGTAATATTGTCTAAATTGTTTTTATCTGTATTTGTAAACAGTTGTGAACTACCTGAAAACCATCATTAGTACTTTATGTGTAATTGTTGTTTTATTAAATGATTAAGTTGTTAACCAATCTTTTAATCATTATTCTTGCAACCCTATATTAAAATTACCTAATAAGCAAAAAATGTGTAACATAGATTTTGGTCCAAATGTTGAGTCATAATAGTTCGGCTGGCATTTCATATTGGGTTACTTCGTTTTGAATCGAGTTTTAATTAGTAAGAACAGCTTTAAATCTACTGGACATTACAGCTGTATTCATAGCAATAGTTATACCCGGTATAGCTTTAAACTTGTTTGTTATACCAGGTTTAGCAAATAATCGTATTCATAGCACTTTTATGTTTGGGTTTAACTTATACCAACAGGTAATAAATTTAAACCAAGAGGTACCGAGTATAAACTAGTTGGTTTAAGACCTGTCAATTTTAAATTTTCCGCGTTGTTCTGCGCATGATTATTGTAGTACTAGCGTACAGAGTTAACCTCAGAGATTTATTGTGGTTATTTGTTATTGAATATGGGTAAGTAAAATTTATTTTAAAGGATTCAATCTATATTTTCTTATAATTTTTAGATTCTTCAGAAAGTGAAAACGATATTTACGACATGGTTGAATTCATGGATGAAATCAATAATGTAAATAAACGCAGAAAAATATATAAACCACGAAAAAATCCTTTTCAATTATATGACGATATTGACTTCAAACAGCGATATCGTTTAAGTAAGGAAAGTGCAAACAAAATTATAAATATTGTCAGACATGCACTCGAAAAACCAAATATGATGGGACAGCCTATACCCCCTGAAATTCAAGTGTTGGCGACAATTAGTTATTTGGCAAAAGGATGTTATCAAGTTGAATCGGGTTTAGAATTATTTCTATTTAATTTTGTAAATATTGAATTTGGAACAATATTAAGATTTTCTTTAGGAGTTACGTATTTAGATTTTTCAAGATATGGTCCATTATTATTATTGTCTGTTCTAGAATATCCTAACTGTTTACTAATTTTATAGCTGATTTGCATGGATTTTAGTCAGTCAACTTTGTCTAGAATTGTAGCAAGAGTCACTCGTGAAGTTGCAAGGCACATAGATGATTTTATAAAATTTCCCAATTCTGATGACGAAATTCAGACCGTGAAAGAAGACTTTTATAAAATTGCACATTCTCCAAATGTAATAGGTATAATAGATTTTGTACAAGTTGACGTAAATAGACAGTGGTTTTTAGGTAGACAGTATCTTTAGGTAGACAGTGAGGTATGTAAACAGTGGTTTTAGGTAGACAGTGTCTTTAGGTAGACAGTGGATTTAGGTGGACAGTGGTTTTAGGTAGACAGTGGTTTAATTACCATAGGAACAATGTCACTATAATTACTATGGTTATATGTAATTTCATATCCATGATGACATCTATGTTTACTTCCGGTCACATTTCATTTCTTTAGCAACCGTGTTAGTTTGACATTTGTCACATTGAAAATTAAACAATTGTCGACATGATGTTGAAACACATTTTTTTTTAATATTTAACTAATAAACTTGTCTTATTTTATATATTACGTTATTTTTTAATCCTATTTTATTTGATAATTTTATTTATCACGTATTTTAATGTTTGACAGAAGCCTTTGTTATCCATTCAATAATGCATTGTTTTATTCCTCAACGGTTTCATAAATCTTAAATATACGCCCAAAATCGGATTCCTTGGAGTTTAAAATAGATAATTACTCATTTATTGTCAAAATCAATCTGATATTCATATCTACGGAAGAACATCTGAAAACTTTTACACTAAGGTTATAAATGAATTATTAATTACCATTCAAATGAAGATTATAATTATAAAATAGCTTTAATTATTCTATTATATGCATAATAATCGTTCCATATGATAATATACTCACATTTAATTGATATTTATACTTTATTTTATATTATTGTTGTTGGAACAATACCAATTGTTTTGTTGTGTGGAACGATGTATGTATTCACATTCTCTTGGCCAAAAGTTTTCACCAGCTACAAATATCTTCAATATTCTTATTGGGTTCGGATGAAAACTCTTAACATATATGTTTTTGTAGTTTTATTATGAATTTTCCTTCACATGACGTAAATAAATATAAAATACATTTAATTATTCCATAATTAGTCTAATAAAAGAACATTTATTTATTAATAGTCTGTAGAATCATATTATATTAATATTGTCTCGCATTTTTTACATCAGCTGGTAGTTTAATGACAGATACCTATAGAAATATTGAAAACAATACATATGTCTATTAATCATATATATTAATTGTTTATTACTATATTTATACTCACTGCAGTGTATTTTATATTTTTAAATTTTACAAAACTATTTCATAGTCTAAATGCTTAGATACTTAACCTAATTGTTCCAATAACTCTCATTCTTGTCTATATCTGGGAATATTTATTTACAAACGGTAAAAGGAAAGGATTTTTCCACGTTTGCACAGGCGGTTTCCGTTTTGTTTTTTTTTCTATTGTTCTGGGACGTTTTAAAAGGTAAATTGATGTTTGGTAAACTAATTATATTATAATTAGATGTATTTAATATATTAAAATTTTACCTACATCATTGTCTACCTAAAGACACTGTCTACCTAAAAATCACTATGTATTTACGTCATTCTACATAATTATTATATATAATTTCCATGTAATTATCTGTGTAAACCCATATTCTCAACACAGTTCTGATCAAACTTTCGACATGGCAACTAACATTAATTACTGTTTAAATGTAGTATATTTATATAAAATACATCTAATTATAATATAATTAGTCTACCAAACAACAATTTACCTTTTAAAACGTCCAACAACAAACGGAAAACAAATGTGGAAAAATCTTTTCTGAAGTTCCTACGCAAACAACAACGCTCTCCCAAAGCGCCAGCAACACTAGTTGCCTTGGAGCGTAGCTTTGTTGCCGAATGCTGACGGAGACACACGTAAAGTACCGAACATGACGGCTTTTGTAATCGACAACAACAAACGTGTTAAATGTCATTATTTAACTATAAATAAATTAAAATGCAAATTGTACAAAAACCCGACGTTATTGGACATTTTACCAAGACGCATTTTCGTTTTAAAATTTTCTCCTCTTTCTTTTCATATATATCACATTTTCTAGCTACATTTACACGTAAATGTTGTAAGTTCTATATACTATAATATGAAAAAACAAGTTGACGTAAATGAACAGTGAAATAGGTAGACAGTATTTTTAGGTAGACAGTGGTTTTAGGTGGACAGTGGTTTTAGGTAGACAGAGAAATAGGTGGACAGTGGTTTTAGGTAGACAGTGGTTTAATTACCATAGGAACAATGTCACTATAATTACTATGCTTACATATAATTTCATTTCCATGACAACGTCTATGTTTACTTCCGGGCACATTCCATTTCCTTAGCAACCGTGTCATTTTGACATTTGTCACATTTGACATCTAACCAATTGTCGGCATGACGCTGAAACACAATTTTTTTAATATTTGACTAAATATACTTGTATTATTTTACATATTATGTTATTTATAAATCTTATTTTATTTGATAATTTTATTTACCACGTATAATCGATAAAGTTGGATATGTGGATTTGCATTAAGTACGCATGGAACGTGTATAGTTGTATGAATAATCAATTATAATACATATTCAACAATTATATACTCTATTTAATTTAATTTATATTTTTATAAACAATAATTTTGATACTTGAAATTTTAGCGGGAAAATTAAACATTCACATGCATTGTTTTATATTTTTGTTAATATTATGAGCCTTTATGAATAAATAATGGTTGTATATCTTTATTTAATGTGTATATGAGCTTTCTTTTTAGGTATAATACATAAAATTCATAGATAAACTTGTATATTGTATAGACAAATGCTGAGTAAGGTTAGTATTTTAAAATGAGTTTCAACATTTTTATAACTACTTATACCACGAAATACATGAAAATTATATGTACTTACAGAAAAATCAAGTCGAATTCTTACGAAGAACACACACAATTATTACGAACAAACAATTTTGAAAGAATCAACACAAATTGACAGACAATAACAGGAAATTTGCTTGAAAAACAAAATGGCTAGCAACCAACATTACATAATAGATCGAAAAATGTATTTTTAAAACTTTATTTCATTTAAATTATATTAATCATTTAATAAAATACATATTTAAAAGTTATATAGTCAATTTAATGACATTTATAATTTCCTGAATCATAATTTTCATAATCAAAATTTGGCGGGAAATTCAAACTTATAAATGAATTTTTAATTACCATTTAAATTGATAAAATAATTTAAATTATTCTATTATATGCATGAAAATCGTTCCTTATAATTATAAACCTACTTTTAATTAAAATTTATACATTAAAATGCCCCTCAATGGTTACATAAATTTTAAATATATGCCCAAAATTGGATTCCTTGGAGTTTAAATTAGATATTCACTCATTTACTGTCAAATCTAATCTGATAGACATACCTATGGTAGAACATTTGTAAACTTTTACTTTTATTTTAATATGGAAATCATTTTCGTCAGTTTGTCAATCTGACAAAGGACACTTGAAATTTACCACGTTTTTTTAAACAATTTTAATTATAAGTTTACATTATTAATCAACTAAAATACATATTTAACAATTATATAGTTATTTTGGTTCTTCAATCCCATTTGGAATCATTTTAATATCATCTATAATTTTATGATCAAAATTTGGCGGGAAACTTAAAATTATTATTGATTTAATTAATGATTGTATTGTCAGGCATTGCATTTAATTGTTGAAATTAACACATGTTTTGTACCAATGCTTATTGTAGATTGTATTGGTGTAATCAACACAAAATTTATCTGTAAAAATCCATATTTCCAACACAGTTGTCGTTCTGATCAAACCTTCGACATAACAAATAACTTTTTATAAAATTAAATGTGTATTACTGTTTCAATGTATTAAATTTATGTAAAATACATCTAATTATAATATAATTAGTCTACCATACAATAATTTACCTTTTAAAAGTACTATATTTAAAAATTAAATTCTTTATGACAGCTGATTTAACAGACATACTTCATTCCAAACATGTTGATTAAAGTAGTAAATTTTTGTAATTTCTAGACATTTTCTATTCAAAATTTATATCAAATAGATTAGATTTTGTACATTTATTAATGTTACAATAAATTTTAAACATTAAAAACTTTTATTTAAAGCAGAAATATTTTAAACTTTTAACAAATTTTTAGTATCACTGGTTTAAAAATCAATACATTGTCTTTCCAATTTAAAATTTGGCGGGAAACTTAAAATTATACATATACATAAAATCACGCGTGTCTCACTTAGTGGATTCGCACAAATCCAATACAATAAGAACAACATAATACAACAAATCCTTACTCTTAAACATATTAAAGTGACCGATTTTCGGTAGCGAAATACCGCATCCGGATCACAATAATAGTTAGGAAACAATCATCCTTTGCCACGCTTTTCTATTTAAGCAGATTTCTTTCGCCTCGACCACACTTATAATCGCATTATTGATAAAAATGATTATTGTTTTGTTATTTAATTGTTGTAATTAACACGTTTTGTAGTACCAATGCTTATTATTGATGAAATTTGAAATTCTATTGTTGTAATCTACACAAATTTAAAGTTTTAATATTATTTATTCACCCTTGACATGGAGAAAAGAAGTATAAAAAACATTTAATTATTCTATAGGTACTCATCCAGATAAATAACATTTATTTGTCCATAATCTCTAATTCCCGCGTATTTTCACTATAGTTGTGAGAACAACATCAGATGTTATTTGCTTGCCTGAAATGAAATATGCATTCAGAATGCTCAAAATTCCTTAACGTTTACATAAATTTTAAATATATGCCCAAAATATGTTTTCATTTATTTTAAAATATATACATTCATTCATCAAAAACCATCTGGTATTACCTACCTGTGGAAGAAACTTGAGTATGTTCAGGTTATAAATGAATTAAGAAAGACGGATACCTATAGAAATATCGAAAAAAATACATATATCTATTAATTTTACATACATTTACACTTGTTGGAGAAACTATCTTAACCTGCAAAACATATTTTAACAACTTTTAAACATTTCTGCATAAGAAAATGAGTGAAATTTAATACTTATAGTTAGTAAATAAAGTACATAATTATTATATATAATTTTCATGTAATTATCAATGAAAACCTACATTCTCAACTCAGATGACGTTTGGATCAAAAAATTCACTATTTTATGAATGTATCGTTAAATATTTCCACAAAAAATGAATAATATGCTAAATATATTATAAATATTTGTTCTACACGTCATTTGATGTACATATTATTCGTAAATTTGTAGCTTTTACCTTTGAAAAACGAATATTTCTTCAATTCCAATTCGGTTTCGGAATAAAACCCTAAACAATAAAATATGTAAAAAATAAGAACATATCTAATAAATATACGTAAACATTACTTGTATTTTATTGTGTTTGTATTTATTTAAGTAGTTTTAATGCATAAAACACATACATAATACATTTACTGTTTATGGAATTTTCCATAACCTGCAAAACACAGTTTAAACAATTTTTAAACATTTGTACATAAGAAAATGAGTAATACTTATCACTTACCCTTAGATAATAAAGTAGTTATCCTTTTACATAAGTATTATATATAATTTTCATGTAATTATTAATAAAAATGTACATACATAACTCGTATGACGTTTGGCTTTTGATCAATGACATGCCAAATCACTTTGATGAGGTTAAAATGTATAATACCGTTTAAATGTATTAAATTTATATAAAATACATATAATTATAATATAATTAGTGTACCATACTATAATTTACCTTTTAAAACGTATTAAAACTACTATATTTAAAATTTAAATTCTTTGTGACATCTGGTTTGACAGACATAATTCATTCCAAACATGTTGACTGTAATTTTAATTTTTTACAATTTCTAGACATTATCCATTCAAAATTTATATCAAATTTATTAAATCATGTACATTTATTAATATTAATACAATTTTTACACTCTAAAACGTTTTATTTATAGCAGAAATATTTCAAACTTGCAATACATTTTTGCCATCACTGGTGTACACTACGACCAGTTTTTTACCATTTTTAGTAACTTTTGATTTAAAACTACAGTTTATCGTCAAAATTTAACTTTAAATAAAGATTGTAAAAAAACCCGACGTTATTGGACATTTTACCAAGACGCATTTTCGTTTTAAAATTTTCTCCTCTTTCTTTTCATATATAACACATCGCAAAGCCACAATTAGACCAATGCTATGTAAGTTCTATATACTACTAATAAAAAAAAACAAGTTGACGTAAAAAAAACAGTGAAATAGGTAGACAGTGGATTTAGGTAGACAGTGATTTTAGGTGGACAGTGGTTTTAGGTAGACAGAGAAATAGGTGGACAGTGGTTTTAGGTAGACAGTGGTTTAATTACCATAGGAACAATGTCACTATAATTACTATGGTTACATACAATTTCATTTCCATGACAACGTCTATGCTTACTTCCGGGCACATTCCATTTCCTTAGCAACCGTGTCATTTTGACATTTGTCACATTTGACAACTAACCAAATGTCGGCATGACCCTGAAACACAATTTTTTTAATATTAGACTAAATATACTTGTATTATTTTACATATTTTGTTTTTTATCAATCTTATTTTATTTGATAATTTTATTTACTACGTATAATCGATAAAGTTGGATATGTGGATTTGCATTAAGTACCTATGGAAGGTTTATAGTTGTATGAATAATTAATTATAATACATATTCAACAATTATATAATCATTTTAATTTAATTTAATAAACAATAATTTTGATACTCGAAACTTTAGCGGAAAAATTAAACATCCACATGCATTGTTTTATATTTTTGTTAATATTATGAGCTTTTTTGAATATATTATGTTTGTATATCTTTTTTTAATATGTATATAAGCTTTTTTTTAGGTATAATATATAAAATTCATAGATAAACTTGTATATTGTATGGACAAACGCTGAGTAAGGTTAGTATTTTAAAATGAATTTCAACATTTTTATAACTACTTATACCACGAAATACATGAAAATTAAATATACTTACAGAAAAATCAAGTCGAATTCTTACGAAGAACACATACAATTACGAACAAACAATTTTGAAAGGATCAACACAAATTGACAGACAACAACAGGAAATTTGCTTGAAAAACAAAATGGCTAGCAACCAACATTACATAATAAATCGAAAAATGTATTTTTAAAACTTTATTTCATTTAAATTATGTTAATCATTAATTAAAATACATATTTAAAAGTTATATAGTCAATTTAATTACATTTATAATTTTCTGAATCATAATTTTCATAATCAAAATTTGGCGGGAAATTCAAACTTATAAATGAATTTGTAATTACCATTTAAATTGATAAAATAATTTAAATTATTCTATTATATGCATAAAAATCGTTCCTTATAATTATAAACCCACTTTTAATTGAAATTTGTACATTAAAATGCCCCTCAATGGTTACATAAATTTTATATATATTTGCCCAAAATTGGATTCCTTGGAGTTTAAATTAGATATTCACTCATTTACTGCCAAATCCAATCTGATAGACATACCTATGGTAGAACATTTGTAAACTTTTACTTATAATTTAATGTGGAAGTCATTTTCGTCAGTTTGTCAATCTGACAAAGGACACTTGAAATTTACCACGTTTTTTTTTAAACAATTTTAATTATAAGTTTACATTATTAATCAATTAAAATACATATTTAATAATTATATAGTTATTTTGGTTCTTCAATCCCATTTGGAATCATTTTAATATCATTTATAATTTTATGATCAAAATTTGGCGGGATTTTAGACATTATTTATCACCTATACACTCGAATGGATACATTTTCATTCTATTTAGACACATTTGATGACTACAATAACTGCTGAATTTACTGGAATGGCTATGTAATCTCTACATTGTGACGAACTATACGGATATTTTTATATATTCAACATAAAGACGAATAAATTGCTTTATATACCATTAACATGTGTTGAATATATTAACTTACATAACATTATTTTCAAATATTTATTGTAGAAAATACAATTTCTCATGGTTTTCATCCAAAATTACAAAATCACTCAGTGACATTACATTTATTGGAGGTTAATGGTTTAAATATTAATTAATTTTCCTTTCTAAGAAGTAAATGTATATGTGAAATACATTTAATTATAATATAATTAGCCTACGATGCAATATTTTACCTTTTAAAGCTATTTTAATAAAAACTCAATAAAATATCTGACAGTTGAGTTGACAAAATTTGGCGCGAAATTTAAAATTAGTATTGATAAAAACGTTGATTGTATTTTTAGACATTGATTCTAAGAAATCATTTAATTGTTGCAATTATTAGGATTTATATTAACCTACCTGTGGAAGAACATTTATAAACTTTACGGTTATAAATGAAATAATATTATAAATCCACTTAATCAAATATTATAAATGTCTGAATGGTTAGGTTAGTTCCACTGCAAACCGTTTAATTGCCGATCGGCGCTTCACAAACGGCCATTTTACAAACTTTAATATTTACCTTATTCTTGTCGTTATTTACTAATAATTATATGTACATATAAGGTGTAGAATACTGTATTCAAACTTATTATAAGAGAATTAAATCATGTTATATGTTTAAATCAATTGTAAGCACTTGTCATCTTCGTAACTTTGCAAAATTCACTTCCTATGAATGTATCGTTAAATATATCCACAAAAAATGATTAAATTCTAAATATATTATAAATATTTGTTCCACACGTCATGTGATATACATATTAGTCGTAAATTTGTAGCTCTTACCTTTGGTAAACCAATATTCTTTCAATGCAATTCATTCACTTTCCGAATACATTACCTTAAAACTATCAAAATATGTAAAAATAAGAACATTACTAATAAATATACGTAAACATTACTTGTATTTTATTGTATTTATATCAATTTAAGTATTTTTAATGCATATAACACATACATAATACATTTACACTTGTTGGAGAAAGTATCTTAACCTGCAAAACACATTTTGACAACTTTTAAACATTTTTACATAATAAAATGAATGAAATTCAACACTTACCGTTAGTAAACAAAAGTATTTATAATTCTTCATAATTATTATATATAATTTTAATGTAATTATCAATGAAAACCTACATTCTCAACTCAGATGACGTTTGGATCAAAAAATTCTCTATCTTATGAATGTATCGTTAAATATTTCCACAAAAAAATCAATAATATGTTAATTATATTATAAATATTTGTTCTACACGTCATGTGATGTACATATTATTCGTAAATTTGTAGTTTTTATCTTCGAACAACGAATATTTCTTCAATTCCAATTCGGTTTCGGAATAAAATCCTAAAATATGAAAATATGTAAAAATAAGAACATATCTAATAAATATACGTAAACATTACTTGTATTTTATTGTATTTGTATTTATTTAAGTAGTTTTAATGCACAAAACGCATACATAATAGATTTACTGTTTATGGAAATTTCCTTAACCTGCAAAACACAGTTTAAACAAATTTTAAATATTTGTACATAAGAAAATGAGTTAAATTTAATACTTACCGTTAGTAATTAATGAATATATCATTCTACATAATTATTATATAATATTTTCATGTATTTATTAATAAAAATGTACATTCATAACTCTGATGACGTTTGGATCCAACCTTGGACAATGACAAATCACTTTGATAAGATTAAATGTTTATTACCGTTTGAATGTATTAAATTTATATAAAATACATCTAATTATAATATAATTAGTCTATCAAACAACAATTTACCTTTTAAAACCTTTTAAAAATACTTTATTCAAAATTTAAATTCTTTGTGACATCTGGTTTGACAGACATATTTCATTCCAAACATGTTGATTGTAAATGTAATTTTTTACAATTTCTGGACATTATCCATTCAAAATTTATATCAAATACATTAAATTATGTACATTTATTAATATTACAATAAATTTTACACATTAAAACCTTTTATTTATAGCAGAAATATTTCAAATTTACAACGCATTTTTGCTATCACTGGTTTACACTCCGCCCAGTTTTTTACCATTTCTAGTAACTTTTGATTTAAAACCACAGTTTATCGTCAAAATTTAACTTTAAATAAAGATTGTAAAAAAACCCGACGTTATTGGACATTTTACCAAGACGCATTTTCGTTTTAAAAAATTCTCATCTTTCAGACCCTATATAGCACATAACGTCACGACGACTTTAGATAAATGTTGTAAGTTCTATATACTTATAATAAAAAAAAACGAGTAAAATTGTGGTACATATCCTATTAATATATACTTTTACTTTACGGAATAGGTTTATTCATAGATTGTACACACATCAAAATAAAGAATCCTGGAGGTGATGTGGGTGAGTATTACAGGAACAGAAAGGGTTATTTTTCTCTAAATTGCCAAGTTATCTGCGATGCTAAATTTCGTATTACCAATATTGTGGCCCGCTGGAGGGGTAGTGCACATGATGCGAGAATTTGGGACATGTGCAATATCAAAAATAAATTTGAGGTACATAAGATTAAGTACAGCTTTGGTAAATTAGTAAATCATCATACTAAATTTTAGAATGAAGAAATTAAAGGTTTATTGTTGGGTGATAGTGGTTATGGAAGTCCGCGTTATTTACTTACACCATTATTAAATCCGACAACACCATCCGATCTAAGATATAATGCTGCTCATATCACAACAAGAAATTCAGTGGTGCGTCTATTTGGATTATTGAAAAATAAATTTAGGTAAATTATGAATAATAAACGAAATAAAATTTTCATTTGTATTTCTGCTAGGATGTTTGTATGTACTATATATACATTATTTTCAGATGTTTCTTTAATGGACTGGGAATGAGTTTAGATACAGCTAAAGCAGCAATAATTATGTGTGCTATATTACATAATATTTCTCGAAATGATAACATTGAAAATGAAGGTACCTATTTAGTGATTTTAGTTATGATCTAATGTTGACCTTTTTTGCATACATTAGACATTGAAATCAATAATACTGAAGATGGAGACGACGATCCAGTTCAAGTAGAACCCGATCCAGTTCTGCCAAATCCAGTCCAGCAAATAAGGAGTAATGCGAATGTATTTCGTCAGAATTTTATTTTACGACACTTCTCAAATTAATTAAATTTAAATAAAAATAAACATAACATACTACATACTAACATTAAATTAACATTAAAATTTAAGGGCATTAATAATGCTAAAGCTAGACTGTGTTAACAATGAGTCTAAGTCATTATTTAATTTATTATTAATTTTATTTAAAATTTGCAATTGTAGTGCATGTTTTTCTTTTCTTTGTTGAATTTCCAATTCACGTATTTCTTGTTCATGTTTTAATTTTAATTTAAATATAGTTTTTTCTCTAATACATTTTGTTTTATGTTTTTCTTTCTTAAATTGTAACATTTCAATTTCAAATTCTGACAGAGGTTTAGTAGTTTTTGATTTATTCCTTATTGGCTGTTTATTATTCTCTATGCTAGTACTTGGTCCAATTCTTTCTTCAGAATTATTTGAATGGGGTAAAATATTGGGTGGATGGTATAGCTCTGTCTCGGATTCATCTGGCAGGGAAACGGGATTAAGCGAGGGTATAGGTTGCTCTTCTACTGCAATTACTCTAAAAAAAAATCACATTTCTGGGTACGTATAGGTATATATATCTCCAAAACAATGTAATAAAATTATACTTTAAATAAATGTTTATATTTATAACAATGGCGTATTTATTTATTTATTTATGTAATTTCAAAAAATAACTTTATAAGGTTATGTATTTTTCCGAATTTGAAAAACTATTAAATTATGTTCATAGTGAACGTTAATTGCAAAATTCGTAGTTCGAGCTCAATGAAATTATGTTATTATTTAGTGGGTATTCCTCACGTTTTCCCGCAAGGCTATCCCATTTAGGCCAAACAGGTAAGGAATTCTTTAGTAGATCGAAAAAGTCGCGTGGTTCCCCTACTTGTCGTGTGAAATAGGATGCACATCTTTCCATGCGATTTGTATTTAGACACATGCACAACTGGATAAATAAAATGCAGAAAATGCGCGAGAAAATGCTTATATCGGAACAGTAATATTTCAACATCTTCCACGGCGGTTAAACACCGTGTGGAATTTTCCCAATTATCAATTTATTATTTTTAACTATACAAGTAGGTATATAATTTGTTTCTTACCGTAGGACATTATTTTCTACTTGGAGAACTTCAGTTTTCGTCTATAAGTAAAGTAAAAACTATATCAGCTATAATATGTTAAGTACAAATATTTAAAACTTTTTACCGATTTATCATTATCAAAATTACTAATATCTATTGCCATATCTTCTGGTATTAGATCTGAAATTAATATATCTGTTTGATGGCGGCTTTGGTGGTGGACCGCCACCGCCAATGTTTTTCTGTTTCTTAAAATTAAAATTATTTGTTCTGGCTAACATTTTCATTCGCTTCCACATATCTTTTAATTTTGATGTATCCCGTTGAAAACCTTGAGCAATCATGCCGGAATAAATTTGATTCCAGGCTTTATCCTTTTCCTTTTTATTTGAATTTTTATCAATTATGTGCCTACCGTTTATTTTTATTAATTCAAATAAAGAGTTTTTTTCTTCTTCCGTCCAATTTTCGGATCTCTTCCTTTTCATTGCTGACATTATTATATTTCTACTAAAAATTAAAATTTTGCTTAATATTTAATATAAAATAGCAAATTGTAATTGTTGTATTTAGGAGTTAGGATTTAGATTTATAGATTTGATATAGTTTCACTATTAATTTATTAATCACATAGATTTAATGTTTTACAATCGACAGACCGAATTCAACTGATTCGTACAAACTTAAACAAAATAAATGATATTCCCAAATATATATTCACAATAGGCAACCAGATTAACGACTATAAATACATTACATACCCCTACCTTTAATATACACTTAATTAACAATATATATACAATAATAATAATAAATGAACAAAAGATTATTTTACAATTTCAAAATTCTCATCGTATGCCAGACGTTGGGGACTTTTTACAATGCGTTTTGGTCTAGCTTCTTTTGAATTTTGCGAAATATTTTCCCCAACCTCTGAGTCGGTATTATTATCAGAATTGTAAGTTTTCTGAGGGAAATCAGAAGTGAATGATGAAAGTTTTAAAAGCTGATTGCTATGTCTTTTCCATGTTTTACCTAGCTCTGGAATGTGCACCATATAAGTGTTTTTACCTAATTTTTTATTAATTATTCCCTTGATCCATTTTACTTGGTTTAGAAAACGATAATCTTTTGTTAATACTCTGTGCCCTGGTAAAAATTCAATTTTACGGTTACCTTTAAAATAAGCACATTGTTTCTGTTGTTGTTTTTGTACTCTATCCTTTATTTCGCCCCCTCTCACATGATTGTTAACGTCCAACAGTGTAAATGTAGTACATAATTCTTACCCAAATAATAAATAAGCGGGACTTACCCATGTTGTACCACGTTTAGTAGTGCGATAATCAAATAAGAAATTGTTTAATAATAAATGTATATCAAAATTTATTTTTTTATTTCCTATTGCCTTTTTTTAAGCCGTTTTTACAATTTTCACCGCGTTTTCCGCTGCACCATTGGAAGTAGGATGAAAAGGAGGTGATGTGATATGTTCTATGCCATTTTTGTTTAAAAAAAATTGAAAATAATCTGAAGTAAATTGTCTACCGTTATCAGACATTATTGTTCGGGGTAATCCTAATCTAGCAAAACAACTGCGCAAAGAGTCAGCCGTCGCTTCGGATGATATGGATGACTAATAAATACCTCGATCCATTTTGAATGGGCGTCTAAGACAATTAAAAAAAAACTTATTTAAAAATGGACCCATGTAGTCAATATGTAACCGACTCCATGGTTCAGTGGGCCAATCCCATGGATTTATTTCTACTTTTGGTGGAGAATTTCTATTTAATTGGCAAGAACTACAGTTTTGGACTAATTGTTCTATATTTTTATCTAGTTCAGGCCACCAAAAATAGGATCGAGCAATGCTCTTAATTTTCACTATTCCCATATGAGACCGATGTAAGTCATTTAATAATTTATTATGTAATGTTTTCGGTATAATTAAACGGTTGTTCTAAAGTAAACAATCGTTCTGAACGCGAAGTTCATTTTTTCTTCTATACAATGGTTTTAAATCTTTGATGAAAGCATTTTTTCCGGACCAACCATTCTGTACGTAATTTAAAACTGTAATTAATAATTTATCATTTTTCATAGCCTTTTGGACATCTTGAAAATTTATTGGAAAATCAGCATTACTTGAAAAATAATTTACAAAATCTACATCGAAATTTTCGGATTCGCTATCACTTAAAGGCATTCTCGATAAACTGTCTGCACTATTATTTTCTGATTTGATATACTCGATTTGATATCTATAATTGGATAAAATAACTGCCCAACGCCGCAGTCTATTTGCCGAAAATTGCGGTATTCCTTTCTTCGGATTAAATATAGAAAGTAAGGGTTTGTGATCGGTCCTTAAAGTAAATTCAGTACCATATAGGTATTGATTAAATTTATTTAATGCGAAAATTATAGCTATAGTCAATTTTTTTGACTCTGTCGGGTACAGTAATAAAACTATAAATGAACTATAAATATCGCAATTATGATAAAGCGGCATATCCTTTACTTTCTGCAGTATAATACTGTTTGGCATCGGCCTATATTTTTGAGCCGCTCTATTCATGCATTGAATCAAACGTCTACCAGGTATGTATAGGAAAATAGCCTTACAGTCCTTTAACATAAATGAATAGAGCGGCTCAAAAATATGGGCTGATGCCAAACAGTATTATACTACAGAAAGTGAAGGATATGCCGCTTTATCATAATTGCGATGTTTATAGTTCATTTATAGTTTTATTACTGTACCCGACAGAGTCAAAAAATTTGACTATAGTGCTTCTTTTTCTATCTGTGTGTATTTTTGTTCGCTTTGTGATAAAGTACGTGAAGCATATGCAATTGGTTTTTTAGAATTATCCGGCATTTTATGAGCAATTACTGCCCCTAGTCCATAAGAACTAGCATCTACGGTGAGAATAATAGGATAATTCGTATTAAAATGAACTAATACAGGACACGATGTCAAAGAAGTTTTTTATTTTGTTAAAGCATTAGAACACTCAGTAGACCAGTTCCATTTTACATCAGATTTTAATAAATTATATAAGGGATGCAAAATATCGGACATATTTGATACAAATTTGGCATAGTAATTTACTAACCCCAAAAAAGATTTTAATTCCGTAATATTTCGAGGAACAGGACCTTCTTTAATCGCTTTTATCTTATTTTCAGATGTATGTAGACCATCTTTGTCAATCACGTGACCTAAATATATTACTTGAGATTGAAAAAAATTACATTTATTTATAGCAATTTTAAATCCTGCATTTTCTAATCTAGTTAAGACTTTCTCTAAATTTAAAAAGTGTTCCTCAGTATTTTTGCCTGTAGTCAAAATGTCATCTAGAAAAATGCTTACGTCATCTAAACCCTGTAAAACAGATTCCATAATCTTTTGGAATTTAGATGGTGCACAGGCCACTCCATAAGGTAAACGATTATATTGAAATAACCCTTTGTGAGTACTAATAGTTACTAATTCTTTAGATTTATTGTCTAAGCATACTTGCTGATAGGCCTGTGATAGATCTAATTTTGAAAAATAAACACCACCTTGCAAATTAGAGAATATCTCTTCAATTCGTGGAAGTGGGTGTTGATCAATTTCTAAATGAGGGTTAATAGTAACTTTGAAATCTCCGCACAGTCGTACAGAACTATCTTTTTTTAATACTGGAACAATCGGAGTTCCCCAGGCACTGTAATTTACTGGTGAAATAATATTTAATTCCTCCAATCTATTTAATTCATGCTCAACCTTAGATTTTAATGCATATGGCAACGGTCGTGGTCGAAAAAATTTTGGGGTTGAATTCGAATCTTTTAACTTTAAAGAAATTAGACCATTTTTAAAAGTTCCCAAGCCTGGTGAAAATGCATTTACAAATTTATTTTTTAAACCATCCAATCAATTTCTTAATTTCGTATAATTAATTTCACTAATACCTAAATTATATTTGCTTAAAAAATCTCGACCTAAAATAGGGGGACCACCATATCCTATTACATAAATTGTTAAATTATCTTTCTTATTTTTATATCAAACTTGTACATTTAGTTTTCCTTTTGGCACAATTTTATTTCCGTTATAACAAAACAAATTATTTTCGGTAGATTTTAATTTGAAATGCTTAAATTTATGTTGCCAAAGAGATTCTGAAATTGCAGATACACTAGTGTCAATTTGAAAAATTATAGGTATACTTTCAACAAATATTTCTATCGTTAATGGTGGATTATCATGAACAGAATCAATATTAAAAATTTCAAAATTGGTTTCTACATTGTTATTTTCAATTGTTTCATTTTCTGTTTCTAAATAATGATGTCGTTTCCTAGTGTTTTGTGAAAATCAATTTTTATTTTTATTTTCGGGACACACTGTTGAAATATGTCCTTTCCGATGACAAAGATTGCAAGATTTATTTCTAAAAAAACATTTATCAGACACATGATTACACTTGCCACACACTGAGCACTTCTGTTGCCGTTCCGGGTTGCGGGGGCAGGACCCACTGCTGCATCCGGCCTTCGATGATCGGACCTGAAGTAGCCCTGGCTCCGATTTGACCTGCATATTCTCGCTCGTTGAAATGGATTTGGCTGCTTCTCTGGCAATGGCGATTTGTACTACTTCACTGAAAGTCACTGACTTTTTTTCTCCGAAAAGTCTATCTTGGATTCCCCCTGGCAGGAATCCCACCACAAAACGGTCTCGCAAACTACTCTGAATTTCCGTTGATTCAAAGTCACATTCAATTGCAAGATTTTTGACTCTCACTGCCCAGTTATTCACGGATTCACCAATTTGCATTTGTGCACAGTGAAATTTATATCTGGCCGCGAAAACGGAAATAGCTGGTTTAAAGTGCGTGTCCATTAGTTTAATAAGTTCATCGTAAGTTTTTGTTTCGGGTTTATCTGGCATTGATAAATTATATGTTAATTTATACGCATTCTCACTTAAAACGTTTAAAAGAATTGCACGCTTTTTAATTATTGCCGTTGTTTCATTTGCAGTGAAATAATTTTCAAGTCTTGCCTTAAAAATATTCCAATCGCCGCACGTGTTATCGAAGTCGCGTAAATGTCCAACCACGGCACTTTCATTACTCATTTTTGAATTTTATTATTTAATTTTTTATTTAAATTTTAATCCTCGTCGCCAGCTGTTGTGTTTAGTAGTTAGGATTTAGATTTATAGATTTGATATAGTTTCACTATTAATTTATTAATCACATAGATTTAATGTTTTACAATCGACAGACCGAATTCAACTGATTCGTACAAACTTAAACCTTTTTTAAATAAATGATATTCCCAAATATATATTCACAATAGGCAACCAGATTAACGACTATAAATACATTACAGTAATTATAATAAAAGTTTAAAACTTACCTCTTTACTCGTACCGAAATTTTTCACAAAAACAAATTAATTATTATTTTTTGTTTATAGAATAAAAATACAATGTTGCCAAATGTTTTATCTGGAATAGTTAAACTAACAAGTTTAAAATATATAACGTTCCTATGAATACCGAAGTGTTAAACCAGTTTTAAATTTAAACTTTGTGGAATAGTTATACCGGGAATAAGTGTGGAATAATGTAGTTGCTATGAATACGGCTGATATATTTATTGTTAAAGTTTAAAATTTATTGCTCTTGCCGATTCGGAGAAAATTGATGTGAGCTAGCTTAAAGACAAGCTAGCTCAGAACCAACAATTAAAAAGAAACCTGTCGCAAGACAGAATACGATCTGTTATAATTTATTGCTCTAATTAAAAATGTATTCTTTGTAAATAATCAAGGTTTTCGTTACACAAATTGCATACAAGACGTTTTATCCTACTAAATGAATATCTGACTTCAAAAACTGTTTTTCTACGGAAATTATACTTTATCGCATGTTATTGTTAGTTTTCAATAATATATACGCGTGTGAGCTAGAGCAATAAATTGTACTAAGGGCGCATTTAGCTAAAATTCGACTTTGCAGAAATATTTGGCAACAAAAATTACTTATCGCTCTAGAGCACTTCAAAAAATGTTTTTCTACGGAAATTATACGTTCTCGCAGGTCACAAATTAGTTTTCAAGAATATACACGCGTGTGAGCTGAAGTAATAAATTATTTTAACCGCGCATTTAGCTAAAACTCTACTTTTACAGGAATATCTCGCAACAAAAACTATGTTGCTAAAGAGCACTTCAAAAACTATTTATCTACGGAAATTATACGTTCTCGCATGTCACAAATTAGTTTTCAAGAATATACACGCGTGTGAGCTGAAGAAATAAATTATTTTAACCGAGCTAATAGCTAAAACTCTACTTTTGCAGGAATATCTCGCAACAAAAACTATCTGTTGCTATAGAGCATTTCATAAACTATTTTTCTACGGAAGTTATACTTTCTAGCAGGTCACAAATTAGTTTTCAATAATAAGCACGCGTGTGATCTCTATCTTCAAAAGGGTGGTGACTAATTTGCTGACCAGCAAAAAAGTTGCTGACTGGCTACTTAGAATAAGTGGATTTGCTTCTAAGTCAGTAATCTACCTTCGACCAACACCAGTCATTTTCTGGTAACGTATCAATCTTGTGCACTCCTTCAGAGAGGTACTTTACTCTGTTGAATTATAACAAAATTTTACTGACTGGGTATTTAGAATGAATGGATTTACTTTAAAATCAGTATACTATCTTCGAGCAACACCAGTCATCTTCTGGTAACGTATCAATCTTGTGCTCTCCTTCAGAGAGGTACTTTACTCTAGTGAATTATAACAAAATTTTACTGACTGGGTATTTAGAATGAACGGATGTCCTTTAAAATCAGTATACTAACTTCGAGCAACACCAGTCATCTTCTGGTAGCGTATCAATCTTGTGCTCTCCTTCAGAGAGGTACTTTACTCTGGTGAATTATAACAAAATTTTACTGACTGGGTATTTAGAATGAATGGATTTACTTTAAAATCAGTATACTAACTTCGAGCAACACCAGTCATCTTCTGGTAACGTATCAATCTTGTGCTCTCCTTCAGAGAGGTACTTTACTCTGGTGAATTATAACAAAATTTTACTGACTGGGTATTTAGAATGAATGGATTTACTTTAAAATCAGTATACTAACTTCGAGCAACACCAGTCATCTTCTGGTAACGTATCAATCTTGTGCTCTCCTTCAGAGAGGTACTTTACTCTGGTGAATTATAACAAAATTTTACTGACTGGGTATTTGGAATGAATGGATTTACTTTAAAATCAGTATACTAACTTCGAGCAACACCAGTCATCTTCTGGTAACGTATCAATCTTGTGTTCTCCTTCAGAGAGGTACTTTACTCTGGTGAATTATAACAAAATTTTACTGACTGGGTATTTAGAATGAATGGATTTACTTTAAAATCAGTATACTAACTTCGAGCAACACCAGTCATCTTCTGGTAACGTATCAATCTTGTGCTCTCCTTCAGAGAGGTACTTTACTCTAGTGAATCATAACAAAGTTTTACTGACTGGGTATTTAGAATAAATGGATTTACTTTAAAATCAGTATACTAACTTCGAACAACACCAGCCATCTTCTGGTAACGTATCAATCTTGTGCTCTCCTTCAGAGAGGTACTTTACTCTAGTGAATTATAACAAAATTTTACTGACTGGGTATTTCGAATGAATGGATTTACTTTAAAATCAGTATACTAACTTCGAGCAACACCAGTCATCTTCTGGTAACGTATCAATCTTGTGCTCTCCTTCAGAGAGGTACTTTACTCTAGTGAATTATAACAAAATTTTACTGACTGGGTATTTAGAATGAACGGATTTCCTTTAAAATCAGTATACTAACTTCGAGCAACACCAGTCATCTTCTGGTAACGTATCAATCTTGTGCTCTCCTTCAGAGAGGTACTTTACTCTAGTGAATCATAACAAAGTTTTACTGACTGGGTATTTAGAATGAATGGATTTACTTTAAAATCAGTATACTAACTTCGAACAACACCAGTCATCTTTTGGTAACGTATCAATCTTGTGCTCTCCTTCAGAGAGGTACTTTACTCTGGTGAATTATAACAAAATTTTACTGACTGGGTATTTAGAATGACTGGATTTACTTTAAAATCAGTATACTAACTTCGACTAACACCAGTCATCTTCTGGTAACGTATCAATCTTGTGCTCTCCTTCAGCGAGGTACTTTACTCTGGTGAATTATAACAAAATTTTACTGACTGGGTATTTAGAATGAATGGATTTACTTTAAAATCAGTATACTAACTTCGAGCAACACCAGTCATCTTCTGGTAACGTATCAATCTTGTGCTCTCCTTCAGAGAGGTACTTTACTCTGGTGAATTATAACAAAATTTTACTGACTGGATATTTAGAATGAATGGATTTACTTTAAAATCAGTATACTAACTTCGAGCAACACCAGTCATCTTCTGGTAACGTATCAATCTTGTGCTCTCCTTCAGAGAGGTACTTTACTCTGGTGAATTATAACAAAATTTTACTGACTGGGTATTTAGAATGAATGGATTTACTTTAAAATCAGTATACTAACTTCGAGCAACACCAGTCATCTTCTGGTAACGTATCAATCTTGTAGTCTCCTTCAGAGAGGTACTTTACTCTAGTGAATTATAACAAAATTTTACTGACTGGGTATTTAGAATGAATGGATTTCCTTTATAATCAGTATACTAACTTCGAGCAACACCAGTCATCTTCTGGTAACGTATCAATTTTGTGCTCTCCTTCAGAGAGGTACTTTATTTTAGTGAATTATATAAAAAATTTGCTGACTGGGTATTTAGAATGAATGGAGTCATCTTCTGCTAACGTATCAATCTAATGCTCTCCTTCAGAGAGATACTTTACTCAAGTAAATTATCACAAATTTTTGCTGACTAGGTATATATTTAGAATAAATGGATTTGCTTTTAAATCGCCAATCTACCTTAGAGAAACATATAATGTCATAAATACGTGCTCTCCTTCAGAGACGTACTCAGTGAATTATTTGGCTATTTTGCTGACTGACTCTGTATAAAGACTGGTATTAAAATTTAGTAATATCTCAGAACCACAGTATGCAACGTTCGTATACCGTACCAACAATGACAAGTATTGAGATTACATTATCAATTAAAACATTAATTAATTATATATATATATATATATATATATATATATATATATATATATATATATATATATATATATATATATATATACAGGGTGGAAACGAACTTAATGTCATAAATTTAAGGGTGAGTAGTATGACATGTGTAGATTACGAAACAGAAAGAATTTTTTAAAAATTCGCATATTTAAGGGTAGTTTTCATCAAACTAACATTTTTGGTACCACTGGATCACTGGAAACGCATTTGCATTATTTTATCTATTACACAATTATTTTCGTTAAAAATGCTATTTAATTTAATTATTAAAAATAATATCTTATACAACTAATTTTGAATGTATTTTTGATAACCATATTTTTAATGAAATATGAATTAAAACAGCATTAAAAAAAAGTTTCATTAAGAAAAGTCGAATTTTCGTTTTACGAATTTAAAAAAAAAAACTTTCAGTTTCGTAATGTACACATGTCATACTACTCACCCTTAAATTTATGACATTAAGTTCGTTTCCACCCTGTATATATATATATATATATATATATATATATATATATATATATATAATTAATGTTTTAATTGATAATGTAATCTCAATACTTGTCATTGTTGGTACGGTATACGAACGTTGGATACTGTGGTTCTGAGATATTACTAAATTTTAATACCAGTCTTTATACAGAGTCAGTCAGCAAAACAGCCAAATAATTCACTGAGTACGTCTCTGAAGGAGAGCACGTATTTATGACATTATATGTTTCTCTAAGGTAGATTGCCGATTTAAAAGCAAATCCATTTATTCTAAGTATATACCTAGTCAGCAAAAATTTGTGATAATTTACTTGAGTAAAGTATCTCTCTGAAGGAGAGCATTAGATAGATACGTTAGCAGAAGATGACTCCATTCATTCTAAATACCCAGTCAGCAAATTTTTTATATAATTCACTAAAATAAAGTACCTCTCTGAAGGAGAGCACAAAATTGATACGTGACCAAAAGGTGTCTGGTGTTGCTTGAAGTTAGTATACTGATTATAAAGGAAATCCATTCATTCTAAATACCTAGTCAGTAAAATTTTGTTATAATTCACCAGAGTAAAGTACCTCTCTGAAGGAGAGCACAAGATTGATACGTTAACAGAAGATGACTGGTGTTGCTCGAAGTTAGTATACTGATTTTAAAGTAAATCCATTCATTCTATATACCCAGTCAGTAAAATTTTGTAATAATTCACCAGAGTAAAGTACCTCTCTGAAGGAGAGCACAAGATTGATACGTTACCAGAAGATGACTGGTGTTGCTCGAAGTTACTATACTGATTTTAAAGTAAATTCATTCATTCTAAATACCCAGTCAGTAAAATTTTGTTATAATTCACCAGAGTAAAGTACCTCTTTGAAGGAGAGCACAAGGTTGATACGTTACCAGAAGATGACTGGTGTTGCTCGAAGTTAGTATACTGATTATAAAGGAAATCCATTCATTCTAAATACCCAGTCAGTAAAATTTTGTTATAATTCACCAGAGTAAAGTACCTCTCTGAAGGAGACTACAAGATTGATACGTTACCAGAAGATGACTGGTGTTGCTCGAAGTTAGTATACGGATTTTAAAGTAAATCCATTCATTCTAAATACCCAGTCAGTAAAATTTTGTTATAATTCACTAGAGTAAAGTACCTCTCTGAAGGAGACTACAAGATCAAGTTACCAGAAGATGACTGGTGTTGCTCGAAGTTAGTATACTGATTTTAAAGTAAATCCATTCATTCTAAATACCCAGTCAGTAAAATTTTGTTATAATTCACCAGAGTAAAGTACCTCTCTGAAGGAGAGCACAACATTGATACGTTACCAGAAGATGACTGGTGTTGCTCGAAGTTAGTATACTGATTTTAAAGTAAATCCATTCATTCTAAATACCCAGTCAGTAAAATTTTGTTATAATTCACCAGAGTAAAGTACCTCTCTGAAGGAGAGCACAAGATTGATACGTTACCAGAAGATGACTGGTGTTGCTCGAAGTTAGTATACTGATTATAAAGGAAATCCATTCATTCTAAATACCCAGTCAGTAAAATTTTGTTATAATTCACCAGAGTAAAGTACCTCTCTGAAGGAGAGCACAAGATTGATACGTTACCTGAAGATGACTGGTGTTGCTTGAAGTTAGTGTACTGATTTTAAAGTAAATCCATTCATTCTAAATACCCAGTCAGTAAAATTTTGTTATAATTCACCAGAGTAAAGTACCTCTCTGAAGGAGAGCACAAGATTGCTACGTTACCAGAAGATGACTGGTGTTGCTCGAAGTTAGTATACTGATTTTAAAGTAAATCCATTCATTCTAAATACCCAGTCAGTAAAATTTTGTTATAATTCACCAGAGTAAAGTACCTCTCTGAAGGAGAGCACAAGATTGATACGTTACCAGAAGATGACTGGTGTTGCTCGAAGTTAGTATACTGATTTTAAAGTAAATCCATTCATTCTAAATACCCAGTTAGTAAAATTTTGTTATAATTCACCAGAGTAAAGTACCTCTCTGAAGGAAAGCACAAGATTGATACGTTACCAGAAGATGACTGGTGTTGTTCGAAGTTAGTATACTGATTTTAAAGTAAATCCATTCATTCTAAATACCCAGTCAGTAAAACTTTGTTATGATTCACTAGAGTAAAGTACCTCTCTGAAGGAGACTACAAGATTGATACGTTACCAGAAGATGACTGGTGTTGCTCGAAGTTAGTATACTGATTTTAAAGTAAATCCATTCATTCTAAATACCCAGTCAGTAAAATTTTGTTATAATTCACCAGAGTAAAGTACCTCTCTGAAGGAGAGCACAAGATTGATACGTTACCTGAAGATGACTGGTGTTGCTCGAAGTTAGTATACTGATTTTAAAGGAAATCCGTTCATTCTAAATACCCAGTCAGTAAAATTTTGTTATAATTCACTAGAGTAAAGTACCTCTCTGAAGGAGAGCACAAGATTGATACGTTACCAGAAGATGACTGGTGTTGTTCGAAGTTAGTATACTGATTTTAAAGTAAATCCATTCATTCTAAATACCCAGTCAGTAAAACTTTGTTATGATTCACTAGAGTAAAGTACCTCTCTGAAGGAGACCACAAGATTGATACGTTACCAGAAGATGACTGGTGATGCTCGAAGTTAGTATACTGATTTTAAAGTAAATCCATTCATTCTAAATACCCAGTCAGTAAAATTTTGTTATAATTCACCAGAGTAAAGTACCTCTCTGAAGGAGAGCACAAAATTGATACGTTACCAGAAGATGACTGGTGTTGCTCGAAGTTAGTATACTGATTTTAAAGGAAATCCGTTCATTCTAAATACCCAGTCAGTAAAATTTTGTTATAATTCACTAGAGTAAAGTACCTCTCTGAAGGAGACCACAAGATTGATACGTTACCAGAAGATGACTGGTGATGCTCGAAGTTAGTATACTGATTTTAAAGTAAATCCATTCATTCTAAATACCCAGTCAGTAAAATTTTGTTATAATTCACCAGAGTAAAGTACCTCTCTGAAGGAGACCATAAGATTGATACGTTACCAAAAGATGACTGGTGTTGTTCGAAGTTAGTATACTGATTTTAAAGTATATCCATTCATTCTAAATACCCAGTCAGTAAAATTTTGTTATAATTCACTAGAGTAAAGTACCTCTCTGAAGGAGACCACAAGATTGATACGTCACCAGAAGATGACTGGTGTTGCTAGAAGGTAGAATACTGAATTTCAAGTTAATCTATTTATGCTAAGTACCCAGTCAGCAAGTTTTTTTTTTGCTGGTCAGCAAAATAGATTTGCCCCTTCAAAAGGAATTCCTCGCAACAAAAACTGTTTGTCGCTCTAGGGCAATTCAAAAACTGTTTTTCTGGGGAAATTATACCGTAACGCAGGTTTCACTTTAGTTCTGAATAATATGCAAGCGTGTGAGCTTGAACAATAAATTGGTTAAGCCGCACATTTAGGTTAAACTCTACTTTTGTAGGAATACCTCGCAATAAAAATCATCTGTTGCTATAGAGCACTTCAAAAACTATTTTTCTACGGAAATTATAATTTCTCGCAGGTCACAAATTAGTTTTCAACAATAAACACACATGTGAGCTGAAGCTATAAATTATTGTATTATTTACTGTTGAAATTAAAACAATTAGCACGTGTCTGTTGTCATATATTTGCCCGTAGATTATTGTTAAAATGATAAATTTAGGTATAATAACATTATATTTAAATCCAGTACACTTTATTAATACATAAAATAAAAAAATTGCCCAAATATAGTCTTAACTATTGTAATCTAAAAAAATATTTCTTCTTGCTGTTAATATTTTTTTTTCAGAGGGTACGAGTACATTTGGGGTTGGGCTCGTAGCGACAGATAGTTTTTGTTGCGAGGTATTCCTGCAAAAGTAGAGTTTAACCTAAATGTGCGGCTAAAACAATTTATTGCTCCAGCTCACATGCATGTATATTATTCAGAACTAATGTGTATCCTGCGTTATGGTATAATTTCCACAGAAAAACAGTTTTTGAATTACTGTTGAGCGACAAATAATTTTTGTTGCGAGGAATCCTTGTTAAAGGTAGAGTTTTAACTAAATGCACCCCTAAAACAATGTATTGCTCCAGCTCACACGCGTAAATATTATCGAAAACTAACAATGCGATAAAGTATAATTTCCGTAGAAAAACAGTTTTTGAAGTCAGATATTCATTTAGTAGGCTAAAATGTCTTGTATGTAATTTGTGTAACGAAAACCTTGATTATTTGCAAGCAATACATTTTTAATTAGAGCAATAAATTATAACAGATCGTAATCGGTCTTGCGACAAGTTTTTTTTTTTTTAATTGTTGGTTTTGAGCTAGCTTGTCTTAAGGTGACGAAAAGTAAAAATGATTTTTTTCTGAATTATGTCTTACGTTACTTTTCGTATGCTTACATATACAGGATTCGAATGGAACTTCCGAACCTGAACTTCAACATTGTATAATCTTACTTTCGTAAAGTCCTGTTTTCCTAATTATTTTAGATAAAAAAACTGTAGAGAATAAAATTTTGCATCAATAAGCAAAAGGAATTTTGCATGCTTTATAACGGCAGAAATTAGGTAATTTAGAAAATCACCCCAAAATACCGCCGATAGTCGTAGAATATTAACAAATATTAAAGATTTGTCCGTCATCTATTTAAATTAATATATAATTGTTCAATATAACATAAATTACATATAGTACCTAATAAAAATAAATTAACGTAATAAGACATATATAACGTGGTGATTTTCGACATTTTTATTCCTAATTTCTCTCGTTTCAGACCATGGCAAAGTTAATTTTACTTGTTGAATCAGGAAATATTACTGTAAATGCGCAGAGAGAAATTAACGCTCAATGATCAACTTCTTTACCGTCTCTTGGTTTATGTCGAGGCTACTTTAAATATTTATATTTACGTTTATTTTACTGTATACAAATAATATTTTTGTTATTTTTTATTGTTTAGAATTTTGTGAATTTTTATTTTAAATAAAAGTGTTAAAAATGACATGTTTTCCATTATTAATCTAACAAAATCCCTAAAGTTTTTTTCTTTAAATTTATTGACTGATGTTGGAACAAACAAATCATAGTTTACACTAAACCGAAAAACAGTTACAAAAACTACAAAGGTGTTCTTTTGAAACCACCCGTCCACTGGAGAGTTAATTAGGGAAACAAGAAATTATTCCCAATTTTAAATTCTAAAAGTTGGGTCTCCGAATGAAGAACTGATTGACAAAAAGAACAAAAATTTGAAAATAAAGTGATATCTGCTTTTTTCCGTGTACTTTTCATATATTTATTTATTCATTGTATTACATAAAATGTGAAATGATTATTTCATTTCGCTATTTTGTGTTAAAGTAATAGGAGAAACATTTTCTTAAAATTATTAATATCGCATATCAGCAATAAAGGACAAATCGCGTCCTTTTCATGTGTGAAAAAGAACAAGGACAAAAGATGTGTAAAAAAAAACTGTCCTTTTCCAAAAAGGTCAGTTGACAACCCTATCTACAACATGCCGAAACAATTTAAAACAGCTCCTCAGTCTCCTAATTTCAACCCTATTGAGAATTTATGGCCAGAACTCATACGCGACCACACAAAAAATATATTCCACTCTTTAGCAACTCCGAACCAATCTAATTGAAGAATGGGCAAAAATCCACCTTCCATATCATTTATTTTAATACAGTCAATGCATAGGTACTGGAATCTGTAATTAATGCTAATGAGTAGCCAACTAAATTTTAAAATATAATATTATGTATTAAATAATTATATAGCTATACATGTACGAATAATTTTATATCTCAATATTTGTATATAATTTGTTTTCAGCTATATAACATTTTTTTAAATTTGGTGACTTTTTATTTTACATTTTGCTGATAAGAGTGTACGATTAATTTTATAAGCCATTGTATATTTTTGAAAGTTTTTTAAAATTTTGGGGAAAATCGAAGTATTTTGTTTTTTTCCACTGGGTATCTTCAATACTTGTCCGGGACATATATGACCCACTAGGACTCAAAGGGTTAATAGCAATAGTATTTTTTTGTGATTATTTTTCGACGAAAAGGCGGTTTGAATGAGTAATTTTCCGGTAAAAATTGAGATCCCAGTCCGGGTCTGAGGTATGACATTTAGAATCTGTAGGATTATAACAATTCATGGCAGCTTCGTAGTTCTGTAGTTTTCTTTTCCTTTTGGTGGGTAACACTTACTTGCCAGTATGAAGCGAATAGTACTGTATCAAACATTAGAAATCCTAAATCGCTGTAATCGTGAATGATCAAGAATATACCTTCTAGAGAAAAAATCAAAACCATAAATAAGACCATGATAAAGCCAAAAGCAATTTTTGGTTTCGTTCTAATCCTTGGGTTATACCCAGTATAATTCAAGCGACGAAGATGATAGTTTATTATAGACATTGGAGTTAGTTCCTACGGAGAAAAAGCAATAGTAAAAAATATTTAAAAAAATATTGACATACATAGGTGTCTAAAAAGTGACTCCGTATTTTTGGAATTTCATTCTGGGGGCTAAAAACAAATAAAAAATTAAAAGTGGAAAATATTCTGATTGTCCATCTGTATCAAGTTCTTGATGAAAATTAACATTTAAACTTTATTAAAAACGAATAATATTAGAAAATATGATATACAAGGACTAAATAGCGTATATTTTGGTGTATTGGAAAAATTCAAAAAGAAAAAAATTCAGGTCAAATTTGGGTAGCGGGAGGTAAAAAGTAAATTAATTTATTTTCACGGTAACGCCTTGGTAAATTGATTTCGAAATATGTATATTCAGCTGTCATAAAAAACCTACAATTTTGTGTATTTTTAAATTATTTTAGAGGAATTAGATAAAAATTTATGGATTTTTATACAATGTTGTAAAATTTAATGTAAAGAACGAATATATTTTGCGTACATGAGATGTTATATTTTGTAAGAACTTTCTTGTAAGTGTGATGTTATTACTGTATGTATTTTTTGGGATTTTTGAATGATTATAGACCCAGAAGAAGGTGCAAGAGTGCACCAATATGTCGGTGTTGTAAGAGAATAAATGCTGTTTGACTGAGATTTCGAGTAATTGTTAACACCTAATTATTTTTTTTTAAATTTAATACTATTAAAAGGCATGTCTTTTTTGCAGCCCTGTTAATGAGAGGGACTGTGCTGTATTACTTCATCATGTTTACATGATAAATAAATCGTGCGAATGTTTGCTTTCAAATAGGAGGCAACAGATGTTTTCTAATATTATTTGATTTTAATATAGTTTAAATGACGATGCTTGTTTTTTATCAATAACTTGACACCGAAGGATAATTAGATAATTGTCCACTTATAGTGTTTGAATGTTTAGTTTTGCACATCCATTGTACTTACGCACATATTGCACATCCCTTGTACTTACACAGATATTACGCTAAAAGTATAAATGAAACACGTAAAACTCAGCTAGTGCGCATTGATTATATAAATGGAAAACGAGTTATGCACCAAGTGCAAAAAAGTTTGCACTAAATATATAAATGGAAAAACGCTATTAATTTCGATTTGATTTAGCTCCCTGAATCAAATTCCAAGACCACAAGCGTCACTTTTTTTGAGATATGTCCTGTATTTATAAAATATTATTCTTACCGACTCTTCTACCATTTTGCGATGTTGATTCTATTTGTTCTGTGATAGAAATTAAATTAAAATCAAATTGAAAAACAGATTTTACTTCACACATACACATATGTTTGTTCTCTCATTAATTATACAATAAAAAATTAAGTATATAAACCAAAGTTATAATTACTCTTTTTGTTTTTGTGAAGAATGGTGAAGTTTTTAATTAGGGCGATTATAAGAAACCATAATAAATTAGATTTTAAACAAAGAAAATTTGGAATTTATTTAATTTTGGAATCATATACTTGTTCATTCGTCCTCAAAAGTGGGCGCATGGTGCAATTTGGCTTTTATCGTCCGAGGGCCTATAGAGTTACCAAGAAGGAGCTGTTCAAATAAATCAAAATTGTTGTTTATGGATAAATGTCAGACAACACAATAAATTCGATAAATAACATTCTTTTAACACCGTATCCTTTCTCGTATATGTCTTTGGCTTCTATAGAACCAACTTGCCTTTTACAGCATCAAATTCATCCATTTTTTTGGTATTGTATAATTAAAATTCACAACGCCAGCACAACGATAACGAATACCTAAATTCTATTGAATCCTTGAATTTCGAGAACCAAAATAATATAAAATGTTGTCTGTACCACGGCCATAAATAACTTCCTCCTTCTCGCTAATGGGCATATTATATATAAAATCGTATATTTGTAGCACAAAACCACAAATTCATCAACTTGTGGATATATAAAATTGAATTCCACATTAAATATCAATTACACATGTAATTAATTACGAATATCTTATTGTACTTGAATAAATTAAAGATATATAAAAGCAAATGACACGTTTATATCAAAATCTGCCTAGAAACTGAAACATTCATGACCAACCTAAATTATATAATAATAATTTTATTTCATTGCTTACTGGTCGCCACATTAGCCCCCCACGAAAACTGGAGGTCAGGGTAGAAGAAATTTCACTCGGCGATGAGAACGTGTTGTGTAGGGCTACTCAGTTGAATTGTTGGTTGCATCAGGTGCCTTCACAGACGCAACTAACGTCGATATTTTTGCAGCCCTGTAGCAGCTGCCGGATAATCGAGCTTATTCACGAGTTATGAGTCCGGTCCTGTCTATTCTGCAGGAAGAAGACACCTTATGCAGATCAGCATAAACCTAGTATATAAGCTTATCATTTAATGTAATTCTTGTCTATTTGTATTTTTGCCATAATAACAACATCTCTGTAAAAGTACAATAAATTCCATTTGAAATCTTTTTAAAAACTCTCTTTTCGTGGTCACCCACATAATTGGCGCAGTCTTGGTAGGATACCCGAAGTTAGGCGATACGCACGAATAACTTTTGTTTTAACAATTTATCGGGTATAATAATTTTTCGGTTCGCGAGTTTGCGAGTGTAATCGAAGGCATATCGGTTCGTCGCGAAACATCCAACACCGAGACAGCGAGAAGAAGTTGAAGATTTCAACACCCTGGTCGAGGACAAGCATCGCCAACACCAGCCAACACACCCTGGTCGAGGACAAGCATCGCCAACACCAGACCCACACGCTAGCTGAGGACAAGCATCGCCGACGCCAGC
The DNA here is from genome assembly GCA_951394225.1 of Harpalus rufipes. Lineage (NCBI taxonomy): Eukaryota > Metazoa > Arthropoda > Insecta > Coleoptera > Carabidae > Harpalus > Harpalus rufipes. The sequence goes on along the minus strand of OX596287.1, from coordinate 13,828,571 downwards.
ATTTTAGGATACGAAGTCCTGGGAAAAGACCACATCTCCGATCCTATAGGCACTAGTCATAAGAGAAGTAATGAAACAAATACTACTACTGTAAGTGCTCAAACATTATTATTATTCCATCCTTAAAAAACATTCATAACCACAATAATATTTCAAGCAGAAACTTTTCAAAATCAATTAAAAAAAAAATTAGTTACATAAGCATATGTCTTTAACCCTGCTGTTCTCCTCAGCTTAACTATATACTTGTACTCCTTCGGGTCACATTGACCCGAAACTTTGAAATGCGTAATAAGACCGAATAAATTACAATTCTGCGTATTAATAACTTTATTTCTTAATACAATACAATTTGTCACATATAAAAAATAATAGAAATTAACATACCTTACAAGAAATAAAAAGAAACAAAATATTATATGAATTTAATGATGCGTTATTTTCTGCAATTTGGACAAAAATAGGTCACATGTGCTTTACATATATATTTAGCACATTTACAACATGTTATATTAGTTTTGTTATCACATTTTGAGGGACAAAATTTGCAGCGAGCTCTTTTGTTTTTGTTGCTGCTTGTAAGTAAAGGTGCAGCTGTATCTTCAACTAATGGTTGTTGAATATTTGTCACTATAGCAGCAGCTTGTTCAGTACGAGGTAGATGTTTTCTCAATAAAATGTAAGGATTTACCAATTGCTTGCCTAATTCTTCTAAAAAAATTCTTCTTCTAAATAACACGTTTTTGTTCCACTCGGGATTTATTTCTCGCCATAATACAAATGCATTATAGGCACTAGTATCTATGATATTATAAAATAGAATTATAGGCCATCGATTTGTTTTTCTTTTACATGTGTATGTGGCGAGAACCTGATCTAGAGTGTCAACTGCTCCTTTTGTAGAATTATAATCTAATATCATTTGTGGTTTTTTGTCATCTCTGTCGCTTATTTGCTTGGTTTTATGAAATGTACTCATTAGGTTGACGACCTTATTTTTTTTAGGAATATAGGAGACGACAGTTGTGTCGTCAGTAAAATAGAAGTTAGAGCTATGTATATCTTTATTTATTTCCATTATAGGTAGCTCGGGCTTATTTCTCCTAATTGTTCCTAACATTGTAAGACGTTTCTTGAGAAGACTTTGCCCCAATTTGTAAGACGTAAAAAAATTATCGCAAGTCACATTCTGTCCTCTAAGTTCATGAGTGAGATCCAAAACTACTCGCATTCCTTGGTTCTTTTCAGGCGCATCACCCGGTGTTTTTCCCGTATATACTTGAAGTTTCAGAGCATAAGAACTTGTACTATCACAGAGCGTCCATATTTTGATACCATATTTCGCTGGTTTGCTTGGTATGTATTGCTTGAAGGGACAACGGCCTCTGAAAGCAATCAATTGTTCATCTACAGTTACATTTTCTCCGGGATTGTATAATTTTGACTGTATTTCAACCCACTTCTCCCAAAAATCTCTTATAGGTGCTAGTTTATCACGTAGTCTTCTCTCTTTACGATCAACTTTATTATCAAATCGTAGCACACGTGATATACAACAAAATCGTTTGAGCGACATTGTTGCACGAAAAATAGGTCTGCCTGTTTCTGCATTCCACAAACTTTTAGTAGATTCTCCGTGTGATTTATAAACACCAGCTAACAATAGCAAACCTATGTATGCTTCTAAAGTAACGTCATCTAACTCTTGCCACTTGTCACCAAATACCCTGCGGCCTTCAATATTAGTCATGTTTAGTATGATATTTTTCAAAGAACAGTTCAAAATTAGTTGAAATGCGGATTTTATATCCTGAACTCTAGAAATGCAAAATCTAGTCGGCCCGGGTGTATCTTTTATAATATTTGCACTAGTGGCCCGTCCATTTTGTGGTAGAGGATCTAACCTCCAATTTATAGTGTTATCTTTAGATTGGACAAATTGAACAGGTTGTGCCGTATGCACTATATCATTTCTTTGAGACACATTATTTTCTAAAATATCATCATCTGATTCTGGTTCATAATTACTTTCTTCACTAATGTGATCTTCTTCTTCGGAAGTTTCGTCATCACTGTCGGACAAATTTTCCAATATATTCGCCAGGTCTTCATCGGTAAAATATTTTCTTGCCATTTTTTTCTGTAATACAACAAACAGAACTGCAGTCCCATATCACATTGAGTTGTAATTGCGATAAAATGGAAGTTGTTACGATCTACTTACCTATATAGAGCTCGTGTCAATTGAGAAGAAAAAATCAGTGCAGTACAAGGTGTACTATACCACATAAAAATGTTGGGTTATGTGCAACGCGTACTAAGAACATACAAGTAAACACTACGTAACACCCCTTCTTTTTCGAGTTGGACTCGACTGGCCGAATATTAGACTTGCGCATTTCCCTTCTCTACTGGTACAAGCTCTAACACTCTTCACACCTATTCACAATTGTTCCAACACGTCTACTTCTGGTCCAGCATACGTATAGTATCAGCCAAATAAAAATAGAAGCAAAGAAAATTATTGAATTTTAATATTTTATATGTATTATCACTATGTTGTAATTTCGGGTCAAATTGACCCGAGGAGTATTTGTGTAACAATTACGTTTAAAAAGTTAACCAAGTATACCTTTTCAAAAATATACTAGTATTATAATCCTTAACAGGTAATTGACAAAGTAAAAAAATATTGGGTATAAATTATAAAAAATAAAAAAGTTATAAAAACTCAAATTTTATTTTGGGTCATATAGACCCGAGGAGAACAGCAGGGTTAAACGACATAGAAGTTCTAGTCGATAATTTAAGCAATTTTAATCTCGATAACGACGACGTAGAAATGGTAACACCCGCACAACAAGCGCCGCAAGCAGTACAGCAAACGGCAAGCTTACAATTACGATGGTAACCCCCATACCATAAACATTTTTCTAGAAGCATGTCAAAATTTAGTCGATACATTTGGCAGTACCGATGTCATTCTAAACAATTTTCTAGATAGAGCAATTCTTGGAAAACTAACAGGCCGAGCGATGATCCTTATCGGTTCTCGCATCGAATTAAAAACTTGTGAGGAAATAAAAACAAGTATCAAAGAAAGTTTTGGAGACCAACGAAATTTAGATTGCTTAGTACAAGACCTTATAGCATTAAGACCTCAAAAAAATGAAACCCCTTATAATTTTGGCATGAGATGCCAAGATGCAAGAAGTTTAATCACCTCTAAATTAAATTGTTCCACATATAAAGAAGACGAGAGAAAAATAAGGCAGTCAAATTACGACGATCTTGCATTAAAAACTTTCATAAGAGGTTTACCTCCGTTCATTCAAAACAATGTTAGACTAAGAGACCCCGACAAACTCGAGAAAACCATGAGTTTGGTAATAGAAGAAAATTTTCTTTACACAAACCAACGACAAAATACACTCAATATGCATTCCAACTTTAAACCTACACAAAGAATTATCCTTACAAGAAATCCAAATATAAATCAAACCCCAACAATTTCCGTAACACGCCAAACAACACCCCTTTCCAACAACGACCATTATTACAACCACCCCAAATAATGCAAACGAGGCAAAATCCATTTTACAGAACAAATAACAATCCAAATTTTAGACCGCCTCAATTTGCACAGCGACTACCGCAACCTCAGTCGCGCCCCAACCAATTCATCCCACTCCAAAGACCAGCAAAATTTCCCACAATACCTTCCGAGACAAAATCCGCCTCAACACCAACAATCAAAATACCAGCCCGAACCTATGGACACCTCATCCGGACATTCACGAAATACTCGTATAAGACCCCAACAAAATTTTACTGCTACACAACTTTTTAATCAAAAAATAGACAATATATTTGAAAATCCAACTGAATACACATATCAAATTTTTTGCGAATACGACTCCTATGAAAACCTTGAATATGATGCAAGCGCATACGAGAACAACGACCCATACTCTACCGAATTTCACGTAGACTATGTATATTCAGGTTACAATACTGATAACATCGAGTCAGACCAAGTTTATGGAAACGATGAGATAAATTTTTCTCAGGCTTCCAATTCCAAGAACCCAACCTAATACAACTAAATGTTTTAAAATCAAATCTACCCTATATTCACATTCCCGAAATAAACGCTAATTTCCTAATAGACACCGGCAGCACAAAAAGTTTAATTGACCCAGATTTGGCTTACAAATATTATTCAAATTTTATTTATAACGAAAATTTTAACATCCAAACTGCTCATAATATATCATTATATTATAATGAAGTTGCAGAAATTCCTGTTTTTAAAATTTTTTATGTCAACGATAAACAAATTTTATCTCTTCCGATTTAGCGAAAAGTATGATGGACTCATAGGCGTAGACTTACTAGAACAACTACAGGCAAACATAAACGTGACGACAAAACAATTAACAACCCCATATGCAAAAATTCCAATTATTTATGAATCTGAAAAAATTAATAAAATATCTCAAAATCCAAAATTTCAAAATTATTCTATAGTAGTACCACCAAGAGTAAACATTATTGTTAAACTACCAGTAAATCAAAATCACGGCACTGGAATACTAAATTAAGTAAATTTCGGAAATGGCGTAGAAATGCCAAAAGCTTTAGTAAATATAACTAACAATTTTGCTATAACAACCCTCACAAATATAAATGAAAATCCAGTGAAAATTGACATTTCAGAACCATTTGATACAGAATTGATTAACCTTACTGAGATAAACTTTTGCGAAAAAATGGAAATCGATACTGACTTAGACACAATACACGATAATATATTAAAACAAAATTTTAAAAATCTTAGACTCGAACATTGCAATAAAGAAGAAAACGATGCTATTCGTAAATTATGTTTCGAATACCGCGACATTTTCTATTGTGAAGACATCCCTTTAAGTTTCACAAGTGAAATTACACACAAAATTAACTTAAAAAACGATTCACCTATACATGTAAAATCTTACCGTTTTCCCGAAATTCACAAATAAATATCAAAAATGTTAGATCAATGCATTATACAACCCAGTAATTCTCCATGGTCCAGTCCCATATGGATTGTCCCTAAGAAAATGGACGCCTCTGGCAGAAAGAAATGGCGTTTAGTCATAGACTATCGCAAACTTAATGAGCGCACTATAGATGATAAATATCCGCTTCCTAATATCACCGACATCCTAGATAAATTAGGCAAAGCTAATTATTTTTCCACCCTCGATTTGGCTAGTGGATTTCACCAGATCGAAGCCGACCCTCAAGATATACAGAAAACCGCGTTTTCCACCGAAGGAGGACATTATGAATTTAAGCGAATGCCATTCGGCTTAAAAAACGCCCCTTCCACATTCCAAAGAGTAATGGACAACGTGTTGCGCGGACTACAACACGAAACCTGTTTAGTTTACTTAGATGATATCATCATTTTTAGTTCATCTTTGCAAGAACACATAGAAAGATTAAAATCAATTTTCGAAAGATTAAGAAAAAGTAATTTCAAAATTCAGCTAGACAAGTCAGAATTTTTTCATAACACAGTTCAATATTTAGGCCATATTATCACACCCGAAGGAGTAAAACCAAACCCAGACAAAATTTCTGTAATCAAAAATTTCCCAATTCCAAAATCACAAAGAGACATTAAAAGTTTTCTTGGACTGCTAGGATACTACAGACGCTTTATAAAAGACTTCGCGAAAATCACGAAACCGATGACTCGATGTCTAAAGAAAAATGCTAAAGTAATTCATGACAAAGACTTCATTGAGAGCTTTAACACGTGTAAAGATCTACTAATGAACGATCCGATACTTCAGTATCCAGATTTTGACAAACCTTTCATTCTTACTACTGATGCCAGCAAATTTGCAATCGGTGCAATGCTTTCGCAAGGCGAAATCCCACACGATAGACCAATAGCCTATGCATCACGTACTCTAAACGAAACTGAAATAAAGTATTCCACCATAGAAAGAGAATTACTTGCAATAATTTGGGCTTGCAAGCAATTTAGAAATTATTTATACGGCAGAAAGTTTAAAATAGTTACTGACCAGCGACCTCTAGTTTGGCTACATAATTTGAAAGAACCAAATTCTAAATTAGTTCGATGGAAATTAAAACTCGAAGAATACGACTATACAGTTGAATACAAAAAAGGTTCATGTAACACTAATGCTGATTGTTTATCACGTATTCGTGTAAATGCAATTGACGATAACGAATCAACCATAAATAATCCCGGTAATGTTAATAACGACATACTGGAATATTTAAAAAAATTAGCCGAAAATCTTGTTCCTGATGATTCTGAACCACAATCACCTATTCTTACTAGAAAACAACCTCTCACTAATAAACATCCCCAACCTAGACAAAAATCCAAAATTAATATTATTTCCGATATACAAGTAAGACCTCCTGATAAACCTACTCTAGTTCCTAACACTGACCTCGCAAACATTGATAACGAAAACACTGACTCATCAACCCAACACTCATGTGTAAATGACACAACGAATGAAGGAATTACTATCCTAGATGAGATAATAAATAATAAATTAAATCAAATTAATGTATTCCCAAACTTATATGCCAAAACAGACACTAGTATAAAAAAATACGAAAATCAAACTATAGTTAAAGTCAAAATTCCGGAAATCAATAATGAAAAATTAATATTTGAATTCTTAAGAAATTATACAGATTCTAAAAGTACGTACCACATGTATTTTCAAACTGAGAAATTATATCAAGATTTTTGTAGAGTTTATTTAAATAAATTTTCTGAACACGAACCAAAATTAATTAAGTGCACAAAAATTATAAACACCGTCGCAGATAAGGAAGAACAGATAATGCTTATCAAAATGCATCACGAAGGAAAAACGAACCACCGTGGTATAAATGAAACACTCGAATATTTAAAACGTAATTACTACTGGAAACATATGAAAGCTATCATAACAAATTTTATTAATTCATGCAATATTTGTCAAAGATCTAAATACGCAAGAAAGAAACCATATGTACCACTTATGTTAACCGATACAGCGACGCGACCTTTTCAAATAGTTCATATAGATGTTTTTATATATCGAAATTATTTAACACTAGTTGACGCATTCACAAAATTCGCACAAGCCATTTACATTGAAGGCAAGACAGCTATTCATATAGAAAATGCATTAATTAAATATTTCACATCTTTTGGCGTACCTGAAAATTTAACTCTTGATAATGGAAAAGAATTCAATAACAACACCATAAAAGAACTTTTAAAACTTCACAAAATAAAGATTCACGTTACAACCCCTTTACATCACGAATCTAATTCTATTGTTGAGAGATTTCACTCAACTATCATTGAACATCTGCGAATACTACAAGAAATGTACCCAGACGAACACGGAGACGTAATGAATTACGCTATTATTGGTTATAATAACTCTATCCACAGCGTGTATACACCATTCGAATTAACATTTGGACATACAAACTCTAGAAATCCCCAATAAATATTTATTCCAAATTCTTTCTACAACGACTACGTTGAAAACCACAACGAAAAAATAAAACACGTTTACAACAAAGTATCTGATACATTAGAATCAAACAAAGAAAAGGTAGTAAATAAACATAATATAAAAGGAGAAACAAACACAAATTTTAAAATAGGTCAAACTGTTTACAAAATTAATGCACTCAATAGAAACAAAAAAAAAATCTAAATTTATAGGACCTTTCAAAATTACAAAATTACTCGATCGTAACAAAGTAGAAATTACAAGTTCACAGAAAAAACCTAAAACAGAAATAATTCATATTAAAGAATTAAGACAGCCTGTTTTTACAGATCCTTGTTCCTCGTCGTCACTTCAAGCATAGAAACATCCAAAATCCACGATCTAAACAAGAACCCTGGCCTACTTCCACTAAAACTAGGAAATGCACAACTTAAAATTGACTACTGGACATTTGTCCAAATTTATGACATTACAGACATAATCACAGAATATACTAGTTTGAAAAATTCATTTATTAAGATAAAGGACGAATTAAAGGACTCTAAACACAATCAACATTCTTACCAAATAATTAGCGTCCTAGAAGAAAAAGTATTGTTGCAAATAAAACAACTAAATCCACTATACTCGAAGAAACAAAAACGAGGACTCATTAATGGACTCGGCACAATAATAAAATCAATCACGGGCAATCTCGATCAATCGGATGCCGAAAAATATGATAAAGCTATTAAAGAAATATCGAACAACCAATTCAAAATTAAAGATGTCATGAAAGAACAACTCAGCATCTTACAAATTTCCATTCAAAAATTTAACAATAACACAGAAATTCTTTCTAAAAATCAATTTTCATTAAATTCTAAAATCAAACAATTAGAAAAATATATTAATTCAACCTACATTAAAAATGTAGAAGCAAACAATTGCTTATTTTTACAAACTGTTATCTCTCTATACACTTCAAGTTTGCAAATTATTTACGATCTATTAGAAAAAATCGAAATAGCCATCACTTTTGCAAAACTTAACACACTTCATAACTCAATATTAGAACCAACAGACTTATTAACAGAGATAATATTTATTAATAAACATTTAAATGAAAATAGTTTCCCATTTGAACCAACTTTAGAAAATATCATACTATTCGAAAAAGTAATAGAAATAAAAAGTTATACTAAAGGCAATCAAATTGTATTTCTGCTTGAGATACCTGTTGTGGACACTGAAAGTTTCCATTACTACCATTTATATTCCCTACCAATCAGAAATCAAAATTCCTTTCAAACAATCATTCCAAATTCCAAATTTCTAATTGAAAATGAGCACTCTTATGCCCTCTTTGACACCACCTGCAAGGAAATCATACCTGAAGAATTCATATGCCAAGAGGTCCACAAATCGAACATAAATGAGAACGCATCCTGCGAAATACTTCTCAAATACAACCCAAATTGTGAACTAGTGTCCACCGAAGTACCAGATGTGATGATCCAGAAGATTGAAGAAAACCAATGGATCGTCGTAGCCCCCAACGGTGTCGTCGCCATCCAAAAGTGTACGAAAAACACAGACAATATACCCCTAAATGGAACTTACCTAATCGAACTAAACAATGATTGTGAAATAAAAATTAAAGACACTACCATAAAAACTTATCAAAATTATAAACCAAATTTTAAAAACATTGAACTTCCTAAATTACCTATTCCAGGAAATGGAGATAAAAACAATTTTATGAATTTTAACCCTTTAAAAATAGAAAGTATAAACTTAGACGAATTAAAAAACATTTTACCCATTATTAATAAACAAAAAGTAAAATTAAACGACATAAATAACGTGACTATTCCAACCAATATAAACATCCACAATATTGTAATATATTGTTGCATTCTACTAATGATCATATGTTGCTCTCTGTATTTTATGTTCCTAAGGAGAAATTATCGAAACAAGAGCCCACAGGAAGAAGATATCCAGATGACTTCATTGTCGCACAGTGTGGCCAAAGCCCCCACAGTCCTCACTTAAGGCGGGAGGAGTTATGAGTCCGGTCCTGTCTATTCTGCAGGAAGAAGACACCTTATGCAGATCAGCATAAACCTAGTATATAAGCTTATCATTTAATGTAATTCTTGTCTTTATTTGTATTTTTGCCATAATAACATCTCTGTAAAAGTACAATAAATTCCATTTGAAATCTTTTTAAAAACTCTCTTTTCGTTGTCACCCACATAATTCACGTGTACATTGTTATTAAACAAGAAATTGTTACTTAACAAGATTTGATAACAATGTTGTTAAAATTTCGTATTCACATGTCTCATTATTAGATGAGCTGTAACAATTATTATTTAGTAACAATCTTGTTATCATTCAATATGAAGTTGTGTGCAAATTGCAGTGTCACAACTATTAGGATATTAAAATTAAAATATATCATATATAAAATAATGATTTTTTAAATCCTTCTAGGTTATTTATGTTACTTTTGTTATAGTATAATATACAAAAGTGACATGAAGTTATTTTTAACTAATAAATATCTAATTATAACAACTATTAATTTTCGAATTGGTATTGTAAAGATGGTAGAAGTGCCAAGTGTGATAAGTAGAGTTGATACAAATTTACTTGAAATTCACAATATATGTATATGGCGAAAAGAACAACCAAAAAAATTAAATTGCAGCGAGAATCTAAACGTATTTTTTGTAGTACGTTTTTTATTGTTATTACTTTATTTTGTATTTTATATTATCTTCAACTAATAGATAGGGAATATCATTAGGACGTAGCCTAAAGGAATGGTATTATTTCAACAATTAGGCCAATAATTGTAGTCTATCATGCCATACGAAATATTTGATGAAATATATTTTCTTTTTCAGGCAACGAAAACGGACCACTTTCATTCTTCAATTGCCGCATATTTATTCATAATTCTTGCTTAAAGGGGTAGAAAATTAATAAATTGCCTGCAAATTATCTCTCTAATTTAAATATATAACTTATTTGAAATAGAAATTATTCGACATGTCAGTTTACAATTTAAAGACACTACACATTAATTTAAAATAGAGAATTGATAAGAATTATATATACATGCGTATGGATTTAAGTTTAAATACAATAAATGTACCTTTTATGATTATTTTCCAAAGCATTTATGAGCATTTTCGATCTTATTTTACTAAAACAATAATTGTTAACACCTTGGCAAGTGGCCAGATGCTCTTGCCTGGCTGATATTATTGTTAAAATAACAATAGTTTCTAGACACGTGAATACGAATTTTAACAATCATCTTTAAAATAGCAATAAATTGTTACGTAGCAATAAAGATCGCATAACAAGGTACTGAATAAGCCCGAATATCTGGCAACCATAGCATTCATCTCCAAGAAGCTAACACCACGTCATTTTTTATGGTTTGCTGGTTACCATAAACTCATTGTCATTCTGTGAAATGTGCAGTTCTTCCTTATTGACATGTTTAAATTTAGTTTCCTACTAGTTTAGTTCTCTTAAGGCATTATCATACTGTAATCATATCTTTGACTCTTTTTGCTGACTTACTTTGGATCACCAACTCGATCTATCACGCTACAAGTTCAGACAACCGCTTTCTCTGACTTTTAATGGATTTTCACACTTATGAAGTTGGTTATCGACGTCGAAAAAAATATTTTGAATCTTAAATGGCACAAAAATTACCCTTGAGGTGTACTCTCCACGCCGGCAATAGGTACTCGTGAGGTTTCCCGTGATAAACGCCCGCACGGTCTAAATATGTCATCATCATCTGTGTACAAATCAGATTGATATATCCAGCAAAGTGTAATATGCCATGGTGATATACTTGTATATTTTATATTTATTGAACATTTCATACTAATTTTATTTTTAAATATATGATACATATGAATACAATTTAATTAATAATAAACACATAATACAAAATCTAGTGACCCCATGATAATGTGTGTGTAGAATTGCCGATCATGTACTTTTTGTCATCATTTGCGGATAAGGCGTGTTAATTTTGAATTTAAGTATAAAGAACATGATTTGTCTTAAACAAATTTTGTTGAATACAAAATGACTCATTTTTGTAATTTTGATAGGACATTTTATTCTTCACAACGTTACTTTTTAATATGCAAATGTACTGTCAACGCAGCTAGACGTGGTGTGTGTGCTCTGGCGAAGTTAATTTTTTTTATTGCTAATGATTCTGTGTTACAAGTGTAATTTTTATTTTTACTTATCTATTCATCATAAAAATACTTATTCGTGCCGATCTTGCTACTATTACCCAAATTATTACATCTTCCATTACCAGATCAAATTCTACTAATGAGTTTACAGAAGTAATAATAAGGCGATTTTTGGCGAGCGAAATATTCGCATGTGGTTACTGTTTGCTTACGAGTAATGCATTTTCGCGACACATTATTCGCTCAAAATGGCTGAAGTAATGACGTCATATCCTGCGAAATATTTGCTTACAGAGCAAACCTGTCGCCAAGCAGGGTTGCTGGTTGCGGTCGCGGAACTGGCGCATGCGTATATATTTGTATACAAATGTGACTTGTTTTGTGTGCAAGTATTTTAACCTCTCATCTCATCATGGATGGTAATAAATGTTCTAGTCATGGTTTCTGTATTTATTATATTATAAAATGTACTTTTAATTGTTTCAATATTTTTTTAGATTACTATTATATTGTTGACATCAACTCAACATCAACAAATCTCGAAAACACTGTGCCACAAATGCTAGCAAGTGCGGATGGTGTGTTCCAAAAACCCGTAGAGTTGAATTTATCCAGTAATAATGAAAATATAGAGAAAAGTAAGTAGTTGGGGAACACTATTTCACATATTTATTTATAACAATGATTTATTTGACAAAGAAAATAACATACCAAAAAAGATTTGGTTGCCAAATGTAAAACCCGATAAAGTAGATATTATCGCAACGGAAATATTTCTAAAAATACGGGGGCTCGAAAAATACAGAAGAGGTTTTGCTGACAAAAAGACAAGCAAAATAAAACTGCGGAATGACATTGCTAGTGAATTAAAAAATGAAGGATTTGATTGTGGAACAGGAAAAGAAGGGGCTGAGAAATGTTGGCAAAAATTTGCGAACCTTCAAAGCAGATATTTCAATCATATTAGACATATGAATACTACTAGGGAAAAAAAGAAAGATCCTCCACCTTTCGTTGATTTAATTCATGATATTTTGGGCGAAAAACATAAATCTACACCTGAATTTCTCAGTGAAACAGGCGTAGAAAACGTTTATTATATGAGGACAACAATGACGAACAATATGAAGAACCATCAGTTAAAAGATCAAGAAACGACTCAAGAAATGATACAGATGATTACCGCACTTCCGATATATCTGACAGCGAAGGAAGCACATGCTATAAAAATATTAAGAAAACCGTAAAAGTTAAATCTAAAACTGATGAAATTATTAAACTCTTAATAGAAGAGAAGGAAGAAAGAAAAGAACAAATGAAAAACATAAATGACTTAATAATTATACAAAATCAACAGAGAGATAGACTCTTAGATATTATGGAAACGTTGGTTTCTGACTGTTGCGGCGCAGGTCACTATTCCAATCTCGAAGTTGAAATAATTGTGAAATAGAGCGCCAAGATTGCGTTGCGTTTTATGGATGTGAGTGGCTGTATTGGCGAGTTGACTGAACGTCCTGGCAGGACAATTTGACGCAGTAGAAAGGGGAGGATGCGCTGTGACGTAATCATAAATATTCCACGAAATAGAAAATAAACAACAGGAATGGTCTGGTTAGACACGCTTCACCTGCAGGAGCTCTCTACAGGACTTCACAAGAAGGGTGCTCTAGGAGTGAAAGGATCAAAGGTGGCCCACAAATAGTGTGTAGGAAATCGAAGCTAGTACCCTTGAACCTAACAACAGCAAAGATAAGAGTAAATACACATAAAGCGAATGCGCGAGAATTCAAAAGAATGATAAAATATAAGGCTAAATTTCAGTTTAGTGAGCATTCAAGAATTTTATATTGATGGATATATATAGTTAGTAAACCATTAAAAACACTAAATACCAAAAAATTTGCCCGAGGAAAGTTATATTTATAGAGATATTGGCATTTTTAAGTAAAAAAATAGGTTAGGTGAACTATATATATTTCTATGTTTAAGTAGGTACTTACGCTTCGGTACGAATAATACTGTTTCAATTAATGTATATTTGCAAAATTTTGGTTTCTTTTCCTTCGTTTTATAACATTTTTTCATTTATAATTCTGTGTTCATCTGTCGAAATATTGTAAACTAACATGAATATAGTGGGTATACTGGATATACAGTGATACTAAAACTGTTTTTTACGATTCAAAAGTTTGCGTTAGGTATTGTTTTAGTCTGCATTTTTTAAAAAAATTATTAAAACATTAGTGTGCGTTAGGTATTGTTATTGTTAGGATTTTTTTAAAAAATTCTTAAGACATGAGTGTGCGTTAGGTATTGTTATTGTTAGGATTTTTTTAAAAAAAAAATTAAAACCTTAGTGTGCGTTAGGTATTGTTATTGTTAGGATTTTTTTAAAAATATCTTAAAACATGAGTGTGCGTTAGGTATTGTTATTGTTAGGATATTTTTTTAAAAAATCTTACAACATTACTGTGCGTTAGGTATTGTTTTTGTCAGGATTTTTGTTCAAAATTTATTAAAACGTGAGTGTGCGTTAGGTATTGTTATTGTCTGGGTTTTTTACAAATTTTTGAAACATGAGTTTGTGTAGCGTATTGTTTTCCTCAGGATTTTTTAAAAAAAATTGTTTAAGTCAGGATTTTTACAAAGGAAACCACTGTTTTAGTATCACTGGTTTATCCTATATTACCGACTTTCATTTTGAACGATGTTCGTGTTATTATGTTCTCTCATCATTTTAGGTTAAGTTGATTTTTTACTAAAATACCTATTAATCATTACTTTCCTACCCCAATTTCGTGTTTTAAAGTGGTATTTCATTAACAAGTGTACTGTGTCTTCATAACAAGCATTTTTAGTGTTCATTTCATTACAGAAAACACAAATTTATTATAAGTAAAATTTTACTCTATTTTTGCAAAATATTTTATAATTACCTCTCTGCGCGCTCTAATTTTCTGTTTTCTTATTCTATTTTAGTTAAAAGAACACATTACAACAAAAAAAATTGCAATTTTTTAGTTCTCACTAAACCCAAATCGAGCCAAATATAATTTGAGTAATATGATGCGAATGTGTATACAAGTGTAAATTAAGGTCGACTAAATGTGTGTACAGTGAGTGGATGAATATGGGAGATTCATGCACAGGCGTAACGAATAAATATCAATTAAATAAACAATAAATATAATATGCATTTACGTACTCAAATATCACAGAATTCTCACCAAAAAAATAATGAAACAGATCACCATTAAATAAGTATAAATCTAGATTACATAATAAATATCTAGTGTAAACTATTCTTAAATTAACAAAATATACATGAATGAAATCATTGAAACTGACTGTACAAAGTGACACCAATAGAAATAAAAATGTAACACATGGGTTGTCAACTTCTAGGTTAAATGTTATACGAACAAGTGTGGAGTACTGGTAGCAAATAAATGTAACACAAATTGTACTCACTGCGTTCAGGAAGCGTGGGAAATACTTAAAAGCTACCTGTGGCGTGCAAGCAAAGCAATAAAGTCGATGTAAGCAGGAATTGGGTCCTCGTGCATCAATGTGGTACATGTATGTGTTGTGAATGGTGAATGTGTATTCCTGGTCCACTGTGGTATCAAGTGTACATGTGTTCCGTGTTCCAGAGTGTAGCTTAAAAACGAAATGAGTGTCAAACACTGTGTTTTACAATGTGCTGAGCACATGTGCACGTTGTATTAATATAATTAACGTTTAACTGAATTTATGTAAGTTTAAATAATGTAAACTTCACTGTGAAAGATTTGATATATAAGAAAACCACTAAACTAGTTATGTACTGGCTCAGAAAAAATACAAAACTTATAAAAAGAACAGCTGGCAAAATGCCGAGAACTGTGTGTACAAGACGTGCGAACTCAAACACTATTTTACGAGAACAACAGAAAAATACTTATGTCCGGTTCGTGGCCGATGAGCGATGAAACCAACTCAGCTACATAGATGGCTATAGGGGTCCCAACACTGACATTAAAAAAAGTAAAAACTAATTAGGCATATTTTCTTTATAACTGTGATTGTAGTATAATACTATTTATTTTTTAAAAATATATAAACCGCAAATATACAGAGTGTAATTATTTTCTATTTTGTTTTAATAAATTCGCTATATGATCAAGTTTTTCTTTCCCTGCCTGTGTTCCTTCATTATTATAAACTTCTGCACCTTCTTCATTGAATTCAATAGTATCCCGAAAATCATGGTTTTTTAAACAAAAATTGTGCAGAACACAGCAGGCCACAATGATACTAACTACTTTTTTAATTGAGTAAACATTCACAAAATTTAATATGCGCCATCGTCCTTTCAATAAGCCGAATGCGTTTTCGATAACTACTCTGTCATTACTCAAATATCTATTGTGATTAATTTTAATATTACTCAAATGTCCTGTTCTATTATATGGTGTAATTAGCCAATGAGTACACGTAAATGCACTATCACCGATAATGTGATATTTATCCTGAGGTATATAATACTGAGACCCATAGTTTTCAATATTACTGTAAAAAAGTGAATTTGATAGAATCTGAAATAAAATAAAAATGAAATATTATTACAAATTTTATTTTAGTTTTCACTGTTTTACTTACTCTTGAATCATGTGCTGATCCAGGAAATCCAGCAAATATGTAAGTAAATAATTTCTTGGCGGAGCACAATGCTAACAAAGTAACCGAATGGTTACCGTGTCTGTCAATATAACTATCCTGTTGGTTTATTGGTGCTTTGATTCTAATATGAGAACCATCTATAGCTGATATTGTACCTGGACAAATTTATAAAAAAATATATACATTTATTTTGTGTATATTTGTCAAGCACTTACCAGGGTAATTCACAAATTGGCTTTCGAGTTCTTCAAATTCAGCGTCAGTTTTCGGCCAACGAATGTACTTATTTTTTAACTTTAAAAATAAATTTAGAAAATTATGTACAATTTTCATGACAGTTGCCGGGACCAATGCAAATCTTTCGCCAGTATTTAGCAAGGTGCCGTTTTGCGCAAGGTACCACAAAACAACAAGTAGTTGCTTTTCAGGCGAAATTGGTTGATTGCCTCCTCTGTATTTCTTTACTATTTTATTATTAAAATGTTCTAAACCAGAGAACGCTTTCAGTAATAAATAAAATGTATCGCGGCTCATCCTGAAGATTTTATAGAAATCTTCATTTAAATATGATGATAACCATATTTCAGCGCAGCTTGGATTTCTTATATGTTTATCTCAACATCAAGAATATGTATGGTTTCAATGTGCCTTGTACTTGTAATGATTTTGTGACTTCCAGTCCAGTGCTACATGTGAATCAAAAAAATCATCTTGCAGCAAAAATCCAAGTATACAGGCCACTGATGCATCCATTTGAAAATTTGAATAAGAACAATATAATAAAATTATCCTAAAGATTAAACAAATTACCAATTATGTTGATTTATATTAATAAACAAACAGATAATTCAGAAAAACATATTAACAGTAAACAGTCCGGCAATAATAATGTTGCGGTTATATCTACAAAATTGACAGTTGAATTTGAGCGAACACCGAATATTACGTTTTCGCGACTGGATCAAATGATGACGTAATATGACGTCACTACTGTAACCATAAGCGAATATAAAATGGAAACAGTTTGCATTGGTTCGGATCGCGAAAAATCAGCTATAGTAAAAGAAGTGACCGGTGTAGTTCAAAAATGGGTGGACATTTGATGGTCGTGTGAGTGTGACCGTTAAATAAATGGAAAGGACACTAGCTTTACATACACAGAATGAAAGACCTAGAACCTAGAGAGTTAAATTTTATGTTACATTTCTCTTTCATTTATTGTTTCTCATCAACCAAGCCATATCGCACCTCGTGTTAATGAACTCTGGCATCTTAGTTGAGTCTTCTATATTTTTGTTTACTTGTTAACTTTTGCAAATTTTTGTTACTTTATGCTAAAAACACCTGTATCTAATGCAAAAGTCGCTGACACAAATTCTACTCCCTTTACATGTTGTCATTTATAAATGTTAGGTCCTTAAATTCATATTTTGTTCAATTTAAAGATTTTTTTTATTAGATTACAATTTTGATGTAATAGCAGTTACTATGACATGGATTAGCAATACTTCGCCATCACATATATTTCAAATGGATAACTATGAGCTAATTAGTTTACATAGAACTGATAAACGTGAAGCGGCCGTCGCTTAATATGTCCGTAATTGTATCAAATATAGAGCTATAAGTACCTCGTTCGTTGCGAGTAACTATATTGAGCATCTTTGAAACCAAACTACTATTCATTACCGTAATATAATTTTTGGAGTGAATTATAAACCCCATAGAGATTTTTATAAAGAGCTTAATATTTTGGATTAAATTTTTGCTGAATTTTCTACCCAAGCTGATAGTATAATTTGTGCAGGCTATATTAATGTGGAGTTATTATCAAATGATGCACGCTGTATGTTTGTAATGAATCTGTTAAACGCTTATAATATGCATAAAATGATAAGCAGCTATAGTATATTTTTCTTGTAGTGTTTCTTACGTCATGATCTTTCGGAGTAATAATCGACAAACTATTATGCCATTTTCTCTGTTACACACATGCGTAACAAGTAGGAAGAGATACAATAATTTGTCGATTATTACATACTTCGAAAGATAAGACGTAAAGAACACTACAGGAAAAATAAACTATACACTCGCACAGCTTCCAAAACATTACTTGATATTATTGCAATCTCTGATAAATCTGTATGCTCATATACCGATGTTATCGATTGTACAGGTTTTACGGACCACTTTGGTACCTGTTCTTTTTTAAATTTGTCTAATTATGTTTCAGGAACTAAGTTCTATACGTATAGAGATTTTAGAAACTTTTGATTATGACAATTTCTTTGCTGACTGTGAAAAGAATAATTGAGACCATATTTTAACATTTTCTTCTTCCACTCATTTCTGTTTTGCGTGTCGTCCACATTCAGTTCCTTTTCTCTAAAGTTCTTCCATCTCAACTTTGGTCTTCCTCTGTTTCTTCTACCTTCTATTACTAAGCTATTCATTCTTCTTCCAATATATTCTTCATGTCCCTTCATGACATGTTCAAACTAACGTAATCATCTCGCTTGAATTTTTTTAGAAACTTCTATCACTCGAGCCATTTCCCTTATCCTTTCATTCCTTACCCTATCTTTCCGTGTCTTTATTTATATTTTATTTATTTAATTAATTTACTTTACCGGGAAGTTCCCATACAAGTAATTAACCTTAATCATAAAACAAAATACCATAATAATCACAGTCACAAATATTCGTTATTCTATAGTTATACACCCTGTATTTTTTTTTTCCAGAATATACATAAAATTAGCTTCACAATGATACCAAATTATCATAGTTTTACTTTAACCATTTCAAAATGGCGACCATTTATTCTTAAAATATGTATTAATAAAATTCCATACAAAATAAAATATAGCAAGCTATGAAAACAATTTTATTATCTTATAACAAAAGAAAAGAATTTACCTACATTTGTGATAATGACAATTTCTTGTAATAATTAAATAATTACGCCATTGGACTACTTTCTTTGGGGTTATTTGAAAGATAAAGTATACCGAATACCTCCAACTACTTTGGAAAATTTAGAAATAAAAGTTAGAGCGACTGGTAGAGAAATTAATGAGAATATCCTAGAAAATGTAATGAAAGAGTTTTTATTACGTGTAAGGAAAATGTATAGAAAATAACGGCGGCCATATTGAGCATTTGTAGTTTTTCACATTTACTGTTTCTGTTTTGGTATCGTTGTGAACATGCTAAAAAATAAAAAAATTATACCTCACGCCTAATTTTTTTTTAAATTTCTTCTTTTCTTTTGTTATGAGATAATAAAATTGTTTTCATAGCTCGCTGTTTTATTTTGTATGGAATTTTATTAATACATATTTTAAGAATAAATGGTCGCCATTTTGAAATGATTAAAGTAAAACTATGATAATTTGGTATCATTGTGAAGCTAATTTTATGTATATTCTGAAAAAAATATATAAAAATACCGATTCCCTATGCTAGTTTTAAAGTTGTACCCATTTCCGCTAAAACCGGAAGTGATACATAATTTCTGCTATGATCATCTTATGAGCCCTTTTGTCTAGTTTAACTTTGCTTATTAACATTTTTTTTGTATCTCTCAAAATAAACGAAATATTCGTGGTGCCGTACTTACGCCAAACACCCTGTATAAATATCATGCAACAATTATATAAATTCTTTAAATATTAAACAAAAAAAAGTAAGAAAGAGTAGAGATTTTAGAATATTCGGCTGGACAATTTGTAAAATAATTGCTTAAAAACGCTCTTCTCATATTATTATATACAGAGCATTCCATAAAGAAATGAAATATATCTTCTTGTTTGTTACTGTTGCATAATAGAAAAGTTTAAGTGGAATTTAATTCGTATTTCATGTCTATATAATTTGATATTTTAATCGTAAATAACTATTTCGCAACTATCCTTTATTCAGGGCCGGATTAAGTCATCTGGGCGCCCTAGGCTGATAAAAATTTGACGCCTACGCAATAATTTGTAGGTACTTAAAATTAAACAAGTCTTAATAATTTGTATGTATTTATGAAAACATAAGATTAATTAGATATTGTGAATTTTAAATGGCACAAAATTGATTAATGTGATGTACTTTCCCTGCCAGCAATGAACGACTGTAAGGGGACGCCTGATAAGCGCCCGCACAGTACAACTATTTAATCTTTACCAAAATCTGTGTATAAAGCAGATTGGCACACCCAGCAATGGGTAATATGCCGAGATGATATATTTATTTATTAAATTAAATGATTTTTCTACATTTAACACTTGAAACTTCTGATTTTATACATAATACAGAGAGATCAAAGTTTTATCATTCGTTAAAGAATTTCGTAAATTTTACTTGTTTTGTTGTGGAGACAAACCTTTCTCGCGTGTAGTTTGTAACAGGAAGGCATATTCTAAAAATAATATCCAACATATTGAATTTTTTTATAAAAATTAGAGAAGAATGCTATAATTTTGTTTATTATATTTGTGAAGTTAAGAGCGCTCAGTAGCTGTGCTAGACGATACGGTTTCAAATGTGCCCATTGTGATATTGTTTTGTTTTCTGTATTTTACTTACCTTACATCTATACATAAAACGATTAAGGAAAAAAATATTTATTTGAATAAAACTAACATATAAGCGTAAAATGAATTACAAGTTACAATAAAAAGAAACTAGGTGGAGTTGGCGCCTATTTCTTGTACGGCGCCCTAGGCTTTAGCCTAGTCAGCCTATTGGATAATATGGCCCTGCCTTTATTATTGTGGATGTGTTTCTGTTTTAGATGTAGTGCAAGGGTTTTTGTAATTTCATCTATTTTCAGCTTCTCTATTTTTTGTTCAAGCCAGATGGAGTATAAATGAAAATATTCGAAAAAGTTTTTTTAATTATGAATACTAGTGGAATACAAGCCGAGGCAATAGACATAGGCAGGTACAGTGGTGGACGGACGACTTGGTAGCATTGCGACGCGATTCAAGGCGCAAGCGCAGGCAATTCCACCGTGCCACTCGGGACCAGTTGCAGACTTTGCCACAGAGGGAGGCAGTTGTATCGGAGAGGAGTCCACACCCTAGTTCCATTATTCTGAGGGCCGGGTTAGGTGTGCGAGGGGTAACACTGAGGGCGTAATCACATGATTTTTTAAATAAAAGTGAATGATTTCTTTTAAATGTACATACTTAAAGTCAGCTTGTCGCAGCGCTGAGTCTCGAAATTTGCCGAACAACAAAAACTAACAAAAAAAGAAAATGAGAAGGTATTAATTTTATTTCAAATTAAAAGTGAAATGTCCTTTTTTAATGTAGTAAATGAAAATTCAGTTAGAAAACTAAATTGTGTGGAGTGGTGGTTGGCAAAGTAAAAGAGAATTTTTCACATGTAACGTGGTTCGCGCAACGCGGTTAATTACATCACGCACCCTACGATGGTTTGGTGTGCGGCCGCTAGCTTTTATACAGTGGAGACGGGCAGAGTTAAAACCGCATAAGGGTTAAAAAGGGATAAAGGGCGCCACGTAATTTTTGTCCGGAAAATTACGAAAAGGACGGTACCAAAACGATATGTAAAGATAAGATTACCTACCGTGATATTGTTGCCTGAAAACGACTGAGGGATCAAAAAAAGTAAAAAGGAAATTTAATAAAACAGAATTTAATGAATGTAAAATGTTATGTGCAGAAGGCACTGTAGAATTTATAAAAATTCTTGTAGAACAAAGCAAGCATGTAAATGGTAAATGCAAGAATATATTGTTATACCCGGAATCCTATAACTCAGTTTCGGGCGCAAGCATTGCATCTACGCAGCGTGAAATGGATCAACTTCGTAGCGCGGGCAGGTACATGCCAGTTGGAGCGCACGCACGTTCCAGAGTTTTACAAGTCCCGACAATGGGCAACAATGCAACACATATAATATCGAAAAATACAACTTTACAATACCTACAATAGTACAAAATATTTAAATTTTAAATTGACTAAAAAAAACACATGAATATCATAAATCCATGAATTACATAAAATAATATTACTTCAACAATAAAGCGCCAAATAAAGTTTTGCAGTGAGGACACTGTAACAACAGTCCTCCTAAGCAACAATTAAACTTTAAGTTCTTTCCTCGCAACACAAAAATAAACCGAAAAAGAGGAAAAACGATATTAAATAAAGGTACTTATCTATACGGCGTGTTTGGGGGAATTGTAGGCGGCGATGAAGTAGGGCGATGGTGACGGCGGAGGGACAGCAACTGAGCACAATGTAGAAGGTGTCCACAACAATAATGACGCTGACGGCAGAGTCGCAAATCCTCCGAAGAGAGATGACTTCCAGAACTCAAAAAGGATGCTCGTGACACCACACGAAGCACCCACCAAAATGCACAACACTGGAAAGTCATTCGAGCACCCCCGATGTCGTACAAATCTGCAACAATGGCGAAACCAAAAACTGGTCCCAAAACAACAATCGGGTACTCCACTCGCGTCAAAACTAAGTCACGCCGACCATCAACCACGTGCCAACGCACTCGTAAAAAAAAAACATCTACCCCATAAGACAGCCTGTACCAGAATCTCTGAGACTCAAAACTTTTTCCGGAACCAAGAAGTTTTTGCCGGATGAAGATGGCGCAAAAAAAACAACCACAAAATAAAAAGAAGAAATACAATAAAAACAAATCACCCACGCCACTGGCGCAATTCTACAACTAAAAACATGTCAAGCGATGTAAACAAATAACCTCGTGGGTCGCCAAAGAATAAACTATTGAAACAAACACGAAATAGATTAGAAATAGGTCGAAAATAATCAGAAAAACGGATTTAGGTAAGTTACTAATTCGAAGTGAAACATATTTTACATAAATAAACATTATAGGAACATTTGAAATATAATTACAATAAGAAGGCAGAGAAATGAACAGAGAGAATTTATTGGACGAAACACTATAAAAATATAAAAATACAGGAAGGATGGACAGAATAATAATAACAATGCGACGGGAGAAACTAGATTTAGACGATAGGAAGGTACGTATACATAGGACAATAAGATTCTGGAGCAAAATGTTCTAAAGTGAATTTTAGACCGTAACGCACATCAAGAAATAAAAAATAATTCGTATAATGATAACTGCAACTACTTCATCGGCAACGGTAGGCACAGCGTATTTTGTCTTCATTTCATTTAATTAATTCCAAATGGACGAACCAGCTGGGCTCAATAGAAGCAGACAAATTAGTTTTTCTTTTTAAAGTGTTAAGGAAATGATATGATTATGTTTATGTTAATAATTATTATTTTATATTATATTGAGGTATATTATAATAATACGTTTTATTTTTGTAAAACCAACCATTTATTTTGAAATTATAAACAAATAATATATTTAATGAAAAGATATACATGTATATTCTTAAATTTTTAATGGGATTTAAAAAAAATCTGTTGTGGCCAGCAAAATACCTTCCGTCAATCCTGTGTATTATGTACAAATTCCATACATAAATTTTCTTGCAAAAGATTCTAAATTTCCAGTAATATTATTTCATGCAAATGGCACTTTACACTGATATTTTCTTCTTCTTTAGCTTTTCCCATTCGTTACGGGTCGATAATTTTAATTTTTTTCTTCCATTCATTTTTTTTGCGGGTCATACTCATGTCAAAAATTTTCATTAAAAATTTCATTTTTTGGTATTTTATGATTCCTTTTCTCGGCAACTGAATTTCATAGCCCTGATAATAAATAAACCACATGAAATATGAAATTTTGAATGAAAAATTATGACGTCAGTTATGGACGTAATTAATAGCTGTCATTTTGACACGAGTCCACATTCGCATCTGCTTGCCAAAGTCAGTACAGTCACGTCACTGCACGCGCCCTACACATAAAATATCCTATATTTCCAGTTAAATTATTTAATAAAACTATGCGAATTCCACTTGACACTAACATCTTCTTCTTCTTTAGTTTTTCCCATTCGTTAGGGGATCGCTATTTTTTATTTTCTTTTTCTACTAATTTTTGTTTTGCGTGTCGTCCTCATTCAGTTCCTTTTCTCTTCTTTCATCTTATATTTGGTCTTTCTATGTTTCTTCCACCTTCTGTTATAAGCTATTCATTCTTCCAATATACTCATCTCTCCTCATGACATGTTTAAACCAATGTAATCTTCTCTCTTATATCTTTCTAAAAACGTTGAACACTACAGTTATTTCCCTTACTCTTTCATACATTTACTATTTATTGATACTGACATCTGTCAATTTGAATTACCTGAATATATTAGCAGTTTACATGGTTAAATTAGCATAGCTGGCTGAATTATAAAATTTATTATCTTTATAATTCTTTAACTCTATATCTGTTGAATATGAAATATAAAATGCAATCAAATCGTATAGAGAATAATATATTCTTTAAGTTATAATAACATTTAACTGAGTTTTTCAAGAAAAACTGTTAAAATCTTTAAATGAGGGTACTTCCGGTTGACCAATTATAACCAAAATCTAATCAAGTCTGCATATGGTTGTAAGGAAGAGGAATACGCAAGAATTATAATTTTTGGAATTCTAGTATTGGAGATATCGTGCACGAAACGGCGGTCCACACACACACATATACACACACACACACACATACACACACACGCACACACGAACACACACACACACATACAGACATCATCGTAAAAATAGTAAAATCGTATTGTAAAGACCGTAAAACGTGCTTTTTCAATGAAAACTTACCACCGAATTTTTTGACCAAAGACAATACCTTCCTTACCTATAGGTGACGGAAGGTAAAAAGTGACGAAAAGATTAATCTAATGAAGAAGACGAGCAAATATCAGGAACTTCTGATGAAGAGAAGAAAATATGTAAAAAGAAGCTAAAGAAAGGTAATTAAATTAAAATTAATTACCCTGTAAAATCACGAAACCGGTTACCGCTAGAACCAGAAGTAGATAAACAATCAGGAATAAAGTTAGTTTGTAACAATGAGTAAAGTACGTTGCATGAATAAAAACAATTCTGCGGTAATTTATTTTGTGAATCTAGTGTTATATTTTGTAATATATTTACATTTATTTTTCTTCTTAGCGACTACTCGGTGGAAAACACCAGAAAAAAATGTGTTACGAAATAAATCCGAAAGTCATTTAAATAATATGACAGTACCAGGGAAGCAGGAATGTATGAAGGTACTGGATATGTCTCCACTAAAACGAAGATCATGGGGAGACATAAAAAATTGGGTCCATAACACCAACACAAGCCTGAAGAGGCGTCTAACGAAATGAATCTATCAAATTTAAGTCTAATTCTTTGTAAGCTATTGATATTCCATTAAATGTTCATTGGTTGACTTTACAATTTCCATCGTTGATAAGTTTGAAGATTCCTTGAAAGTTTTTCTTTATATTTTTCTTTTTACAATTTATAGCTAATTCTTGGTTAACTGGGGAAGTAATTTTTGTATTATGAATATTTGGAACTTGCAATACAGTGTTTTTTGTATACGGGGTGTTTCACGGATAAAGGACACCTCGATTAGTTGCTTATTAGGAATAAAAGAAAATAATTGTAGTAAATCGAGGGAGACATTTAATAACAAAGTTACATATATATCTTCAAATGGGATAGCATATATTTTTTTGACGCATTCAATAGAATATTTTTTTCTGAATTCAAACATTTAATCATTTTATATTCGTACATAACAAAAATATTGAGAAATTCAATTGAGATTTAAATAAATTTGATTTTTATAGTTATTTTTAGTAGGCTACATATGTGTGATAAACAAAAACTGGTATTTCTCATTTTGAATTATTTATTGCATAATTCCTAATAATAATAATAATTATAATAATAGGTCACACTTTATAAAGCTATTAACAAATATTTTTTAGGTTTCGTTTTAATTTATCTCAATTGTTTTTCGTACATAGCCTACTAAAAAATAACTAAAATTTAATTTAATTTAATTTAATTTTTTTCAATATTTTTTGTAAGGATATAAAATGAGCACATGGTTGTATTCAGAAAAAAATCTGTTGTGGCCAGCACAATACCTCCCACCATTTTCATTTTATGTTGCATAGGGCGCGAGCAGTTATGTGACTTTGTTGGCCTTGGCAAGCAGATGTGGGGGCCCGTGTCAGAATGAGAGCTAGTAATATACATAGGTGTCAAATATCATAAGTTTTCATTCGAAACATTATGATTTTCCAAATCCATGTGGACTATTTTCCTCGACAAGTATATTCCATACTAATGGATGACACATAAACATCAGAATATTTTGAAATTTTGAATGACATGACAATTGTGACATCTATGTAAATATAACTACTAGCCGTCATTCTGACACGGATCCTCATATCTGCTTACCAAGGCCAACAAAGTCACATGACTGCTCGCGCCCTATAAGTACACACAAATAATTGAAATTGTTTCTCTTCTTTCGTTCTATGAGAAATTTTAGCCTACTATTCTAATATGTTCAAAATTCTTCAAATTCATTGATGGTATTAGCGGTATTTCTTAAGGATATATGTGATATTAACATACCTGTAATTTAAATACATAATTAATTAATAATACAATAATATATATTAAATGTACGCATACCTCCCAGAAAAATCAGACACTGACATTTTGCATTTATCTGTCAATTACAAAAATTTAAACATCGCAACTGTTTTTCGGGCAACGAGATTTATTACAACAGATTATTTTATATTATTATATCCTATATCTCCAAACCTATACGAGATATAATAAAAAAATTAAGTGTGTCAGATTGAAAATTTAATTATCTTTAATATTTGTAGTAACAAATTTTCAAAAAATAATATTTAGAATTTTTTTTTTTAGAAACTACCACTTCCGGTTGTCCAATTGTTATCAGAACCTATTCAACTCTTCCCATTACTGTTAGATTGAGGAATCCGTAGTCAAACAGGTCTTTAGTCTTATAGAATTTGAGAAATCGTGTCTCCAACAACCTCACACACACACACATCCACACACACACACACACACACACAGACATGATTGTAAAAATGTTAAAATCGGATTCTATGGACCTTAAATCGTGCTTATTCAATAAAATCTGGATATGCGATTTTTAGCATGAATCCAATACCTCTCTTAGCGAGAGGTAAAAAATATACTATCCTATTTGAAAAAAATTAACTTCATGTAATATTTTGAGAGCCACTGGTTTATTTTTTCTTCTTCAATAAGTGAATGTCCTCGATTTATTACAACTCTTGGATGGCAGGCTAATGCTAATATCACAAAATAAAGATGAAATAGATAGATTAAACAAAAAGATAAATGAAAATTGTTCAGATGACTTTGAAACATACGTTCCACAAATGAGAAAGCCTAGAATAATTATTTACAATATTCCAGAAGAAATAAGTGTCGAAAATGCAACAGAAATAATTATAACTCAAAATCAAGAATTAAATTTGAAAGCAGATGATATGGTGGCTAAATTTATTTACTCAGTTAAAAATAAACATAAGAACCTTATTATAGAAGTTAATGCCCAAACCTTTAAAAAGCTAAAAGACAAAAAAATTAAACAAATGTGGGAAATGTGCAAATGTGACGAATATATATTTATAAACAGATGCTTTAAATGCAGCAAATTCCACCATAAAGCTTCTGACTGTAAAGGTGAACTGGCATGTCCTAAATGCACAGCCTCTGATTAAAAACTAAAGTGTATTAATTGTGTAAATTATAACAAATATAATAAAGAAGGAAAACTTAAAGACCAACATTCTTCCTTGGATAAAAACTGTCCATGCTATTTAAAGGCTATAAGAAAATACAAACAATCAATTGATTACTAAATTATGGATCTTCAATGTACAATAAATTATAAAAATTTAAACTATCAAAAAAATTTAACAAAAAACAGGAAGAAATTGAGCATTTTTTCAATAAATTGCATTCAAATTAATGCTCAGCATTCAAGGAAAGCAACAAATAATTTAATAGAGCTGATTGAAGAAAGAAACATAGATATTGTATTTATGCAAGAACCTCTTACATTTAATAATAAAGTAACGGGGATACCTACTAAATTCAAAGTATATGAGCCTAGAGATGTTAATAAGAGGACTGCAATTATCACGAACAGCAACGTTTTAGACATTATGCTAATAAAACAGTTTACAGATAAAGATTGTGTTACTGTGGAAATTACATATGGTAGCCTAAAAATTTATGCAGCAAGCCTATATTTTGATGGCAACAGTGACATTGAAGAATATTTGAAAAAAGTAGAACGCATACTATTATTTGCAGGGCAAACTCCCTGCATTCTATGTGTTGATAGTAATGCTCGCTCAAAGACATGGTATGATGTGTTAACAAACCCAAGAGGAAAAAAGTTAGAAGAATTTTTATTGATTCAACAGCTATATATTATTAATGAAGAAAGTGAAGTCCCTACATTTTCAACACAAAGAGGAAGTAGCTATGTGGATCTAACTATAGCAAACACAGATTCCCTTTCTTTTATCAAAAACGGGAAATGTGGAAAAGAAGAAAGTGCATCTGACCACAGCCTAATAACATTTCAATTAAATGAAAATAACAAAATTCAACAAATTGAGTTTTATAGGAAAAGATATATAATTAAACCAAAAAAGTTTCAAAATTTCAAAGAAAATTTAATCCTATCGTTAAGGACTACGTTTCAGTTAGCTACTACTGAAGATGACATTCTACAAATTGACAATGATTTAACAGACGCGATAAGACAAGCTGATAATTTGGAAGAATTTATTTTGCATTTTCAAAACTCTCTAGATTATGCATGTGGAAAAACTTTTAAAATTTCTATGCCAATAAAAATAAACTACAAAGGAAAAACCGTACCATGGTGGAACACAAAACTGACTATAATGCGAAATAGAATTAATGCTCTCAGAAGAAGATTTCAACGTACCAAAAACAACGTTATGTTACGACAAGAAAGAAAAATTATATATTTCGAAGAAAGAAAAAAATATTTACTAGAAATACATAAAGAAAAATTTGAATCTTGGAAGTATTGCAATTTGACAGATAAAGTTAATCCATGGAATTCAGTCTATCAGATAGCATCAGGAAAAATGAAAACCAAAACTACTTTGAATACGATACAAAAACCAGATGGATCTTACACTAATGACTTAACAGAAACACTAACATGTATGATTAAACACTTTGTACAAACAGATACTGAAGAAACAGATAGTCCTCAACACAAAAAAATGAGAGAAATAAGTGAAGAACCTATATTAACTGAATTTTCCGTTTATGGAGTTGGTGATGTAATTAATAATATGAGTGTGGGAAAAGCAGCTGGAGAAGATGGTATAGATAGCAGTGTTTTCAAGTAAGTATACGGCGCATTGCCATATTTTACAACTGGAATTTATAATGAATGTTTTAAAAGAGGAAACTTCCCAAAAATCTGGAAAAGGTCAATAATAATACCTATTGGGAAAACAGGAAAGGAAGGAAGTAATGAACTATCAAAATTTAGACCAATAAGCCTTTTAAATATAGGAGGTAAAGTTCTTGAAAAACTAATTATAGAAAGAATTATACATAATTTCTACAACAATTTTTTTTTGAGTAATAATCAATTTGGATTTACACCGCAAACGAGTACTATTGATGCAATGTTGACGGTTAGGAACTTTGTTGAAGAAGGATTGAGAAACAAAGATGTTATTATAATTATAAGTCTGGACGTCGAAGGAGCTTTTGATGCAGCATGGTGGCCATCAATTTTGTACGCATTAAAAGAATACGGTTGTCCGAAAAATTTATACAATTTAGCTACAAACTATTTTAAAGACAGAGTAGCAATATTGCAGACAAACAGTATTCATCTAGAAGAATCTGTAAGCAAAGGCTGTCCACAAGGATCGTGCTGCGAGCCAGGATTTTGGAATATAATTTATAATTCCATACTTAACATAAAGTACACAAAAAAGACAAAAGTAGTGGCATTTGCAGACGACTTATTAATTATTACAAAAGGTAAGACGCTTTTAGAAGCAGAAAACATAGCAAATTTAGAAATTAACAAAATTGAAACATGGGCATATGATCATAAGATGAAATTTAATGAATAAAAGTCACAGGTATTACTGGTAACTAAGAAAAGAACTATTATTGGGGAAAAGGTTGATATTTATTTAAATAATGCTTTAATAAAACAAACTAAAGAAATAAAATATTTGGGAGTAATTTTAGAAGAAAATTTTAGTTTTGATAAACATGTAGAACATATAACTAAGAAATGTAAAAAATTAATAAACGCATTATCAAAATCAGCTCGTGTTACATGGGGACTAAAACATGAAGTAATAAAAATAATTTATAACGGCGCTATACTCCCGCTTCTGGCTTATGGTATTTCGGTGTGGATAAACGCTCTAAAAAAAAAAAGAAAAATGAACAAAAATTAATGCAAGTACAAAGACTAATTAATATACGTATAGCAAAAGCGTGCAGAACATTATCCTATGAGGCACCGTGCATAATTAGTGGAGTAACACCAATAATAATTAAGTTAGAAGAAATAAATGAGATCTACAGAGTAACGAAAAATATAAACAATAAATACAATATGTATGAAACTCTAGCTCCAAAAGAAGAATGGTTGCATCCAACTGAAATTCCACAAATAAATGAAGCAGAACCAAGTAAACACTCTACTTTTAATGCTTACACTAATGGAACTAAGATGGAATCAGGAGTAGGACTAGGAGCTATAATATTCAAAGGAAATCAAATAATTACCACTGTCCAAGAGAAAATATACAAAAAATGCAGTAATAATCAGGCCGAAGCTTTAGCTATACTCAGAACTTTAGAAAAAATTGAAGAATTTAACAGCGTAGAAGATGTACATCGAACATTAGCAATACATACAGACAGTAAAGTTACAATAGACTCTTTTAAAAATAGAAAAAATCACAGTAGAATAATTGAAGAAGCTAGAAGGAAAATGAATTTGCTATCAGGTAAAGGATGGACAATATGCTACAAGTGGGTTAAAGCGCACAGCGGAATAGAGGAAAACGAAATGGTGGATAAATTAGCTAAGGAGGCAACAACACTTTCTAATACAAGGATAAAGTACAACAAAATTCCTAGAAGTGAAATAATATCTGAGATTGAAACTAAATCTTTGGAAAAGTGGCAAAATCAATGGACCAGAAGTAACAAGGGACGACAAACGTGGGCATTTTTCCCGGATGTTAAAAAAAGACTAAAACTTGATATTCCTGTGACTAGGAACTTTACAATAATGACTACGGGACATGGTAGGCTTAAAAGTTATTTATTCAGGTTTAAAATAAGTGAAACTCCGGAGTGTTCGTGTAACAATGGTGATCAAACAGTGGACCACTTACTGTATAATTGTACGAAACTAAGAATTCAAAGAAAATTTTTAATCGATTCCTTATTGCGACGTGGAGGTGATTGAGACATATCAAAAGAAGAATTTATGAATAAACATTTAATACTATTTTTGCAATTTGTGAACAAAATTAATTTTGATATATTATAAAGAAGCAAATTATTATTGTACTAGATTATATTATATGATATTGAATTATTTAAGTTAAGATAAAAAATGTATTGTTAGAATTGATTAAGTATGTTAAAGCATGTAGTATTACTCTGTAATGGAGCATGCTGTCAATAAAGTTCTGTTAAATAATTAAAAAAAAAAAACACACACACACACATATACAGACATCGTAAAAATGGTAAAATCGTATCCTAGGGACCCTACAACGTACTTATTCATTAAAAACTCATCTAAAGGTGACGAAAGGTAAAAAATTGTTTTTTTCCACACCCTGATCACCTGTAGGAAACTAAAAAACATTAGCAATTGTGTATGTACAAATTCCTCTATACTCTTTTCGACGGACAGAACATTAATTTGAAGTTTTACCTTTAAAATTAATCACAACCGACAATATACAACTTTTACACGCAGAAACTATCATTTACTAGAAAAATATGAAATACTCTCCCATCTAAAAAACAATAACAATTTATTAAATGAAACTACGTCTTTTCCAGGGCACCACATGTTTAAATTTTGACCGCCTTTTACCACCCCTTAAATATTCAAATTTAACGCCATCTACTTCCAATTCCAAACAACCCCACATCCGCCCGCCATATGTAAAGATATTCTTAGTTCATTTCCATTTCTTGACTCTTACACATGTTTGTAAAACATTTTCAAACTTCATCAATTTTCCAACTAATTTCAACAATGTTAACATTACTCTAACTTTTCTTGACGGTAAGTTATATTTGTTACTTCAATAAATCATGATTGTTGTATTTACACACCAATTTTCTAACCTCAGAAAATCTGTTTACAAAAACCACATGTTTCTAAAAGAATTTCTTTTTTCATATACAATAACTTTTTAT
This sequence comes from Harpalus rufipes, assembly GCA_951394225.1. Taxonomy (NCBI): domain Eukaryota; kingdom Metazoa; phylum Arthropoda; class Insecta; order Coleoptera; family Carabidae; genus Harpalus; species Harpalus rufipes. Next base: position 13,795,625 of record OX596287.1, on the reverse strand, counting down.
TATCTTTCTTGTTTTCTTAAAACTTAATTATACATTTAACTAATATTTATGTTAATATTTATGTCAATATATTGTAACATACAAATTTTTAGCTCTCGATCCGAAGATAGCCATCCATAGCCGAAATCGATCATCGGAAAGATTTTATAAATATAAACTTTATAAACCACAGTGTGCTTTTATATATATTTTTGAACCTTTCAAACACTTATCATGCACACTGAACTGGAGCCTTACATCAAAAAGATTAAAATTATATACTTCATTTGATATTTAATGGATTTTTATTATGTAATTAATTTATCTATGATATTTTTCAATATTATTACGTGTTTCACGTTTAGAAAATAAAAAATAAATCACATTTTTTTTGCAATTATGAATTTAATAAAAAATTAATAGGTAAGTTTAATAGAATGATCACAAGTATTGGAGAGTTATTATAAATAAATAAATATATCATCACGGTATATTACCCATTGCTGGGCATGCCAATCTGCTTTGTACACAGATATCGGTAATGATGAAATATTTGTACCGTGCGGGCGCTTACCAGGCGTCACCTCATGGGCACTCATAGCTGGCGTGGAGAGTGCACCACAGGGGTATAAATTTTATGAATGAGCGAGATCGTTGATTCCTTGTTATTACAAGTGTTGTTCTTCTCATCTAAACTGTAAATAACCGCTCTAGACGAGGCGCCGAGTTGTGAGATACAAGGGAGGAAGGGTGCAAGTGTATCCCACAAAATAGTATGTTTGCACCCCACTCCCCACACAATTTTAAAAATGCTTTTATATAATTTTTTACGTAAATTGGGTAATATATATTTTTTGTCTTAAATCAGTGAAAATGTTAAATGTACTTGTATCTTGTATCATATTTATTGTATACGAATTAAAATTCACCACACAAAATTATGTAAAGACAAAAGACCACCTCTCAGTTATAATTGCCTGTGCTGCAGCCTGCAGTGTGCAATGCAACGCAGGCAGAGAACCCCAACTTTAATATTGAGTGTTTTCGGTAAGTTAGTCAAGCGGATGCTTGGTGGGAGACTCGCGCCCCTGTTAACCGGCTTGAATGGCTTCCGGGCAGGAAGGCCGGTCGAGGACGCGTAAGCCCTGGTGAAGAAAATAGTGTCGACTTCTACGGTTTCATACGTGCTGGGTTTTTTTTATCGATTTTAACACATTGAGTGCCATCATGGAATATCGATATAGCGATCCCTTGTGGCCATCATTTTTCTTCACGATTTTGAAAGGTTATTGTCATGTTTGTGTTGTCCAAACATGTTATTTGTAATAAATAAAAATACTTTTTTAGATTTTTATAGATTTTATTCCATATAACAGTTTTCTATACAAGTGTTGCCGATCACCATACTTGTCTATGTCCCTGAATGTGTCTAGAGCTGTGTGTTTTGTGTCTAGCTTCACTTCAGCGCCACATTTAAATCTAGTGATATGACACCTCCCTTTCTTACAAACTACTTTACATAATTTTGAAGATACATTGGTTTCTTATTTAATCTACCTGATCTAGTGTAATAATTGTTGTTATTACTAGTCTGGTTTACAATAGTTTTGTTAGTGGTTTGTTTTATCATGTTATCATCCACTATGGTTTCAGTATCTTTATTTTTATTGAACTGAAACTTAGTATTGTCAAAATTCTTATAAATATGTTTCCTATTTCTTTCTATTTCATTACCGTTTTCTAACATTATTTGATAAGATCTTGGTCTATTTTCTAGTTTAGTGATTATTTTTCCATTTATCAGTTCTTTATCCTTATTGTTGGACGGATTTTGTACTAATACTACAGGATTGGCAACCCTGCATTGAAAGTGTAAAACCACGTTTTTGTTAATAACAATATTTTTAACTATAAAGTGTTTATATTTACTTCATTTTTATAGTAAATATTGTGAAGAAAGGAAAGATAAAGTGTAGTGCATACTTTCAGTGTGTAGTGTACAATTCTCTTGTTGAATTCGTGCAAAAACTGAATAATAACACATACCATAACCTCAATATGGCAGAAAAAGCTATAAATATTGAAGATAAACTAAACAAACTGTTATCAATTGTACCAGTTGTGGAACAAATAAAAACAGATATGTCTACAAAACAAGAAATATCTGCCATTATGCAGCAGTTACAATACAATGACACAAAAATTACTAATCTAGAAACCACAATCACTATTCAACAAAAAACAATTCAACAACTACAAAATTCTATTAGAAAACGAAACCTTATTTTTACCGGCATAAATGAAATCGAGAAAGACTCAGCGGATTTGGAAAACCAAATAATCACAACAGTTAATAAACATTTAAAAGTAAACATCAGTGAACATGACATTGAAGAAGTTTATCGTCTTGGCAAAAGAACAACCAATATTCGGCCAGTACGAGTATCCTTTACAAACGTAAAAGTTAAAAAAATAATCTTTGATAAACGTAAAAACTTAAAGGGGACAAATATTTTCATAAACCCAGATCTATGTAAAGAAGAGTACATCAAACGCAAGGAACTAATAAAAACAACTAGAGAAAACAAATTAAAAGAAATAGAAGAAAAAAGTAAAAATAACGAAGCACACATTATTAATGGAAGATCCGATAAAAGAAAGGACCGCTTATCATCTGACGATTCTCCTTCCAAAGCCAAGCAGCACTCAAAACTCATGAAACATGCTACTCCGGCATCTCAGGCGAGCAATACCGATAAAGAGGGGGCCGACATTCCAGTCGCTTCACCTTTAACCAGCCAGCTTATCAATCCGTCTTTTTTAGGCTAGTTTCCCCATCTACAAGCAATACTGAAATTTACCCTCCGCTCAATTCATCTGGTACCGCTTCATCAGAATATAATATAAGTATCCCCAAATTTCACACAGATGAATCATGGTTTAATGTTGTTTTTTTGAACATAAATGGAATTAGTAATTTGTACAACTTAGAACAAGAAACTAAAGATAAATTGAAATATGGAACCATTATTTTCTTGTGTGAAACCTGGTTGCAAAATGATATAAATGCCTTACCTAACTTTTTATGTGACTATGAAATATTATGTTGTAGCTCAGCTGTAAAGGAGAAGAGTATGGGTCGCTCCAGTGGAGGTCTTTCTGTATTCCTTAAAAAAACTTTCATGCAAAGTAGTAGCATAATACATACCTCCAATTTATGGATAATAATAGAACTTAAAACTAGCAATTCTAGTTATATTATTTTTTTTACATATTTAAAGCCCAGTTTGCATGATTCTTGTATAGACTTAATTAGTGATATGCTTTCAGAAATTACTGACACATATAGTTTTCACGACATTGTTTTCATTGGAGACCTGAATTGTCATATAGGCCAACTAAATCAAGCTCAAGATGAAATGTTTACATCACCATATGTACATGGAGTTAGAAAACTTTACATTCAGCTACAAACTCTAGAGGCATTAAACTGGTGGACGCTATGGAAAATTTAGGCTTCTATACACTAAACGGTAGGACTTATCTGGATATACCAGGTGAGTTCTCTTTCATATCTAAAAACGGAAAAAGTACAATTGATCAAGCTTGGATAAATATATCTGCCCTAGATAAAATTTTATCTTTTAAATTGGATCAAACTTTAACAAATTCTAATCACAGTATTTGCACGATTCAGTTTAATGATGTACTCGCTCCTGTAACCAAGCCCAAAAAAAATAGTGACTCTAATTTAAAATATAATTTACAATTTAAATTTGATCCGAATTTAGCCCTAACTTATCAAAAATACTTAACCGAATCCAACAACTTATATTTTCATAGCAATAATCCTAACGACCTAGCAGTAAACCTAGAAGCTGCAATTAAAAATGCAGCTTGTAGCGCAGGTATGATGAAAGTTAACATCTCTCCACAAAAGGGTATAGGTTACAACCGGGAACATAAGCCATGGTATGATAAACATTGTGTAGATTTAAAACGTAAATGTAACCAAAGTCTGCGAAAAATGAAAAATCACTTTTCAGATACTAATTTAAGTAATTATATATCAGATAAAAAAACTTATTTAGATCAAATTAAAAAAAATAAATTATCACATTTTAAACTGATAAAAATTGATTTGTCCAATATTAAAAATCCTCAGGAATTCTGGGCCACTGTTAGATTACTTAAAACTTCTCACTCTCGATTGAACGATATCGAAATCACAGATTGGGAACAATTTTATCTAACTTTTTTTGCAAATTGTACTCGCTCAAGTATAATATTTTTAGACTGTTTACACCCTCATCTCGACAATGAAATTACTTTAAATGAATTACAAGTCAGTATTCAAAATTCGAAGCAACATAAATCTCCAGGTCTCGACTCATTAGCTAACGAATTTTATAAAAACTTAACGCCTGCATGGCAAAGTTACTTGTTGAATTTATTTAATACAATATTTAGTACAGAAAAAATTCCTCACTCGTGGTGCAATGTTTATACCTCTTTGCTACATAAAAAAGGAGATACAACTGACCCTTCAAATTACAGGGGTATTGCTGTCTTAGTGTCAATATCCAAATTATTCACAAGTATTTTGTACAGTAGGATCCAGGAATGGAGTGAGGAAAATTTTATTATAAATGAATGTCAGTACGGTTTCCGCAAATCGAGAGGATGTAGAGATAATATATTTATATTAAGCTCAATTATTCACCTGCGTTTGTAACAGTATTATTGCAAATATAGAAGAAATACAATTAATTATAAGCGAACACCAACCGGATATTCTCTGCATCCAAGAATCAAAACTGAAACCAAGCAAAATTTTCAACCTTAAAGGCTACGACATTTATCGACAAGACAGACTCAATAATGATCACGCTAGCGGAGGTGTAGCAACATTCATAAAAAATTCAATAGACTCAGAAAGAATCAACATTCAATCAAACTTAGAGGTAGTTGCCACCAAGGTAAACTTCCCCCAACCCCACATAATCTGCAACATCTATATTCCCCCGAATTATGTTTTGGAAACACAAGAATTGCGAACACTAACAAACCAGCTACCAAACCCTTATGTAATAGTTGGTGACATGAACGCCCATAATCCTATATGGGGATCACTCTACACAAATGCACATGGGAAAATAATTGAAAACGAATTCAGCCAATTAGTCCTCCTTAATGACGGTAGCCCAACACATTTATGTCCCTCAACCGGGTCATTCTCCACAATAGACTTAATTTTCCTTCACCCTTTAATAGCACCAAACTATACCATGGATATCCTTTATCAAGGATCCCATCACTTTCCCATAAAGATAACAAATATATTATCTATCCCCTCAAATCCACCAGAAATAGAACATCAGTGGAATTTAAAGAAAGCAGATTGGACAGGATTCACAGAAGAATTAAAGAATATCAAAGAAATTCAACTAACAAGCGTAAACGATATCCTGGAATATTTCATTGATCAAATAAAAGGAGCAGCTGAAAAATACATCGCAAAGAAAACGAATATCAAAAAGAAGAAGAATGTCCCATGGTGGAATAAAAATTGTGAAAAAGCAATCCGTGAAAACAAGAAGGCCCTCTATAATTACAAAAAGAATAAAACAATTGAAAATCTAATACTCCTGAAGAGAGCTAGAGCATATGCGAAAAGAACAATCAAAAAGAGCAAACAACAATCCTGGAAAGATTACGTCAGTACTCTAACCTCAGACACACCAACTACCGAAGTATGGAATAAAATTAGGAAACTAAAAAATAACACATACCTCCATCCAACTAAAGTACTTAAAATAAATAACAGAACTATCACTAACCACACGGAAATAGCAAACGCTTTGGCCGAAACGTTCGAAGAGAATTCAAGTAACAAATCATTAAACGCAGAATTCATAAAATTTAAAAACAGGGTAGAAGAAGAACTAATAATAGAAACCAACGATAACGCTCCCCTAAATCAAAATTTCTCATTGAGTGAACAGGCAATAGCAGAAACAAAGATAAATAGTACTCCAGGTCCGGACAATATACCATTCGAAATGATTAAACACCTACCTGAAGAATGCCAGATATCCCTTCTAAAAATATATAATTACATATGGAACGAACACTGTTTTCCTGACCAATGGCATGACACCATCATCATTCCAATACTTAAACCCAAAAAGGATAAAACAGACCCAAAATCCTATCGCCCAATAACATTGTCAAATACATTGTGTAAACTTTTTGAAAAAATGATAAATAAAAGACTAATGTGGCATTTAGAAGAACAAAACATCCTAACAAACACCCAAAGTGGATTTAGGCAAGGCCGTTCTACTCTAGACCACTTGCTCAAACTAACTACAGAAGTGCAAAGCTCATTTCGAAACAGACAGAACATGATAGCTATATTTTTCGACCTGGAAAAAGCTTATGATAAAGCATGGAGGCACTACATCTTACGGACACTAAGAGAACACAAAATTGAAGGCAACATATTTCATTTTATAAAAAATTTCCTAACAAACCGAACGTTTAAGGTCAAATTCCAAAATGAACTCTCAGAAACCAAAGTACTTGACAACGGCGTCCCCCAAGGCAGTATAATAAGCGTTACCCTTTTCTTGCTAGCTGTAAATAAAATTACATCACGCATTAAAACTCCAGTCCGTTCATTACTGTTTGCTGATGAATTCACCATATATTGTAAAGGAAAAAATGTTGATACAATTAAAGACCACCTACAAACGGCTATAAAAGGGCTAGAATTATGGGAAAAAGAAACTGGCTTTAAATTCTCAAAGAACAAAACACAAGCACTATATTTCTCAAAATCTCGACGCCCTCCGCCTCCACCCGTCCTCACAATAAACAATGAAAATATAGTATATAAGCAAAGCGTGAAATTTTTGGGAATGGTAGTTGATGACAAAATAAACTGGAAAAAACACCTAGAAAACCTGAAAAAAGATACAACACAGAGACTTAATATATTAAAAGTATTATCAAATCACGACTGGGGAGCAGAAAAACAAGTGCTTTTACACACATATAAAGCACTTATTAGGTCAAAGCTCGATTATGGATGTATGATATATTCTCAGGCAAAAAAGACGGCACTAAAAACTATTGAAGTAATACAGAATAATGCACTAAGAATAATCACCGGAGCCTTTAGAACTAGTCCAATAAAAAGCCTCCTAATAGATACAGGAGAACTACCTCTAGAAAAACGAAGAAAACAACTTACTGTATCATACATAATAAACATCGCAAGCAACCCAAACCACCCAAACTTCAAATCCCTATTCCAACAGTACGACCAATTCACCCAAATAAAACAATCAACTCCACTCCATAACTACATATCACAAACATTAAATGAACACAATTACACGCTACCTAAAATCCAAAATAACTTCCTATATAACTATATTCCCTGGAAAGCCCCTAGTATAAATAGTAACCTGGAATTGACACGATTTACAAAAGAAGACACTCACCCACAAATATACAAAACTACCTTTAACGATATCTGTGAAAATCACTACAAAAACCACAGGTTCGTCTACACAGATGGTTCCAAGACAGAAGAAGACACTGGAGCAGCATTCGTTCAAGATAATACAACCGAAAAGTTCAAATTACATCATCGAAACAGCATCTTCACAGCCGAAGCACTCGCTATCCTGAAGTATCTACAAAGCATTACAACACATCATTCCAAAATAGTGATATGCACAGATTCGCTAAGTGTTCTAAAGAACATACCCTGCCTTTATCCAAAAAACGCAATTATAAAAGAAATAAAATCTGAAATTACAAGAGCAAAAGAAACACTAAATACAACTGTTTCATTTATATGGACCCCTGCACACATAGGAATCCAGGGAAACGAGCAAGCAGATAAAGCAGCAAAAGATACAGCAAACACGGAAATCCTAAACTATGATGCTCAGCCTTACGATGTCAAGAAAGAATTTATAAACAAAATGAAATCAAAATGGCAAAAAGAATGGGAACAAGAAGTAGGAAACAAACTTAGGAAAATCAAGAAAGACACAAACCCATATAAACATATAGGAACAAGAAAAGAACAAATTATACTCTCCAGACTAAGAATTGGCCATACAAAGCTCACGCATGAACATCTATTTAAGAGAACAGATCCAGAACCCTGCAACACCTGTAATACTCCACTGACGATAGAACACCTGATTACCGAATGCGACAAGTACAAACAAGAAAGAAGGCTACACAATATCCCAAACCATCTAGAAGACGCTCTGGCTGATAATGAAACCAACATTAAAAATGTATTACAGTATCTAAAAGACATAAATATGTACCATAAAATATAGTATAATGTAATTACTGAGATACTAATAGCCATAGATGCTGATGTATCATTTTCTAAATTAAAAAAAAAAAAAAAAATAGTAATTTCAATAGAAGTAGTAACCGTAAAGCAAGATTTTAAACTATATCACACACTTTTCCTTTATAAATACAATAAAAATACAAAACATACACATATTCATTGTGTTATTATGTTTTATTAAGATCAAAAGAAAGAATTATGCATTTTTATTAAATCCATATTTTTTTGATTTTTGTAATCAATATTTTGTCATTGTTAAAACCAATTATTTTTATTTATAAAATATTGTTATTCATTTCAATATCTATTTTCTATTTCCAATTACAATAATTTAGAAATAAACTTTTTCTATAAAAAAAAAATTAAAGTTTTTCTTTTCGTGTCAACAATATGTTCATTATTTGGTTTTTTGTTTTGTTTATATCAAATATTCGTGTCAAAATGAATTTCTTAAACGTTATCGATCGAGTGAATATTATAAAAATGTATTACAATTCGTAATTAATTCATAAATAAAAAAATTAAAAATGAAAAGTATAGCTTGATGGGGATTTGAACCCCAACGTTCAAAAGTTGTTTCACTCCACAGGCAGATATGTTAACCACTCAACTATAATGACAGTTGTAAATACTTTTATATTACATAATAAAATATTGAAACAAATATTTATTGACTATTATTCGTAATTTTCTTTGATTTATGTAATGATAATAAAACAATTAGTATAAAATAATGTACAGGAGGTAATGTGCTATTATCATCTTAAACAGCATGGCTTAATTTTCTGCCGGACACTTTTTATTTACAAAAAACTGTTTTCCCATGTTAAACGCCAATGTCAAGGTTTGCCTGGGACACACGGTATATCAAAAAGTCGCAAACGAAAAACACTTATCCAACAAACGTAGACTCACAAAAACTTGCATTGCACAATTGACAGCAATAACCTTGTAATTTCAAAATGACATGGGACACATTCTAGAGGGGGAAGCGGCTTAACCAGCGATTGGAAATACTTCCTCAATATTATTCCTACCACCATGGTTCTAGTTGTCAAAACAGACTTGACGATTGGGTTATGTAAATGAATGAATGACAGTAGATGGCGTTAGACAGGCGTTACAATAGCGTGACAGTTTGATTCCATTTTTTACCTCTCGCTAAGAGAGGTATTGGATTCATGGCAAAAATCACATATCCAGATTTTATTGAATAAGCACGATTTAAAGTCCATAGAATCCGATTTTAATATTTTTACAATGATGTCTGTTTGTGTGTGTGTGTGGATGTGGGTATGTTTGTGTGTGTGGGGTCGTTGGAGGTATCATGTCTTAAATTCTATAAGAATAAAGACCTGTTTGACTACGGATTCCACAATCTAACATTAATTGGGAGAGTTGAATAGCTTTTGCTACCAATTGGAAAACCGGAAGTTAAAAAAAAATTCTAAATATTTTTTTGATTTTTTTTTACCTTCCGTCACCTATAGGTAAGGAAGGTATTGTCTGGTCAAAAACTTCGGTGGTGAGTTTTCATTGAATAAGCACGTTTTAGGGTCTTTACAATACGATTTTACTATTTTTACGATGATGTCTGTATGTGTGTGTGTGTGTGTTCGTATGTGCGTGTGTGTGTGTATGTGTGTGTGTGTATGTGTGTGTGTGTGTGTGTGTGTGTGTATATGACCGCGGTTTCGTCAACGATATCTCCAATACTAGAATTCCAAAAATTACAATTCTTGCGTATTCCTCTTCCTTACAACCATATGCAGACTTGATTAGATTTTGGTTATAATTGGTCAACCGGAAGTACCCTCATTTGAAGATTTTAACAGTTTTTCTTGAAAAACTCAGTTAAATGTTCTTATAACTTAAAGAATATATTATTCTCTATACGATTTGATTGCATTTTATATTTCATATTCAACAGATATAGAGTTAAAGAATTATAAAGATAATAAATTTTATAATTCAGCCAACTATGCTAACTTAACCATGGAAACTGCTAATATATTCAGGTAATTCAAATTGACAGATGTCAGTATCAATAAAACGTAAATTAATGAAAGAATAAGGGAAATAACTCTAGTGTTGGGCGTTTCTAGAAAGATATAAGGGAGACGATTACATTGGTTTGAACATGTCATGGGGACAGATGAGTATATTGGAAGAATGAATAGTTTATAACAGAAGGTGGAAGAAACATAGGAAGACATAATAATATAAGATGAATGGAGAGAAAAGGAACTGAATGAGGACGACACACAAAACAAAAATTAGTGGAAGAAGAAAATAAAAAATAGCGACCCCCCTAACAAATGGGAAAAACTAAAGAAGAAGAAGATGTTAGTGTCAAGTACAATTCGCATAGTTTGCTTATGAAGTAACTTAACTGGAAATATTGGATCTTTTGCAAAAAAAATATGTGTAGAGCGCGTGCAGTGACGTGACTTTGCTGACTTTGGCAAGCAGATATGTGGACCCCGTATCAAAATGACAGCTATTAATTACGTCCATAACTGACAAATGTCATAATTTTTCATTCAAAATTTCATGATTTTCTTATTTCATGTGGTTTGTAGCCACATCAAATTATCCTAATCCTCGGGAAAAAAGAGTAACAATAGCCTAAGACGATTAGGATCATTTGATGTCGCTACAGGTTTATTTATTATCAGGGGTGTGGAATTCAGTTGCCGAGAAAAGGAATCATAAAATAGCAAAAAAAAAGAAATTTTGAATGAAAAATTTTGACGTGAGGATATGACCCGCAAAACACAAATGAATGGAAGAAGAAAATAAAAAATAGCGACCCCTAACGAATGGAAAAAGCTAGAGAAGAAGAAGATGTCAGTGTCAAGTGCCATTTTCATGAAAAAATATTACTGGAAATTTAGAATCTTTTGCAAGAAAATTTATGTATGGAATTTGTACATAATACACATGATTAACGGAAGGTATTGTGCTGGCCACATCAGATTTTTATTATTAGTATTAAAGAACGTAAAATTCTCTATTCGATACATTTTAAAATTGTATTGTATCTTATATATATTGAGATAAAAAAGTTATATAAAATAATCTGTTGTAATAAATTTCAGAGTCTAAACAATTCCATAATAAACATCAGATGTTTGTAAATGACAGAAACATGCCAGTGTCAAAAACCAACAGTAGTTCATAAACCTATTTGGGCGGTATTGTCAGCTCAATTCTAAAACTTGACCTTAAGTCTATTTTAACTAAACCCATGATAGTGGATAAGAGTCGGTTCAAAATTTGTCATAGTACGAATATGGTTTTATGTAGATTTTAGCTGAAACTAAATCTTCGAATTTTTTTTTGGAAACATAATAGTAAAACGTCAAATTACGCTTTTACGTTAAATGAAGAAGTTTAACTGACATTATTAAAAAAAAATTGTGATATTGGCATGTTTACTATTTCTTATTGTATAACAATAATTAAATATTTAAAATTATAGCTATATACGAGTACATACCCATCAGAAATCCCATCAAGATATTGGAAGAAATTAGAACATTTAGAAGTGTAGGTGAAAACTTGCTCAAAAAATAAATTTAAATTATAAAAATAATCTAAACATAAAGAAAAGACATGAGAAATTTGTACGGCGCGAGCAGTCATGTGACTTTGTTGGAGTTGACAAGCAGATATGGGGGTCCGAGTTAGAATGACAGCTAGTAATTATGTACATAGATGTCAAATGTCAATTTTTCATCCCAAATTTCATGATTTTCCAAGTCTATGTGGTTTATTTTCCTCGATAAGTAAATTCCACATTCCTGGTGACAAATTAACCACGTGAAAAATTATGACATTTGACATTTATGTAAATAATTACAGTCATTTTGACAAGGGACTCCATATCTGCTTGTCTAGGCCAACAAAGTCACATGATTGCTCGCGCCTTGTAGAAAAATACGATTAAGAAGATATGTTCAATGTCAATATAAAACAGAAAATTTTATTGACTAGTCACAAAATAAATTGATCATAATAATTGATACTGTATTTTTACCTCTCGCTAAGAGAGGTATTGGATTCATGCTAAAACTCGCATATTCGGATTTTATTGAATAAGCCCGTTTTAATGTCCCTAGAATACGATTTTAATATTTTTACGATGGTGTCTGTTCGTGTGTGCATATATGTGTGTGTGTGTGTGTGTGTATTAGTATTTTGTGGGTACGATTTCTCAATTCTATACAACTAACGACCTGTTTAACTACGGATTCCTCAATCTAACGGACAACTGCAAATGGTAGTTTCTTAAAAAAATCTTCTAAATATTATTATTGAAAATTTATGTTAATATAATAATAAAGATCTTTAAATTCTTAATCTGATACATTTAAAAAAATCGGATGTGGCCAGCACAATACCTTCTGTCAATCCTGCGTATTATGTACAAATTCCATACATAAATTTTCTTTCAAAATATTCTAAATTTTTGGTATTATGTGATTCCCTTTCTGAATTCCATACTCCTGATAACAAACAAACCACATGAAATAAGAAAATATTGAAATTTTGAATGAAAAATTATAACACATGTCAGTTATGGACATAATTAATTGCTGTCATTTTGACACGGGTCCCCATATCTGCTTGCCAAAGTCAGCAAAGTCATGTCAATCCACGCGCCCTATACATAAATTTTATTGCAAAAGATCCTATATTTCCAGTAAAGTTATTTCATAAACAAACTATGCAAATTGCATTTGACACTGACATCTTCTTCTTCTTCTTTAGTTTTTCCCATTCGTTAGGGGGTCGCTATTTTTTATTTTCTTCTTCCACTCATTTTTGTTTTGCGTGTCGTCCTTATTCAGTTCCTTTTCTCTCAAGTCTTCTGCAATACAGTCTTTTCATCTTATATTTGGTCTTCCTATGTTTCTTCCACCATCTCTCCTCATGACATGTTCAAACCAATGTAATCGTTTCTCTTATATCTAGAAACTTCTAACACTAGAGTTACTTCCCTTATTCTTTCATTGATTTACATTTTAATGATACTGACATCTGTCAATTTGAATTACCTGAATATATTAGCAGTTTCCATGGTTAAGTTAGCATAGCTGGCTGAATTATGAAATTTATTTGAAATTTATTATCTTTATTCTTCTTTAACTCTATATCAGTTGAATATCAAATATAAAATGCAATCAAATCGTATAGACAATAATATATTCTTTAAGTTATAATAACATTTAATTAAGTTTTTTCAAGAAAAACTGTTAAAATCTTCAAATGAGGGTACTTCCGGTTGACCAATTATTACCAAAATCTAATCAAGTCTGCATATGGTTGTAAGGAAGAGGAATACGCAAGAATTGTAATTTTTGGAATTCTAGTTTTGGAGATATCGTTGACGAAACCGCGGTCATACACACACACACATACACACACACATACAGACATCATCGTAAAAATAGTAAAATCGTATTGTAAAGACCGTAAAACGTGCTTATTCAATGAAAACTCACCACCGAACTTTTTGACCAAAGACAATACCTTCGTTACCTAGAGGTGACGGAAGGTAAAAATATTATATATTCTATAGATTTAGAGATACGAGTATATTATATAACAATAGAGATATATTATATAATAATACAGAATAAGCTGTTGTAATAAATCTCGCTGCCCAAACAACTCCATGGAAACCAGTTGAGATACTTAAATGTTTATAATTGACAGATAAATGCAAAATGTCAAGAATCAACAGTTTTATTAACATTACAGAAAGCTTTTTCTGGGAAGTAAGTAGATTTAAAATTTCTTATTGTATTATTAATTAAATATTTAAAATTATAGGTATATTAATATTACATATTCTTAAGAAATACCGCTAATACCGTCAGTGAATATAAATAATTTTGAATATATAAGAAGAGTACGAGAAAATTCCTCAAGAACGGAATATTAGATATAATTTGAATTATATGTATGTACAAGAAATGTTAAATTCGTTAATTATGACCTGGGTTCGATCCCGACCAACGCCAAAAATTACTTCGAATTCTAATGGCACAAAATTGATCCCTGTGGTGCACTTTCCACGACAGCAAAGAGTGCCATTGCGGTGACGCCTCACGGTACAAATATTTCTTCATTTACCGATATCTGCGTACAAAGCAGATTGGCACACAGTAATGGGTAATATGCCGTGTGATATATTTATTTATTATTTATTTATGTAACATAGAATGGAAATGGCGAGAGGTCATGTGTTGGCCACAAAATTTTTGTAAACAAATTTATGGATCAAAAAATAATCTAATTAAATATAATCCGAGAGTTCGATAAATTGGAAAATAATTCTCCACTTTCTTTCTCAAACTTGTTGCCATTTCAAGGCCTACGGGCACTATTGCCTAGCAACAAGTTTTCGAAAAATCTGTCAAATTATTTTCAATTTATTCTCACTCTCTTGTTATATTATTACTGATATTACATAGTATATTAAAAAACAAGATTCATAAGGTAATCACACTATACTCTATTTTTAAACTAGGAGGAGTAGGTACGAAAGTCTGATTTACACTATAGAAAGTTACCAGAAAAAGTTACTAGATTTTTTTTCGCGTGAAATACAAAAATTCCGTACACATCAATACTGTATACTTCGCATGGAACTTATTTTAAAATAAAACTGACATTATAGGCTCTTATTTTTCACGCCGTATATTTGATTATGTGAATAAAGATAATATGTAATCTAAATAAACACTCTTACTTGATTTATATCTATATTTTTTAATTGAACATAGCGATAAAATGCACAAAACCTATATATAATTTATTATTTAAAAATTTATACCATAAAATACAATACCAAAGGAACAAAATACAAAAAATATTACATTTAAATCGTTTAAAATTGAACATAAATTGAAACTGTGTATTATAATATCAATAAGGGGATTTTTTGTGCACAGACATTAACAATCTTCATCAGAAGAACTCTCCGATGAGCTGGAGTCACCATTGCCAACCGAAATAATGAAAGAAACACAAATAATATCGATACAATCCATATTATTAGTTCTTATAAGAACTGATTTATTTTAAAGTCACAGAAATGCGAAAAACCAAAACAGAAAAAGATAACCTCCAAACGAATGACAGCTAATACATCAAATGTAAAATATTTGTGCAGTGTAAACCTGACGAAGCACTAGCCAATCAGAAGCGTCAGTTTCGGCGCTTAAAATTTAAAGTACTCCTCTTAGTTTAAAAACAGGGTATAGCCCAAGTTTTACAAAGGATGAGCGCGCCAACAGGCCTTATGAAACATGTTTTTATACTATTTTTACCTCTCGCTAAGAGAGGTAATGGAATCATGCTAAAAATTGCATATCCATATTTTAGTGAATAAGCACGTTTTAAGGTCCCTAGAATCCGATAATACCATTTTTACGATGATGTCTGTGTGTGTGTGTGTGTTTGTGTGTGTGTGTGTGTGTGTGTATGTGTGTGTGTGTGTGGATGTATGCGAATGTGTGTGAGGTTGTTGGAGGTACGATTTCGCAAATTCTATACGACTAAAGCACTATGTAACTACGGATTCCTCAATCTAACAGTAATGGGAAGAGTTGAATAGTTTCTGGTAACAATTGGACAACCGGAAGTAGTAGTATTTCAACAAAAAATTCTAAATATTATTTTTTGGAAATTTATGTTATTACAAATATTAAAAACAAAATTCTCTATCCGACACATTTAAATTTTTTATTATATCTTCTATAGATTTATAACGACACCAAATTATCCTAATCGTCTTAGGATATTGTTACTCTTTTTTCCCGAGGTTTCTTGGCGACAAAAGGAAAGCAAATAATGATTCATATTTTGTAATTCATTTGGTTAACGTCATTAATAAATTGTCTCAATAAAATATTTACAATTCATTATACAATTTAATTATCCAAAAGATTATTTTACATATTGTGTAACTGCTACCACCGTTATAGATTTAAAGATATAGATATATAATATATTAAATAATCTGTTGTAGTAAATCTCACAGACTGCTAACAGCCCAAACATCTCCATGGTAACTACTTGAGAAATTAAAATGTCTGTATTGACAGATAAATGTCACTAATGTCAGTGTCAAAAATTCTATTCGATTTAATTATATTTTTGTCTTCATATTCAATGAATTTGGACATAAAGAATTATAAACAAATAACATGCAACCTAATGCTGCTAAAAGCTGCATCATGGGAACAATTAGAATATTCAAATATTACTAATTGCAGATGTCAATGTCAAATAAAATAACGTAATATCTTTGTGAAAAGATTGTACTGGAAAAATATATTACGGTGGCAAAAACAAATCACATAAGGTAATACAACAGATTATATCCATAAGCCAATTCAGCAGATTATTATAATGCTATATATGTTTTTATTTTCTACTTCTTATTTTAAGAAATGTAATATTCTTTTTAGTATTTCAGTTCAGTACGAGGTAAAATCAGTTCAATTCTCCCCTAAAAAGAAAACGCCCATAAAATAATTTTTAAAAAAAATGTGTGTGGAATTTGTACAAAATACGTAGAATTGACGGAAGGTATTGTGCTGGCCACATCAGATTTTTATCAATGATATTGGTAGCGCTTCTCGCTAACTTCACAGATGAAAATTCATTGTTGACTGACAGCATTTTGAGGTTAGATGCCATTCATCTATTAGTTTTGAAACAGTAATACTACCTCTAGAAAACGAAAACTCTAAAAACAGTGCGTTTATAGATATTTTCAACAACGTGTTTTCAGTGTGTTTGTAGACTAATAAAGACAACGAAATGGAAAAAATAATTAGGTGAAATAAATACATATATTTTGTAAACATTTTTAGTAAACAAAAAGCCTGTATTTTTAGGGTTGCACAATTGACCGGTCAAAATCTTTTTGGTCAATTGACCGGTCAAATTGGTCAAAATCTTTTGGGAATACTAAATACAAATTATAATAGTAATATTACATAAATAATTTATTAATTTATTTATCACTGTTTGTGCCACAAAAATAAAATGTTTTGACATTAATCATCACATATAAGGGAACCATATACATGACCAATCACATTTTAGGAACCATAGATCACATACATTAGGAACCAACATTAAAATTGTACAATTAAGAATTATAACTACAGATGCTAATCTCAGAGTCGGTACTCTCACCACTGTCAGTATCATCATTCGGGCTGAGAATGGAATCTTCGGAATCAGATTTAGTGTATGCTGCTTTTCCAGATTTTGGAACCTTTATTTTGAGATTCTCATACAAATATACGAGCTTACCAACTTTTTTGTGTATGCAATTTGTTACGCGTCTTACTGTGAATTAAACCCCACGATGAAAAGTTTCTTTCCGAAGCTGCAGATGAAGTAGGAAATGCTAAAATTGTGACGGCAATTTTCCGCAGAATTGATTCTTGATTGCAGCATTAAAAAGATTTTGACCAATTTGACCACATGGTCAAAATCTGCACGGTCAATTGACCAGATTTTGACTCGACCGTCAAATTCTGTGCAACCCTATGGCCCGGTTGCATAAAGCGTTGTTAAACTTAATCACGTAGTTAACTATGCGATTGCATTGTCAACTGTTGCTTGAATGACATGTTAAATTTTAACATGTTGTTAAGTTAACAGCATGTTAAACTCATTGTTAAGTAAAAATTTGGTTGCATAAAACACTGTTAGCGTTAACACATTGTTAAATGAGTAGATAATCACATGTTAACTTAATCATACGATATCCTGTGATTAAACTCGTTGTTAAAATCAATATACGATAAATTTGAGTAATATATAAATATTTATTGATAAAATAATTTGAACATATTACATAAGGTATGTGATTTTTTTCAATTTTACATTATTTTATTGTTAAAAATCATATTTGTAGATGTCATTGTCCAGCCTGTCTTCTCTTGATGGTGACAGTTCTTCAGAAGATGAAGTCAGAATAATTCACCGACCTAGACAATTTTTTGATAGAAAAAATCCATTAAATATTTACGATGACAATGATTTCAAATTTAGATACCGAATTAACAAAACTACTTTTATGGAAATTCTGCACCTAATTGGTAATAATTTAGAGCCCCCTACCAAAAGAAATCATTCGGTTTCAGCCAACATGCAGTTATTAATTGCACTTCGATTTTATGCCACGGGCGCATTCCAACAACTTATTGGAGATGACGTTCGTGTACATAAATCTACTGTTTCACGCACAGTTTTTAAAGTAACCAGAGCAATTGCTTTACTTAAACAGCGCTATATTAATATGCCCAGAGGTGATGAAAAACGTGCCGTGAAACAACAATTTTATGAAATTCGTCATTTCCCCAAAGTTATAGGTGCAATTGACTGTACTCATGTTCCCATAAAATCTCCTGGTGGCAGAAACGCTGAGGCTTTTCGTAACAGGAAAGGTTTTTTCTCAATTAATACGCAGGTTGTATGCGATGCTTCGTTAAAAATAAGAAATATTATAGCACGCTGGCCTGGTTCGGTACATGATAGTACTATTTTTAATGATTCACCTCTATGTGCCGAATTTGAGGCTGGAGAATATGACACAGACTATTTATTAGGTGATAACGGCTATCCTTGTAAAAAATATTTATTAACACCTCTATTAAATGCCCAAACTCGTGCTGAAGAGGCTTATAATCGTGCACATATATCTACACGAAACCCTGTAGAGCGATGTTTCGGTGTCTTAAAGCGACGATTTCCATGTTTGTCCAAAGGACTGGCTGTACGAATGCCGACTATTTTAGCTACGATTGTCGCATGTTCAGTTTTGCACAATATTTGTATAATCAATCGGGACGAAAACTTTATTGAAAATTGTGATCAACCTGCTGAAGAAGATGAGCCCACTTTTGTACCTGCAAATAACGGAAATACAAATGTACGCGATTCGCTTATTACGACATTATTTTCTAGATAAAAAAATGTTTATTATTCTTAAATATTTATTTTAATTATATTTAATAAAAGTTATTAATTTAATAATTCTAATTGTTTCTTTTTTATTTTAAATTCTAAATTATGCAGAATTTTTTTTGATTTTAGTTCGAAACAAGCAGTTACAATTTTTTTTTAAAATAAAGTTCTTTGTAATCTAATTTTCTTTTTCTATTATTTTTTTTGGTCCTATTTTGGGCAGTGGCTTCTTGGATGGGGTGGGATGTAGTGGCAGGGGCTTCTTAGATAGGGAGGAAGGTGGCGCTGACTGGAGAAACTTCCGAAGAATTTCTTACAATCAAAAAGGGGATTTCAGTTTCCAATTCTACGTCGTTTTGCTCTTGAACTATTGCAATAAAATAAATTTAGGAAAGATACAAAATATTTGATTTAATTCTCTAAACTTGCTACCTTGATCAAAATATATCGCCGCATCATCAAATGGATTAGGTAGGGGTTCGAGTTGGTCTGCAAATGTTGCCAATAATTGCGCCCCTACCTCATCCAGTTGAGGCTGAAAAGAACCGCCACCCGTTTTATGCAATTCTTTCTGTAAAAATTGACTGCAATGTTTACCAGCTCATAAACAGATAGAACGATTTGAATGTTTATAAATAAATATAGTTTACCTTATCTAATGTAGCTAATTTTTTAGCTCGCAGATATTCCTCTCTCTGTGAAATTAGGTTAATATATTAATAAAAATATATATAATTTTTATGTAAAGATGGACTATAGGCACTGAAAGAACCAACACTATACAGTAACGGTAGTCAAAATAAAGGGGCGCCAAAATAATACAAAGATAATAAATAATCATAATTTTCAATAAGTAGCGTTCAAAATATAAAAAAAAATATTTAAAATTTGTGATATTTAAATAGTTTGAAAAATTTATCTTGTTAATATTTGATTACAATAAAAAAGTTTTTCCTTATGATAAAATATAACAATGCATAGGTATGATATAATAAATTAAGTAAAGAATTTTAAAGATTAAACTGCCAAGAAGTTGAAATTTGAGATGTATTAAGCTATTTTGGATTTGCAAGTTAAAAAGCTTTTGTGTATTGATTAGTTGTAATGAAACTTTAGGTTTTTACAATCTAAATGTTAAATTTGGTAAATTGAATGATTTTTATATTCCTGTTAATTGGTTTAACAAAGTAAATTAGCCTTGAGCAGCATAATAAAGAAAAACTAATACTTGATTATGATTATATGAGTACATATAAAACCTACAACTTGTAAGAATAACCTACGTGTTCTGCAGCTACATCTTTTTTTACTTTTCTTTTTAAATTAAAGTACAAATTTTTAATTTGTTTCACATTTCGCTTTATTTCATTTTCCGAATTAAATTCATTGCAAATTTTTTCCCACGTTTCACACTTTTTTTTGAGGTAAAGGCTGTTGGTCTCCTTATTTTCTATAATATTCTTGTATCTGGAAAAGATTGGGATATAGGATAAAAGATGGATTATGATTATATACGGAAATACGAAGGAAATTCCATTTGTTTGGTTAGGACAAGATATTCAACTAAACAATTTCACTTAAAACATGAATATATGATAAAATTAGTAAAACATGTATTACTTACTTTTCCATAATAATAACCAGAAGATTTTTTTCTTTTACGCTATAATTAACGGTTCTTTTGCACTCCATTTTGCTCATAAATAATACTAATGTCAGCGCGTCAACGAACGATTACAACAATCAATCTGAGGTCTAAATCGGTCTGAATATAGCAAAACGTTGCCAACTTTCGAACAAAAATCACTATTATTTAGTTATCCGTAGTTAACCTCGTTGTTTACTAACAATATTGTCAAACAGTTTTATGCAACTCGGTTGACATTTGATCATGTCGTTAACTTAATCACATGTTAGTTAACAACGGAGTTAACAACGTTTTATGCAATCGGGCTTTAGTATTTTACAAGTTCATTAATATGCGTAATTTTGTATTTATTTCTTTTAGATGTTTTAAAATATTTATTACTATATTTCATAACATATTATATTATAAGTCTTACATACGAGTATAATTTTATTTAACAGTCTACGGGAAACTTTTTACAAGGATGTTGAAAACTTATTTTTTCTATTTTGCATCTATAATAAAGCTGTTGAGACCAAAAAAGTTTTAATTTTTTTTTGCTTTGAAATATTTGAGATTTTAAGCATCTATACTTCTACGTCACACTCTTCATATATCTTTTTCGCACAGCCTACTATTGAAACTAGAGCGAGAAAGATAGCTATACCCAAGTAACACTGACCGACGGTCGACCAAAAAGTGACGTCGATTTCAGGTCGAATTTAAGTCATATTCTGCCGTCTAATCCGACGTCTATACGACGACATTGTGACGTTGATTTTTGGTCTGAAATAGGTCTATTTAGACGTCTAATCAGACGTCTATACGACGACATTGTGACGTTGATTTTTGGTCTGAAATAGGACTATTTAGACGTCAGATTTGTGGTCGCTATGACGTCTATATGACGACTTTATATGGTCATAATTAGGTCTATTTAAACCTTTTTTCCACGTCTAATTTGACGTCTATATGACGATTATTTTTACTTTATTATTAATATTAAAAATTCATATTTTAAATTTATTTAATTTGGCAATTAATAACACACGAAGGGATATATTATTTTTATTTATATATCAATTCATTATGCAAAAATATATAACAATATATTGTTTATTATAATGATTTTTAAAATTAGAATAAATGTAATATAAAACTTAGTTTATATTTACATATATGTATAATATATATATTTTTATTTAATTATTGTCATTACCAAAATCTACGAATAGAAGCAGATTGGCACACCCAAATATAGGTATGTCGTGGTGATATTTATGTTTTATTTATTTAAAACATATTAAATGTTTACATAATTATTAATGCGAAACGGAAACAATTTATATCTGTTATATTTTTTGGTATAAAAATCATGGACATATTAATTTTCAACAATTTAAACAAAACCTAGTTGCTAATACAAAAGCAAATGTATAAATAAAAGGAAATATATAATATAAAAACAAAGATTTATCTATATAGTTTTACGGTTTTACCTGTGCATTTCCTATAGCTCCAAAAATCCCACTTTCCTAAGTTTTCCAAGAATCTTTACATCTTCCCTTTCAAGCTATTCTAGAACGATTGGATTTAAGTAAACCATCGACAAAGAGACATCATAGTGATTTTTAATACATATTTCGATCTGCTGATCTTGGCCAAGTTGCATTTTTTTTTTAATGGAAACTTAATTTCTAATTTCTTTTTTGTATAGTTTGGCAGTTGCTGTAATAGAATTTGTTGGTACAAATTCTATTCAAACTGCCGAAATGTTGGCTGCGTAATAAAAATAAAATTTATTGCGCTTGGTCCGAAAATTTGAAATATAAAAAAAAATTGGTTCGGGCAATTAACAATTATTACCAGCAGGCCAATTCTGAATATAAATTATACGAGGTGGAGATTTTAGAATAATTTGGTAAGTCGAAAGAATTATATTTTCATTTTTGTATTTACCTACAACTCTTTTCTAAAATTAAAAGAAATTACAGCAAAATAAAAATAAATCAAATAAAAATTGACATATGCTCAGACTACTGTATATGTATGAACGCACCCTCCGCCATTTTTGTGTTGTGTCATGCCAGCCAGAGATATTTACTGTATAAACATCTCTGTTTCCAGCATTTTAATTACCACGGGAGAATACTGAAAATAACATTTCTTAATGCGAACATTGAAAATTTAATATATTGTAAGTAGATAAAATTGTGCTTATATTGCTTATGACAATTTTTTTTTTATAGATATGGTAAAGACACGAAGCGAAGTGCCATTATGAAGAATATAAACAAGCAATGGTGAACTAGTTGAAATATGCACCACACAACAACGTGCAAATAAATACATATTTTTTTGTAGATATAAGATGCATTTATTTATTTAATTTGTATTTTTCGTAATATTTTTTTTTAAATACTTTTTATGTTTAATATTTATTGTTGGTATATTGTTTTGCATTAATATTTTTTATATTATATAGTATAAATAAAACTAGAATTACATTATTTATTTTTCCTACCACCATTTATGTTTATACCATAAAATTTACGTCGAAACAATGCCCTAAAATGACGTCGAAACAACGTCTTATAATGACGTCGATACAACGTCTTGCAATGACGTCGAAACAACGTCTTATAATGACGTCTAAACAACGTCTTAAAATGACGTCGATACAACGTCTTATAATGACGTCGATACAACGTCTGAAAATGACGTCGATACAACGTCTGAAAATGACGTCTAAACAACGTCTTAAAATGACGTCGTACAGCTCCACGCTGAGACGTCTACAGGACGTCTATGTGACGTGAATTAGGACGTCACAGCGACGTCGATTTTAGGTTATTTGTGTTACTTGGGTAGGTTTCGCTAAAAATCAAATGCAGTCAAAGTAAAAGCAATTATGAATTTTTAATACCTACTACGAACTGTTTTAAAATTAAACGAACTTTCATTTAAAATAATAATAAAAAAATCAGTGTGGAGGACCACATTTAAATCTCTCTAAATAATCGAACACAAACAATTTAAGAATTTTATTGTTATATAATTTTAAATTTACAAGTAAGAGTAAGAAAAATAAGAAATATAATAATAAACTAGTTTGAATTTTCCGTTATTTTAGTATCTCTATCTGACAACAAATTTCTTAAATTTTGAATCTAGGATTAAAAATGGCATAAAAGGAGCAAAATAGAAAAAAAATAGTATAAATAACTTTTCATAATTGTTGATTATTTTGTTTTGGATTCCTTCCCAAAAGTAAAATAACAATTATGAGATTTGTTCGTCAATATACTACTTAACTCGTATACAGGTCTATTCTGTAAAAAAAGTGTTAAAATTTGGAGTTAAAAAGTAAATTTTAACTCGTGCGTTAATACTGAAATCAAATGTTGCTATTCTACAAGGCATGTTTTAACGCCAGCGTTAAAATAATATCTCTTAGCGCAGTTGTTAAAAGTATGATGTGAAATTAGTTGTATATGATATAGTCATTCTGAAAACATTTCCTAAATATGCACTACATGTGACAGATTTTCCGTTGATTATAGGTTTTGTTAGGTTAATTTGACGTTTCATCAATCAGTATTTTAATTCTAGCTTAAATACTAAGATGTTGGAAACTGGTAAGTATTCTTGTAATTTATAAATATTCTATTTACAATATTATTAATTTTTAAAACATTATAGGATGTATAAAGAAAAGAGCACCCAGAACTAGAACTACCAAAAAACGACTAGAAATGATAAATTTTCTGGACGAAAATAAAATAATACTGGCATCAAAACTCGACCCAAGAGATATGAAACAAAGAAATGACAAGTGGAATGAATTAGTAGAATCATTTTGATGTAAGACTCCAGTTCAGAGTGCATGATAAATGTTTGAAAGGTTGAAAAATATATGTAATAGCACACTGTTATTCATAAAGTTTTTTATTTATAAAATCTTTTCAATTATCGATTTCGCCTATGGATGGCCATCCTCAGATTGAAAGCGTCAAGAAAATTTTTAGAATAAATTTAACAATGTAACTTTATTCTAAAAATTTTCTTGCTGCTTTCAATCTGAGGACGGCCATTCATAGACGAAATCGATAATTGCAAAGATTTTATAAATAAAAAACTTTATAAATAACAGTGTGCTATTACATATATTTTTCAACCTTTCAAAGAATTAGTAGAACTATTGAATTCATCTTCAAATGGCCCTCAAAAGACTTTAGCTGATTGGAAACATGTAATTTCATATAAATAGTATAGCAATAATTTTATTTGGTGCTGAAAAATGTATTGTTAGGTATTCAAAGAACTGAAAATATATGCATGTAGAAAAGCGAGAGAAATATTCATTGCGTAAAAAGCAAACTGGTGGAGGACCACCAGAAGTAAAAAAACTAACCGAAATAGAAGAAAAGCTAATAGCTAATGGGTTTGTTATCAAAAGTGTCTATAGAAGGTGCACCTATAGTAGATGCTGGTATAATTGATGCTAATGAATTAAGTATGCAGGTTGTACATAATTGTAAAGAAGTTGGCATAATCGATGAAAATGAATTAAGTGTGCAGGGTGTACATAATTTTAAATAAAACATCTTTCTTTATATATGTAACAAAAATTATAATATTATTGTGTAGTAGGTACAGAAAAATAATTGCACAAATAAATTTAATGTTTATTATTTACCTTTAGATATCATTTTCTATTTCATTTTAAACCAGAATAGTCACAATATTCGCCATTTTCTTAATTTTAAAGGTGGTGGTTAATTGTTAACACTAGATACTTACCATGGGTTTAATTTATTGTGTTTAACGTCAAAAATTAACACCAGGTTTTAATTATTTTAACGCTTTTGCCGTTAGAGAATTCCAAATGTAGTTTTAACGCTTGCGTTAAAAGTTTAACTCTATCCTTGAAAATAACACAGGTATTTAAAAGTTACAGAATAGACCCGATAAGGAGTTACCCACACCATTGAAACAAATAAACTTTTCAATATTTTCCTAAAAAAACATTTTCTAAACAAAAAAATATAATTATAAAAATATTCGAAAGTTATTTTTAAGTTTCCAAACTATAAGCCGTATAAAATTTAGAAATCATTAGTATCATATTTCCACACGGAAAATGTAAATGATCACGTGAAAGGCGCTGGATTAAAAGCTTTTCTATTAAAATTTTATACTGTTGTATATATGGTAATATTTGAGCAATTGTTTGATATAAACAGAAAGTCTAAATAATTTACTTCAACAAGATTAGCCGATTTTAACAGTATTGAAGATTTATGAAATACTGAAACATTTCAAGTTACATGGCAAAATATCTTGAATATAATTTGTGAAGAATTAAATATAGAAGTTGAAGTTTTAAAACAAAACCGAAAAAGAAGCAAAATATTTGACTTAAAAACTACTACGTAACTGACTAGTAGAAATACTAATGGCAATACAAGCAGAAGCATTTATAAGTACCATTGAATTTACCCTTAAGGTTTTTGTCAAATATGACTTCTAAAAATTTATTATTTTCCACAAATGGAATTTCTGTGTTCTCTAGTTTTATTTTTGGATGTGTGTGACATGCATTACTTTTGTTTTAAGTTCCGAAAATTGAAATCCTATTGTTTTTGTCCAGGTATGAATTTTGTTTATTGTGTCTTGAATTTGTCTTTGTATTGTTTTTATATCTTTGCTTTTAAAATATATTACTAGGTCGTCAGCGTAAAAGGTGGGTTTTATATGTGTAGGTATAGATTCATTGATTCTATTTATTGCTATCAGGAATAGAGTTACGCTTAGGATTTATGCATAAAATTTTCGGTTACTCAAAAAAAATTTGATGTAGCGGTACATATTCCCGTTTATTTTTATTTGGTGGATTGATTGCAAAATGTAGTACTTCCACGTAGTATCGTAAGCTTTTTTAAATCGAAGAAAATAGCGGTGAGATATTGCTTGTTTTTAAAGATGTTATGTATCTCTGTTGCCAATGCTAGTATTTGGTCTGTTGTTGATCCGCCTCTTCAGAAACCGCTTTGTATTTCTTTTAGTAATTCGTTTGTTTCTAAAAGCCATACTAGTCGTTTGTTAGCTATCCTTTGCAATAGTTTGCTCATTGTATTAGAGAAGGGATATGGGTCTAATTATTAGGGTCTGTTTTATTTGTATTGGGCTTGGGGATAGGGATTGTTAGAACAAGTTTCTATTTTTCTGAGTATTGACATGTTGTCCATATTATATAGTATATATGTAGTAACTGGTCAAGTGCTTCTTCCGACAAATTCTTAATGAATGTGAATGGAATGCCATCTGGTCCGAAGCTATTTTTTTCGTTCGTTTCTTTTATGGTTTCGTTGAGTTCTATTTGAGAAAAAGGTATATTCGTGATAATATTAAAGAAAATTAAATTCTCTATCTGATACATTTAAATATTTTATTATATATTTTATAGATTTAGAGATAAAAGAAATATAATATATATATAAAATAATCTGTTATAATAAATTTTACAGCCGAAAGAATGCCGGGGAAAATAGTTGAAAATTTAAATTGTTTGTAACTGACATTGTGCTGGCCACAACAGATTTTTTTATGTGGTAGCGCGGAGTTAGATCTTGACATTTCAAATTGAAAATCATTCATGGGGATTTTGAGTGCTGCATTTAGGTTCTGTGGATTTCTTGTTTGTAAAAATGATCTCAGTGGATCACGTAACCCTATTAAAAATTATCTTAGGGTTTATCCGTAAATTATCATAGCGGGTCTATATGCCATGATATCTATTTTTGTTTCGACATACGCAGTATGAGCATTTAATATAGCCAATATTGTATTATAGCAATCAAAAGCATTTTCTGCTCCTTGTTTAAAATTTGATATTTCAATTGCTAATGTAAAACAATCACGTTTGTCTGCATATGTTGTAACTAATGCGGTTTTTAAATC
Organism: Harpalus rufipes; assembly: GCA_951394225.1. Lineage (NCBI taxonomy): Eukaryota > Metazoa > Arthropoda > Insecta > Coleoptera > Carabidae > Harpalus > Harpalus rufipes. The sequence continues at coordinate 13,767,663 of OX596287.1, read as the reverse complement.
ATCCCAGTTATTTACATTATAATGGGAAATTGCTCTAGTAGCATCTCATCTAATTATATTTCTTACATTTGCTAATAAAACAAAGTTTTCGTAATCATCAGGATTTGCATGATTATAAAATTTCGTTATGAGAACTTCGCTCATACGAATAAAATATGGATTTCCATTGAAAATAGGAATAGTATCTAAATATCTTTATTCGACTTGCTGTGCCGTTTTTAATAAATTTTGTATATCTTACTGCAATACAAATCTGTACTTAAAGGATAATTCCTAATTCCCTGCTAGAGCCGCCTTCTTAAGTTCTCGACACTTAGATGTCGGAGATTAGCTCAGGGTGAAGACTCGTGGAAACGTTGCAAATAAATCGTTGAAACAAACCAGAGTTATTTGAATCACTCAGTTTTGCTTATCTCACTGATTTTCAAATTTAGATAATCTATATTAGTTTGATATGTATCCCATTCTCGTCGCCAGTTAAATTATAAATTTGGAACGTGCCGTTTTTAAAAAGAACTTTATTTGTCAAAAGCTATGTACAGAATGAATCATTGGTTATTAGTACAAGTATTTATAATATTTTGTTGAATAACTCGAGTATTTCATGTTCCATTATTTCGCATTTTTCATCGTTAAATTTGTCGTATAATATCGCCTAACTTTGTCCATTTAACTGTCTTTCTATCTCTTGAAATAAGAAAGTTAGCAATGGTGACCCGCTTACGGCAGACGTCTTGTACATGATTTATAACAATCTGTAAGATCTTACTACCCTGAAGAAGGTGCAAGTGTGAACCGAAAATAAGAATAAATGATGTTTGGCTGAGATTTCGAGTAATTGTTAACACCTGAAATTATGTATCTTTATATTTTTAGGTTACTGTGATTTTTATTCTCTTTATACATCTGACTTGCAATATTTTACCAAAATAAATTCTCTAGCATTGAAGCTTGATTATGTTATCTCGTATTATAAAACAAGGTCACTTGATATTACGGGGAATCGGGTAAATAATAATTTATGCAGGATATTTAAAGAAGTTATCGATATATTATATGGTCCGTTCACAGAACCCACTAGTACATGATGGTGTTCTGTATCGTGCTGCTGTGCTTGTTGGTGATCTGTGGAATAAACGGCTGGCAAGCTACCTGTGAACTTTGCAAGTGCGACGAACAGAACGGCTTGAAACGGGCTGATTGTCACAACAAGGATCTTATTTTCATACCCAGCCTACCTTCACAAACAGAATATATTTCTTTAAGTAGTAAGTATATTATATATTATGTTTATCAGAGCTGGACAAGTACCGCATTTAAGTACTTAAATACTAAGTACAAATACCAGAGCCCAGATACTTAAACTTAACCCTCAACTGGTATGGTGGGTCATATCTGACCCAAAACAATTTTATTTCAGTTATTACTATTGGTTTTATTTCGCACAGCTGCGTACACCTCCTAGAATTCTCCAAACATTTAAAGTAGTTGTACATGCCATATGCGTTACTAATGTGTCTTGCGTAGTTTCGGGGTTATACTATTGTTTGGGTCATATCTGACCCATCATACCGTAAGTGTCATTATTTCGTATAATTAAATTTTTGTTAAAATGGACACAAAACGGGCGCTTACAGAGCACGAATTGAAAATATTGGCCTTGGATGCCTAGATAAGTGATTATTCCGATTCTGAGGATGAATTGAGCACCCATAGCACAGATACTGAATAGGAAAATGATTCAGACGATAAGGTAATACAACAAAATGAGTTGTTAGACATGGAAATAAATGAGAAAAGTGAGACAACAGAAGAAGAAACAGAAGAAGACGGTGTACCACAGACAAAAGTAAGTCAATATTTTTTCAAAAAAAAATATTATAACTTCGGAACATGATCAGAAAACTACTTGGGACTGAAGAATAACAAAAGACATAAAATAAACCGAAAGACATAAAAAGACGAAGGTGCTACATGTGATAACAAACATCCCCTTAAATGCTCTGCATGCAATAATGGGGTATGTAAGGCCCATAGCATCTCTACTACAATCTGTCAGTAATGCAGTGATTGAAAATAATGTAAAAATAAACACTTCAGACTTTTTTTGATAATGACAATTTTGTTGTATTTTTTTCAAATAATATTATGAATTGTGTACTGAATAATCTGAATTCATGCAGACGTCAACCCATTTTGGAATAGTTTTTTTTATTTTAATATTTTGTTATAAAGTGCTCAGAAAAATACATTGTTTTATATTAGTTGAAAATGTTTGTGTTCCTGGTATATAATGAAGGCTATTTTGCTATAACTGTTAAATTAAAACCTTAAAAAATAAGTAATCACCAACCTAACGTTATTTATGCCAAAAGTTTTATAATAAAACAATAAAAAAAATAGAGGGTCAGTATTGACCCACCATACCTTAAGTGATTGTCGAACATACCATACCAGTTGAGGGTTAAGTAGGTACGGCAATTATTAAAATACTTCAGGCTTAAGTACAAGTACTTGTTAAGAGTACTCAGTACTTCCCAAGTACTTTTCAAGTACTTCATAAAAAAGAAATAAACTTATTATTTAATGTTTTTATATAAGAATAATTAATTACCAATACATTTGTATTATACATATTTACCAATATAACAACTAAAACTCAGATTCTAAAAAAAAACCATAACTTTACATCAAAAGATGTGCAAAATTTGATTGAAATTATATTAAAATTCTGCTGAATGATTTTTTTTATCATTGACATTATATTATCTACATACTACGAGGGTGGAATGAAAAGTTTCTGGAATGACATGAAAAAAATATTTAACATGGGCTACATTTTATTTTTCTTCATAGTCCCCTCTGATGCCAACAAACTTAGTCCAGCGTTTTCCAAATTTTCGATTCCCTCCTGAAAATGGATTTCTTTTAGGTCCTCAAAATAAGCATTTGCTGCATCGATGGCTTCTGCGTTGGCTAGTAATATCTTTCCAGCGTTGAATATTGTGAGTTTTGGAAAAAGATGGAAATCGGAAGGAGCCAAATCGGTCGAGTACGGTGGATAGGGGACGATTTCAAACCTCAGTTCGTTTTTTGTTGAGCAATTCGACTTGAATAAGCTGGCACATTGTCGTGGTGAAACAAGATCTTTTACATTGCCATTCGCGAGCGTTTTTATTGATTTACTGCTTTCAGCTGGCCTAATGTGCAGTTACAGTTTTTCTTTTACCAAGATAATCAATTAGCAAAATTCCTTTGACCTCCCAATAGACCTTTCCTGCCATCTGAATTAACTTCACTTTCTTAGGGGCCGACTTATTAATCCACGCTTTGGACTGAATTTTTGTGTCTGCAGTGTAATGGTGCACCCCTGTTCCATCCATAATTATGAAACGTCTTTTGAAATTGACCAAGTTTTTCTTAAGCAACTCCAAATTTTCGGTTGCAGTTTGGGCTCGAATGCGCTTTTGCTCCGAACTGAGCAATTGCGGCACCACTTGGCGCATATTTTTTTCATGCCCAGCTCATTGTGTAAAATATAAACTACACTGTCGTAAGAGATCCCTATAACTTTAATCTCATGCAATTTCATTAGTCGATCTTCCAGAACCATATCGTGGACTTTATACACAATTTCCTGTGCGGTAGGCGATTTTGATCGACCTGAATGTGGTTCGTCACAGGTGCGTGTCCAGCCACTTTTAAATTCCGAAACCCAGAAACTCACAGTGGAAAAGGAAGGTAAGCATTCCGGAGCACAGCATCCAACCTGGTTATGATCTCCGTTGCCGTCTCTACTTTCAAATGAAAAAATCTTGATCACCGCAGGAACTTCGTTTTTATCCATTACCGATTTAACGGTAAGTAGATAAACACAGACGCATGTCACGATTAGATCGATTGACAGATTGTATTAAAATTTCTTGACAGTTAATATGAAGAGCTAAATAAAAGAAGAAAATAATGCTTTCCAAAATCCAAGGCCTTCTCCGTAATTCCGGAAACTTTTTAATCCACCCTCGTACTTATGATTTTTTAATAATATTGTATTTTTGTTTGTTTGGAATTTGAAATGGCTCTAAAATTGCCCCTATTATGCACTCTCCACGCCGTCAATGAGTGCTCTGGAGGTGACGCCTGCTAAATGTCCGCACGGTACAAATATGTGATCATCATTACCGAAATCTGTGTACATATAATGCATATTGGCATACTCAGCAATGGGTAATATACCGAGATGATATATTTTTTTATTTTGGTATAATGTGTTTCATGAAAAAGTTGTTTACCTTGAACGTAGGTACTTAAGTATCTACTTAAAAAGTATTCAAGTACCCTGAAAGGACTTAAATATTTTTATTGGATTTTAAGTATCATTTTAAGAACTAAGTACAAGTATGTTAGATATAATACTTGAAAATAAAGTACTTCAGACAATTTTTTGAAACTACTGAAGTACAAATACCAAGTACCACGTTAGTACTAATTTTTGTACTTAAGTATAAATGTACTTAAGTACTGCCCAGCTCTGATGTTTATTAAAAGTTTTATTTGTGGGTATTTTTGTCAATACTTTCAAGTGAGCATTTGTAAGATTTGCATAAAAATAATAAGTATTTATCTGTTCCGCTTTTCATACATACATTTAAATAATTGATAATTTTGTCAGATAATTTGTTAATTTTTGAAATTTTTTCTCATTAAATATTATTCTTTTGTTGTTGATATGTAACGTCCTTAATGTTTTAGATAATCGAATAGAATTACTAAGAAAACATGAATTCAATTTATTTGAAAATTTGATTGGCATTGACTTGCAGCACAATTTGTTGACAACACTATCAAATGATGTATTTACCAATACGTCTTATCTACGTGAACTGGATCTGAGGCACAACAAACTAACAATATTACTGTCGTACTTGTTCTCAAATATGAAATATTTGAGGAAAGTTGAATTGTCCCACAACAACATCTATGAAATTGAAGATAACTGTTTCACGAATGTTCCAAAATTAAATTACTTGAACCTAGCGTACAACAATCTATCCTATTTGAGTATGAACTTCATGGAAGATACGAGCAGTTTAAAAAGCCTGAACCTGGAGGACAATCCGTGGCACTGCGGGGACGCGATGTGCGAGTTGATGGAACTCGTGTCGTACCGTGAGCCGTGGAGAACCTGGGTACCCCGTTGTGCGACCCCTGAAGTGGTGCAGGGCCATTCCTGGATGGCCGCAACCAAGAACCTGTGGGGCGAAGGCCACTGTCCCCACAAGTCGGAGGCTCCCAAGAAATCTGTTTATTTCAAAGAACGTATGTATATTTAATTCAAATACGAACTTTAAATTAAATGTACATAAATGCCGTAGCCAGATTGTAAAATCCGTTAGTTTATAAAACGCGTTCAGGTTGTCAAATCTTTGTTGACTTAGCGATGTTTTACAATCTGTCCAATCGTTTTGTAAAATGATAAATAGCTTACGACCACATTGTAATATGAACATTTGGACATCTTCGCTTGCAATATCTTTAAATACACCTCAACATAACCTAACCTAACGCACAAAAGTCACGTTTTGGAAACGCGGGCCGAGTTTTATGCGTTAGGTTATTGTTACATTGCTAACTGAAGTCGAAAGTGTTTCATTACTGTCAAGGTGCCGAAATTTGCTATAACCCGAGACCTAATGAATCTTTTCACCGATGTTTGTGTACTGTTTTATTCACAGTCAGAAGTTAATAATGCATAATTAAATGCTAAAAAGGTTGTATCATTTTAATTGAAATGCTTTATCCTTGTTCATCTGTCATATATACTGCCACTTAGATTTGATTTTTTTACATTTATTTATAATTATTTATATTTTTTACAATAATTCTGTTCATTTCTTTTACATATTAAATGCAAAGAAACTTTGTTTGCATGCAAATACTCATCAATAATACGCACTGGAAGCCCTGAGGGTGGAACGTGGCAACTTCCCGCCCTTTAGTAAACTTACCACCTTCTTGAAAAATGAGGTTAACAATAACCAACTTCCCAAACTTTTAAAAGTTGAAAATCGGGATATTGCTAACCGAATTGTGAATAAAATAATTTCTTGCCTAAACTTAAATTTTACCTGCATTGTATATTTAAAGAACAATAATCTGCGGTAAATATTTCTTTTGAAGGATAATTCACATGCAGTTTATTCCCGTAATAAATTTGCTAAAATTATAATATTTTAGAGGACTTTTTTTGTATTTTAACTTAGAAATAATAACTAATACACATTCATTGTTTTGTATTTTTATATCCGGCATATTTGTGAAAAACATTATCTTCATATATTTCCTGTTGCGCTATCTTCAAAACTGTATGCAGAATAAATGATATATGATTTAATTTATCAAAATTCTGCGAATAAAATATTTTGGAGGTCATTTGTATTCTAATTTGGTGGTATAATATTTTAAGTAGTTAACGTTGTTAGTAAGATTATTTAAAAACCAAACTTTGGTGTTGCTCAGTTGTGTATTCATTTCAATAATTCTAACAAATTTTGGAAAACTTATTGCTCGGATAAACGTTTTAATAATCTATTTAATGATACTTGATTTATTTTTTCAAAATTCTGCAAATACGTAATGAAATAATTTCTTTTATTCATAACCCAAAATTGATATCTATGATAAAAATCTGTTGTGGCCAGCACAATACCTCTCGCCACTTCCTTTTTTTGGTTACATAAGTATAGTGCGCGAACAGTAATGTTACATTTTTAGGCTTGACAAGCAGATGTGTGGGCCCGTTTCAGAATGATAATTAGTAATTATGTACATAGATGTCAAATGTCAGAATTTTTCCTTTAAAATTTCAAGATTTTCTAAATTTACGTAGTTAATTTATCACCAGGAGTTTAAAATTTACTTGTCGTATGCCTTAGATATTTAACATTTAATTCTGCTCCACATGGAATTGGATAATCACTAAATTTAGAATGAGAAAATATGATATTTAACTTCTATATACATAATCACTAGCTATCATTCTGTCAAGGCCAACAAAATCTCATGACTGCTCGCGCCCTATTGTATTTAACATTTCTTGTATACCTACACTCTACACCAAAAATTCTACTTACGCATATATCTATTCCTTATATTTAGATTGTTTAATTTTAAATTCATTTTATGAAGAAATTTTGTCCTCTTCTAATTTTTCGAAATGTTTCCAATTCATTGTCAGGATTGACAGTATTTTTGAAGGATATATGTAATATACCTATAATATTTAGCTATTAATACTTTAAGAAATAATATAATGTATGTACTTCTCAGAAAAAGTCTTCAGTAATGTCTCCGGATTTCTGACACTGACATTCATCTGTCAGTTACAAACAATTTAAATTTTCAAATTTTTTCCATGGCCATTCTTTCGGCTGTAAAATTTATTATAACAGATTATTTTACATATTATATTTCTTTTATCTCTAAATCTATAGAATATATAATAAAATATTTAACCCGGCGACGGTATGGTGGGGTACCATATACCCCAGTTAAGTTTAACACGTTAAATACTGCTGCAATTATAGTTGCACAGCTGTACAATTTCGTATACCTTCAAGTTGAAGTTTGTGTGTTGGTTTATCATAACGCTTGCGGCAGTCAAGGAAGACGTTTATAAAAATATCTACTTTTAAAGTACGTTGGGGTACTAAGTACCCCACCATACCAAAAGTGTTATAAAATTTGTAAGGTGAGGATTTCGTAATAATTTACTCTTTCGCAGTTTTTACATAAAAAATATTGTAGAATGTCATACGAAGCGGAACAAAATATGCTCCTACGTTTGTGGGAAGAATCAGAACGTATGTCTTGCGACGACGCAACTGTTGATTCTGATTCTGATGGAGAACTTCCCGATCGCATTAGTGAAAATTCCTATGAATCAGACAGTGAAGATAGCTCCAAATTGGCTACAGAATTGAGTGGACCTTCCTTTCAACCAGAAAAATCTCCGGCTGAAGATGACGAAATCTCGCTTACAGGAAAATATTTTATTGGACGTGATGGGAAAACGAAATGGTCAAAAATATGCGGCAACTTGAATGTGCGTACCTGTCGCGAAAATCTAGTTACTCATTTACCGGGTCCAAAGGGACTAGCAAAGCAGGCCAAAACTCCGCTTGATTGTTTTCACCTTTTTGTAAATGAGACGATGATAATGGACATAGTAAAATATACAAATTTAAACATGGCACAAAAAGCAATAGCTTATAGTGATAACATGAAACACATCGTAAAATCGACAACAACTACAGAAATGAAAGCAATTTTTGGGCTACTGTATTTGGCAGGCGTATTTCGCTCAAATCGTATGAATTTGGAAGATCTTTGGAGTAGTGATGGTTTAGGTATAGATATTTTTCGAACTACAATCCCACTTAAACGGTTTTTGTTCATTGTCTCGTCTATTCGGTTTGATAACAAAGAATCGAGAAATGAAAGACGTAAAATTGACAAATTGGCTCCTATTCGTGCCATATTTGAAGCATTTGTTAATAATTGCAAAACAAACTATACTCCTGGAGAATATGTCACTATAGACGAAAAATTAGAGCCCTTTCGCGGGCGGTGTCCATTTAGGCAATATATGCCGAACAAACCAGCTAAATATGGCCTGAAAGTCTTTGCCATCGTAGACGCCAGAATTTTTTATGTATTCAATATGGAAGTATACCTTGGAAAACAACCGGAAGGACCTTACAATATTAGTAATAAACCGGAAGATGTTGTTTTAAGATTAATAGAACCCATAGACGGTACAGGTAGAAACATTACTTTTGACAACTGGTTTGCTAATTTTTCTTTATTACAAATATTGCTAAAAGAACACCGACTGACCGCAGTGTGCACTGTACGTAAAAATAAACGGGAAATTCCTCCCAACTTTCTAGTAACAAAGAAAAGACCTGAGAAAAGTTCACTATTTGGTTTTCAAAAAGACTTAACACTTGTATCCTACATTCCACGGAAAGGAAAAAATGTTTTGCTCTTTTCTACACTCCACCATGACAATTCTATAGATCCGGCCACTGGTGAATCTAATAAACCAGAAATAATAAGTTTCTACAATTTTACCAAAGGCGGCGTAGACGTAGTAGATGAGCTTAGTAGTACATACAGTGTAAGTAGAAATACTAAAAGATGGCCTCTAACATTGTTTTATTTATTGCTCAATACAGCTGGTATTAATGCTATGGTTATATTTAATGCAAACAATCCCAATGAAAAACAGCTAAAAAGACGGTTTTTCTTAAAAGAATTGGGTTTAGCACTTGTATCTGCCCATCTTGAAGAAAGAAAAGAAAATCCTCGGTTGCCTAGAGAATTAAGGAAAAAAAATATTTCGGTGACAAAAAAAGGAAAAGCGAGGATGAAATACAGGCAACAACATCTAAAAAAAGGAAAGGAACAGGAAGATGTTGTATATGTCCAAGGTCAAAGGACAGGAAGTCACATCTAACATGCTCTTCTTGTGAACGATGGGTATGCATGGAACATTCTTACCAAATATGTATGGACTGTAATACCAGTGATTCAGATTAAATAAATAATTTTTGCGATGTATATTTTTGCACTGACATCTGTAGTATCTTATTATATAAAATAAATGTGTTTCCAGTAATATGTTAAATAAAAAAATACAAAAATATCGTGCTGTTTTTTAATCCATTAATTTGGTTCATGATTCAAAAATGTGTATAACTAACGGAAATATCATTAAAATATAATAAATTTTTAATGTATTTATTAAATAGACTTGGAAGTTTATAATTTCTATAAAATTTTCATAAAACAAAAAATACATATATTAAAAAAATATATATTTGTCGGGATATCACATACCCCACCATACCGCTAGCGTTATACGTTTTCACCATACCGGCGACGGGTTAAATGTATCAGATAGAGTTTTTAATTTTCTTTAATATTACCAAGAAAAAAATTCAAAAAATATTATTTAGAAATTTTTTTTTCAAGAATCTTCTACTTCCGGTTGTCCAATTGTTACCAAAACCTTTTCAGATCTTCCCATGAATGTCCGATTGGGAAATACGTAGTTAAACAAATTTAAAGTTTTATAGTTTTTGAGTAACCGTCCTTCCAACATCCCACACACACACACACACATACACACACACACACACACATCCACACACACACACACACACACACAGACATCATCGTAAAAATGTTAAAATCGGATTGTAGGGACCTTAAAACGTGCTTATTCAATAAAATCTGGATATGCGATTTTTAGCATGAATCCAATACCTCTCTTAGCGAGAGGTAAAAAAATAAAAAAAATCTGATGTGGCCAGCACAATACCTTCCGTCAATCCTGTGTATTATGTACAAATTCCATACATAAATCTTCTTGCAAAAGATTCTAAATTTCCAGTAATATTATTTCATGCAAATGGCACTTGACACTGACATTTTCTTCTTCTTTAGCTTTTCCCATTCGTTACGGGTCGCTAATTTTTATTTTTTTCTTCCATTCATTTGTTTTGTGGGTCATCCTCATGTCAAAATTTTTCATTCAAAATTTCATATTTTGGTATTTTATTATTCCTTTTCTCGGCAACTGAATTTCACACCCCTGATAATAAATAAACCACATGAAATAAGAAAATCATGAAATTTTGAAGGTAATGTCCAATGGCCACACAGATTATTATGGGGTCTCGTGGCCGTGTGCCTGAGTGTCTGGTCGCGAATCTGGGGACCCGGGTTCGATCCCGACCGACGCCAAAATTACATCGAATTTTAATGGCACAAAATTGACCCCTGTGGTGCACTCTCCACGCCAGCTATGGGTGCCCGTGAGGTGACGCCTTGTAAGCGCTCACACGGTACAAATATTCCATCATTACCGATATCTGTACAAAGCAGATTGGCACACCCAGCAATGGGTAAATGAAATATTTATTTTATTTATGAAATTTTGAATGAAAAATTATGACATTTATCAGTTATGGACGTAATTAATAGCTGTCATTTTGACACGAGTCCACATTCGTATCTGATTGCCAAAGTCAGTAAAGTCACGTCACTGCACGCGCCCTACACATAAAATATCCTATATTTCCAGTTAAATTATTTAATAAAACTATGCGAATTCCACTTGACACTAACATCTTCTTCTTTAGTTTTCCCATTCGTTAGGGGATCGCTATTTTTTATTTTCTTTTTCCACTAATTTTTGTTTTGCCTGTCGTCCTCATTCAGTTCCTTTCCTCTTCTTTCATCTTATATTTTGACTTTCTATGTTTCTTCCATCTTCTGTTATAAGCTATTCATTCTTCCAATATACTCATCTCTCCTCATGACATGTTCAAACCAATGTAATCTTCTCTTATATCTTTCTAGAAACGTTCAACACTACAGTTATTTCCCTTACTCTTTCATACATTTACTATTTATTGATACTGACGTCTGTCAATTTGAATTACCTGAATATATTAGCAGTTTCCATGGTTAAGTTAGCATAGCTGGCTGAATTATAAAATTTATTATCTTTATAATTCTTTAACTCTATATCTGTTGAATATGAAATATAAAATGCAATCAAATCGTATAGAGAATAATATATTCTTCAAGTTATAATAACATTTAACTGAGTTTTTCAAGAAAAACTGTTAAAATCTTCAAAAGAGGGTACTTCCGGTTGACCATTTATAACCAAAATCTAATCAAGTCTGCATATGGTTGTAAGGAAGAGGAATACGCAAGAATAGTAATTTTTGGAATTCTAGTATTGGAGATATCGTGCACAAAACGGCGGTCTACACACACACACACACACACACACACACACACACGCACACACGACCACACACACACACATACAGACATCATCGTAAAAATAGTAAAATCGTATTGTAAAGACCCTAAAACGTGCTTATTCAATGAAAACTCACCACCGAATTTTTTGACCAAAGACAATACCTTCCTTACCTATAGGTGACGGAAGGTAAAAACAAAGAATTTTCCGCCGGAAATATAAAATAGCTATGTAAAAAGTATTAGAAATAATCGGCAAATTGTTACAAAAGAATTACTAAATAATTCTATCTAATTTTTAAAATATTTAGCCATTCTTTCAGTTCTTTGCATTTAAGGTAAAAGCACCTGTAGTTGACAGCACTAGTTGCTGTCAAATGAGTATGGACTGATACTCAACTTTTTTCCCATCTCCGCACCCTGTCCTTTGCCCTGCGATGTTGCCGCTTCTTCATATCCCAGCATTTTCAACATGTACGGTAAATTGTCAATAGTGTAGAAATCTCGAGTCCATACTTATTCGACGGCAAGTATAAGAGTTGACACTTAGAGTTTAAATTACAATAAAATAAACAAATTTGATTATTGTAAATATTACTGTTACTGTTAATATAACCATCTGTTTTGTAAATATGTAATATTGATTAATGCAAAAACCATCACATTGTACAAAAGTAGAGTTTCATTGAACAGTGGTAGTTTTTTTTATAACCAACTTGCTGCATTGTTGTATAAATCCTTGAGAAGAAAAGTTTATAAATATTTTGTAATAAATCATTAATAGTATTTTTTTCAAATTTTACTGTTGTAATGGTTTTAATATTTAATAGTAAGTGACTTATAAGATCATATTGCAGCCTTATGTGGGGGTGTCAAATACTGATACTAATTTTTTTATTAGTTGAAACCCACTGACAATAGCTCTAATATAAGCCATTTTTTAACGTAGTGTTTCCATTACTTGATTTTCCCTAAATACAGCTACATGTATATTTTATCCAAATTCTTGTATATTTTGCAGTTAGAAGAGAAAGAAAAGAAACATAAATTACGAATATACTAAAAACGAATTACTGAATTACCGCACGTATTATGGCTGTGATAACTAAGTGCAATATGAATTTCAAAATTTTGTGGCCTCTAGTGTGTGTCAAGGTCAAGTAAGTTATTTCGGAAAATAATAGATATACAACATAATTTACAAGGTGTCTACTACTGGTACATTTATGTGTCAACTACTAAAAATTAGATAACTGATAAATGTCAACTACTAATGCATTTTTTTCTCATTTTGATATTTTTTTGTTTAAGATAATTATTTGCAATTTTGATTTTTACATGCATATTACATGCTAAGACAATGAATTCGAATAATAGCTTATATTTTTCTAACCAATACACCATGTTTTTAAACAACAATATTACATATTATCATCTCTTAAATCTTAAAGTGTCAACTACCCTACTCCTTACTCCTACATTACTGCGATGTCCGCATACTTGCATGTTCGACTCCACATGTCTTGCGCTAAAAGCATAGACGCAGACTTTGAAATATTTTGTCGGGTGCACTCACCGAACAAAAAATTGAGGTTATACTTACATATATAAGCTGGTACCACAAGCGTGGTTTTAACTAAAACGCTGTTTTAAGAAATGTCAAATTCAAATTTCAATATTTAATTTCACCCTGTGACGATACGAACCTTATTTTAGTGTCCACCTCCGAGTATTTGTAAACTCAGTAAATTCATTGCTGTTGAAGTTCATGAATCCCGTTCACATGTGGTTGTGCTTTGAACATGTTGTTCACTCACAAACCGGTTTAAAACTCATAAAAAATGATGTTGAGCGTTGTTTTAACAATTGTGGCTATTTACATGGGCCTATAGAGAGCCACACGCGATATAAATCGTATGTAGGTCATGTTTTTGCATTCCTAACCTACAATATCTTATGAATGAAAACACATGTTTACCTGGATAATGATCGATGATATTACTATGTAAATCATACCTTGTATATTGTATTGTGTATCATTTGTGTATTTACTTTGTACAGGTTTTTAATTAACGTTGTTAACCATGAATCACAACAATGTCATGGGTTTGACAAGCCCGAGAACTAGCGACAGACGTTCTGTCAAAGGGTCTACCGTTACAACAATGTTTAGTAGCTGTCATTATTTATTTGTATAATGTTTATTGTTGGATTTTGATTGTTGTGAGTGATAAACTGGTACAATCGGGTTGTTTAATGACTTCTAGTAATTTTTATATATTTTATTTTTATTGTACAAACGCCAGCAGCGCCATTTTACATCAACTAAGTTTGAAACATTTCCCCACCAAGTTTTCTGCGAGATTATGCCGGATTACCAGATTTTGGGTATAAAAGACGCAGCATCACTTGGAGAGATCAGTTCTCGAACTCGTCTAGTTGGTCTCCTGAGGATCACGACTGAGTGCGAACGCTTGAGTCTAAGAAGTCTTCCGTGGATTTTGCCACCGTCGTTGGTGAGTGTAGAATCACCGTCCGTATTTCTTGTGGGTAATAGAAACTCCGCCGTCAAGTTTGTGCTATCACAAGAAATTACTGCTAGCGCAAGTTGCAATTATTAAACTTAGCGTTTGATTGTTTCTTAGAAACGTATTTCATTTTTTTTGGTTACTTACCGTTATCAAAGACTGTGCCATTGCCGTATCGCGGGGGCACAGTCACCGTTCTTTTGGGGTTGTAAAGTACCAGTTTGTGGCTCGACAGTTTTGTCGCACACTGTTTTTTATATATTATTATCAGTATTATTTTTTTCTACTTACTGTTGTGTTGTATTTTGGGTTAAGCTAGAATAAAGGTTATTTTGTTACGGGTTAAAAACGTGCTTCTTCAACCAAACCTTGGCCTCCCTCCTAGAGCTATCCCGGCACACATTGTCCCCGTTTCAGCCACCACCACCGAAGGCGCCCGAGTATTCCGACCGACGGCTGAAGGGACAATACGACGATGGCCCAGCCACCGATCACGACGGGGCCACCGTCACAACCCTTACGTTTAAAGAGCGATTTTTTGAAAAATATTTGTTTGATTATAAACTATTGCTCTGCTTTAAAATCATAATTGGTGAATTTAATAATATTTAATATTAATATTAAATAATGAAATTTGACATTTCTTAAAACATCGTTTTAGTTAAAACAAGGCTTGTGGTACCAGTCATAGGGTGTAACAGCTAAACGAGCAACCTCAATTAATTTCTATATTATTAAAGATACAATAAAATACTATAAGACAAATTTATAGAAGACCAACGATGACATCCGATTAGAGAAGAAAATATTTTTTTATACCAGTGGTTCTTAATTTACAATACGAAGTTATATTTTTTTAAACAGAATGATATATATTTTTAGGTCCATTCCATGAAGTATTTTTTTCGGAATACAATCATGTGATTATGTTATATTCATACATAACAAAAATAATGAGAAAAATTTAATTGAAATTTAAATAAATTTATTTTTTGTTATTTTTCAGTGTTGTGTGTATGAAAACAAATGAACTTACATTAAAATGAAATAAATATTTGTTAATAACGTTATAAACAGTTTTTTATACATAGCCTACTGAAAAATGACTATAAAAATTAAATATATTTAAATTTCAATTGAATATTTTTCAATATTTTTGTTATTTTTTATTATTATTCAACACCCTTCACGGTATTTTTTGAATTACAATCTGATCAAAATTGATCAATGGGTAATATTGTGCAAACCTAAATTACTACTATAAATTTTATAGCTAAAGATTTACTCATTAGTATCCTTTAGTATCTATTAGTAACTAGTTACTTATTTACACTCATAATGACGTGTACACTAGCACTAAACTCTGCTTTTTCACTAACACTGTCAACTTTTTTTACGCTAATATTTTCGCGTACACCAGCACTATACTTTGCTTTTTCACTAACATACAAATTACACTAACTCGAAAGGTTTGGTCCTCTTGAGTCGTCTGGTCAAGTTCGTGTTATCGAGGAGCTGGATGGCTTCGACATTGACGTGATGGAGGAGTCGCTGTTCATGGCTCTTTGCGAATTTGTTGATCGTCTGGTTAACAGTGTCCATATCCAAGTCCCTGTGTAAGTCACTGTTTCTAGTATACCAACGAACATTAACAATACTCCTAATTACTTTGTTTTGGAATCGCTGGATTACTTCTAAATTGTTCTTTTCGGCACAACCCCACAGCTGGATACCATATGTCCATATGGGCTTAAGAATTTGGTTGTACAGAAGTACTTTGTTATGGATTGACAGGGTGGAATTCCGTCCTAGCAGGCAATACTTCTAAATTTAATATCCAATTCCTCTTTTTTCTTTTTGATGTGGGCTTTCCAGCGTAGCTTAGCGTCCAATGTCATACCCAAATATTTTGCTGTATTAGCGTATGGTACTTGGATATTATTTATGCTAACAGGGATATGTTGATTTCTTTTGTTCGTGAAATTGATATGGACAGATTTGGTCTCATTCAGTTTGATTCGCCATTGTTTAGTCCAGTTATTAATTTTGTTAAGCGAGGTTTGTAGATTTATTGCCGCTTCTTCGTGGTCTTTGCCTACGACCATTATTGCGGTGTCATCAGCAAAGGTGGCTATCATGTCATGCTCTAATTCAGGAATATCACTGGTGTACAATAGATAGAGGACTGGCCCTAGAACACTGCCCTGTGGAACTCCTGCCTTAATTTCCTTAACTTCCGAGTAAGCATCTTCTTGCTTAATTCTAAAGGCTCTATCAGAAATATAAGACTTCAATAATTGTGAGAACGGTTTGGGCAAAAGGTTGCTTAATTTATAGTTAAGTCCCTCATGCCACACCTTATCAAAGGCCTGTGCTACATCCAGGAAGGCGGCAGAACAAACTTTTCTTTCTTCCAATGACTTTTCTATTATGTCTGTGATCCTATGGACTTGGTCTATAGTTGAGTGACACTCTCGGAAGCCAAACTGGTGTACTGGGATAATGTTTCTATCTTCAATAACAGATTTTAATCTTTATAGAAGTATCTTTTCGAACAGTTTCGAAATTATAGGGAGTAAGGAAATTGGCCTATAAGACGATACTTCATTTGGTGGTTTTCCGGGTTTAGGTATGATTATCACTTCTGCTACTTTCCATATCTTTGGAAGATATTTTAATTTAAAGGATGCGTTAATGAGATAGGTAATTTTTAGTATTGCTTTCCGAGGAAGTTGTTTTAGGATTTCCCCAGCAATTAAATCATACCCTGGTGCTTTCTTTGAGTTGATGTTTACTTTTATTTCTGTAGCTATTTGTTTTGGAGTAGTGAGTCTGATATCTCCTTCTTCTTGGGTAAGGTTTTCCCAGTCAAGAGTGTCATCACCCTCATTCGGTTGGAAGGTCCTTTCAAGGTGTTCAGCAAATCTGTTAGCCTTTTGCTTGTTGCTTTTTGCCCATGTGCCGTCTGCATTTTTACCTCTCGCTAAGAGAGGTATTGGATTCATGCTAAAAATCGCATATCCAGATTTTATTGAATAAGCACGTTTTAAGGTCCCTACAATCCGATTTTATCATTTTTACGATGATGTCTGTGTTTGTGTGTGTGTGTGTGTGTGTGTGTGTGTGTGTGTGTGTGTGTGTGGATGTGTGTGTGTGTATGTGTGTATGTGTGTGTGTGTGTGTGTGTGTGTGTGTGTGTGTGGGATGTTGGAAGGACGGTTACTCAAAAACTATAAGACTTTAAATTAGTTTAACTACGTATTTCCCAATCGGACATTCATGGGAAGATCTGAAAAGGTTTTGGTAACAATTGGACAACCGGAAGTAGAAGATTCTTGAAAAAAAATCTAAATAATATTTTTTGAATTTTTTTCTTGGTAATATTAAAGAAAATTAAATTCTCTATGTGATACATTTAAATATTTTATTATATATTCTATAGATTTAGAGATAAAAGAAAAATAATATGTAAAATAATCTGTTATAATAAATTTTACAGCCGAAAGAATGGCCATGGAAAATAGTTGAAAATTTAAATTGTTTGTAAGTGACAGATAAATGGCAGTGTCAGAAATCCGGAGACATTACTGAAGACTTTTTCTGGGAAGTACATACATTATATTATTTCTTAAAGTATTAATAGCTAAATATTTAATATTATAGGTATATTACATATATCCTTCAAAAATACTGTCAATCCTGACAATGAATTGGAAACATTTCGAAAAATTAGAAGAGGACAAAATTTCTTCATAAAATGAATTTAAAATTAAACAATCTAAATATAAGGAATAGATATATGCGTAAGTAGAATTTTTGGTGTAGAGTGTAGGTATACAAGAAATGTTAAATACAATAGGGCGCGAGCAGTCATGTGATTTTGTTGGCCTTGACAAGCAGATATGGGGGCCTATGTCAGAATGATAGCTAGTAATTATGTATATAGATGTCAAATATCATATTTTCTCATTCTAAATTTAGTGATTTTCCAATTCCATGTGGAGCAGAATTAAATGTTAAATATCTAAGGCATACGACAAGTAAATTTTAAACTCCTGGTGATAAATTAACTACGTAAATTTAGAAAATCTTGAAATTTTTAATGAAAAATTCTGACATTTGACATCTATGTACATAATTACTAATTATCATTCTGAAACGGGCCCACACATCTGCTTGTCAAGCCCAAAAATGTAACATTACTGTTCGCGCACTATACTTATGTAACCAAAAAAAGGAAGTGGCGAGAGGTATTGTGCTGGCCACAACAGATTTTTAATTGGCGGATTTTGGATGATTGGTCTTTTATCATTTTGGTGGCTCTCCATAACGAATAATCTGTTTTACTGTCATTTGACAGTTCAGTTAAATACTCACTAATAGAGTTATTTTAGATTTTTTGAATCTCTCTTTTGAGTTGTTGTGTGACATTATTTAATATAGTTTTATCTGTTGGAGATCTAGATTGGTGCCAAATTCTTCTGAGTCTTCATTTTTCGGAGATGAGTACTCTAATTTGTCTGGGGTAATTATTAACTTTGGTTCGTGGGATAATATTAGGGGTATTATCCCATAAAGCTTGTTGGATGTGTTTTACAAATGTTTCTGCCTCATTATCTAGCTGATTTTCGTTTCGTAATGGGAGTGTCAAATTGATAGTTTGTTCTAGTTAAAGCTTGAAGCTCTGCCAGTCAGTAAGCCTATTAGTCAATCTGGGAGGCATTTCCTTTTTTATAATGCTATCACTCAGTGTGAGGAGAATGGGAGTTCATATCCCAAGCCTCCTCCACGTGCATATAGTTTACAGACACATTTCGAGTTATAAAGAAATCAATTAGATCTGGAATTTTATTGGGGTCTGTAGGCCAGTATGTCGGATTGCCAGTTGATAATGTTTCGCAGTTCAGTTGATTGACTGCTTGTAGGAGTTCTCCTCCTTTTGTAGTTGTTAGCCTAGATCCCCATTGAACATGCTTGGCATTATAGTCACCTCCAATGATGAATCTATATCCGTGATTAGTTAAGAAGTCTAAATATTGTTCTTTTTTGAGAGCATGTCTAGGCGGGCAGTAGACTGGCAGAGACGATGATCTCGTATGTTTTGATTTTAACAATTACAGAGGTTTCTTGAATTTCTTCTGTTTTATATTCTATCTCTTGGTGATGCTTAATTGATTCCTTGATTAATATGGCACTACCACCTTTGGCTGCATTGTCAGGATGTATAGTATGGTACACTTTATATCCCTTGAATTTAATAAATGTTTCATTAGCAAAATGAGTCTCAGAAACAAGACATATGTCAATGTTATCTATATCTAGGACTGCTTGCAATTCTTGCTGATGTTGCAGGAGTCCATTGGCATTCCACTCCATAATCCTAAGGTTACTTGACATTACTTGTTTTAGGAATACCTCCTTTAGCGCTATGTTCAAGTCTGTTAATACGCTCATCCATTTTTGTCAATTTCTCCATTATTTGTTGAAGAGAGTTTTGAATGAAAACGTTGTGATTTTGTTCTTGAGTTTGACTTTTGTTAATAATTTCTGGCTTTTCAGCAGTTACTTGGCTGCGTGGTTTTTTCCCTTCATTTGTTGTGTTGTCTACCGGTATTTGTTGGTTATTCCTTTGTGGCTGTTTCGGAAGACTTGGCTTCTTGGTGCGTTTTTCCTTTATTTTTTGCATTTCTTTTGCAACCATGCATCTTCTGTAGTTAGCTGGGTATCCTTCACCACAATGAATACATCGTGGTTGAGCAGACTTCGGTTTATCACAGTTAATTGTCAGGTGTTTACCAGTAGGTACATCTGACACAGAGTGTTTCCATGGCGCAGTACTTTTGCGTGTAACCATATGCTTGGCACTTTTTACATTGTGGCACAAGCCAGGATTTTCTCAATGGTAGAATTTCTACTCTGCATCCTAATATAACACTTATTCCATAGATTTTATCAACACTCTCATCATATCTAAATGAAAGCATGAACATATTTAGAGGTTGTTTAGTTTTGTATTTTAATTTAAGAGTGGCCTCAATGAGCTTGTAGCCACGTTTTCTCATTTCCTGGATAATATCCTCTGGCTTTACGGAATGATGCAGCCTGTTAGCCATAACTTTAATTGGCCTATTCTGCTTATTCTCATATGTATGCCAAGAATATTCGTTTTCGTTTAATTGTGCGGAAAGTGATTTGTAATCATTTTCGTTTTGCACATTAATTTTTATAGTTTTATCATTGATAATTTTAATCTGTGCGTTAGAAAACTTGTTTACCATACCATGTAACACATCGAAATTATCAATATTTTCCACTACAATAGGTGGAGGCATTTTGATTTTTTTATTACTAAATACGCTTGTTGCATTCTGTTGTTTTCGTGGTGGTGGAGTTAAAGAAGTATTCATTTTCCTCTTCTTTCTATTTTTTTTTACACGAATCCATCCTGTTTCATGTGCAAGCTCATCTTCATCCGTATGATATTCTACTGCCTGTTCTTCAATTATGTTAGGCAGTTTTTTTTTCCAACTCTTTGTATTTTAAAACTAGTTCGTCATACATTGTTTTTATTTTTTTGAACTGGAGATCCAGTAGTTCTGTCTTGGCTGTGGCAATGACCTTCTCCGCCTCTGATAACATCCAACTGTCAAAAAGTAGTTGCTCATTTTGCGTACGTTGGTAATTCTCTTGAAACAGCGCACTATTTTGCTGTATTAATATCGCATCGTTTTGCGATTTTGGGATTGCTTGTTCTGTAGGCATTTTTAATTTTTAATTCATACTAGCGTAGTGATTTTATTTCTACTATGGTTCGCAACACTGAGCCGGCTCAGCGCTTGAACAATCTTGGTCGCAGTATTGAGACTGCTGACCAGTAGACCATGCGCGATTCTCGACCGTATTGAAGTATAGCCGCTGTCTGTTTTTGTTTTTAAACACAGATTGAGTGTTTCACTTCACAGTTTTTTTATTAATATATTAGTCTCGTTCATTTTTACTTGATTCACAATCAGTAGAATTTTTCAAGTTAATATTACTACAATATTTTAGATTTTTAGCCGCACCATACACTACACACATACACACATGTGTAATTTATATAGCATTTCATTTTTGTTATGTAAAGATATAAAATGATTACATGGTTGAATTCAGAAAAAAAATACTCGATCGAATGGGCCTAAAGAGTATATATAACCCCATTTAAAAAAAAAACAAACTTTGTATTGTAACTTGAGAACTACCAGTTTAAAAAGTATTTACTTCTTTAATAGCATGTTCCCCTTGGTCTTCTATAAGATTTCTTATAGTATTTTATTGTATCTTTAATATATAGAAATTAATTGAGGTAGCTCGTTTAGCTGTTACAAGAATTTATCAACTCCTACTTCGCTGATTATTTTAGATAAAAAGCTTCAAATAAAAGTTTTAGAGCATAAAATTCTGCATTTCAATAATTTTGCATGCTTCATAACGGCAGAAATTAGGTATGAAAATGTCGAAAATCACATAAGAAATAGCGATGAAGCCAAAGAATTGAGATAAAATAATTAACAAATGTCGAATTTTTGTTTTAATTCCACAGCTGTTGCTATTTTTGAGGTAATTTTCGCCATTTTCATACCTAATTTCTGCCGTTATAAAGCAAGCAAAATTAATTTTGCTTATTGATTCAGACGCTCTTCAATTTTTATTTGAAGCTTTTTTTACCTTAAATTATTAGGAAAACAGGAAATTACGGAAGTTTTATTTTACATGTTAAAGATCTTTCGTAATACCATACCGTTACTATAATTTAACAGAACTAAGCACGTAAGTGAAAAAGGATAAGGTTTATAACAGTCGCCTACAATTAAGGATAAAGTATTTCTAAAAAAAATCACACTATCGTGAAGAGCTTTTTGGTATTACGAAAAATTTTGACCGCTACACGGCCGATAAACAATTAACCGACTCGGCTGATTATAAACCTTGGCTATCGCCTCGATTTAAAAACTTCAGCCGTGTCCGTTATTTGCTTAATATCGGCCTAATGACGTTAATAACTAATATGTTCGGCTAAGCCATGCTGCTCACCACCCTATTACAATATACTTGTATGTATGTATCTATAGTTTAAAAGTTGGTGGCAAAATTAATTGCCACATTTTGATATGAAATGATACTGAAGCGTTTAACATGGGGAATAAGTTTTTCCGTGCGCATTACTTCCCTAACTATTTAAGACAAAAAGTTTCAAATGGATGTTGTAAAGCAAAAATTTATACATCAGAATAAATAAAAAAAAATCATTTTGGCTACTTCACAACTGAAGACATAAAATTTGAAAATTCACGGAATTACAATTGAATAGTATTAGCCATGGAATTAGATACAAGAGACTAACAAAAGCGTAACGTTTTATACGTCAAATTATTAGTATTTATTTTGACAATCATTATTCTGGCACTGACATAATAATGTTCTTGAAATCATAAATTTTTCATTAAATTTCTAATTTTTATGTCACAAATTTAAGTAGTTTTTCAAAATATTTTGTTTTCCTTAAGTAAATTATTCCTTACATATTCTGCTTATAATATAGTCTTCGATTTCATATTTTTACCTCTCGCCAAGAGAGGTACTGGATTCCTGCTAAAAATCGCATATCCAGATTTTATTGAATAAGCACGATTTAAGGTCCATAAAATCCAATTTTAACAGTTTTACAATGATGTCTGTGTATATGTGGATGTGTGTGTGTGATTGTTGGAGGTACGATATCTCAAATTCTATAAGACTAAAGACTTGTTTGACTACCGATTCCTCAATCTCACATTAATGGGGAGAGTTGAATAGGTTTCGGTACCAATTGGAAAACCGGAAGTAGTAGTATCTTAAAAAAAATATATAAATATAATTTTTTTGAATTTTTTTATTATTATATAACACGAGAGGTGTGTTACAGAGGCTCTGATGATGGTGGTGTACTTTTTTTCTTTTACCAACGATGACCACGACTTAATTAACCGAGGACGAAAACACATACACTTACACACTTGCACTTATCTTTGATGGCCGATGAACATTTATATTATGAACACAGACATTGTTAGGATTTTAACTAATTTATTTATACATATTATATACATTTAAACTAACTTATTATTGTAAGCGTAACGTTAAGAACTGCGTAAACTTGCAACCAAACCCAACTTTCGAACGCACTACATCACTCACAAACATCCGCTAATGGTGCCGCGGCCTTCGATATCGCTAATAATTGGGGAAAACATCATAAGTCAGGTAAATCTAAGACCCGCACGGTCTTGTCACTATCACTAGAGATCCATATAATTACCAGTGCATCCATGGCAGGTCCGCATGACCTCGAGAGATCCGCATGATCTTGTACCGTGAACGCATTAGGTCCGCATGACCTCGAGAGATCCGCATGATCTCGTATCGTGAACGCATTAGGTCCGCATGACCTCGAGAGATCCGCATGATCTCGTATCGTGAACGCATTAGGTCCGCATGACCTCGAGAGATCCGCATGATCTCGTATCGTGAACGCAATAGGTCCGCATGACCTCGAGAGATCCGCATGATCTCGTATCGTGAACGCATTAGGTCCGCATGACCTCGAGAGATCCGCATGACCTCGTATCGTGAACGCATTAGGTCCGCATGACCTCGAGAGATCCGCATGATCTCGTATCGTGAGCGCATTAGGTCCGCATGACCTCGAGAGATCCGCATGATCTCGTATCGTGAACGCATTTGGTCCGCATGACCTCGAGAGATCCGCATGATCTCGTATCGTGAACGCATTAGGTCCGCATGATCTCGAGAGATCCGCATGATCTCGTACCGTGAACTCATTAGGTCCGCATGACCTCGAGAGATCCGCATGATCTCGTATCGTGAACGCATTAGGTCCGCATGACCTCGAGAGATCCACATGATCTCGTATCGTGAACGCATTAGGTCCGCATGACCTCGAGAGATCCGCATGATCTCGTACCGTGAACTCATTAGGTCGTACATTAATTTTACAACATAAAAGTGACAAATGTCAATATCGTCCTCACGTACTAAAAGAGAATAGTGATTACTCACCCTAGACGCCGACTTGTAATATCCTTTCGCACTTATATAGTATTCACCACAATCGCAACTACCGCACGTGACAAAGGTTTATCATCGACTGTCTGCTAAAAAGCAATCGTCTTACAAGTTTGTATAACCACCAACGCAAATTGATTATAAGGTATTGTATAATAACAAACGCAAATTAGTTGTATTTTATAAGTTTATTTAATTCTCCCAATAATATAAAAAAATAACAACCCAGTCATGCAATCCCTAACATTATTAATATATTACACTAGACATCATCAAACAAATAAACTAAATAGTTATGTTTTACATTGTAACTCTGCGTAGTAGCGTCTACTACGCGCTCAAACTAAAACCCGAAACTACATCATATCACACTGAGTTTCTAAGACAGACTATCTCAAACAAAAACGTTACTTTCGTGAGAGGCTTATCTCTGAGGGGTTGAAGAGGGTATCATATGGCATCCATACCAAAATATCAGCCCTGCACGTAGGCTTGCAATAACTTCTAAACTTAATTGTCAACAAATAACTGTCCAATATTTCTGACAGCTAGACTAAACAGTCAGTTAATAAAAGATGATAACTATTTCTCAACAGTTTTGACTAACAAAGATAACAAGTTGAAATATTATTCCTAAAACTATAATTTAGAAAAGATTATAAAAGTTATTTATTTGTTATTGCTCGCCTTGTCACAATTAGTATTAAAGAACGTAAAATTCTCTATTCTATACATTTTAAAATTTTATTATTTCTCCAGGTGTGGAGATATAATGTATAATAATATAGAATAAGCTGTTGTAATAAATCTAGTTACCCAAAAAACTCCATGAAAACCAGTTTAAATATTTAAATGTTTGTAATTGACAGATAAATTCAAAATGTCAGTGTCAAAAATAAGCATTACTGGAAGATATTTCTGGGAGGTACGATTACATTTAATATCTTATTGTATTATTAATTAATTATGTTTTTAAAATTATAGGTATGTTAATATTACATATATCCTTAAGAATACCGCTAATACTGTCAATGAATTTGAAGAATTTTGAACATATTAGAAGAGTAGGACAAAATTCCTCATAGAACGAAAGAAGAGATACAATAATTATTTGTGTGCAGAAGAAATGTTAAATTCGTTACTTATAGTGCGCGAGCAGTCATGTGACTTTGTTGGCCTTGGCAAGCAGATATGAGAATTCGTGTCAGAATGACGGCTAGTAGTTATTTACATAGATGTCAAAATTGTTATGTCATAATTTTTCATTCAAAATTTCTAAATATTCTGATGTTTATTTGTAATCAATAGTATGGAATATACTTGACAAGGAAATAATCCACATGGATTTCGAAAATCATGATGTTTTGAATGAAAAATTATAATACTTGACACCTATGTACATTATTACTAGCTGTCATTCTAACACGGGCCCCCATATCTGCTTGCCAAGGCCAACAAAGTCACAGGATTTCTCGCGCCCTATGCAACATAAAATGAAAATGGCGAGACGTATTGTGCTGGCCACAACAGATTTTTAATTTAATGTATCTGTACCTCAACCAGGTATTTGATATAAAAAAAATCGGGTGTGGCCAGCACATTATCTTCTGCTAGTTCTATGTATTTTGTACAAATTCCATACCGAAGGTTTCTTGCAAAAGATTCGGACGGAGTTTAGATAGGGTCCGGATCCAACTTTAAAATGTAGTTTTTTAAAGGACACTTTTCTTTTATCTAATTTCATTATATTCCCAGTAAAATTGTAAGACAAACACATAATGTAAATTATTGCACTTGATACTGTCATCTGTCAATGAGAATTAGCTGATATCTGAATATAGGTAGTAGTTGTTTCCATGGTCATAGCATAGCTGGCTGATTTATGAAATTTATTTTTTTATAATTTTTTAACTCTATATCCATTAAATATGAAGTATAAAATGGAATCAAATCGTATAGCAAATAAAATATTCTTTAATATTTATAATAACATAAAATGCCAAAAAATATATATTTAACTACGTTTCTTCATGAAAAACTGTTAAAAGTTGCAAATGAGGGTACTTCCGGTGGACCAATTATAATTAAAATTTAATCACCTCTTCGTTTGGATGTAAATTTCAGGATTATGAAAAAAATATAATTTTTGGAATTATGGTAATGAAGTAATACGATCCGAAACGATGTTCAAATACAAACGAGCGTATGCACAGTGCACACACACATACACGCGCGCACACACACTCACACAAATACATACAGACATCATCGTGAAAATAGTAAAATCCTATTCTAGAGAACCTAAACGTGCCCATTCATTAAAAACTCACCATGGAGTTTTTTGACCAAAGACAATACCTTCCTTACCTAAACGTAACAGAAGGTAAGAAACCTTATTAAAACAATTTTTATTGAACATAATATTTTTAAACACAATGAAATAATTTATTTAATTAAAATAACTAATAATAATATGACATGGAAATATTAAATTTACGTGTCAAACTTTGCTAACCTAAATTTTTTTGACATGGAATAAAATTAGATTTTCCGATTCAGTAACATACGGTCAACGCAAAAATATTGTAACTAACACGTATGTTAATTGGCGATTAATGATGTCAACAATTAATGCGGAAACCTTGCGACTGCGAGCGCGTTAAAATGTCTCAATCATTAATCGCCCTTATTAGCACACTTGATAGTTAAAGAACTAGAACATACTGAGTAAGGTTTGTGAATAGAATACCAGAAGAATCTGATACCGAATTTAGGAAATAAAAATATAATCAAATGCACAAAATCGATCTACACGTGCGTTTGAAGCTTAAATAAATAACTTATTTTCACATGTTGCAGTGATGCATATGCGTAGCCAGGCTATGTCTTCTGGCGTTCGTCGCGGAGTTCTCATGATGTTCTACACTATACTTCCCTCACGTGATATAGGTAATTATTTCAGTAAACATTATACAGGTGTTCATTTTATTTTGTCCACTATAGATTTCTCGAGAACTTTAAGAGCTACGAGTTCGGTTAAATAAGCAAATAAATTTAATCTTACTGGACTGTTTTATTGAGCTTAATTTTTTTTCAACCAGTGGTTTTCAAACTGTGGGTATTAACTATTTTATTTTAAATGGGATCATATATTTTTTATTTACTTATTCGTTAGAGAATTTAAATCTAAATTCATTTATATCACATGTTTATACCCTCACAGCAAGATTTTTTTGAGAAAAATGCATACAAAGTTTGTATTAATTCACATTTATTAGGCTATAGTAAGAGTGCCAATAATGGAATAAATGAATACATGTTAATTTTTCAACGTATACTTAGATTGCCATGAAAGAAATAAAGTGACATTTTAAAAATATATGATTAATTAACGAACAAAATAATCACGTATTTCCTTCATGGCAAATGTATTCATTTATTCCATTCTTGGCACTCTTATAAGATATATTTAAATGAAATTAATATAAAATTTTATGTGCGTTTTTCTCAAAAAAAATCGTTGTGAGGGTACGAAAATATTATATAATTAAATTCAGAACTAAATTCTCCAAGAAACAAGTAAATAAAAAATATATATTTTCTTTAGGTGAATTTGGGGCCTTAGTAATCCTCATGAATTTGTATAGCACTTTATTTGTTAAATTTACATGAATGCGACGTTTCGGATACTAACTGTATCCATCATCAAACTATAAAGAATATAAGAAATATAATGACAAATCAATAGATGTTATATCGTCACTTACCAATTAAGAGATACAGGAAAACATTTTTAATACATTTGAAAATTGAACATTTGTTGTTAAAATTGAGAACTATGGATTAAATTTGCCAACATGGCCACCACATCGACAACAAAATTTGCCAACGGCTGCCCACTTCAACATCTTGACAAGCAGTGACAGAGTTTTTTTACAAATAAACGAGACAAGAAATATGAACAATACCAACTGCGCTACCAACTAAAAAGATAACTATAAAAAATAACTTTATTGAAACTTAAAATTGTTTATGAAATTATTTATGAATTTTGTGTTGTTTTTGAAATCTGTTTGATAATTTATATTGGAATTTTTATTTAAATTTATATAGAAAGTTTCTTTGAGTAATCTAGCATTATAATTATTATCTGTATCAATAATTTCGGCTTCTTTGAATTTAAATTTATGGCCTGTATTAAAAGAATGTTTAGTTAAAGCACTATGGTCAGGGTTCAACTTTTTGCAGTGGTATTCATGTTGGTTGATGCGCTTTTTTAAAGTTTGAGAAGTTTCTCCTATGTAGTACTTATTGCAAGAGCCACATTCAATCCTGTACACGACATTTTTTTGTTCCGTTTTGGGGGTAATATCCTTAATTCTAGTGAACAGTTTTTGTGTGGTTGAAATGGCTGAGTTTGAAATTTTGATATTGCTGTTGTTAAGTAATTTATGTAAGGTAAAGTTAATTTCTTTATCAAAAGGAATTTTAGCATAAACAACATCTGTTTTAATATTATTATTATTATGAATTTCACTATTGCTGTTTTGAGATTGTAAATGTGTTAATCTGCGATTAATATGTTTGAGCAAAAACTTTTTTGGGTAACTATTTTCTGATAACATACTGAAAATGTGGTCTAAATTTTTCCTATGAAAGCATTGATTTGAAAGTAAAATAGCTCTGTCAACTAGAGCGTTGATTACACTAACTTTATATAATCGGTTGTTGTTTGAATGAAAATTAAGGTATCTGCCACTAGCCGTCGTTTTTTGGAACCAGTCCGTAATGATTTTCTCATTATATTTAATTAGTGTAACATCCAAAAAACTTATTTTGTTATTTTCCTCTAATTCTATTGTGAATTTAATTCTTGGGTGGAAATTGTTAAATGCAGTCAGAATATTCTCAATTTGTTCTGTTGGTGCAATCAACAGGCAATCATCTACGTATCGTTTGTAGTAAAGGATATTCAGGTTGTTGTCTGGAATAATATTATTTTCTAAATTTTGTAAAATCAAATCGGCCAAAGAGCTTGAAATGCTAGCACCCATCGGAGAGCCATCTATTTGTCTATATATTTTGTCATTGAAACTAAGTATGGAACATTGAAAACACAATTTAATACCATTAATAAATTGTTCTAAATTTAAGTCAGTAAAATTTTCAATTTCTGGCCATCTATTTGTAATGCATTCAATAACTAACTCCTGAGGGATGCTAGGATATAAAGCTGTGACATCGAGACTAAAAATAGTGTAATTATGCGGGATGTTAATTTTGGAAATGTCATGTACAAGATCGAAAGAGCTCTTCACAATGTAAGGAGATTCTGACGTGACAGTATGTAGAATATTCTGTAAGTGTTTGGCTAATTTGTATGTCGGCGTATCAAGTGTTGAAGTGATGTCTCAGTGGTACGTTTGGTTTGTGTATTTTGGGGTTCATGTACATTTTACCAATTTTTGGGTTTTGGACAATTAAATCTACCTTGTTAATGTTTTTAAGATAAGTTCTACATTTGGTGTCTATTTGGTTTATAGGATTTTTGTTTAATTCAACATATGTACTGGTATCATTAAGAATTTCACTGGATTTATTAAAATATTGGACTTTATCCATGATCACGGTTTTAGAGCCCTTATCTGCTTTAGTGATGACAATATTGTTCTTATTTTGTTTCACAAAACGTTGAGTTTTTTTAAACCAATTTAATAATTCTATTTCTGCAAAGGTTAATTTTTCATTTTACATTGAAAGAAATCTGGAGTGTAAGTATTTAGAAATTTTAGATTTTACGTTATCTTTGTCAGTAATGTTGCTTCTATCAATGGACATGGAAATATTAATATATGTTTCAAGGATTATTTGTTTGATATATTTAATATCATGACATTTGTAACTGAAATTAGGGCCTAAAGATAAAATTGTTAATAAAGGGTTTTCCAATAAGGGGTGTTATTTTGATATTCAAAGAAAAATGCCATTTTTTAATATAAATGATCGGATGTTTATTTCATTATAAAGAGGAAGGTATGCCGTTAATAGTGGAAAATAACATCAGGCAAATGACCACCACGACCACGCTGACAGGACAATATTCTTTTCATGAAATTTTCCATAACCAAATCGCAAAGTGGCTGTCCTATGTCCTCGATAGCCTCACGAATTTCATCTTTGAGGTCTTGAGTCGACGCTGGGCAATTGGCGTAGACCTTCTCTTTCACGTGGCCCCAAAGAAAGATGTCGCAAGGTGTTAAATCACAAGATCTCGGTGGCCAATTGTGATCACCTCTTCGAGAGATAACACGGTCCGGAAACTTTTCCCGTAAAAGATCAATGGTTTCGTTGCTTGTGTGGCACGTAGCGCCGTCTTGTTGAAAGTAAACGTTGTTCAGATCAATACCATCCAATTCCGGCCATAAAAAATCGTTAATCATCTCTCGATAGCGCAATCCATTCACCGTAACTGTTGCTCCAGCCTCATTTTCGAAAAAGTAAGGTCCAATGACTCCGCCGGACCATAAACCGCACCAAACAGTCACACGTTGAGGATAGAGAGGCTTTTCAACAATAACTCTTGGGTTTTCTGAGCCCCAGATGCGACAATTTTGTTTGTTGACGAAGCCACCGAGTTGGAAATGGGCCTCATCACTCAAGATGATTTTTCGATGGAATTCCGGATCATTTTCATGCATTTCAACGACCCAATCAGCAAAGACACGACGTTGTTGATGATCGGCCGGCTTGAGTTCTTGTGTTAACTGGACTTTATAAGCCTTAAGACCCAAATCTTTATGCAAAATACGGTGTAATGACGTTTGTGGAATGCCTAATTCCAAAGAACGACGAGGAATGGACAAACCTGGGTTTTCTTCAACACTTTCGGCTACAGCAGCAATATTCTCGGCTGTTCTTCAGCGACGTGCACGGGTTTTATTCTTCACATCACTAACTTGTCCCAACAGCTCGAATTTTTCCACCAATTTCTGTATTGCGGTCCGACAAGGTGCTTCACGACGACCCAAAAATTGTCGAGTTTTACGAACCGTCTGTGCCAAATTTTCACCATTTTTATAGTGAATTTTAATAATTTCAATGCGTTGTTGAAGCGTGTATCGTTCCATTTTTATTAATGGCGTAGTTTCTACTTGTCAATTGTCAAAAAATGACAGCTTCAAAAGCGACATCTACCGAAATAGCGGGCTCTTCAAAATAACACCTCTTATTGGAAAACCCTTTATTTCTTCTTCAATATGTACATTTGTTAAGTTAACAATCCAATTTTTGTAGTGTAATTTCAAAAAGGCACAGATACTGTTCTTATATGCTTGTGATTTTAACGTATTTAATTTTTTATGTATAATTGTTTCATTACGCGATTTAATTTTATGGTAAAAAGTATTAGTGTTGTGAATAATATAGTGGTAAACCTCTATTGGTAAATTGTCCATGAACTCCAAAATATACTTAACTTTCAAATTGAATAATGAAATAAACATCCGATCATTTATATTAAAAAATGGCATTTTTCTTTGAATATCAAAATAACACCCCTTATTGGAAAACCCTTTATTAACAATTTTATCTTTAGGCCCTAATTTCAGTTACAAATGTCATGATATTAAATATATCAAACAAATAATCCTTGAAACATATATTAATATTTCCATGTCCATTGATAGAAGCAACATTACTGACAAAGATAACGTAAAATCTAAAATTTCTAAATACTTACACTCCAGATTTCTTTCAATGTAAAATGAAAAATTAACCTTTGCAGAAATAGAATTATTAAATTGGTTTAAAAAAACTCAACGTTTTGTGAAACAAAATAAGAACAATATTGTCATCACTAAAGCAGATAAGGGCTCTAAAACCGTGATCATGGATAAAGTCCAATATTTTAATAAATCCAGTGAAATTCTTAATGATACCAGTACATATGTTGAATTAAACAAAAATCCTATAAACCAAATAGACACCAAATGTAGAACTTATCTTAAAAACATTAACAAGGTAGATTTAATTGTCCAAAACCCAAAAATTGGTAAAATGTACATGAACCCCAAAATACACAAACCAAACGTACCACTGAGACATCACTTCAACACTTGATACGCCGACATACAAATTAGCCAAACACTTACAGAATATTCTACATACTGTCACGTCAGAATCTCCTTACATTGTGAAGAGCTCTTTCGATCTTGTACATGACATTTCCAAAATTAACATCCCGCATAATTACACTATTTTTAGTCTCGATGTCACAGCTTTATATCCTAGCATCCCTCAGGAGTTAGTTTATTTATTTATTTATTTATTTAACATCCCATCCATCCCACAGGATCGAAATCCCAATTACGGGGTGGATGCACAAAGATTACATTATGGTACAAACAATAATGTTTCAGCACAAAAAGAGAAAAAAAAATATATCTATAACATGAAAAATTAACCTAAAGTATATTTATTAATGCTTGCTTAAAGTGTCTGAATGACAAGTAATGGATATCAATATTATTTGAAATATTATTAAAAATAAAGCATAATTGTCTGATGGGCGATCTTGCCTCATAGTTAGTTCTGATAAGTGAACATTGGAAAGTGTATTTACTTCTAGAAGATAGGCGTGGAACAGAAAATGGAATACTGGCTAAACAAATAGGATCGTCTATAATATTGTTGACTAATTTAAATACATAAATCGAAGATTGCATCTTTCTTCTATTTTCTAAAGACATCAAGTTGAAAAAGGATAATAAGTTGTTGTATGATGTATCATGAGTAGGATAAACTCCATATGTTTTATAGTAACAGTAGTTTACAAATTTTTTTTGAATTCTTTCGATGCTGTTGCAATATACCTTATATAACGGATTCCATATTTGTAAGCAGTATTCCAATTTTGAACGCACAAATGAAAAATATAATATTTTTAAAGTTCTTAACCTATGAAAGGAACGACAATTTCGAATTATAAAGCCTAGGTTTCTGTAGGCATATCTTACAATGTAATTTATATGCACATTGAAAGAGAGCTTAGCATCAAATATGACTCCTAAATCTTTAAACTCTGTAACTCGTTCAAGTAGATGGTGTTCCATTTTATAAGAATAGCAGGCTAAAGTATTTTTTACGGAATAAGTCATAATTTTACATTTTTTTATATTGAAATGAAGTTTAGAGGTTTTAGACCAGTCCAGAATGCTGTTTATATCCTCTTGTAACATTAAACTATCTTCAGGTGAATTTATTATTTTAGATATTTTCATATCATCGGCATAGAGAAATATATCAGAATGTTTAACACAAGTAATAATGTCATTAATAAATAATATAAATAACAAAGGACCTAGGTTTGAACCTTGTGGTACACCAGAAGTAGGAGTATACTGATCAGAATGGTAGTTATTGTAATGTACCTGCATTTTTCTGTTAATTAGATATGAAGAAAGGAAAGCTATAAGATTAGGGGAGAAGTTAAAATTATGAGAAAGTTTAGAAAGAAGGATAGTGTGATTTAGCTTGTCGAAAGCTTTGGTAAAGTCTGTATAAACTACGTCTATCTGTCTATTGTCACGAAGTGCTCTTAAACTTTTCTCAGTAAAATTCATTAGATTAGTGGTAGTCGATCTGTCTTTCATAAAGCCATGTTGTTGTGGTGCAATGCATTTCTGAGTTGCATTATATATGTATTTGTAAAGAACAGATTCAAAAATTTTAGAGAGATTAGAGAGGATGGAGATAGGTCTGTAATTGGATATATCGCATTTGTCACCAGATTTAAATACTGGAGTAACAAAAGAAGTTTTAAGAGAAGAAGGAAAAGTATTTGTAGATAGAGAGAGATTGAATAGTATATGTAGAGGCAGAATGAATATTTCTCGGCATCCTTTCAGGATATAGGCGGGAATGTTGTCAGGACCAGGAGTACGGGATGATTTGATATCATTAATTGCTTGCCTGATATCTTCTTCAGAAATATTAATGATATTTACAAAACCTCCAGAATCATGTGTATTAATTAATGAGGGGGATGAAATTTCGTTATTTTCATATACACTAGAAAAATAACTTGAGAATCCAAGGACAATGTCAGGAGTAGAATTGTATTCATTATCTTTTAGATGCATTTTACCAGGTATACGCGTATTATTTTTCTTAGCGTTTATAAAGTTCCAAATGCTGGCAGGATTATCATTAATTTTGTTCTCAGTAGAAGATATATAGTTTCTGTAAGCTGTATTTATATCTTTTTTAATAAGAGCACGCAATCTTTTAAATTCACAATTATAGAACTCGAATTTATTTTTTATATATAGCTTACGATAATGTTCTTTGAGCTTTATATTGTGAATAATAGATCTCGTAAACCAGGGAGGAAAGTTAGAAGAATGTTTATTGCGGATCTTAGGTATACATTGATCGAAAATGCGGTAAAGTATTTCGAAAAATTTATCAAACGCATCATTCACGTTGTCAAAAGTCTTTAATATATCCCAATTGATTTCAGAGAGTAGGTTATATAGAAGTGGAAAATTTGCAGATTTGAAGTTATAAGTAAGAGAAGAATTAAATGTAGAGTTATTAGATGTAGGATTGACATGACACGAGTAATGAACATCAAGAGCAGGATGATTAGGGTCTTCCACAACAACAGGATCAGAACATTGTGCGACATTACAATAGTTACTTGATACTACAACGTCAAGAATTCTAGACCTAGAGTTGGTTATTGAGTTATACTGAGATGCGTTCATAAAACTTAAAAAATCTCTGAATCTACGTGACAAATGACATCCAGAACCTTCGCCTGCAGCATTACCAAGACTTGTAATATTTATATCACCAAGAATAATAAAATTATTGTTCATTGAAGGTAAGGAAGT
The DNA here is from genome assembly GCA_951394225.1 of Harpalus rufipes. NCBI lineage: Eukaryota > Metazoa > Arthropoda > Insecta > Coleoptera > Carabidae > Harpalus > Harpalus rufipes. Next base: position 13,732,292 of record OX596287.1, on the reverse strand, counting down.
TTCCAATGAGTCGAGCAAGTACTCTAATTGAGTTAAAGTAACAGGAGGAGGACAGTAAAACACAATAAGAAATATATATTTAATAGGAGAGAGAAAAATTTTTATGCACAGAATATCAGTAGAAGAATTAGGATGAAGATTAATATTAACAAGAGTAGATTTAAATTTTGAATTAACAGCGCAAAGGACACCTCCACCAGTTTTTTTACCAGTAATGCTTCTATCCCTGTCATGACGATATACTTCGTATGCCGACGGTAGAATTTCGGAATTAGTTACGGCAGGTGTAAGCCAAGATTCACTTATTGCAATAATATCATAGTTTAAGGAACTACAATTATTATAAAAGCATTCCAATTTTGTGTTAAGCCCTCTAACGTTTTGATACAAAATATTCATAAACTGGATACACTATATACAGAGATACGTTATTATTTTATACAAACTATACAAGATCGCACGGACAAATTCAGACAGTTCAAAGCAAGTGTAATAATTAACAAAGAATAAAACAAATATAACTAACAGAGAAAAAGATCAGTCAAATACAGTAAACAATGCCCAATGTTGCTCCAGAGAATTCAAAAGGTATGTGTAACAATTAACAATAAATAAATTCACAATTCCTCAATATTACTAGCCAGTGATAGTCGTTTAATGATCCCATCCTCACATTTTAGGAAGATGTTGCCATCAAAAGTCCACACACTTTTATTTCCGAATTTTTTACAAGCAGCTTTATATAAATTATGCCGGAACCTGGTAAGATCTTCAGTAATTACAATGCCAGTACCTTTTAGTTTATTTCTATTTTTCAGGAATAATTGACGCGATTTGTACGACGTGAATTTAATAATAATACCACGTGGTCTAGGAGGCATATCACTACGAACACTCGCACTTTTCATAGGGGGTTTGCCGACTCGATGACATCTGTCTATTAATTCTGGGGAGACACTAATACCCAATTTGGACTTGGCAATATCACGCACCTTAGATTCTGGATCCTCGGAAGGTTCCTCAGGAATACCAAAGACACGGACACAGTTCCTTCTTGAGTATTGTTCCAGTTTGTCGACCTCCTCCTCCAGATGTTGATTTTTGAGGGTAAGTTCCTGGATGATTTTATCATAATGGATCTTTTGCTCCTCAAACCTTTGGTCAAGGCGAGCAAATAATTTGTCAGCCAGCTTATTTATAAAGGCATCATCGTCGAATAATTTAGATGCTTCGTTAGTTATTGAATGCATTACAAATAGATGGCCAGAAATTGAAAATTTTACTGACTTAAATTTAGAACAATTTATTAATGGTATTAAATTGTGTTTTCAATGTTCCATACTTAGTTTCAATGACAAAATATATAGACAAATAGATGGCTCTCCGATGGGTGCTAGCATTTCAAGCTCTTTGGCCGATTTGATTTTACAAAATTTAGAAAATAATATTATTCCAGACAACAACCTGAATATCCTTTACTACAAACGATACGTAGATGATTGCCTGTTGATTGCACCAACAGAACAAATTGAGAATATTCTGACTGCATTTAACAATTTCCACCCAAGAATTAAATTCACAATAGAATTAGAGGAAAATAACAAAATAAGTTTTTTGGATGTTACACTAATTAAATATAATGAGAAAATCATTACGGACTGGTTCCAAAAAACGACGGCTAGTGGCAGATACCTTAATTTTCATTCAAACAACAACCGATTATATAAAGTTAGTGTAATCAACGCTCTAGTTGACAGAGCTATTTTACTTTCAAATCAATGCTTTCATAGGAAAAATTTAGACCACATTTTCAGTATGTTATCAGAAAATAGTTACCCAAAAAAGTTTTTGCTCAAACATATTAATCGCAGATTAACACATTTACAATCTCAAAACAGCAATAGTGAAATTCATAATAATAATAATATTAAAACAGATGTTGTTTATGCTAAAATTCCTTTTGATAAAGAAATTAACTTTACCTTACATAAATTACTTAACAACAGCAATATCAAAATTTCAAACTCAGCCATTTCAACCACACAAAAACTGTTCACTAGAATTAAGGATATTACCCCCAAAACGGAACAAAAAAATGTCGTGTACAGGATTGAATGTGGCTCTTGCAATAAGTACTACATAGGAGAAACTTCTCAAACTTTAAAAAAGCGCATCAACCAACATGAATACCACTGCAAAAAGTTGAACCCTGACCATAGTGCTTTAACTAAACATTCTTTTAATACAGGCCATAAATTTAAATTCAAAGAAGCCGAAATTATTGATACAGATAATAATTATAATGCTAGATTACTCAAAGAAACTTTCTATATAAATTTAAATAAAAATTCCAATATAAATTATCAAACAGATTTCAAAAACAACACAAAATTCATAAATAATTTCATAAACAATTTTAAGTTTCAATAAAGTTATTTTTTATAGTTATCTTTTTAGTTGGTAGCGCAGTTGGTATTGTTCATATTTCTTGTCTCGTTTATTTGTAAAAAAACTCTGTCACTGCTTGTCAAGATGTTGAAGTGGGCAGCCGTTGGCAAATTTTGTTGTCGATGTGGTGGCCATGTTGGCAAATTTAATCCATAGTTCTCAATTTTAACAACAAATGTTCAATTTTCAAATGTATTAAAAATGTTTTCCTGTATCTCTTAATTGGTAAGTGACGATATAACATCTATTGATTTGTCATTATATTTCTTATATTCTTTATAGTTTGATGATGGATACAGTTAGTATCCGAAACGTCGCATTCATGTAAATTTAACAAATAAAGTGCTATACAAATTCATGAGGATTACTAAGGCCCCAAATTCACCTAAAGAAAATATATATTTTTTATTTGCTTGTTTCTTGGAGAATTTAGTTCTGAATTTAATTATATAATATTTTCGTACCCTCACAACGATTTTTTTTGAGAAAAACGCACATAAAATTTTATATTAATTTCATTTAAATATATCTTATAAGAGTGCCAAGAATGGAATAAATGAATACATTTGCCATGAAGGAAATACGTGATTATTTTGTTCGTTAATTAATCATATATTTTTAAAATGTCACTTTATTTCTTTCATGGCAATCTAAGTATACGTTGAAAAATTAACATGTATTCATTTATTCCATTATTGGCACTCTTACTATAGCCTAATAAATGTGAATTAATACAAACTTTGTATGCATTTTTCTCAAAAAAATCTTGCTGTGAGGGTATAAACATGTGATATAAATGAATTTAGATTTAAATTCTCTAACGAATAAGTAAATAAAAAATATATGATCCCATGGATACAGTTAGTATCCGAAACGTCGCATTCATGTAAATTTAACAAATAAAGTACTATACAAATTCATGAGGATTACTAAGGCCCCAAATTCACCTAAAGAAACCATATTAGGATCCTTCAACATTCAAGAAACAAAAAATATATAGTTCATTTAAAATAACAAAGTTGATCTCTACAGTTTGTGAAACACTGGTTGTAAATAGAAATTAACGTATCAAGGGTGTTATAAGGACAATAACGCCTGAGGTCAACAGTGTGCTTTCCGAGGGCCTCCGGCCCGAGGTGTGTACGTTGACCGAAGGCATTATTGTCCGTTTAACGCCCGTGGTACGTTCAACGGTTAATGTCCGACCGATATATTATTTTATTAAAGATTTTTTCGATTTTTGTCCTATCATTGTGATTTTTGTTAGAGATATTAATCTATTTGCTTGCAAACGCTGTAACTAGGTAACGCGATATTCTTATTTGTATACAATACCGATTTGTTTATTTCAATATTTCTATCTGTCATAAAATTTCGAAAGAATTCTTGTTTAGTGGCTGGCGTGAAATCAAATACTAGTACCAACATCAACACCAACTCCTCGACCACCAATGTAAACAAATTGACTGTTAAGAAATTGTCACTACGAATACTGAACAACATGCTAACCTAGAATTGTTTGTCGATTTGAAAATTGCATTTTTCATATAAATAAGTAATCCTACTATAATACTCGTAATAACCTTGTATTCTAATTTAACAAAAAAATAAAGAATATTATTTACGTTGATTTCGTTAGTTATTGATTTGTATTATTTATAATATGGGTATTGTAAATTAGCATATGACATCTGATGCTATTTTGCGGAACTATCGTTGATAATGTTATGTGACATTAGTTTGGTTAAGTTATATATAAACATAAATCTAATCCATTATATTTATATTACTTACTTTTAAACACAGTACTGCTTAATAATACACATTTAAGTATAAAATATATTATGAAATGCCAATTATCAACGTTAGATCCTTTTAAAGCCGTTTTGGCGCTGCGATCTTATTTTCAATCCCCAGAGTTTCTGTATTCTGCACCCAATAGCAACAACGTCAAATTTATAACACACCCTAGGGTGTTATTTGGTATATAACAACCCTAAAAGCAGGGTTGTTATGATAACAATAACGTAACGGTCGGACATTAATAGTATTTTATGTACCAAGGGCGTTATTATGATCATAATGCATTATCATCTAGTAACGCTCGTGGTGCATACAAGATTTTATGTCACACTAGAATATCTGAAACAAGTTTTAATTGATAATAATTTTGATTACAATAATGCTCAAATTTTGGCGTTGCTAAGGATGTTGTTTAATTGTTTTATTTATTATCAACGTTTATTTATTTTTTTGTGTTAACGATGATCGGGTACGGTGTATATAAACATATCCAAGACAACCGGGGCATAATGGGAGGGCACAATGAGTTCATTATGCCCCGGTTGTTATGGATATGTTTATATACACCGTATCCTAGCAATAAACAGTGCATAATACTTTAGTGAGACATAAAATAATTTTCCGCTCACTAACATAGGTAGTCTATTAAAATAGAAATCGTTTACTAATTTAACCGATCTCGTAGCTTGTATAGTTCTCGAGATATAGTAATAGTGGATAGAATAAAATGAACATCTGTATACTATTCTACTATTCATACAAAATATTACTCGTTTCTTAAGAAGATCGCAGTATCCATGTAGAAGACACTTTATGTGAGAAATATCGAGATGAGTGCAGCAATTTAGATTGCCCATACGGCCCAGAACAATATATGGACGAGAATGTTTGCTACCGGTGTCGTTGTCTTGACCCTTGCAACGACATTAAGTGCTTAGAAAATACCACCTGCGTAGTCAATCCCAACCCAGACAAGTATAATTCATCTAAAATATCCTACATTGCCGCATGTCGAACACGTGAGTATTTATTTTAATATTCGCATTATCTATTATTATAAAAAAAAAAACGTTCCCCTATTTCCAAATAAGAATGACATATTCTAACACGTTAGTTGATGCTAGAATGAACTTAATTCTAAAACTATTTTTGGTAAGATATTGTTATTTGGGACTGAGTAGTATGATAATACGCAAAATATGTAGGCAACAAATTAAAAAATACATATCACTATAACCAACTTAACTATTTTTTATTAAAAATATTACATATGAAAGACGAAAAAAGAAAATAATATAAAACACCTGTTTTAGAAGTACGTTCACCCACTCGCCCTTACGCGAATTTTGCCTGAATATCAAACCCGTGCTAGAATAGATTGCCTTTTATTTATAACTTATATTTCAACACACAGAATGTTAAGGTATACGTGTTATAAATTTATAGGGTATAGGGGCTGCAAAATAAACTATCTAATTTTTACTAATAAACTAATATCCGGAAACGCTTCGTTTTGAACCTACAGGCTCTTAAAGACTAATTGTCTACCTTAATTTTAATTGGCTGTGACCTGTAACTTCAGTTATTATTTAGTTTATTTTAACATTTAGCATTGAATTGCAGACGCATAATAAATAAGCGCACTGTCCGCGATTACGCGATGTACGGCCGTCTGTACGGCAGCACAAAAAATTCAAAATGAGAATTAATGAAAATCCTGGCGTTTTTGAACGAATGTATCAAAATATGCTCCGAAGCTACAATGCTTGCATTGGTGGTCGTCATTTTGAGCAATTATTACAATATGTATTATAAAAACGAATAAAATTATTAAAAAAATTAAAATAAAAAATAATAATAACTGAAGTGATAGATCGCCTGAAATATTTTTAATAATACATACATATGTGGGTATAATTATTTAAAATCATTGTAGTCTTCATATTTTAAATAATTTCGATATTAGTCTTTAGTATTTAAACATGGTGATTCTGGACTATAAGTTCTACTCAGGTAAATTTAAAACTTATGCTCTACATTGGTTAAAGGGGTATTTCTTGTAAAATAGATAACTAAAGTGATTCTTTAATAAACACTTAAGTTGTTTATGTAGACCCAAATTTAGTAGGTTACTAAAGTCAAATTAAAAATTTGTCACTAATTGACACGAAAAATAATCATATACCACTTATTTGTATACTGCATTTGACTAAGTGCACAATTTTACTTATCCCGAATTCATTACATTTCATTATTTGATGAAAAGTAATTATTCCCAAGCTAATTTTGTCAAAAATTTATAACACCTTGAAAGGCTAAACTCCCTTCTTGTATCCTAGTTTTATTTACAATTTACCCATATAGCATTATGGTGTGTATCATTGCTTACAAATTATTATTTATGTTTATGGAAGCTTGATTACATCATAATGCTCAAAGCAAGTTGTACATAAACATTAACAGGCTTTATTTAATCTTAGCTTTGGGGTAAGTTATATTTATCCATTATAATGTATGTAATATGCTAACATATTAATGTTTGTTACTCAGTGGTCTCATGTTTAATATCATATCATTTATTGTATTAACAGATAAGATTGGGCAATGGTGATGTTATTTATTAATTAAGTACTAATTTAGATGAATTGGCAGATATATGAATTCATTTATAGATGTTTAAACAATACTTTAAACGCATTTTGTGCTTTGTATCGTTATCGTTCGATGTAGTACAAAGAAATAACAAAAAAATTATTCCCAAACGTTGACACAAACAGAATATGTAATATATTAGGTACTGCACTCTTTGTATAATGTGCTATGTTGCATGTGTTCTTATGGTTTCAAAAATTGCAAACAGATAGTATGCAGAAATATGACATGTGATTTTAGTTTTAAGCAATTTCGTACTCTCCTGTTCATTTTACGGTAATAACTGTAAAGTGTAAAGTTATATAGAAACCTGTTCTTTTATTATTATGTTTTTGGTCTTTCTGCAATTTTAAACAAAAATTCCAAAATTCATCTTCATTTCATTTAGTATAAACCTCAAACGTCAATTTAACTTATAGAAAACAAATTCAGTAAATTTTCTTCATACTGTTTCCACCATAATCATTTTTACCTCTCGCTAAGAGAGGTATTGGATTCATGCTAAAAATCGCATATCCAGATTTTATTGAATAAGCAACATTTAGAAGTATAGGAGAAAACTTCCCCAAAAAATAAATTTTAAATTATAAAATTAATCTAAACATAAAGAAAAGACATGAGAAATTTATAGGGCGCGAGAGTCATGTGACTTTGTTGGACTTGACAAGCAAATAAGGGCCCGAGTTAGAATGACAGCTAGTAATTATGTACATATATGTCAAATGTCAATTGGCCATCCAAAATTTCATGATATTCCAATTCCATGTGGTTTATTTTCCTCGACAAGTAAATTCCATATTCCTGGTGACAAAATAACCATGTGAAAAATTACGACATTTGACATTTATGTAAATAATTACTAACTGTCGTTTTGACAAGGGCCTCCATATCTGCTTGTGTAGATCAAGTATGACTAACTACGTGAACTTAGAAAATCTTGAAATTTTTGATGAAAATTCTAACATTTGACATCTATGTACATAATTACTAATTGCCATTTTGACAGAACTCCCATATCTACTTGTCAAGGAGTCAAGGCCAACAAAGTCACATGACTGCTCGCGCCCTATAACTATGTAACCAAAAACGGAAGTGGCGAGAGGTATTGTGCTGGCCACAACAGATTTTTTACAATAAAGATACGTTCTCTCGTGTGCCTGAGTGGTTGCTCGGAAATTGGAGACCCGGGTTCGATCCCGACCGACGCCAAAAATTACTTCAAATTTTAATGGCGCTAAATTGACCCCTGTGGTCCATTCTCTATGCCAGCATTGAACGCCCGTGAGGTGAAACCTGGTAAGCGACCGCACGGTACAAATATTTCATTATTACCGATATCTGTGTACAAAGCAGATTGGCACACCCAGCAATGGGTAATATGCCATGATGATGTATACGAGTATATATTAAATTTTATTATTTTAAATATGCTATTTTATGGCAGATGTAGATATTTATTTATAAAGTCTGGTTTGCAAGATATGACCATCAACTTTTGTTTTTTCAATAGCAATCTATAATTATTTTACTAAAATATAAACCGCATTTTTTTTCTTTTTTCAACGATGTATTAGTTTTTATTAATGTATTTGAAAAAAATCGAGATAAATAAGATAATTGAGATATATGGAAAATAGTATTTATTCAAATATTATAGGTGGCAGGTGGCTATGTGAAATTAAACAAAAAGTACACTTTTTTCATTTAAATGGGTTTGTATAGTATGTTTTTCATTAACACAAAAATGTGAAAAAACGTGCACTTTTTTAACGCAAACGGGTAAAATAGTGAAACGCTATGTGTACTTTTTTCACACTTTTATTGTAGACGTAAAAAAATTGTATGCAACTAGACTAAAAAGTGTCTTATTTCACTCTTAGGATATGATGAGCTCGCCTACGGCTCGTTCAGCCAAAATTTCCTATTCGTGTAATAAGAATATACTTTTAACTCATGTTGCATAAATAACTACTTTTACACGATCAAGTTTTTTAATGTTTACCGGTAGGTTTACAAATCAGTAGGTTTTCTTTTACTAATCAAGATAAAATTTGGTTGATAATACAACAAAGGCAGTAAATCGTACAAAAAGCCCACGGGCGGTAAGTGAATAAATGATCACCCCAATTCTGTAAGGAAGTTAAGTCTTAGTAAAGTTGCTGAAAATTGTAACCAATAGAAACAAACGTTAAAGCCTGTCATTTTCATGTTTTATTCTGTGTTTGCAATTATTATTGGTCATTTTCTATAGGAATTTTGCTAAGACTTAACAATTTTCTTACAGAATTGGGGCGAATTTGTATCAGACAACAATAGAATATACAAATGATAGTAGCGTTTAGTAAAACAATTAATTATTCGTACTGTCAATTTTGACAATATTTTTTAATTTTATTCGATCAATAGTATAAAATGCTACTAAATGTGGATTAACAACCCTTAATACTTAAATAACTGTTCTATAATATTGTAACGTAAGCCACTGACTAAAGAGTATTCGGGCGCCGCTACTGGTGGAATATTCCCGAGCGGTGAGGTAATCCCGGCGACGGAATAACCCATACGCGTTGAGACGTGTTAATCACATCGATGACCTAAATCTATTGTATTCAATATCATTGTGGCGGCAGAAAGGTCCAGTAGGACACTCGGCTGTATAAATACCCTCTGAACGACAGCGGAAATATAGTCTGATATAATAGAAGCAACGAGCAATGAAGTTGATGATATAAATAAACAGTCTCCGAGTTTTTAACATAAATAAATGTAGTTATATAAATAAATATAGTGATATAAATATTTTTTATCTACAACAGTGCGCTAATACGTAATTAGTATATTAATTTGAATGTCATTATGAGTGATTTAATGGCCCTGAGTGTCATTATGAGTTTCATAATGACACTCAGTGCTATTATGAAACTCATAATGACACTCAGTGCCATTAAATCACCCATAAGTATTAATAACGTAGGCCACGAATGAACATTTCAATGTTTCTCATTATGTCAAAAATTAAATGAAAATATGTATTTTAAGATCAATAAACTGTTGTAGATAAAATATTGAAGGCTACACATTTGATATAGCCTAATGAAATTTTCGTGATTAAAACACTCGGCTCATCGCCTCGTGATTTAACATCACACGCGTTTCATTATGAACACTATATCAAACTTGTATCCTTAATATCTATTAAATAAATAATCTTAGCGTGTAAGTGTTTAATAATATTCTTAGTGTTTATAATTATTTAATAATAGTGTTAGTTACTTACATTTTAATATTTATCCTAATTATTTATCGTTTAATAAACGTATTATTTTAATTAATAATATTTCTCTGGTTTTTACACTTCACCTATATAAATAAACGATCTGAAGTTATGGCTATTACTACTAATAAATTGAAATTTATAAATTTCTTTACAAGATTGTAAGAAACCAAGATCATAGTAAAAAATGTGAAGCAAATTTTTAATTCTGTAGAACTTTGTACTCTACATTTTTTGCCATAAAACAAATAGGAAAGCAGGAAATTGCGTAAAACTAACATCATATGTTAAATCACTATGTTCACTCCTAATTGCCACCACTCAATATGTACAAAATGGCGTATCATTTAAATAATAGTACCATATAAAGGGACATAATTTTTGTACTAATTTCAACATCATCAATTCGTATTTCATAAGTTATCATTGTATGTTTCATGTCATATTGTCATTCTGTATCGGCATTTATCTAATGTTTTATGTTTTTCCTTCTCCTGAATTCCTTGCTTCGTCCCTTTATGTTTCCTGCGTAACCATTTAATCCTTATTAGATACCATTACCACCGCCACACTAAGCCCGAAGGATAGGTTCCCTGTTCCCGTACCAGACCCGATAGACAGGTGCAGAATAGATGACAAGGTCAGGTGCGTTGATTCGTCCATTTTCATTTGCAATGACCAGGAGTGTGATGGTTATCCAGATTGTCCTGGGGGCGAAGACGAGGATAATTGTCCGGCGGAGGGTATCTGTTCATGTTTTCATTGCTGCACTAATGCTCTTGCTTGCGCAAAGATTTGGTAACGGGTTTTCTGGTTTTGCCCGGTTTCGGCCGACAATAAGTGTTTCTCCAACTGAGCAGATATTGTGGTTTAGACTACGATAGATACAAAGTCTTTGTCTTTAGGAATTACAGAAATTTCGTAAACCAACACTAAAATGTAGAAATAATTAGTTTTAATGTTAAAATATTTCTTTAGAGTTACCGAAGATAGTATGTGAAAAAATTGATGACTTCACAGGAGTTGAATTCAAAATGCCTAGTTTGATGCTCATGATTAAATATTAGAAAATGAATATTAAGTACCAGAAATTACACAATGATGAGCAATTACGAGTACCTATTTATTAGTGATTTTTTATAGGATAATGGTTGTCTTTGTAAGAGATTGATAATTAGCCTACACGTTTCCTTCTACAACAACCAATACACTGGGTTGTTTTTGCTGAATCATTATAGAACTATACATGCTTTTTGTAGAAACACTGAAACTTTACAATGTAATAACTTGAGACTAAGATATTTTTTCAGAGAAAAAGTTTTATCAAACTGTTAGGCATCCTTGAAAGTAGACGTCGATACAAGTAATTCATATTAACAATTAAATACCACACTTTTTTAAGTATAACATCGCTACGTATACCATGGATATTTGGCTGTTAAGAATTCAATACACAGAATAAGAGGGTATACTCGTCGAAAGACTAGCGAGAGAATTTATTGGCATCGAGGGGACTTTCTAGGTCTGTTGGTGGAGCATTTTACTATACCTAGATTCAAGTCCAAGTAAAGTACAAAATTTTTTCACAAAAAATCTTTCTTCGCTATACAGGGTGTTTCTATACCTCTGCACGAAACTTTAATGACATAATTTGATATACTGATTATAGAACAAAAAGATTTTTTTAAAAATTCGCAAAAATAAGGGTAGTTCATCCCTAGCGAACATTTTTAGTGCCACAGGTTTAATTACCTACATAATAACTAATTAATAAATGATTATTTGTAGACAGTGTTTATACTTTTATTTCATTAATAACATAATTGTAAATAATTAAATGTACTATGAAACCAGTGGCACTAAAAATGTTCGCTAGGAATGAGCTACCCTTATTTTTGCGAATTTCAAAAAAAAATCTTTTTGTTCTATAATCAGTATATCAAATTATATATGTCATTAAAGTTTCGTGCAGAGGTATAGAAACACCCTGTATATACCGAATCGAATCGTTCTCGGTTTTGAATGCTATAAAAATAACTGTGTAAAGACTGTTTATATAATTTCTTTAGTTCTTACAGACAGTAGGAAAATTGCATTTGACGTAGTCTAAACTAAATTATCTATTCGATCTTTCATCAAAATAAAATGCTCTCGGTCAGCTGAAATTAACGAAAACAGAGGTTGAGGATCGAAATAAAAATTTGTGTACGAGATTTTACGTCCTCACTTAAACAGGATTTTTTCGAGAAAAACAGAACTCAATTATCTAAATTAATTGTATACGTTGCGAGAAATACTTTATCGTCGGCTTGAGATATATTTATATGTCATAATGATTTATATACTTTATGTTAAGATGGAATCGCGTGAGGAATAATTTGGTGTATGAAGAATGTATGGTTAGGAACAATGTGATTAAGAGAGTTGGTGTGAGTCAGTTGAGATGGTTTGGGCATGTGGAGAGAATGGCGAGTGAACGGCTTGTTAAGCGTACATATCTTCGTGACGTTGAGGGTTTTCGATTGCGTGGCCGACCAGTGTGTAAGTGGATGGATGTGGTTGGTAGGGTGCTGAAAGAGAGAACGTTTCCAAATAAGAAGAGAAGAAGAGCATGTATGAATGCGATTATGAGTGTGGCCGAGGCGAAAGAAGTCTGCTTAGATAGGAATCTGTGGCGAAGGATGATTGTTTCCTAACTATTATTGTGATCCGAATGCGGTATTTCGCTACCGAAAATCGGCCACTTTTATATGTTTAAGAGTAAGGATTTGTTGTATGATGTTGATGTTGTTCTTCTTGTTTTCGGGTTTGTGCGAATCCACTAAGTGAGACACTTGTGATTTTAAGTATGTATGTATGTTAAACGCATCGAGGTTTAAAAATACGTAAGTAATGTAGAAATTTAGTATGAATGAGAATTGTATGATTTATTTAACCCCCGTCTTACACTTGATTTTTATTATGATAGCTTCGCGATTTTTCTTCTAACCCTAGCATGTTAAATTTTGTTGATACACTTTGAATTATAAGTTTCACTTGCCGCCTAGTTAAATTGTTTTGAAGCTTAATTTGAATATATAACCATTAAACCGTCAATAACATACATCACAATGCAAATTGCAAATATAAACAATATTAAATATTCATAATTAAAATATACGATTCTCTTGAATCATATCGATCAAAATTGTTGCATTAATCCGACATTATATTTGTTTTTGATCTATCAGAAACGTATACGTATGTAAATGATTAGGATTGGATAAAAAAATATGAATTATTTTCTAGTAACCTCTTTTGATGATAGTATTTTTTGGCATTGTGATGTATGTTCCCTAAAGCATATGAAGTAACTCCATGTTGTTTGCGGTTCAGAATGCGCATATGGGGAGTTCATGTGCGACCTGACTCGGTGCATCCCCAACAGTAAAGTGTGCGACGGAGTTCCTGACTGCGCTGACAACACCGATGAACAACATTGTCCATGTGAGTCACTTTCAATTTTTATTACTGCATGCCTGCTTCTACTTTTTATGCGGGCTGATTATTTAATTTGCGAAAAGACACACAAAAATAATCTTGAATTGTGATTGGACCGCCCGGCTTACAAAAATAGTTTTTTTTTAATATTCAGCTTTTAATGCCGTGTATTTGTCATATCCCTGCTGTCCTTTATTCGGACTCTACTTCGAAAGTCCCTAAAAGGCAGTCTCGTTCATTTTGGGAACCAGTGATATAAAGGATGTGGAAAAATCACTATTGTATTAGTTTTCGATCAAGAATACTGGTAATGTTTTAGGGGTATGATGTATACTTTTTAATATAAAAAATCTGATGTGGCCAGCACAATACCTTCCGCCAATCTTGTGTATTATGTACGAATTCCATACATAAATTTTCTTGCAAAAGATTCTAAATTTTTGGTATTTTATGAATCCCTTTCTCGGCAACTGAATTCCATACTCCTGATAACAAACAAACCACATGAAATCAGAAAATCATGAAATTTTAAATGAAAAATTATGACACTTGTCAGTTATGGTGTAACACGAGGGGGTGGGGACGTTAGAAGCTCTAATGATGGACTTGTGGGTTGAGAAACTCTAATGATGGTGGACTTACTGCTTTTCCCAACAATGACCATGACTTTAACTGAAAGGACGGAAAACAGAAACAATTTCACTTAACTTAGATAGCCGATGAACACTTAACTTTATGGACGGACACAGATATTATTATATTACTAACTATACTTCTTTATTTACATGATTAATATTTACACTAAACTTATTATTATTGATTACACTAAACTTAACTAAGCACATAAAACATAAACTAAATTGTTACATTGTTGTAACCCTGCGTACTAGCGTCTAGTACGCGCTCAACATAAAACTCAAATTACATCTCTTCACACTGAGATTCTAAGACAGACTATTATATAAAAACAAAGAGTTACTTTCGTGAGAGGCTCTGAGGGGATGAAGAGGGTATCATATGGCATCCATATCAAAACATCAGCCCTGCACGTAGGCGTGCAATAAGTTCTACACTTAATTGTCAACAAATAACTGTCCAATGTCTCTGACAGCTAATCTAAACAGTCAGTTAATAACTATATCTAAACAGAATTTTGACTAAGAAAGATAACAAGTTGAAATATTATTTCTGAAACTATAATTTAGAGAAGATTATAAAAAGTTACTTATTTGTTATTGCTCGTCTTGTTACAATGGACATAATTAATTGCTGTTATTTTGACACGGGTCCCCATATCTGCTTGCCAAAGTCAGCAAAGTCATGTCACTGCACGCGCCCTATACATAATTTTTTTGCAAAAGATCCTATATTTCCAGTATAGTTATTTCATAAACAAACTATGCAAATTGCACTTGACACTGACATCTCCTTCTTCTTTAGTTTTTCCCATTCGTTAGGGGGTCGCTATTTTTTATTTTCTTCTTTCACTCATTTTTGTTTTGCGTGTCGTCCTCATTCAGTTCCTTTTCTCTCAAGTCTTCTGCAATACAGTCTTTTCATCTTATATTTGGTCTTCCTTTGTTTCTTCCACCTTCTATTAATATATTCATCTCTCCTCATGATATGTTCAAACCAATGTAATCGTCTCTCTTATATCTAAAAACTTCTAACACTAGAGTTACTTCCCTTATTCTTTCATTCATTTACTTTTTATTGATACTGACATCTGTCAATTTGTATTACCTTAATATATTAGCAGTTTCCATGGTTAAGTTAGCATAGCTGGCTGAATTATGAAATTTATATGAAATTTATTATCTTTATTATTCTTTAACTCTATATCTGTTGAATATGAAATATAATATGCAATCAAATCGTATAGAGAATAATATATTCGTTAAGTTATAATACAATTTAACTGAGTTTTTCAAGAAAAACTGTTAAAATCTTCAAATGAGAGTACTTCCGGTTGACCAATTATAACCAAAATCTAACCAAGTCTGCATATGGTTGTAAAGAAGAGGAATACGCAAGAATTGTAATTTTTGGAATTCTACGAGTAGTATTGGAGATATCGTGCACGAAACCGCGGTCACATACATACACACATAGACACACACACACACACACACACACACACACACACACACACATATACACACACACGAACACACACACACACACACATATATACAGACATCATCGTAAAAATAGTAAAATCGTATTGTAAAGACCCTAAAACGTGCTTATTCAATGAAAACTCACCACCGAATTTTTCGACCAAACAATACCTTCCTTACCTAGAGGTGACGGAAGGTAAAAAAGAATAGTAGCATTATTCCGCAAATTAAAAAATCAGTCTTCGTATTGCAATATTATATTCGCACGATATGTTTTTATATGGTAATTCTTCGTGTATTGAAATATATGTCGGAGATGTTATAGACACGATACGTCAAGTTATGTCACCCATTATTAATTACTATTAATTAATTATTGTTTTGATGAGTTATGACAGGAGTGTATATCAAATACACTAGCAAAAGCAAGGTGGGGATGGCCATAAAGAAATCTGGGTGTTAGTAATAGAGTTCAGTTCTGTTTTTCTCTCTTTTTGGTTTTAAGGAAGTGTTTGGCCAACCTTGGGATTGCTACGTGTCAGTGTTGTGAATTATTGGGTTTGTAGTGTACCTATTTAGTAAGTTCTACAATAAAGCTTCATAAGGATATTGAAAGATTGTGTTTTTCTTGTATCGCCCACTCTTTTCTCCGATATCAGAAGTGGGATTACCGAAGGGAAATAGGAATGGATTCATCGAAAGAAACTGGAAGCAATACTGATGAAGGTTGGCAGAATTTTTTTATGGAAATGATAAAGAAAATAAACCCTCCGCAAAATGATGAGTCTATCTCATTGCCTATTAATCCAGATAGTCCTTTCAAAGCACTAAGGCTTGCTGCAACACCGCCAATTTATGTATGGAAGGAAAATCGATTACGGGAAGTTCATTGATGATTTTACTTAGCAAAGTTATGCAAGGGTCAGCTTGGTTGTCTCAAATCTCTTTTAAGGATATGACATGGCAGCAGTTTCAAGACCTGTTCTTGTCAAAGAATGAAGAAGAAGAAATTGACGCCACGGCGATGATAAAGTTACTCCATAGTAAGCCCAAAGAAGGAGAACCTTTTTCTGCCTACGCCAATAAATTTTTAACTTATTTTATAATTAGATGGCAACAAGTTGATACTGAGTAGATTGGTGTTGCTTTAGCTATGGCACATTTGGCAGACTTCGACCATCAAATAAAACGATTGGCATGTACAACCCAAATCAAGAATAGAAATCAGTTACAACAAGAATTGAGAGTAATTTTCAAACGAAAATCTTACGACGTTGATAAGAACACAAGCAGCAAGAAACTCCGTCTGGATTCTAATATTGAATGTTACGAATGTGGAAAGCATGGCCACAAGAAGATTGACTGCAGATCACAACCTTCCGTGAAGAACGTTCAGTGTTACAAGTGCAAAGAATATGGTCACTATTTCTCCAACTGTAGTAAGAATGTAAAGAAAGAAAGCAATATCAAAAGAGTTGAAGTTTGTACAGTAAAGCAACTTGTGGGACAACTTGAATATAAAGGTGAGACCGTTTAATTTACTTTTGATTCAGGGTCAGAATGCTCGTTAATTAAGGATAGTGTAGCCTCAAAGTTCTCTGGTAAACGAACCTTTAAAACTGTAACGTTGACCGGTATTGGCCAAGATACCATTTATAGCATGGCACAGATTCTTTCAAAGGTTGTTATAAATAATTATCTTATTGAAATTAATTTTCACGTGTTGCCTGACGAATATTTGAGTTCAGTTATATTGATTGGTAGAGAGATTTTGTCTGATTTTTCGATTCATTTAACAAATAATTTTGTAACATTTAGTAAAATTAACACTATTTGTGTATTAGAAAAAAAATTGCCTTAATGAATGGAAAAATAAAATTCAAACCAATTTAGTTGGTTCGGAAAGAGAAATTTTGTTGAAAATATTACAAAAATTTAAACCTTCATTTATTACCGCTTATCCAGTAAAACGCGTTACTACTGGTATTTTAGAAATTAGACTAAATAAACCGAATAAAATCGTGCAAAGAAGATCATATCGTATGAGTGAGTCTGAAAAAGTAATAATTCGTAAAAAAATCAGATTTATTAAAGGCCAAAATTATCCGACCTAGCAAGTCTCCTTTTTCTAGTCCGGTAGTGCTAGTTCAAAAGAAAGACGGTACATCTAGAATGTGTGTAGATTATAGAGAATTAAATTCAAATACCGTAGCAGATAGATATCCCTTGCCAATAATTTCCGAATTAATCTTTAAATTAAAAGATGCCCATTATTTTACGAACTTAGATATGGCGAGCGGCTTCCATCAAATTCCGGTCCATGAAAATTCTATTGAAAAGACTGCTTTCATCACCCAAGAAGGCCAATACGAATACTTAGTCATTCGAGTTGAAAACTGCGCCTTCAGTGTATCAAAGAGCAATCATATCAGCCTTAGGAGACCTAATAAACTCGTGTGTAATAGTTTATATGGACGATTTATCGTAATGATTTATTCCAAAACAATCTCGGAACGTTTCTCTAACCTAGAAAAAGTTTTAAAAGTTTTAGCCGATAATGGTTTCTCGCTTAATATTACTAAGTTTTCATTTCTCAAAACTAAAGTTCAATATCTAGGATATGAAATTTGTGCAGGAGAAATAAGACCCAACCCTAATAAACATAAAGCTTTGACAAATTTACCCCCACCTAAAACTGCATCGTAGTACGACAGTTTATCGGAATGAGTTACTATTTCCGACAATTCATTGCAAGTTTTTCACAGATAGCCACACCACTATATAAATTACTATCTAAAACTAATAAATTTTATTGGAATGACAATCATGGAAGAGCTCGCCAGACACTTATATCGAAATTAACGAATGAACCGGTATTGACTATTTTTAATGCTAATCTACCAATATAACTACATACTGATGCCAGTAATGAAGGTTATGGAGCTATTTTATTCCATAAAGTTGACAATAAATTATACCCTGTAGAATATTTCAGCAAGAAAACATCAGAACCGGAATCTAAGTACCACTCGTATGAATTAGAAACCCTAGCAGTCATAAACGCTACAAAACATTTCCGACATTCGGGCGTAAATTCTTAGTGGTAACAGATTGCAACTCTCTCAAGTCATCGAGAAACAAGTTTGAGCTGACTCCAAGAGTACACCGTTGGTGGATGTACTTACAAACTTTTAATTTCGATATCATCTATCAACAAGGAAAACGCATGAGTCATGTAGATATCATCTCGAGGAACCATATACCTACCAAAAGTAAAAATGAGCCTAAAACCGTTGTTAAACAGGTTGAACAAATACAAATTTCACAGAACTGGTTAATAGCAGAACAATCGAAATATCCGGAAGTTTCTAATATTGTGTCAAAATTAAAGAATCCACAGACTATGTTTGACAATGTGTTACAAACATAGAAATTTCAAAACAATTTATTATATCGTGAAATACAAAGAAATGGTAGAACTTTTAAATTACCGGTAATTCCTAAAGCATTCATTTGGATAGTAATCAATAACGATCACGAGTCAGTAATGCACATAGGATGGGAAAAAATACTAAACAAACTTTATGACTTTTATTAGTTTGGAAATATGTTCAAATGTGTTCGTCAGTTTGTAAATAACTGTGTTACTTGCAAAATGTCTAAAATACCGTCTGGTAAAACACAAGTAAAATTGCACCCTATACCAAAGACACCAATCCCTTGGTATACAATACCACAGATAAACCTAACCAGATCCACGACGTACTGCTATTTCATGTGTTCAGAATTAGTAATAACTGCTCAATGCACAAGATGGTGCACTATGCTCTGCGAGCCTCTGGAAAGTAATTTTGAGCAGTGCAATTCAAGAACAATTCACTGCTTGTGCCTCCTCTAGAGGATGAATGTACGATGACAGTACAGTACGATGTACGGACAAAATTTTTACCTGCTGAGCTGATATGAAAAGTGAAATGGGGTGAAATTGTTTTCTAGATTTAGGTTTACCTGATAATTTTCTTTTCCTTTCATTATCTTAATTCTTTACATCGGTTAAGTAACGGAACCCCTTTTCAACCAAGAAAATTCAGCTCAACCAGATTAATGACTATATTCAATTTTAAGTTAGTTTTGAATAAACATTACAGCATATTATTGGAATTAACTGTCTCTCTAATATCTAAATTTCCAAAAGTAATCTAGAATACTAGAAACTAAAATAGAATCCCATCACAGATACACATAATTGAGATGAGCATAGAATTAAACCAAATTTTGATATCAACACAAAGATAATAAATAGAACTTGGATTTTTTTAACAATTTACTATACCTATTTACATGTATGTATTATTAAATTATGTTAAATACAAATATTAAATAAAGAAAACAAAATAAAATTATTAAGTGTAGACAAGACAAAATTAAAAAAATCCCGTAATAACGAAAGAAAAACAAATTACCAAAGAAAATATTACTATTAATGATTAAAGCTAATTTTTAAAATTACATAAGAGTGCAGTGAAACAGTAATTCCATTAATATTTTGGGCACTTTTGTGGTGCAAAATGAAATCTAATTTAGTGCGCAGAGGACAGCTGTGCTGGCTATTCGTTTATAATAAAGTTTCTCGTTTTGAGCGCATTTATTGTAAAATAGTATATTGAATTATTTTTTTGTTGTCTAACAATTTGTGCAGATCTAATTCGTTGTTAATAGCTAGAATATAGTTAGATAAGTAGTCACGAATAGGTTTGCATAAAGAGCATTCAATGAGAAAATGATAAAGGTTTCGGGGAATTCTTGGAAAAGGGGCAATTCCAAGATCACATTCATTAATTTCTAAACTGGGCAAGGAAAGATTTACTTCGATGTTTCATAAAAAATGTCTTTAATACTAAGTTTGAAGAGGTTTTCAATATATTTTAATATACTTTTTCACGAACCTCTGTTCAAAGCTTCCGGTTGATCAGTAGTGATTTGTATAAACCACCACTATTATAATATAAAAAAAATTACCAACTACTTTATTTATTAAGAAAAACAGAAAGAAAGTATATACGAGCAAACTTTTCTACTTTTTCTTTATTAAAACTTTTTTATTTTTTAATGTTTACTATATTAATAACAAAATATATCTTAACGAAAAGAAATTTTAAATAAGCACAAATTCGCTTATAATAACCCAATATATATGTGCCCGGTTTTTTACCTTCCGTCACCTCTAGGTAAGGAAGGTATTGTCTTTGGTCAAAAAATTCGGTGGTGAGTTTTCATTGAATCAGCACGTTTTAGGGTCTTTACAATACGATTTTACTATTTTTACGATGAAGTCTGTATGTGTGTGTGTGTGTGTGAGTGTGTGTGTATGTGACCGCGGTTTCGGCCACCATATCTCCAATACTAGAGTTCCAACAATTAAAATTCTTGCGTATTCCTCTACCTTACAACCATATGTAGACTTGATTAGATTTTGGTTATAATTGATCAACCGGAAGTATCCTCATTTGAAGATTTTAACAGTTTTTCTTGAAAAACTCAGTTAAATATTATTATAACTTAAAGAATATAGTATTCTCTATACGATTTAATTGCGTTTTATATTTCATATTCAACAGATATAGAGTTAAAAGAATTATAAAGATAGTAAATTTCATAAATCAGCCAGCTTTGCTAACTTAACCATGGAAACTGCTAATATATTCAGGTAATTGAAATTGACAGATGTCAGTTGTCAGTATCAATAAAAAGTAAATGAATGAAAGAATAAGGGAAGTAACTCTAGTATTAGAAGTTTCTAGAAAGATATAAGAAAGAAGGAACTGAATGAGAACGACACGTAAAACAAAAATGAGTGGAAGAAGAAAATAAAAAATAGCGACCCCCTAACGAATGGGAAAAACTAAAGAAGAAGATAGTGTCAAGTGCAATTTGAATAGTTTGTTTATGAAATAATTTTACTGGAAATATATGATCTTTTGCAAGAAAATTTATGTATAGGGCGCGTGCAGTGACGTGACTTTGCTGACTTTGGCAAGCAGATATGGGGACCCGTGTCAAAATGACAGCTATTAATTATGTCCATAACTGACGAATGCCATAATTTTTCTTTCAAAATTTCATGATTTTCTTATTTCATGTGGTTTATTTGTTATCAGGAATGTGGAAATCAGTTGCCGAGAAAATGAATCATAAAATACCAAAAAATTAAATTTTGAATGAATAATTATGACATTTGTCAGTTATGGACAAAATTAATAGCTGTCCTATACGTAAATTTTCTTGCAAAAAATCCTATATTTGCAGTAAAATTATTTTATAAACAAACTATGAAATATTATTTACACATTTAATGTTATTATAAATATTAAAGAATATTCTATTATCTATACGAATTGATTGCATTTTATATTTCATATTCAATGGAAGTAGAGTTAAAGAATTATAAAGAAATTAAATTTTATAAATCAGCCACCTATCGTAATCATGGAAACAGCTACTATATTAAGAAAATTCTAACTGAAAAGAAAATGTATGTGGTAGAGATGAGGATGGTGAGATAAATGTTGGGGAAGACGCGGAAAGATACGGTAAGGAATGAATAAATAAGGGAAATAACGAGTATTAGAATTTTCTAGAGAGATACAAGGGAGACGATTACACTGGTTTGAACATGTCATAAGGAGAGATGTAAAATATATTGAAAGAAGAATGAATAGCTTAGTAGTAGAAGGTCGAAGAAACGGAAGAAAACCAAAGATAAGATGGAAGGACTGTATTGCGGAAGACTTGAGAGAAAAGGACCTAAATGACAACACGCACAATAAACGGAAGGTATTGTGCTGGCCACAACAGATTTTTTTTTGCCAGCAGTATATATATACGAGAGACTCATATTAATAAACTAATTTATTTAATCCCTCTGTTATTAATAATAACCTGGCTAATGAAAATACTATCATTACTGCAATTGTTTCTTATTCAAAAAACAATATCCATGGTATACTAGATTTAATTTTTAATTAAATATATAAATTTAGAGAAAATGGTGAAAATCTCCAAAATTATTGGTTTTAGGCATGGGATACCCTTAATAACATATGAAGATAATACAAAAATACACACAACTGAATAATAAAATATAGGGTGTTCCATTTGAAAATGACGAGTTATAGTCATTTGAAATTGAGCACATTTGATTCGCTTTATTGAACAGCCTGTATAATTACATTTAAAAAAAAATATGTCAGAACATAGAGTATAATTACAGTTATACAGAAAGGAAAATTCTTAATTCTTACTATTAAAATAACTTCAGTAAGCCTTTATAAAGCAATGCGTGTATTCGGTCTTTTTTAGAGAAAAAAACGGAATAACTTGGCAACGCCGTGGACACCTAAAATAAAATTCATATGTTCGTATAGGTGAATAAAATACAATTCAAAATATATAAAAATATATAGGGTGTTCCATTTAAAAAAAGAGAAACTATTCTCGCCGAGCCGTAATGCAACACGCTGTATATGTGAAAATAATTTTACTTTATGCTCCTTGAGTAGGCGAATAAATTCTGTTAATAAACTTATGCTGTATTTCTAACGACAAGGGAGATATCGAAGACGGCGATTTCGGTGACTCAGCCTGTATGTATATATATATATATATATATACATATATATATATATATATATATATATATATATATATATATATATATATATATATATATATATATATATATATATATGTTGTAAATTATTGGGTTTGTAGTGTACGTATTTAGTGAGTTCTACAATAAAGCTTCATAAGGATATTGAAACATTGTGTTTTTTTATATCGCCCACTCTCTCTCTCTCTCTCTCTCTCTATATATATATATATATATATATATATATATATATATATATATATATATATATATATATATATATATATACATACAGGCTGAGTCACCGAAATCGCCGTCTTCGATATCTCCCTTGTCGTTAGAAATACAGCATAAGTTTATTAACAGAATTTATTCGCCTACTCAAGGAGCATAAAGTAAAATTATTTTCACATATACAGCGTGTTGCATTACGGCTCGGCGAGAATAGTTTCTCTTTTTTTAAATGGAACACCCTATATATTTTTATATATTTTGAATTGTATTTTATTCACCTATACGAACATATGAATTTTATTTTAGGTGTCCACGGCGTTGCCAAGTTATTCCGTTTTTTTCTCTAAAAAAGACCGATATATATATATATATATATATATATATATATATATATATATACGCAAATTATACTGTTTGATACTAATAATTATTTATAAAATAAGTCTGCAAGCAATCCAGTGTATTAGAATTATTTTGTAAAATACATAATCTTTATAAAGATTTAATATTCTGATACTATTATACATTTTACTGCAAATATATTTTTCGGATATATTCACTGCTATCCTGAGTCAAAATTGGTTATTTCTATGAAATGCCGACATTAGGCAGCGCAGACAAACTGACGCTAGCTCAGGCAGATTGCAGTGGGCCGTACAAATAGTACTTAGTTATTACGTTCATTACTTATACGGGGGTATGTAATCCTCTCTCTACAGTGGTGCCATCTACCACTGTCGTAACAACTATACAAAAAAATTGTGCACGCGAAACATCATACAGTCGTGGATCTGGGTAGGTTTATCTGTGACAATACACATGGATGTTACGGGCAAGCTAAGCGGGAAAAACGAACAGAAACAGTATATTTTCGTGACGACAGATGCTTTTACAAAATTTATTATCTTAAGAAAATCAAACAATATCGATGCTCGCTCTAGTTTATTAGCACTATGTGAAAGCATTTCTTTATTTGGAATTCCATATACACTTATAGTAGATCAAGGACGATGTTTCGACAGCAATGATTTCCAACCTTTTTGTACAGAACAGAATATAGATTTACATTTTATTGCAACAGGTAACTGTAAAGCAAATGGCCAACTAGAACGAATTATGAGTACGTTGAAGTCATTATTTACCGCGGTCGAATCTGATGCCAATAAATCCTGGGCAGACAACATGAATTTCAGTTAGCCATAAACTCTACAAAACATAAAGTAACTGGATTCGGCGCATTAGAATTACTTATTGGTAAAGTAGCACGATCATTTGGATTAATGGCTCAGGAATAATGATACTAATTAAATTTGAAAGAATTACGTACAAAAGCTATGCAGGCTATGAATAGTAGGGGCTACATATGATAAAGAGAGATTCGACTTGGGTAAAGCTAAAATTCAACCTTTTAAAGTAAATAATTTGGTCTTGCTCAAAAATGAGGAGCGCAATCAGACTAAGTTTGACCCTAAGTTTCGAGGGCCAATGAGAGTCACTGAAATCCTTGATGGGCACAGATATAGATTAGCACCAATGCGAGGAAATCGTATGCTGAAATATTCTCACGACCGTTTGCGCCCAATGCCACAGGGATTAGATTACTCAAAGTGGGGGACAGAGGACGATGCTGATACCTCCTCATCCTCAGGTACGACTTTATGACATTCATTAAATGTGTTCACGATGTGCTGAACGATGCGGTTCGATATGTAGTTTAGGTTGGCCTGATCATAGTGCAATTGGCACAGATATGGTATGCAGTTTGACTTAGCATGATCATAGTGCAATTAGTACAGATATGATATGCAGTTTGAGTTAGCATGATTATAGTGCAGTTGGCACAGATATGATATGCAGTTATGAGTTCTTGAATGTATAAATGAATTTTCCGATCACACTATATTATCGTGAAGTCAGGAATAGGCCAAGTCCATACTAACATGTTTGTTAATTTTTCTTTTCAGAGAAATCCTAGATCACACGCGGATATGTGACAGGTCAGGATGGCCGTGTCGGAGATGTTATAGACACGATACGTCAAGTTACGTCACCCATTATTAATTACTATTAATTAATTATTGTTTTGATGAGTTATGACACGAGTGTATTTCAAATACACTAGCAAAATCAAGGTGGGGATGGCTATAAAGACAGCTGGTTGTTAGTAATAGAGTTCAGTTCTGTTTTGCTCTCGTTCTTGTTTTAAGCAAGTGTTTGTCCAACCTTGGAATTGCTACGTGTCAGTGTTGTAAATTATTGGGTTTGTAGTGTACGTATTTAGTGAGTTCTACAATAAAGCTTCATAAGGATATTGAAACATTGTGTTTTTTTATATCGCCCACTCTCTCTCTCTCTCTCTCTCTCTCTCTATATATATATATATATATATATATATATATATATATATATATATATATATATATATATATATATAGTTGAGATTTTTTGAATTTTTTTTTACATTTACAAACATGTTATGTTAAAACGTGCACACGCACATGGTACAGTAAAATGATAAAATGATGTAGTGGTTATCACAGTAATGTTCAGCAATTACGTAACACTAAATTAGACAATTTGGTTAAACATTTGTGTATAACTATACACTGTACCATGTGCGTGTGCACGTTTTAACATAACATGTTTGTAAATGTAAAAATTTTTTCAAAAAATCTCAAGTAATTGTCCTGAAGATGGTTAAAATTATAACCGAAAGCTTGACAAATTAAAAAGAGTGTACTCCACGTAAGCCTACAATTTTCTGACTGTCAAACCCACTATCCAGTTTCCTTATATATTCATTGGGTGATTGGTGAGGAAACGGCCATACTCGAGGAACGTGTTCAGGAGATCAAAATAAACAAAAAAAGTCATATAAACATGTGTCCGATACTTAACCGTTACTGAGATATTAATTATTAATAGTAAGCGATTAACCGCGGAAAATAATAGTTCACATTTTTTTTTTACTTAGATAACCACTTTCCTCGCCGCTGGATCGGCCGAGGTCCACAAAATTGACCGCCGAGATCTCCGGACCTCACTCCTCTCGATTACTGTCTATGGGGGTGGCTAAAATATTTAGTTTATGCTACAAAAGTTCAAACAAGAGAGGAATTATTAGACAGCATCGTCAATTCTGCCGCTGTTATAAGAAATGACCAAAGAGCACTCCAAAGAGCCACACGTGCGATCCACAAGCGAGCTAGTAAATGTATCGAAGTTGGCGGTGGTATTTTTGAAAATATTCTACATTGAATTGTTTTTCCTTCACTTGTATAGCATAGTACATTATAAAACATGATTTGTTTTGTCATTGAGGTGCTGCTTTTATTATATTTTTTTAAGTAATCTCCGTAACGGTTAAGAATCGGACACATGTTTATATGACTTTTTTTGTTTATTTTGATCTCCTGAACACGTTCCTCGACTATGGCCGTTTCCTCACCAATCACCCTGTATATATACCTTCAAATTATAGAAGTTTTGAGTTAGAACAAAGAAATGAATTTCGAATTACAAAGATTCAAAATATTTCTAGTTTATTGCTTTTGAAATGATGTGCAGGTGCCTCATTTTCGATGTTTTTTAAGGTATCTCGAGTAATATTAATGATAGAGCAAAATCGATTGCATATTCCATAGTCAAATTTTCGAAAAAAGTTTGTCACCACAGAAATTTTCGATGTTTTTTTGTTTCTGAGCTACCGGCAAAAACTCGTTTTTCGCTAATATCGAAAATATCTCATATTTTATTTATTATAATAGTTACAGGAAAATTGTTTTAACAAATTTTGAACCGTTTTTCAGGTAGAATATAATGGCGTTATTAATTGTGTTGAAAACTTAATTCTCTACATACAACACAAACTATGTTGAAAATAGACTCATTTTCTTATTTATTTCATGAACATTTCAATGATCTATAACAAATCTACATTATTTTGTTTTAAATATAAATAAAAGATGGATTATTACTTTATTGGAGTGAAGAAATTGAAAAAAATCTATTACAGATCATTTGTTCATTTCTAATATCTTTTGTTTAAGTTTTACATTTTTTTTTTTCAATTTATTTACTTCAAAAGTATATTAAACCAATTTTTTTGAATTGTGTTAAAGCCAACTGTTACATCAATAAATAATAAGTTAACTTAGCCAAAAACAATTTGGTAGGAATAATTTTGAGAACATAATTAATAGATATAGAATCAAAATAAATAATGATCTGTAATAGATGTTTTCATTTGTTTCTTAAAAAAATTCAATTTTTTCACTCAAATAAAGTAATAATTTATCTTTTATTCATATTTATAACAAAATAATGTAGACTCGTTATATATTATTATGTGTTATATCTCGAAAATTATTAAATTTTCAAAAGAAAAAAATATAATAATACTGATTCATTCTATCTAAAACACGGTTCAATATTTATTAAAACAATTTTTCTTTAATTATCATAATAATCATAATGAAATAAGCGAAAAACGAGTTTTTGTCTTTAGCACAGAAACAAAAGAAGAACTTTTCTTGAAAAGTTGAACCTGGATTGTGCAAACGGTTTTGCTCTATCGTTAATATTAAATAAAACATCCTGTACAGACATACGTAATTACATAGAAATAAATACTGGAGTAAAAATTTATTTTAACATAGAACTAACAAAGAAACTATGTTTACTCAAAACATGATCAAAACCAACAACCAACTATGATCAGCGTTGACTTTTTAACTTTTCTCTTATATTAAGCTTCAAGGTTCCGCTGTGCTAAATATTTGATTAAAAAGGAAGAATAAATTAGTAAGGGTAACAATATTTTTTCGTCTATATTTTAAGGTAAGTGCATTAAGTTAATTTATAATTATGACTGATATTATTTATTTTTAATCGACGGTGACAGAAAACTGATTAGGGTCCGAGGCCCGACTATACCATGATTAAAAATTGGTATTTACTTTTCAGTCGTTTTAAAATCATTAATGTTTTGTATTAATCATGGTACCTAGTTATTCATTCTTAATTAACTTTAGTTAGAGGGAGTAAAATTTTGGTACTAAATACTGCCAGCCATTGTAATTTTTGTGTATTTATTAATTTAAATTTTATGAATTCGTAATTTGTATTAGAATATTTATTGGCAATTAAGTACACGTATATGTACTTTCTCCAAAGCTTGTTTGATACAGTAATAAATTGTTATCAAGTTTTTATTAAATATCATATTGTTTCATTGGAAACGAATTTTATGTCAAATATGACGAAAAATCATATAAATTATGGTATCACATCATAATTCTAACCTAGACAAAAAACAAAGTAACGCTATTCTATTTGAATGTTATTAAAATCAAACACACAATCTTTCCATAAAACTTTGCATAAATATTTAATAAATAATCCGGAATATTTTATTTTGAGCATATTGCTGTAAAGTAATCTAGATGTAATTTGTTCGCTTTTATGGTTCAACCAATTTTTATATGAAAGAATTTTATGAAACAATAAATCAGCGACATAATGAGAACGCAAGCTACAAGGAAAATAAATGTAAAATATGAGCAGATATATAATGCGTTTTGTTATGTGAAAATTATGTTTCTAAAATATGTAAGTAAACTGGTATAAGTAACCTCTTTTACATAGGAGCTACATTTAAATAAACTTTTAACATAAATTTTGCTTTTCATGATGCCATTTGAGACACCTTATGCATTGTATTACAGCTGTCTTCGAACTTCGTATCAGATTGTTATTCTTTTTTTTTAGTTTAATTCATATTTTTTTGCATCACATGTACTGGGCCTTATTTTTCCGGGGAGTAGGACAAATATAGCTTGTGTCTATTAAATATTTTCTGATTGATTGAATCCGTCGTTGGCACTAGATGAAACATTTTAATAAGGTAAAATAATTAACACTTGGCTAATTTTCACAAAATAAGGTTTATTATCTTTATCGCGATTTCGGCTTTTACGCCATCTTCAGAAGACTGAGAAATGTACAAGAGAATTACATGAGTAGACACAGGTATAAGATTATAAACAATTATTGTTGAAGTCTTGGGAATACCATCCAAAAAGATCAACAAAAAAATTTTGGTAATATTTCCAAAATTTCCGAGTGGAGAACATCTGTTTGGTCATTCACCAGTTTCTCATTACGTTTAATGGCTTTGTCTGTTTCAAATGCTTCGAAAAAATTTAATTTCGAACCTTTCTTTTCTAATTGTATTTTTTTTTAAGCTTTTCAATGAACAATTATGTTTATTTTACGGTTGTTCCTTCTTATAACAAACTGGAAGCTACGACAATAGGGCAGTGCAAACAAGATGGCTCTTCTGATTTACCTTTATATTACCGTTATTAACGAGTATGTAGCAAACCACATCGGTCCAACTAATATAAATGTGATATTTGGTGCATGGGCCTTAATACACGCTGGGCCTCAATGGTCTCAGATACCTTACATTTGCGATAAAAACAGGTCGTCAATGCTTATCTTTGACACATTCGAAAAAGTTACAATATAAATCTGTCGTAACCTTAAAGTATTGTTATTATGTTCTGTTTATAGAATTTATCAATATTGATACAACTTGAAATAAAGAATCGAACAAGGAATAATAATTTATTTCTAAATTCTGAGATGGTGCAAGTGCACCACCTTGCAGTATGCTGCCGGCTCCCATGATAGTGTCACGTTATTGTTATATGTCCTAGATTATTTTTTGAATGTCTGTGGACCCAGACGAAGGTATAAGAATGTACCGAAACGTCGGTTGTGTAAAGGTCCATTCACATAAGCAATTAAAGTTTACAATTATGTTTACTTTTAAGATTTTTTGTGTACATGTAACTATATGCGAGCATACATACTTCTCAATTGCGGTGTATAGTGAAAACTAAAGTTTACAAACTTTGTACTTTCGGTTTACGTTAACATTTATGTTTTAGAATGAACCAACATCAATACGCACAGAATGAATTGGAGCTATAGTTATCTCTTTTTAATGGAATATAATATCAACAATCTATATAACCATAAAGTTTTAACATTTTATATTTAGTTTGATTGAAAATAAATCGTCAGTATAAAATAAAATGGTGACAATCGCGATAATAAATGGTTTCATGAATTAAAGTGAATATATTATTAATTTATTTGAATATCTGCTAAACTTCACATAGATGGTACTAGTAACGAAAACTATTTAAAATATAAAACATATAACCACACCATAAAACTAATTTCTTATGTGAATGTCCCTTAAGAGAAAATAAATGCTATATGATTGAAAATTCGAGTAATTATTAACACCTAATCTATACCACAATCGAGAAATATCCTACATTTATAGTTTTTATTTTCACATAATTTTAAGTTTAGGAGTACTTTTTAATTTTATTATCAATTATAGGTAATACGTTCCCTCATTCTTGCATCCGCCTTCAGGTGCTCCGGGCAGTCCTGTAACGTCACTGAGTGAAACGCGTCCTGTTTCGCGTTCAAGCAATTCCGGTAAGTCTCGATCAACTTACATGGCGCCACCAAATGCCCCGACAAACCACACCTTTTACAGCACAACTCTTTCTTCTTACATTTAGCTGCTATGTGCTCAAACTCGCAGCATCTAAAGCAGCGCTGTACAGCGTCTATCTCCTGCACTCTACATGAGTTCCACCCTATATAAACCCGGCCCATCTCGCATAGAAATTGTTTCATCCTGTTTGATACTTACAATACATATCGGCCCTTATGTGCAGAGGCGATGTGCGTACGTGCATCGAATTCCGGCTTCCCCGTCTCCCCGACTAATTTTTTCTTAAATAAATCGTCAATAACTTCTTGCTTCCCAAAGTAATCCAGCATGTTATAAATTATAATTTTCGGCCCTAATTTTCTTGGGGTATCCAGTTTGAGCCCTAACTTCCCGAACTTACCCATCTCTTTACTGAGTCTCAAGTCGACGTCAACGCGGCTTCAATGACTGAGCCATTTCTAACACGTCGTACAACGCAAAATTTTACGTCTGCCACCCTCTTACTGATCGTTACTAACACCCTGCTCTTAATTTCGTCGGCACCCAGTGACTCCTGCCCACGTACAATAACCGCTAGTGTTTCGTGGCTTAGAGTTCATCTTCGAGGTCCCTCTTTTTCACCAAGATAAGGCCATAGAGAATTGCAAAGTTTCCTGTTATTACACCTAATCCCAGCGTTTGGTGGACCCCAAACACACACACACACACACACACACACACACAAAAACACATAACCGATCACTAATATTGCACCAGTTCACCAAAACAAGACCGTGATTACCAAAAAACCTCAAAAATGGCAAATTCAGCAACATGTGCTCAACAGACTAAAACCAACAAGAACGTCACATCTGTACAGTTCGGCTGTTGCATCGCGAATTTCTATCGCGGGACCACGGCGTCTGCGCACTTCGCGTAACCTTCAGAAAGTTGTATCCTTTTCTCTCTTATGTACTTGTATAAATCTATCTCACTTGATCTTAAGCGTTCTTAAGAAAAGCATTGTAAAGCTTAGGCTTTCTTGTATCCATTTCGTAAGCTATATAATGTAAGACTGAGTATATTTTCTGTCCGCCATCCATATTGCAACTATGTTCTCTGTCTTTATTTCCTTTTTCAACTATAGCCTGAGGCTGACTGTGACGTGGTTAGCCATGGACAATTTTGAGGACGAACCTAATTCGTTTGGGACACGATTAGCAAACTCTCGAGTATTATCTGACTGTAGGATCGAAACGGTTACAAAAATGCAAATATATCAATAAATTTTATTGACTATGGAAGTAAATTTATCTGTCGTTCACAAAATCGGCCAATGATATTATTGTGCTTAAGCAGCTCAATACTGTAACCGAGTTACTATGAAAGTAGTATTTATTTATGTTGTTGCTATAAACAAGCTCATTCATAGTTACTTTTCAGTATTTTTTATTCTGTAATCTAAAAGTTATTTAACAAGGTGTACCATGATAATAGGAGAGTGCTTTTTATTCATAAATATGAAAAGATATACAAAAAAAGAGATTAAGATATTCTGTAAGGACATATTTTAGCATAAACATTGTTTTAAAGCCAGTAACATTCAAACTATGAATCGAAGTCATAGACTAGAGATTTTTTTCTTGAATTCAACAACACCCTTACATTTTAGTTAGTACTTCATTTCTATTTTATTTTTTTAAGTAGCATACATTTAATTATTAAAATAAAATTATCTATCATTTTCGTATATCTTTTATTACTCATTGTTATATGTAATTACGGTAATTTTCTTTTACTTTTGTAATAATTAATTTAGTAATGGCAGCAAGTTTAACAAATACAGATTATATTAATTTATTGATGTGCTACGATGAGACCCATCTAAATGCATTTCTAGTATGTAATTTATTTGCGGAAAGATATCCTAATGAGACCATATCGTAATCACTCGTATTAAAAAAAAATTACCGAATTTGGGAACATTACGAAGAATGCGTGTGGAAAATAGAAGAGCATTCGAAAATATTCAAATTGATGTTTTGGATTATTTTTGGTAAATCCAAATGCGTGAACAATATAAGTTGCTTATTATTATAATATTTCTTCTTTGTCTCTATTGAAAATTTTAAGAAGACCAAATTTTTATCCATATTTTTAATTATTATAAACATATAGACTGTTACAAAATTTGCTCCGCAAAGGAGAATAGAATATTGTGACGAATTTGTAATCAAATATCAAGATGATTGTTCTAAATATATTATCTGGACTGACGTAGTCAAGTTTACAAATGAAGGCTTTTTCAATAGAAATAATGTTTACATAGACTTCTATTTTGACTATTTAATCTTGGAACATCATGTATGTACAATATTACTATTGTGTATTTCTACAATTTACAATCAAAAAGATATTTTATGTTTGGGAAAATTTGTAATGAAAATACAGTATTTTTATTGCAGTTAAGCGTGAATTTAACTTTCATCACTCATTGAAGTAAAAACAGTGAAGCATGAAGCAGTAGTTCTTAAAATCTAAAAAAAATATACATACGTATGTACAATGCGTTAAAAAAACCTAACTCGAAGTAGGCTATGAACAGAGAAACGTATGTCTGATCATTATTCAATTCAATGTCAAATTGTTAAAAGTGATCTTGAAATATAATTTTAAAAATAATAAAGAAGAATACAGTATATTGTCATATGTCGTTTTCTAATTTACTTAAAATTAATACCTAATAAATAAGTATATCATCACGGCATATTACCCATTGCCGGATGTGCCAATCTACTTTGTGCGCAGATATCGGTAATGATGAAATATTTGTACCGTGCGCGCTTTTTGCTGGCGTGGAGAGTGCACCACAGAGGTCAATTTTGTGTCATTAAAATTCAAACAAATTTTTAGCGTCGGTCGGAATCGACCCGGATCCTCAGATTCGCGACCAGACACTAAGGCACACGGCCACGAGACCCCATAGATTGCAAAAATAAATGATTCAAGGAAAAAAGCTTTGATTTCTTTTGATAACATTCTTGATAATATCTCGTGTCAAATTGATATTTAATGAAATACTTTTAAATTGACATAGCTTTCCTTGTTAATAGCCCACTCTGAATTAGGATTTTTTTAACACACTGTAATAATACTGTACTTATTTACATAACAGAGAAAAAAGTGTTGTTAACAATTGAAAAGAAATATTTCAAATACTTAAAAACGATTTAAAAATGCCGAACGATTGTTTTAAAAAATATTTATTTGAATATCAACTACATTCTGCTTTCAAATAATATTTTCAAAAACATCGTTCTTTAAACATAAGGGTGAAATTAAATATTTAACTTTGGTATTTGCTATCAAAACAAGGATTGTGGTACCAGTCGTTATTATTGGTGGCTTTGATCAAGTTTACTATTGCTATAGCAGTTAAAATAAAATATTTAGCATTAGGTTTAGAACAGATTTATGTATTTACTCTTGCATCATGGGACCCTGGAAACCCGACAAATATATGTGTAAATATTTTGTTGGTCGTGCAAATAGCTTGTAATTTAATTGAATGCTGTTGTTTTTTGTCTATATAATCCTCGTGGTGTTCAGTTGGAGCTTTAAATCTATAGCTCCGATTATTCCAGAAATTTTAAGCATTATATTTATTTGAATATTTTTTAAATAACAATTCGTGAATACCTACCAGGAAAACCACTTCTTAATTGGAATTCATTTTCTACTTGTTTAATTACATTGTGATCTGGCCAAACAACATAATTTTCCATTAGGTTTATTATTCTTTGGAATACAAACATCGTACAGGAAAAAAAAACCAGTTGAGATTGCTACAATAAATTTTTCGCCTATTGATATTAATGCTTCACCATTACCTAACCACCACAGCGTGATCATCAACTGTTTTTCTGTTGGTATTAATTAATTTACTAATATTAATAATGGATACACATCTTCTTCTAAATACCTATCTATCCAGCTTTCAAAAAATTCCTCCATTTTAACATGCTTTTTAGTATAAAATACAAATAATATTACTGAATTGTTCTCTATGTCACTAATATCCCTTAAAAAACGCAGAAAATTAATGTGCCCTACATTAATTTCATAGTCATCTTGAATCTACTTTAACAAAATTTGTACTTCTGTATCTTTATCCATAGTTACAAATACATTTCAAACGATATACATTTGACATCTGTAACGTCAAAACTACCTATATATTTGGCGAGTTTCAAAACGATGACGTCAGTAACGAAAACGGCTTGCAATCCTTGATGAATACAATTCGTCGCCAAAAAATAGCTATTGTTTCTTTTATATTGTTAGTTTAAATATTTAAGTAATTGTTGTAAAATGTTAATTTAAGTATTTGGTGAAACATTTGTTTGCAATATAGTTGGTAACACTATCATTGGTAGTGTTTCTTGTTCTCCGTTGCTTTGCGGCGTTGTTCGTTCATTCGACGGAAACGATTGAAATTACACGCACGTGTTTGTATTGCATTGCAACTTTAACATATTTGGATTCTGTATTGCCCAGATAGAGGTAAATTTAATCATTGAATTTGTTATTGTATTGTAACATATTTATAATATGTTTGTAGGTGTTTTGTCTGTAATAAACATATAAACTGTTACGAGAACCCAACAAATTGGCGACGAGGATGCTGGAAACAAGTGCACATGCAGTCCTACAATTTGACAAATATTATCCGGAACTGAAAGACTTCGAGAACTATTTGGAGAGGTTCGAATGTTTCATCATCGAACACAACTTTCCAGCTAATCTGAAGGTATAGTTCATCCAGAGATCATGTTCCGAAGACTCGTTATCGTTTTATTATGGGTTCACAATAGCTAAAACCGCAATGCCAAAATATTTCGGTCCGTACAGTCGACCAGTTCAGTATTTGCAATGTTGGTATATATTTTACGCCCAGTATTCGACTGTAGACCAAGACTGCACTTTTTTCTAAACCGATTACCAGGGCTGTATTTGCTAATATTTAAAATTTTAATGCGTTAATCTTTTGAACTTAGAATTTCCCTAATTTTCTTATAGCTTATTATAAGGTCTGTGAACTTGTCTCCAAAGGATTATAAAACCGTTATTTGTGGCTATGTAGGTATATAAATAGGTGGTGAGTTTAATTATTTTCACTTGTCATTTGTACCTCCTAACTAGTGTACGAAGGCTGAAAGTGTTTTTTGTTTTGTTAAATTAAATTCAACAGTCAACAACGTTAACAATGTTTCGCCCGTGGGAAGAAAACGAAGAATTAGAAAGTGCTAGTAAAAGTGTATTACCATCGCCTAATATATTTAAACCTTTTTTGCACGAACATGGACAACAAATCGTGTTGAATGTTTACAATGGACTTTTGGAGGAATATGAAGAATCAGTTGCTCTTAAGAAAACTTGCCAACTAACAAAGGTATGTGATAAAACTGTTAAAAAAAATATCAGAATAGGTGGTCCGGTACCTAAAAGAGTTCGAAAAGATTCAGATACTGACAAAATAGATGATTTTACGAAACAATATATAGTACGAACAATACATAATTCTTATGCTAATAATATTGTTCACACATTATCATCTTTACATACAACGTTAAGAAAAGATATTTCTTTTGTACCTGCTCGATCATGCCTACATCAGTGTTTAAAGAAAATAGGTTTTGTTTACAAAAAATTAGATCAAAGACAAGCAGTACTAGAACAACCGCGAATAGTTGAGTTACGGCACAAATATTTAAATAAAATTAAATCGTACCGCGATGCAGGGAAAAATATTGTCTATCTAGATGAAACATGGTATGACACGCATGATGTTGTTGAGAAAGGATGGGTTAATGATAAAGGTAAATGTTCGCTAAATGCACCTGTATCGAAGGGACGACGGATAATTATTTTACACGCTGGTGACGAGAACGGCTGGATTAAAAATGGACTTTTGTTATCAGCAAAAGATTTCAAAACATCTTTTGCAGACTATCATGAAAATATGTCGGCTGAACTCTTCGAACGTTGGTTTGAAAATAATTTACTTCTTAATATTGCACCAAATTCAGTAATAGTCATGGATAATGCCACCTACCATTCGCGACAAGAGAATAAAATTCCGAAGACAGCAACAAGAAAGGCTGAAATAATAGATTTTTTAGTAAAGAAAAATATGCAAATACCAGAAAGGGCAACAAAAAATGATTTACTTAAAATTATAAAAGAGCAGAATTTTGATAAGTCTTAAGTTATAGACAATATGGCACAAAAGGCAGGGCATAAAATATTACGTTTACCACCTTATTATTGCATATTCAATCCGATTGAGTTAATTTGGAGCCAACTAAAAAACAATGTTAGATCAAAAAATGTATCACCACAATTAAATTCTAGTGTAGTTCAATTAGTCAGGGAAGAAGTTGAAAAATATTGGCCAGCAACAATGGAGTAACTGTATTCAACATATCATAAAAGAAGAAAATAAATTTATATCACTTTACAAAGACGTGAATCCATTAATTATATCTTTAAGGGATTCAGATATGTCCGATAACAATTCTGAAGACGAGGACGAGTGCACTATGTCCGAATAAATATTCATATATTTTTTTAAATGACATGTGGTTATAGGCCTCTTGGGGAAATCGCCACTATAAACAAAGATTAACGGTCCGCAATTAGTACCTCCTGGGTGGTCACGGAAATCTGATTATACAATATATTTTTTAAAACAGTTAAATATTAAACAATTTTTTTTTACTGTTTTGAAAAATAAAATGTGTGAAATGAAATATTTCAAACCCCTACTCAAATTTTTCATTACAGCCCTGGCACATGCCAGGCTATTGGGACCCTCTATTGTACTGCCGTAATAAAACGATAACGAGTCTTCGGGACATGATCTCTGGATGAACTATACAATATTTTCTCACGTGTATGGAGCCTCAAACATATGCACGGTTACGTAAAGCAGCCATACCCAGAAAGCCGTCTCAATTAAAATATGAGGAAATAACAAGCTCATTAAAAATGTTTCTCTCACCCGTTCTTTTGGAGTGCACGCAAAGACAAAAATTCAGAGCGCGAAAGCATTCTTGCTTCTAATGAGACATTTGCAATTTTTTTAAATGAATTGAAACAATTATCATTACATTGTAATTTTCAAGGGGAGGAGATACTGAAAGAGGAATTGCAGGTTCAAATAAAATCGGGTATTAACCCATTAAGGACCAAGAATTGAAATAATAAGAATTTTTTAAATGCAAATGTTTATTTCTTATAAAATTACATTAAAGAAGACATAGAAATTATGAATGATTTTTTTTTTGAGTTAGTTTTACTGTTACATAATGTTGCGTTTACGCAACTTTGGGCTTACTATGAAATTCTTGAAAACAATTTGAATGAAGATGAACATTACATTTTTGACATTTGTAAATTGTTGTATTCTTGCACAATCTGCATCTTCTTCTTGCTTTGTTTTTCTCTTCAATTATCACATGTCCTACGCGATCGTAACGTACTTCAAAAGGTAAAGAATTTTTGGAGGGTCGACCAAAATTAATTTTTTCCTCAACTTCAATATTGGATTCTTCTTTATCACTATTTTCTTCCGCATCTTGGGTTTCATCACTTTCAGATTTCATCAGGGCTATAGCTACGTAGGATCGGAATTGTAACTGCGACATTTTTTCATCGTTTGATAATCTATGTATTTTCCAAGAATTGACAATAACGCTGTCAATCAAATTTATGAAGAGAGGCCACCACCATTTTTTACCTCTGACACGTATTCGGTAATTTGCAATACCATTGTCATGCAAATCAACCCCTCCCATATGTTGATTGTATTCCGATATGACTTTAGGCTGCGGTACAGATACACTTTTCTTTAGTTTCCTGTTATATCTTTTGGCGGTTGCTAATGGCTGTATAGTGCCATTGTTACTAGCCACCGTCACAATAGAATTGTCGTTCCATTTTACCATCATGACCTCTGCTTCATCTTCAAAAGCAAAATCTAACGAGCCTCTTTCTTTTTTTTTTCATGATCGAAGTGGATTGCAAAGGACATTTTGCAGTGCGATTTTCTCTAATGGTACCAGTCGCAAAAAAACCTTGCATTTTCAGAGTATAAAATAGCTTGTAAGATGAAAAAAAATTGTCAAAAAATATTCGATGTTTAGATGGACTTTCAATCACTGAAAGTAGATCTGTAACTACTTGTTCACCCAAAGTCAATTCCGGGTTCTCGTTCTCTGCCCTTTTTCCCACCATAAGCAATAAATTTATACAAATAGCCATTTGAACTGCACAAGCACCACAACTTGAAGCCGAAACGTACTGGTTTGCCTTTTATAAACATCTTACAAGAATGTCTCCCGAAATACGGAACCATTTCCTCATCGACAGAAAGGTTGTGTGAAAAAATGCCAAACTGAAGATTTTTTTCGTTGATAAGATCAAAAATTGGCCGCAGTTTAGAAAATTTGTCATTTTGATCAAGTTTGCTGTTATCAGATAGGTGCAAATTTTGTTTGATGGACATAAATGTATTACGACTCATACATTTTCTAACAATTGGTAATCCTTTGTCCTCATCTTTTGACCAGTACAATTTCATACCGGGTAATGTATGATATCCTGACAGAATCATTATTCCAATAAATCTCTTCAACATAGAAGTTTTTAGTTGAAAGGAATGGCGATTATGATATTGTGCGTATTTGTTGGAATAATCAACAATTTTATTCAAAACTGCTGAATCAAAATATAATGAAAATATTTCATATGGAGACTTACCGCCTACCGTATTTTTTATGTCTTCAATTTTAGAGAACTCTTCCGAAAATGGGGATGAAGTATACGTAGGTTCAACTTTTTTCCAAGTTGGAATATTTTCCTTCATTTTGATAGATTTTTTAGGCTTTATTTCTATTCGCTTTTTTTTAGCTGAAGATGTTCCGGGTTTCTGCTCTTCTAGCGTGTTTTTTTGTTTCTGCTCGTCCTCGTGATCAGTATTTACGTGTACTTCAAAAGTACCGGCTACATCAGCAACTTGCTCTTCTTCCACAAGCAGATCATCATCTATATCTTCTTCATCTGTAATTTCATCAACTTTAGGCGGAATATACACAGCATCAATATTATCCGCATTCATGAAATCATCATCTTCTAATAAAGCTATGAGTTCTGCCATAGAAAGAGCTCTTCTTTGTTCATACGACATGGCTAAATAAATATAAAGTGTATTATGAGAAGTACGGAATTAAATTTTTAGAAGAATTTCCTCACCTAATTTACAACTGTTATTTTACTGCACTAAATTGTTCTAAGTATGCCTATTCGAAAAAACTCAAACACACTAAAATAAAATAGACGAAACAACGCGAAAGAACCAACGCAACTTGCAAGTACAGACTTTTATGTGTGACGTGTTTCATCGACGAAAGTAACCCGCTAATCCCAATGTTGCGTAAACGCAACATTATGGCAAATAAAAAAAATATATATACAGTAATTGAATTTGTCACATAGAAAAAAATTATTATGATAATACAACCTTTATAAATGACAATCGTCATGAAAAAACAGAAAAAATATTTTCGCCAATATATTTAAAAAAATATGAATATAATTGTAAAAATGACAAAATTTTCTGCAATATTTATAAAATTTTCGGATCTAAGCTAATTAACATTTAATGAACAAAAGTGCATAAATTAAAAAATTGGTATGTTCTTTTAATATGCCATTGATTAAAATTTGAATTAATTTAATATAATTACCAGAAAAAATACTGAAATATAATGTTGCGTTAACGGCAAAGAACAAATTCCTATAAAATTCTACGCCGAAGTTAAGGTTAGATATAAAAGTGAAGAATTGCATGGTAAACTTTATATAGTAGAACAAAACTTTGATTCCATATTAGGTCGAGATTGGTTATTTAAATTTAATATTGACTGGACAGAAATTAAATCAATTAATAATTTTGCAACAAATAACAATTTCTCGAACAAACTTAATAATTTAATGCACGAGCACCATGACTTATTTGAAGGATTCGGCCGTTTGAAACAGTTTGAAGTTTCAATGTCGGTTAATCCAGATTCTAAACCAATATTCTGTAAAGCGAGAACAGTGCCATTTGCGTTAGTAGATCGGGTCACAGAAGAACTGGACCGATTAGAATCACAAGGCGCAATTTCTAAAACAACTTTTTCAGAATGGGCCACACCGGTGGTGCCAGTGACTAAAGCTTCCGGGCAAGTTAGACTCTGTGGCGACTACAAAATAACTGTAAATAAACATATTATTCACTCAGAATATCCAATTCCTCATTTGGAGGAAATCTTAGCTAAGGTAGGGAATAGCCAGTGGTTCAGTCGCTTCGATATTTCCGAAGCATATATGCACATGCCGGTCTCACCGGACACCGCAAAATTACTTACAATAAATACACATAAAGGTCTTTATAACATACATATAATGATGTACGGAGTTAGTAATTGCCCTTCAGAATGGCAACGTTGTATGAATTCAATATTCGGGAAAATAAAAGGTTTAACTGTTTTTTTATGATGACGTAAAAATTGCATCGCCGGACCCGGAAACTCATTATAAAAGAATTAAAGATTTTTTTGATTTGTGCCGTTTACACGGAATTAAACTAAATAAATCTAAATGCGAAGTTTTAACGGATAACATATCATATTTAGGTTTTAAATTAGATGCTCAAGGGCTTCATAAAACCCAAGAGAAAATCGAAACTATTATAAAAGCTAAACCGCCGAGAAACTTCACCGAATTAAAATCATTTATAGGTTTTGTTACTTATTACAATCGATTTATTAAAAATATGTCTCAAATCTTACACCCTTTGTATAAAATAATAAAAAAGATGTAAAATTTGAAGGGGATACGGAATGCGATAAAGCTTTCAAGCAAATTAAGAAAGAAATTGCGGTAGAACGGATATTAACGCATTTCGATCCAAATAAACCTATAGTTCTAGCTACCGATGCTTCACATTACGAAATAGGAGCGATTTTGTCCCAGAAAATGCCGAATGGGGAGGAAGCTCCTATTGCTTTTGCCTCAAAAAGACTTTCTAAAGTTCAGCAAAGATACCCTCAAATTTATAAAGAAGCGTTAGGGATATTTTGGGGTGTTAAGAATTTTTTAAATTATTTGTGCGGGAGACATTTTATATTGCAAACAGATCATCTCGCATTAAAAACTATTTTTGCTGCCCATAATAGCGCACCGTCGTTAAGTGCTACGAGACTTTTACAATATGCTTTATTTGTGCAAGGATTCGATTATGAAATTCAGTTTCGTAAAACAGAAAATCATTGTAATGCTGAATTACTGCTCACGGTTTCCTTTACAATCAGTTGATAATAATATAGATGCTCCAACGGTATTTGAAATTAATCAAATTAACACACTGCCAGTGACTAAAGATATTGCTAAAGAAACCAATGCCGATGTTGAAGTATCCAAAATAATGAGAATTTTACTGGGTACGGAAACGGGGCAAATTTGGGATATTACTGTTAGCTATTTCGGGTGTAGAGAAATCAAAATAAAACTAAATTTAATATTCAACAACGTTTATTCCTTCAACTCGTTTTACACACTGCCTCAATTACAATAATTAATATCCTTATATAGACATTACACAACATAAAAATAACTCCCACCAACAAAACCCAGAACTGTTACGTCAACAGCCAACATTCGGCCATCCTGCGGAATTGCGTCCCTGCAATTTTCAATTAATCTGTAACAAACAATTATAAAGTACGAGTATATTATTATATAAACATTGAATTTTCTCAAATGCCAGTGATAACTCTACCACCATTACATTTAAATTCATCCAGACGTCAGTATCGTCTGGATCTAAAACATTTGTATTAGCAATGTCAGTATCATTGCTTTTAGTAACGTCAGTATCGTTACTATCGTACTCGTATTAGCAATGTCAGTATCATTGCTTTTAGTAACGTCAGTATCGTTACTATCGTACTCGTATTAGCAATGTCAGTATCATTGCTTTTAGTAACGTCAGTATCGTTACTATCGTACTCGTATTAGCAATGTCAGTATCATTGCTTTTTGTAACGTCAGTATCGTTACTATCGTACTCGTATTAGCAATGTCAGTATCATTGCTTTTAGTAACGTCAGTATCGTTACTATCGTATTCGTATTAGCAATGTCAGTATCATTGCTTTTAGTAACGTCAGTATCGTTACTATCGTATTCGTATTACTCAAGATTCTAGAAGATCGATCAAATCGTCGGTGGTTTCAAACTTGTCATTTGCATCATTGTCGCTGCTATCGGACATATCAAAGCATACAAATGATTTTAATCTATCGGCTGAGACTATATTCTCGTACTTTCTCCGAGTTCTTTGCATACCCGGGATATCACTAATTACGTATCTATCGTTGACCAATACTTTAAC
The DNA here is from genome assembly GCA_951394225.1 of Harpalus rufipes. Taxonomy (NCBI): domain Eukaryota; kingdom Metazoa; phylum Arthropoda; class Insecta; order Coleoptera; family Carabidae; genus Harpalus; species Harpalus rufipes. The sequence continues at coordinate 13,688,610 of OX596287.1, read as the reverse complement.
GATTTTATATGGACCTTTATATCGAGGGAGTAACTTTTTACTCTCACCGTCATTACTGCACGTCGATTTATTAAAATAAACTAAATCACCTAATTTGTATTGTTTTGCGTCAACACGATTTTTGTCATAATTTATTTTCATTCGCTTTGCATTGTCGGTTAAATTACCACAAGCTATTAGTCGTTTCTCTAATACTCTTGTTGTATCTTTTGTATCATTATCATCGTCTACGAGCATATTTTTAAATTGATTATGTGTTCCCCGACTGCGATGGTTAAACATTAATTCAAATGGCGTAAATTTAGTACTTTTCGAAACAGTGTTATTCAAGGCGAAATTAATTTTCTTTACATTGTTTTCCCATTCGTTCTCCTCGTTACTGCAAGTAGCTAAACAATCTAGTATTGTTCTATTGAAACGTTCAACTTGGCCATTAGCGCGCGGAGTTGCTACGGCATTTTTAACGTGAGCAATACAATGATTTTTGCAAAAATTTTGAAACGATTGGCTTATAAACGCTGAGCCTCTATCACTTATTATTTTATCCGGAGTACCAAATAATGTAAATATTTCATTCAAAAACAATATGACAGGAGCAGTTTGCGTATTCTTTACGGCTTTCAGAAATATATATTTTGTAAATGAGTCTATAATAACAATGAGGTAAGCATTACCTCGATTACTTTTAACAAATGGCCCTACGTGGTCTATGTGCAGCGTTTGCATAGGAACGGGGTCTTTTGGAATAGCATGAAGTAACGCAGTCTTCTTACCGGGTTTATTTTTCCGATAAGCACACGGTATTGTAACGGCTATTTTTTACACCCCTGTTTCTTTTCTATTTTTTTTACTTTGTATACCCCTGTTCGTTTCTCTTTCTTACTTTCTTGTGAGATTTTGTTCGTGAGCGCTGGTTTTTGAACAAGTCTTTTCGGTTTGAACCTCTCTCGGTTCCCAGCTACGAAAGCGAGTGCAAGTGCTCGCTCTGTTGTCTATTTTTTTGGGTTATTATTCTACGAAGTTTGGTCTTTTACCGCTCTAGATATTTCGTAGGATATTGGTTACTTTACTGTAAGTACGTTCTGATTTATTTTCTTACGTTGACTTATATTTTTGGTACTTATATTTAAATATTTTCTACTTGGAGACGAAATAGCGTGCACCCACGTTTTCGTAGGCTGGGTTACCAGATCTCTCCGATCCGGGCGGTGAAGGTGTGAAGTTGTCGGCATCAAGCTGCTGCATGGCTGTGTGAATTTTCTATTGAATCTCACGATTTGCTTTGGTTTCTACCGCTTTGGAGAAGTCGTGGGACAATTGCTTGTCCTTAGTAAGTAATATCTTTTTCTAAATTTCTAGTCCACAGTCAATTAGTAGTGAACCTTTTTGTTTCACGGTAACTACGCAGCAGCGTGGTGCGGACTCGTGCCTTTGCAGGCCGGATCCGAGCCTGTGGCCTTTTTTTTGTGTTATACTTTTATATTCAAAATTTATATAGTAACAACTAGGGATATTTTCCCACATTTAGGCTATTTTTATTCAAAATTTATATAATTTTTTTTTTTGGCCCAGGCATTCTTAAATTCATTCCGTTTCATTAACGAACCCTACCTCGTTCGTTAGGCCCCCTGTGCCCAAAAATAAGAGGCACTTCAACTTTTGTATATTTTTATTATCAGTAGTTCAGTTTAACTTTTATTCCCCTTATTAACGAGCATTATCCTGTTCGTTAGGTCTCCCCTGTGCCCCAGTTGAGGCACCTCAAATTTTGCAATCTTCCATTTTAGTAATTTCTGCTTAAATTTTGCTGGAGAGCCAACCTAGCCTCCATCGGTTTTTTGTGTCAACGGAGACACTTCAACTTTGATTTTTTGTATACCATAAATATTTTAGTAGTTCAGTTTAAATATTTTCCTTTCGTTTATGCCCCTTTTGTGCAGATCAGTCCCCCCATTTCTTTAAAGTCCATTCAGTCAAGAAATCGCTTTCATATTTCATTCATTGGGAATACTAACAACACATTCATACACGCATGCTGACACAGACAACCACACCTTCCTAACCAACCTTTTGGAGTGAAAGGTGAATGAATGAGTGAGTAACAGCAGCTCTTCCAGCAGTTTTTACAGTCGCGTTCGCGAATTTTATTTTTGCTTTTGCAACAAACCGAGCCAAAGTCCTTTTACTCAACTTATCTGGTAATTTAGTTTTCTTTGGTTACTACAGGAGCTCTTACTTTGTTCTTTAAATATTTCTGTAGTGGACCATAACTTTGGCAAGGTCTGCGTAGATTCTGTTGGATAGCAACAGCGCATTGCGTTCTTACAGCTCATTCTACTGCCGGTTGCGCTTTGCGTCTTTCCACTTAAGTGTCGCAATCATTTCAACCCTCATTTCACTTTCATCATTTTTCACGTTAGCTATTTATTGTATCGTGTAGGCAGTCTACGACTGCACAATTTTGTACATCTTTCATTTCATTACTTTAGGCACTGTACTTTTATTTGTGTATTTATTCTTTAATTTTTTGCCGAGCGAGTTTAGTTTTTTTTGTGAAGGCAGTTTGTCATTAAAATTTCCTTAAAACATTTTTGCGGTCAGGTTTGGACCTTTAGTTTTTCTTGAAAATTCCTTTTATGCTAATCGTTTAGCCCTGCCTTTACAAGAAAAATATTTTATTACTATTTGTCAAAAAGGATCAGTTTTCTGCTGCTTTATTTTCTTTTCTCAGCTTTAATTTTGTTCGCCCCGGCTCGGAGTGGTTTAGAACGCCTGGTGGTAGAGTAGGAAGTCTTCCTGGATTTTGGCAGACGGACCTCCAACGACAACAGGAACCCCAGGCGCGGCTCCTGAGAGACTTTCGCCTCGAGCTAAGTACTTTACTAGCCAAAAGGTGGCCCTTCACTTAGGGCCTAGCCTTGACCACTTCTCGCTCCGTTCCCGAGAGTGACCTCGAGCCACAGCGGCGCTACGCCACCGCCAGAGCCCCTGTGCGAGTTCCAACGGCCGAACCCTTCGCCGGCCTTACGTTTGCCGTCTGCCATCGCCGTCTCCGCCAGCTGCTCACCCCAGGCGGGCTTAGGCTACTCCGGCCCAGCTGAAGCCTCCCATCCTGCTTAGCTGAGTATTTTTTATTTTTTTTTGTACTTCAAAAAAATTAATCTTTGCAGTACTGACTCCTTTTCTTTTGATGTCCTTCTGACACCGTTTTTTGTTATTATTGTAATTTTTTTGTAGCCGGCAATAAATTTGTTCCACTTTTATTTATTTGTCTCAAAATTGTTCACTCGAGTATCACCGGTGGTCTGGCGTCCACCGCTCATTCTGCCAATACCATTAGCGCCAGTGGCGCCCTTATTGTTTTCACTCCTGCTCCCTTACGTAATCACGACCCACGACCCTCGCTTACGACATTACAGCACCGGGCACAGTTATCTGTGTGTAGTGATCGGCCAGCCAACAAAGGTAGGTGCCTTTTGCGTCGCACAGAATTTGGCACCACAATGTGTGGGGCTTCCCTTTTTTTGCACATAATTTGGTTTTTCTTGCAATTAAATTGGCTTTCTTTGCCCACAATTTGGCTTTTTGTTGCACACATTTAGTACCCTTGGAGCAGGGTGAACAACAAATCATTCACCTCATATTCATCTTCATTTTTTTTGCCACTGCTTTCTGCTTAAATATATTTTTTTTGCTATTATCTTGCTACCGCTGCTGCGAGCCGATATGGAGACCAACTACTTACTCGTAGACGAAGTGGAGTTCGAGCTGCGTATCCGAGGGATAGAACCCACCGGTTTAGCCGACGAAAAACGGAAAAAACTGCGAGCATGTTTGGCGTATGAAAGAATGGACCTTACCCTTGATTACCCTCCTATAGAACTTAATGACGAGGAACAGAAAACCATCTGCATCCGCAAAATCACGGAACTAAAAAGTAAGTTACTTATTTGCACATCTTTCTCACCAACCGATCAAAAACGCATGAAAACCCGCATGCAGCACATCATGAATAGAATTAACCACATCAAAGATCTGAATATCAAGAAAGACCTTATCCTGCAAATAACTGCGTTGGCAGATGATGTTGAAACCATGCAGGAAAAGCTCTCTGCTGACAATCAGCGCACGCTTAGACCCTCCGTTTCCTTCGCGCCATTTGAACCCTTAAATGCTCAGAATATCTTGATACCCGAAATCGCCACGGCACCCAGTGCTAGCCATCCAACCGTGATTAGTCACCACCCAGACGATTCCCTCTTTTCTCCGGAAATATCGCCCTTCGATTGCCCATATGGCACTCAGGCCCGTCCTTCAAGTACCTTCAGAATAGACCAGCGAGGCTACGACAGATATAAATTGGCACAAGTTTCAAAATGGGGTGTAACCTTCGACGGTTCCGCCGCCGTAAACCAATTCATCGAAAGGATCGAAGAAATGGCTTCCGCGCGACAAGTCAGTAAAGAAATTCTTTTCCATCAAGCAAGCGAACTCTTCAGAGACAAAGCCTTAGTATGGTACAGGTTTATCAAACCCTCTATCCGCTCTTGGACAGAACTAGTCACTAGACTACGATCTAGTTTTTTGCCATTCGATTATGATAGTAACCTAATGGATGAAATACGCGATCGTACCCAGGGTGATGGCGAGCGTATAGAGGTATACGTTGCTATAATGGAAAATCTATTTTCACGTCTCTCAGAATGTCCTAATGAGAAAACTAGATTGTCGCTTATAATCAGAAACCTCCAACCCCATTTCCAAAGCGCTTTAGCTATCCACCCTCCGAATTCGCTCGAGGCCCTCATTAAGACTTGTAAACTGATTGAGGATACTCACGATCGCCTCGTTAGTCTCAAACCACCACCATTACGAAGCCACCATCTCTTAGAGCCAGATCTAGCCTTTACTAAACAGTCCGTGGCTGTCCACGCCACTGAAACTAGAAATCCGCCCAAATTCGTGCCTAGAAATCGGACTATTTCCTGTTGGAATTGCGGTGACACAACACATATGGCTCTGGCTTGCCCAAAACCCCAAACACGTCATTGTTTTGGATGTGGTTATAAAGATTACACTCGACCAACATGCCCGCGTTGTTCAGGAACACGATCCCGCGGTTTCCATTTTATCAACCGCAGTAAACAACCGAACACAATAAGGTTTGATATGACTAAATGGACATCTTGGCTAAACGTGATTCGCAAAGTCTTCACCAACGCCCTTTCTCGTTCACCTTTAGCAGTGGCGACCCTCGAGTCATTTGAAAACAGCCCTGACCCCTGGTACTCTAAGCTGCGTGACAACATACGAAATACCCCTCAAGCTTATCCTGGTTGGCGTATTAAAGACAAATTGATTTATAAGTTAGTTCGTAATGACCATAACACGCCCATAAATGAGTCAAGTTGGAAACTACTTGTGCCTGCTGACCAACGTAAATCTATCCTCGAAAAATGTCATGATGATCCTTTATCAGATCACTTAGGTATTATTAAAACCTACCACCGTATTTCTGAAAATTATTATTGGCCAAAACTTAAAGCCTCTGTAGTTCGTTATGTAACCCGCTGCCCAATTTGCCTTCCGCAAAAAGTTTCCTCTCAGCTCACCGAACTTTTAGAAATATTTAAAAGGGTAGAATCTCGCCTCACCAAAGCGCACTTACGCAATACCCATCATTACAACCTAAGGCGTCGACCCCTCGAATTTTCACCTGGAGACACAGTCTATAAGGTAAACTATAAAATCTCGGACGCAAAAGCAAACAAATCCTCAAAATTAGCCCCTAAATTCTCCCATTGTACTGTTCTTAAGAAAATATCCCGCTTTCTCTATGAACTCCTAGATTCTGACGGTAGAAACCTTGGCACATGGCATATTAAAGATCTAAAAGCCGTTCCACCTGATGAGTTTTCGGACGCGTAGAAAATTTTTGACTTCATCAAAAATTTTTGGGGAGAAAGGGGGTACTGTGTAACGGCTATTTTTTACACCCCTGTTTCTTTTCTATTTTTTTTACTTTGTATACCCCTGTTCGTTTCTCTTTCTTACTTTCTTGTGAGATTTTGTTCGTGAGCGCTGGTTTTTGAACAAGTCTTTTCGGTTTGAACCTCTCTCGGTTCCCAGCTACGAAAGCGAGTGCAAGTGCTCGCTCTGTTGTCTATTTTTTTGGGTTATTATTCTACGAAGTTTGGTCTTTTACCGCTCTAGATATTTCGTAGGATATTGGTTACTTTACTGTAAGTACGTTCTGATTTATTTTCTTACGTTGACTTATATTTTTGGTACTTATATTTAAATATTTTCTACTTGGAGACGAAATAGCGTGCACCCACGTTTTCGTAGGCTGGGTTACCAGATCTCTCCGGTCCGGGCGGTGAAGGTGTGAAGTTGTCGGCATCAAGCTGCTGCATGGCTGTGGGAATTTTCTATTGAATCTCACGATTTGCTTTGGTTTCTACCGCTTTGGAGAAGTCGTGGGACAATTGCTTGTCCTTAGTAAGTAATATCTTTTTCTAAATTTCTAGTCCACAGTCAATTACTAGTGAACCTTTTTGTTTCACGGTAACTACGCAGCAGCGTGGTGCGGACTCGTGCCTTTGCAGGCCGGATCCGAGCCTGTGGCCTTTTTTTTGTGTTATACTTTTATATTCAAAATTTATATAGTAACAACTAGGGATATTTTCCCACATTTAGGCTATTTTTATTCAAAATTTATATAAATTTTTTTTTTGGCCCAGGCATTCTTAAATTCATTCCGTTTCATTAACGAACCCTACCTCGTTCGTTAGGCCCCCTGTGCCCAAAAATAAGAGGCACTTCAACTTTTGTATATTTTTATTATCAGTAGTTCAGTTTAACTTTTATTCCCCTTATTAACGAGCATTATCCTGTTCGTTAGGTCTCCCCTGTGCCCCAGTTGAGGCACCTCAAATTTTGCAATCTTCCATTTTAGTAATTTCTGCTTAAATTTTGCTGGAGCGCCAACCTAGCCTCCATCGGTTTTTTGTGTCAACGGAGACACTTCAACTTTGATTTTTTGTATACCATAAATATTTTAGTAGTTCAGTTTAAATATTTTCCTTTCGTTTATGCCCCTTTTGTGCAGATCAGTCCCCCCATTTCTTTACAGTCCATTCAGTCAAGAAATCGCTTTCATATTTCATTCATTGGGAATACTAACAACACATTCATACACGCATGCTGACACAGACAACCACACCTTCCTAACCAACCTTTTGGAGTGAAAGGTGAATGAATGAGTGAGTAACAGCAGCTCTTCCAGCAGTTTTTACAGTCGCGTTCGCGAATTTTATTTTTGCTTTTGCAACAAACCGAGCCAAAGTCCTTTTACTCAACTTATCTGGTAATTTAGTTTTCTTTGGTTACTACAGGAGCTCTTACTTTGTTCTTTAAATATTTCTGTAGTGGACCATAACTTTGGCAAGGTCTGCGTAGATTCTGTTGGATAGCAACAGCGCATTGCGTTCTTACAGCTCATTCTACTGCCGGTTGCGCTTTGCGTCTTTCCACTTAAGTGTCGCAATCATTTCAACCCTCATTTCACTTTCATCATTTTTCACGTTAGCTATTTATTGTATCGTGTAGGCAGTCTACGACTGCACAATTTTGTACATCTTTCATTTCATTACTTTAGGCACTGTACTTTTATTTGTGTATTTATTCTTTAATTTTTTGCCGAGCGAGTTTAGTTTTTTTTGTGAAGGCAGTTTGTCATTAAAATTTCCTTAAAACATTTTTGCGGTCAGGTTTGGACCTTTAGTTTTTCTTGAAAATTCCTTTTATGCTAATCGTTTAGCCCTGCCTTTACAAGAAAAATATTTTATTACTATTTGTCAAAAAGGATCAGTTTTCTGCTGCTTTATTTTCTTTTCTCAGCTTTAATTTTGTTCGCCCCGGCTCGGAGTGGTTTAGAACGCCTGGTGGTAGAGTAGGAAGTCTTCCTGGATTTTGGCAGACGGACCTCCAACGACAACAGGAACCCCAGGCGCGGCTCCTGAGAGACTTTCGCCTCGAGCTAAGTACTTTACTAGCCAAAAGGTGGCCCTTCACTTAGGGCCTAGCCTTGACCACTTCTCGCTCCGTTCCCGAGAGTGACCTCGAGCCACAGCGGCGCTACGCCACCGCCAGAGCCCCTGTGCGAGTTCCAACGGCCGAACCCTTCGCCGGCCTTACGTTTGCCGTCTGCCATCGCCGTCTCCGCCAGCTGCTCACCCCAGGCGGGCTTAGGCTACTCCGGCCCAGCTGAAGCCTCCCATCCTGCTTAGCTGAGTATTTTTTTTTTTTTTTTTGTACTTCAAAAAAATTAATCTTTGCAGTACTGACTCCTTTTCTTTTGATGTCCTTCTGACACCGTTTTTTGTTATTATTGTAATTTTTTTGTAGCCGGCAATAAATTTGTTCCACTTTTATTTATTTGTCTCAAAATTGTTCACTCGAGTATCACCGGTGGTCTGGCGTCCACCGCTCATTCTGCCAATACCATTAGCGCCAGTGGCGCCCTTATTGTTTTCACTCCTGCTCCCTTACGTAATCACGACCCACGACCCTCGCTTACGACATTACAGCACCGGGCACAGTTATCTGTGTGTAGTGATCGGCCAGCCAACAAAGGTAGGTGCCTTTTGCGTCGCAGTATGCAAGAATCTACATATTTGCGAACAAAACGTCTCATACCGGCAAACCAGTAGTTTCGTTTAATGGCATCTAACGTCTTGTCAAATCCAAAGTGACCAAAGTCATCATGCATTTTATGTAATATATGCCAGCGTGCAGATTTTGGAAGGGCTACTTTATATTCGTTGTCTACTAGCTTTTCGATTCTATTATTCTTAATTCGAAACTCTTTGTGAATACTACGGTCTTCTGCAGTTGTGGGGTTATTTTCTAGAATAGTCTTGATTTTATTTAGATAGGAATCGTTTAATTGTAGGGCTAATACCCAGTCTGTTGTCGATAATGTACAAATAGATTTTTCAATTGGGTTTCTGCTGAGCGCGTCAACATGTTTCATTCTTTCCCCCGGCCTATATTCTATACTGAAACTGAATTCTTGTAAAGTTAACCACCATCGGGAAATACGTGGATTTAGATCTCTTTTAGTGAGTGTCGTACGAATGGAATTACAATCTGTTACGACTGTAAATTCTATTCCTAACAAATAGACTCGAAATCTTTTGATACTTTCTACTACTGCCAATGTTTCTAATTCTAAACTATGATAATTTTTTTCTTCTTTTGATGTTACACGGCTAAAATACGCGACAGGTTTTAGTAATTTGTCGGTTTGATATTGCATAAGGATACCACCAAGCCCTAATTTACTAGCGTCCGAATGAAGTTCTGTACGGGCATTGACTGAGTATAAAGCTAAGATTGGTCGTTTCGCTAATTGTTCTTTTAATAAATTGAACGATTCGTTTTGTTCGGAGCCCCATTTCCAACCGACATCTTGTTTGGTGAGGTCTGTTAATGGTTTAGCGATAGTCGCAAAATTGTTAATAAATTTCCTAAAATAGCTACTTAATCCAATAAATTGTCTCACTTCTCGGACGTTTGTGGGTGTTCTAAATTGTTCAACTGCTTGTATTTTTTGTTTCCCAGGTCTAATTCCAAAACTAGTTACCTCATATCCCAAATAATCTATTTCCTTATTGAAGAAACTACATTTCGCTAATTTAAGTGTCAAATTAGCTTGCCTTAAACATTTTAGGACTTGTTCTAGAATTTCTAAGCCAGCTTCGACAGATTTGGAGGGGATCAGAATATCATCCATGTATATTAAGATATTTAAATGTTTTAAGGGTGCAAGTGCTTTGTGAATTACGTGTTGAAACACTGCTGGGGCATTGGCAAAACCAAATGGGAGCCTTTTAAACTCAAAATGGCCATCTGGAGTAATGAACGCGGTTTTGGGGATAGCTTTCTGGGACATGGGTATCTGATAGTATCCTTGAGATAGGTCTAAACTTGTACAAAATGAATACCCAAATAGTCTATTTAGTTGGTCCTCAATATTTGGCATGCGGTATATATTTTTAACGGTAATTTTATTAAGTGCTCTGTAATCTATACACAAACGCGTTTCTCCGGATTTCTTTTTAACCAATATAATAGGACTAGCAAATGGGGACTCTGATTCTTGGATTATGTCGTTTTTAAGTAGGTCGTCAATGTGTTCTTGAACGACACTACGTTCCGCGAACGACATTCGATAAGGTTTATATGTAACAAGTTTATCGTTTGTTAACATAATTTCCATTTCAGTTAAGGATGTTTTACCGATATCTTGCGTTTGGAATGCAAACCTATCTTTAAAAGAGTGAAGCAATTTTAATAATTTACATTTATCGCTTTCCGCTATTTTGGCATCGTTCATTTTTAATTTAAACGGGTCATTTACCATATGTTGTACACTTAATACACTATTAATTGGATAACACCTAGCAATTACACAATCTGTTTTTAATTTCACTGGTTTTTCTGAAAGATTTAATAATGTAAGACACATACCTGAACCTGTTTCCATTTGCGTTGGAACCAAAGTACAATACTGGAATCCAGGTGGCCCATTCACTACAGCTGGTATAGTCACAGTGGTAAGGGCTGCACATGATGCAGTAACTGGAACGATGCTTGTTGACCTAGGTTCTAATACTAAATTCTGAAGATTTCGGATGAGGATCTTCTCTTCTTCATCATCAGTATCATCGTAGATTTTGGGTAATTCATTGAACACAGAGTTAAATAACTGTATCTTACCATTCTTTACTTCAACGGTTACCCCAAAACTATTTAACAATGGTTGTCCTATAATAAATGGATATGACTGGCAATCATTTGGAACAATGTTGACTTCAACAAGAGCTTCTACTTCGTCAACCTGGATAGTCAGGTTCACATATCCCAATGATTGTATTTGTCCTCCACCAAATGATTTTATAAGTAATGTTTTGTCTATGTTCATGGATAAATCTAGTAGATCCTTTACTTTTTCCGTTGCCGTTATCAATTCACTCCCAGTGTCCATTAAAGCTTTAAATGATGTCCCATTGACTAGGATTTCTTTAACAAAATATTTTACTCCATTTTGTGATACATCTATTAACTTTACACTTTTCTTATCTTGGTTAAATTGTCTACTTTTACATTCATGTGACAAGTGGCCTAGTTTTCTACAATTTCCACATTCTTTTCTTGGGAATCTACAGTCTCTTGCGATATGACCAGGTTTCTTGCAGTTATAGCATACAACTGGTTGATTATTCATGTCTCTTTTTAGTCCTCGGTGTTTATTGCGTAATTCGAATGGATTACTAGTTTTTCCCGAAGTACTTGCTTGGTTCCCAAATTTAGGTTTACGGTTTCGATCATCAAGTGAGTATAAGAAATTATTAAATAATTCTTCTGGAGTTCTATAATGACCTGCCCGAGCGTTATTTTTATGTTCCTCATTGCGAAGACCAGCAATAATGCAAGATACAGCATCTTCCCCGAATATCTTGCAACTTTGTAATAAGGCCTGCTTTTCGTAAAAGTATTTGGTAATGCTTTCGTTCCCTTCTTTCACACGTGCAATCATTTCTGATAAGCAGGTATGGTAATCAACTTTGTGAGGGAAAGCTTTAGTTAGGGCGTTCTTCCACTCAGACCATATTAAATCGTAATCGTTTAGTTGGTTATACCACAATTTAGCAATACCGAGTAGTCTCAACTGCATGTTGTATATTTTAAGAGACTCAGACCAGTTGTGTATTGATGCAATCTGTTCGATTTTCAAGATCCAATTTTTGCAACTAATATTACCTTCTTCAGGGTTAAAGGGTGGAATGAGGTGTTCGCTATGACCGTTTTGCTGAGATGACCCTTCAGTGGCCGACTGCTCTTTCAGGGCAGCGAGGACAGCCCGTATAATCCTTGTATCGTTATATACTTCCGACGTATCACTGAACTTTTTCTTTTTGTAATAAACACTTTCATTTTCACTATCTTCTCTTTCACGATCATTAGCTTTATCACGGTTTTCACGAAATCTCACTTGTTCATTATCACTACCACTATCACTTTCATTCACAATTTGGTTTTGCTTCAGAAAACGTTCGCGTCGTGTGCTACGTTTCATTATGATGTAACAATCAAAACTAATGTACAAAATCAAGAATATATTGCGGCGTTGCGAGTCTATCCCACTTCTGAAATTGTTAGCTATTTCGGGTGTAGAGAAATCAAAATAAAACTAAATTTAATATTCAACAACGTTTATTCCTTCAACTCGTTTTACACACTGCCTCAATTACAATAATTAATATCCTTATATAGACATTACACAACATAAAAATAACTCCCACCAACAAAACCCAGAACTGTTACGTCAACAGCCAACATTACTAACTATTCGATCGAACAAGGATGCATTTTAAAAGGGATACGCGTTTCTGTACCATTGTCATTACGCCATAAAGTTTTGAAGGAATTACATCTGGGACATACGGGGATGAATAAAATGAAAGCTCTGGCGCGCAGTTACATTTTTTGACCGGGAATTGATAGAGATATAGAAAATATTGCAAAAAATTGTACTACTTGTATGCAACGTTCGAACGCATAAACTAATATCAAACCACATCCGTGGGAATACCCTATTTCACCCTGGCATAGAATCCATATCGATTACGCAGGTTCTTTGTTTGGTTACTATTATTTAATAATAGTAGATGTATACACGAAATGGCTAGAAGTTTATCCATGCAAATCAATTACGACGGAGTCCACGATTGAAAACTTGCTCGATTGTTTCTCGCGTTTCGGACTCCCGGTAACACTTGTAAGTGATAACGGTCCTCAGTTCGCAACACAACATTTTAAAGAATTTTTTAATTCACAGAGAATAAAGCATATTTTTCAGCGCCATATTTCCCTGCTTCAAATGGACAAGCTGAAAGAGCGGTCCAAACCGTAAAAAACGCTTTAAAGTCGGCATCGAAAGATAATGGGTCGATTAGGGTAAAACTAAACATTTTTTTATGTCAGTATAGAAAAACTCCACACGCGATTACGGGAGTTAGTCCATCTATGCTGTTGTTTAAACGAAACATACGTACGAGATTAGATTTAATGATACCTAACATTAAAACCAAAATGGATGATTTTCTTTCATCTTCCATTAACGGAAAAAAAGAACATACATTTAACATAGGAGATAATGTTTTATTTATATTATATAATTCGGAGAAATGGGGTAACGGTAAAATTAAAACACCTGTAGGTTCCGTGTTGTTTGGAATAGAAACTTCACATGTAAATATTATACGTAGACATTCAAATCAAATAAAGCCACATACTCTTTCATTCTCCTAAAAATTTTGAAAACTCAAACATTTTAGATAATACTTTTAATAGAATGGCTCATTATGATGTAAACTTGCAAGACAACTCTGAATCTGAAAGTACTGAAAACGTGCCAAACACGCCAGAAAGGGTGAATAAAGCAACCAACAAAGAAAACTCGGAAGAAGCTGACAATGAACGACATGCGAAACTCCATACACCACCCAGTCAACCCAAAGACGTAAGAATTTCTTCCAGAATTCGGAGGGTACCAGACCGATTTTCATTTTCATGGTACGAAAAACCGAAGTCAACATCAACAGCAACAACCCACAATGATTGAATATTCAAAGGGGAGGAGAATGTTATATTGTTAGTTTAAATATTTAAGTAATTGTTGTAAAATGTTAATTTAAGTATTTGGTGAAACGTTTGTTTGCAATATAGTTGGCAAAACTATCATTTCTTCAATGTTGAAGATATATTTTAAATTAGAAATATTTCTTGTTTTGCTTAATTGTCACTGATGATGGATACATTTAGCATCCGAAACGTCTTATAAATGTAACAAATAAAATGTTATAAAAATTATGCATGAGGATTACTAAGGCCCCAAAATCACCAAAATAAAAAATTATCATTGCTAGTGTTTCTTGTTGTCCTAACCCTAAACTCAATCTCAAACTTGCTATTACCCGCCAAAAAATAACCTAATACGCATGTCCACTCCTTGAATCCCATGTAAAAAGGTGAAGTGAAAATTGAGTTAACTCTTTTAACTCCACTCCGTGTACCCGAATGGTCAAGGATTGAGATTTATTTACTCCATCGTACATACCCGAACGATTATAGGAACACTTGGAGACAAAAGAGTGAAAAGCGTTAGCAAGCCGAACGCACTACAAATAGACCCTCTGTTGTGTCGTACGTAGCAAATCACTACCTGTGAATAAACCACATACAACTCATTCGTAAATAGTAGTTTTATATTCAGTTTTTATAGCAAAATACAAATTGATTGACTCTATTTTTTTTCTTGAACAACGGACTACTTAATTTACCAAAAAAATTAAAAACAATTTTATACATCAACATGTCTCAACATTCTCCCACCGAAAGCTAGGTGTTGACAAACACTACTGTCATGATAAAGACTCTTGATGTTTCAAAATTAGTTTTTTACAACATAACTTTATAATAACAATTAATTACCACTACTCCTTCAAATAATACGTTTTCTAAGCTGCAGTTGGGCAATATTAACTGCGTTTCTATAACAGCAAATCTCCTGGCGTCGTCGCTGGCTGAAGATTCTCTCTGTAGATGTCAGCCGTTATCTCTGAAGTTTTGGTTGGTGGACTCCCTGTTGCTGACGGCTGCTGTAGAGTGTCTGGACTTGTCGATTGTGGTACAGTCTCTGATACATTGACTACTGGACCTAGACATTCTAAAGAGTAGATGCGTTGTATCGGCCGCACAGTTGCCCATACAGTATTTGTATACGCATTATTCAAACTTTATTGTCTCGTGGCCGTGTGCCTGAGTGTCTGGTCGCGAATCTGGGGACCCGGGTTCGATCTTGACCGACGCCAAAAAATTACATCGCATTTTAATGGCACAAAATTGACCCCTGTGGCGCACTCTCTACGCCAGCAATGAGTGCCCGTGAGGTGACGCCTGGTAAACGCCCATACGGTACAAATATTCCATCATTACCGCTATCTGTGTACGAAGCAGATTGGCACACCCAGCAATGGGTAATATGCCGTGATGAAATATTTATATTTATTTATTTTATTTTTTTATTGTCTTTACCCTTTAACAGTTCTACTACTTTACCTAATGGCCAATATGGTCTCTTACTGTTGTCATTACCTATTAAAACAATTTCATTTTCGGCTACATTTCGACATTTTTACCTCCCGCTTCCCCTGGTAAGGGAGATATAGGAATCGTGCTAAAAATCGCATATCAAGATTTTGGTAAATGACCACGTTTTAGGGTCCCTAGAATCCATATTTAACATTTTCAAGATCATGTCTGTGTGTATGTGTGTGTGGGTGTGGATCCTCTTTACGCTCTAACTCAAATACTATCATTCAGAAAGTTTTGCAACCATGTATTTCTACCTTATTCTAATATGGAAAGAAGCCATTAGATTTTGGTGTGGCAATTGGATAACCGGTAATGGCAGTTTACTTGAAGCTCAAGATAGTTTTTCTTCAAAATATACCTTTAAATGTATTTTTTTCGCAATTTGTTATTATAAAAATTAAATATTATTCCATTTTCTACAGGTTTGCTTTAATACTTTTTCTGTATATTCTATGGATAAATTTATAAAGTAATATAAAAATTATGTCCCATAGGTAAATGGCGGGAGGTATTATGTTGGTCACATCAGATTTTTTCTTATCTGTAGTCTGACGTAACTGTCCTAAATATTCAATTCGGATTTTTTTCCGCAAATTTTTGCGTAACTTCTGCAGATATCGAAAACTTTTGTTTAACGCGAAATTATCCACCAAATCACAATTTGGAACTCCATTTTCTCGAAGTTCACGTATAAACATAGCGGGTGTCAGTGGAACTAAATCATCGGTCTTATTAGATACGAATGTGAAAGGACGTGAATTGATTACAGCCTCACAGTCACATAAAACAGTATATAATTCCTCACCATTTAGACATGACCGTCCTAAAACTCTTCTTAATAGCTGCTTTAATAATCTTATTAATCGTTCCCAACACCCTCCCCACCAGGGAACTGAGGATGGATTAAATTTCCAACATATTTTATTTACGGAACTGTATTTCTTTTATTTCTTTCCACATCTCTTGTAATAACAACTTGATACAGAGTGTAGCAGGACATGTGAAGCCAATGGGATCAAACACTCGTTGAGCACTAGATAAAATTATCCTCTTAGTTATTTTTTCAGGTTTAGATTCGTACACATAGTTAACAGCAAGTGTATCAGTTATCTTATCACTATCATCAGCTCCCTACCATTTATTTACACCTATAACACCATTTTAATTGGAGACGCCAATATCACTAATTTAAATCAATTTTACAACCTTCACTTTGCAGATAATTACGTTCGTTGTTTTAATAATTTCATAAATCTTTCAAATATGTCGCAATTTAATAAAATTCCCAACGGAAATAATAAAATTTTAGATATTGTTGTTTCAAATTTAGAGTGCGTTGTTGAAAAAAGTATGATGTATCTAGTACCAGAAGATGTTCATCATCCTACTCAACATATTTCATGCCCCTTTTCCATAAACAAGCGTCATGATTTAAAACATAATTATAATAATCAATACGATTTTAAAAAAGTTAATTTTGATTTGTTATATAGTACGCTTAGTAGTACTGATTGGCAATTTCTGGACGATTATTCCGATGTTAATGATGCTGTGAGTCAATTTTACAATACCTTGCATAATGGTATGGATGTCTGTATTCCAAAGAAAAAAATTCTCAACAAAAAGTACCCCATTTGGTTTAATAAAGATATCATTTGCAACATTAAGTTAAAAGAGCACCACAGAAAGTTATATCGTAATACTGGTAACGAACTGCATTTAAATAAGTATCAAATTATTAGAACAAGGTTAAAATCTTCAATTAAAAATGCATACAACCTCTATTTGAACGGTATACAAAATAATATTATTAACGATCCAAAATATTTCTGGAAATATGTTAACAATAAAAAAGATTCCCCTAAACTGCCAACAAATATGTTTTACAATGAGACTGAGTTAAATTCTGGTTTTGAAATTGCAAAAGCCTTTTCGAAGTATTTTAAAAGTGTGTACAATTTGTCACCTGTCAACTTGAACGATTTTAATACAAATGCCAATAATTGTATATACGATACTATTGGCCTTATTACTGTTTGTGATAACGATATTAACACCGCCATACGCGCTCAGAAAAACACTACATCGGTTGGTCCAGATAATATCCCCGTATATATTTACAAAGGCTGTAGTGATTTACTCCTACTTCCACTTTTAAAAATATTTAATTTGTGCATAATTTCTAATACCTTCCCTGAAAAGTGGAAATCCGCCAAAATTTGCCCTCTTTTCAAATCAGGTGACAAAAATAAAATAAATAACTACCGCCCAATTTCCTGCTTAAATTCAATAGCAAAAATATTTGAGTACATTTCTAAACAGGTTCAGTATCAATGTAAATTTTTTATCACAAACTCCCAGCATGGCTTTGTCGAAAAACGATCAACCGTAACTAACTTGATGAATTTCACCCAGCACATTTTTCAAAATTTCGCTAATAAAAATCAATTAGATGTTATTTACACCGAATTTCCTAAAGCATTTGATTCAGTTAATCACAAGTTACTTATTTTTAAACTAAGACAAATCGGATTTTCAGACAATTTGATAGGTTTACTAGAATCATATCTTCAGGATCGTAAACAATTCGTTTATTGTTGCGGCTTTACTTCCTCAAATTTTTTGGCAGCCTCTGGCGTACCACAAGGTTCTGTACTTGGCCCTTTATTATTTAATCTTTTTATAAACGACATAGTTTCTGTTATTAAACATTCACATTGCCTTATGTACGCTGATGACCTTAAATTATTTATTGAAATTCGTGAAATTAAAGACTGTACCTTATTACAATTGGATTTAAATGCCATATACGAGTGGTCTGTTAAAAATCACCTATATTTTAATATTAATAAATGCCAAGTAATGACGTTCGCCAGAATTCAGAATTCAGTTCACTACAATTACACAATGAATAACGTCATTTTACACCGTACTCATGAAATCAAAGATCTTGGACTGTTATTAGATACAAAATTAAATCTTATCAGTCATGTCGCGGGCTTAATAAATAGTTGCTTTAGATTAATCGGTTTCATTTTTCGCACTACATCTGGATTTAATAATTTATTTTGTTACACTGTTCTTTTTAAAACTTTAATTTTAAGTAAGTTAGATTACTGCTGTATCATTTGGAATCCTGGTCAAAAATACCTTGTAGATGCAATTGAGAGAATTCAGAAAAGATTTTTGAAACATGTTTGTATCAAATCGAAATTAATGTATTCCAGCGATAATTACGAATCTTTTTTACGTCTATACAATTTATCAACAGTTACATCACGGAGAAATAAACATTTGTTAATTTTTCTCTACAAAGTTGTTAACAGTATTACCCATGATGATTTTCTGCTAAGTCAACTTAATTTTTTTGTCAATTCATGTAATATCAGATGCTGTAACACCTTTTCAATCAACATGTGTAGAACTAAATATTCTTTTAATTCACCAATTAATAATATGTGTCGACTTTTCAATAACAATTGTACAACTTTAGATTTTCAATGAATTTAAATGAATTCAAATCACAGATAAACTCAATATTTTTGTAATTTTCCTTGCCTTTTTTTTTCATTACTGTATAACGTATTTCATATATATTCACCATGTTCTCACTGTAATATTATTCTGTAATTGGGACAATAGTCCTGTTGAATAATACAGTTTATTATTATTATTATTATTATTATTATTATTATTATTATTATTATTCCATTTTAGATCTATAAGTGATACTTCCTACAGGACTTCTTTTTGCCTGTAAATATCTTACCCGCAATGTCAGCACCAATTAATAATGAAATTGGATATCTCCCTTTTATATCAGTTACAGGAATGTTGAGTTTCTTTAACTCTTATTATTATTGCATATAGTAGGCTGAGCATCAAACTTACATGCATATTTGTTATCCAACTAACAAGTTTCACCTCATACCAAATATGTTATTTCTCCGTTGTTTGTGCTCCACCAAACAACTGATGAACAATGGTTTCGTTATACTTATAAATAAAAATAAATATTTCATCACGGCATATTACCCATTGCTGGGTGTGCCAATCTGCTTCGTAGACAGATATCGATAATGATGGAATATTTGGACCGTGTGGGCGCTTACCAGACAATAGGACAATTAAGTTCTTCGGCTAGGTTTTTTAAAACATGATCTTTGTGAACCACGTACCTCCTTTTCACTATTTTCGCTACACATTTTTACAATTAGTGTTTGTAAAAAAAACAGGTACTTGTACGATTAGATAATAAAGACTCAGTTTTAATATTCTAATTTGCCACATTCGTAAGAGCTCTTCTGGTAAACATGAGTCCACCAAAGGGTATAACATTGCAGAACAGGTTTCTGTATTCATGCCCAAAGTCTCCAATGCTCTTAACTGTTTTTCGATTTTGTCATAAAGCATAGAAATTTTGACATTACCTTTTGCGGAGTTCGCTAATATGAATTTTAGAAGTTCCCTTACATAGACTTCTACCAGTAGGTCATTACGCCCATACCGAGACTTTAAGCACTCGATAGCATTGGGGTAGATCTACGCCGTTGCCGGGAAGCTGGCAATGAGGTCCCAGACTCTCGTTTTTGGTACCGTCGCCAGTATCAAATACTGGAACTTGTCCTCAGGTGCGATGTCATCTGCATCGTGAATCTTCTTAAACTGACTCCAGCTCGGGAACCACTCGCGTACGTCGCCACTAAATTTGAAAAATTCCATTTTGGGAAGTTTACACTTCCTATTATTTATTGTTGAATTCACAGATTTTTGAACATTTGACTTGCCGTCTTTTGATTGAGTCTCGCTCATAACGTCACTTTTCTCCACAAGTTTGTTGAATTGTACGTTTAATTTTAAAAAGCGAACCGAATATTTATCGCTTACATTGATTTCCGCGTTTAATTCGTTTTCACTGACATCGTCTGTTAACATTATGTTAAATATTTCGTCATCCGCAACTTTTATGGCATTAATTTTTTCTCGCAAAATTTCATATAATGCCTCCGCCTCCATAACGATAAGGTTCGGCCATGGGTTCCCCACTCAGTCCACTTTTAGCAGACATATTTATGTCTAATATTGTGAATATCATTCTGAATTCTGAGCTGAGTAAGAAACAGGTTTAGATATGTTGACGATATTTTTGCCTGTTTTAATGGTACAGAAAGACAGATTAACATATTTACTAAATTTATTAATAATATCCACCCAAAAATAAAATTTACCGTAGAAATAGAAGAGAACAATTCTATAATTTTTTTAGATTTAACTATTAGTAAATCAAACAACAAATTGAATTTTAATATTTTTAGAAAACCTACGACAACTGACACTGCTATTCCTATAGATTCCCAACATTATTTTAAACATAAATTATCGACTTATAACTCTATGTTACAAAGAGCATTCAGTGTTCCGTTAGAACAGGACAAATTTAAAAAAGAAATTTTAACCATAAAACAAATTGCCCTTAACAATGGTATTTCTTCTACAATCATAGACAATTTAATTAATAAAAAACATCATCAATATGCTTTGAAGTTAGCTTAACCCGTTATAAAAGAAAGTTCACACACTCGTTATGTGTCCTTAACTTATTTTGGTGAGATAAGTGAATGTATTGGTAAGATCCTAAATAAACATAATGTTATTGTGTCTTTTAAACCCTATAAAAAATTGTCAAACTGTATTTTTAACAATAAGGATTCTACTGATATTTTAGATAAATCTGGTGTATATAAACTAATTTGTAAAACTTGTGATGGGGTATATATTGGTCACTGGTCGTAATTTTAACATTAGATTACAAGAACACTCTCGATCTTTCAAACTAAGAAAAACAGACTCTACTTTTGCCAATCATTTACTTGAAATGAATCATGATCCTGAAACAGCTATAATCCCGATTTGTTTAGCCGAAAAAGGTTTAAAACTAAATTTATTAGAATCCCTGGAAATTCTAAAAGCAAAGAAAAACCCCCGTTAACACGCTACTTAACGACCAGACGGATTTAATATATACCTCCCTCTTCTCTTGTTGTACCTAGCCAATTACATCAAAAAATCATTTTAGCAGTTATAACGTTGTTATACGGTTTTTCAAAAATATAAATAAATGAAAAATACAATAAATGCAAATGAAAGTAATATTTTGATATATATATATATATATATATATATATATATATATATATATATATATATATATATATATATATATATATATATATATATATATATATAGGATGTTTATTAAACGTAGGGCAAAAATTGAAGGGACCATTCTAAGATGATTTTGTCCTTTGATGATTTTTGAAAAGCCGCTTTGTTTCGAAGATACAGGGCGAAAAAAAAATTCGACAAAACCAATTTTGATATTTTTCAAATTATTAATCTAGTAACAGTAGGCAAGTTATGTGTGAAATTTGTTGAGACGTTTGGCCGTTTGACGTGTATTTTCTGTCTATAATACTTAAACTTTTGTTAGTGAAGTCCTCTTATCATGAATAGCTATTTTTTAACAATAAGAAACGGTGATCGCTGGATTGGTCGAGGTGGACCACACTTATGGCCTTAAACCCCCTGGATTTTTTCCTTTTATATATATATATATATATATATATATATATATATATATATATATATATATATATATATATATATATATATCAAAATATTACTTTCATTTGCATTTATTGTATTTTTCATTTATTTATATTTTTGAAAAACCGTATAACAACGTTATAACTGCTAAAATGATTTTTTGATGTTCTAAAAATGACATTTAAATTTGATATCTGCTGGATCGTAGCCTACTTTATTAATACAACGCCGGGAAACAACACAAATTTTGTTTTAAAATCTGACTAAAAACTCTAGCGTTGGGTGAGATAGGGCCTACGATTCTAGCTTCCTGATTGGTTCAAACGTGACCCGAATTTACACAACAAAATAATAGACGCGAAATTTAAATTTGCTTGACAACTGTATTTTGATTTATGTTATGACTTGTGACATATAAAATAAATAACGCGATGATTTAAGTCAATAATAAACGATTTATTACATATTATGTGTTCAGTTCTGTTTGTTAATTATATTATTGTTATTTTCGTTTATATCATTCGCATATTGTTTTAGCGTTATATTACATAGTTTTTATTAAGTTGTGCGCGTTTTCTTAGTTTTTAGTTTAGTAGTTCGTTAGTTTTGTTATTGTTCTTTTCGTATATATTATGGATCAAAATCCTGAACCAGGCCTTTCCAATGTTGTAGAACATCAACAAGGACCACCCGAAGAAGGCAAAAAATTGGCATACGAGATTTATCCCCGCTGTCATTTAAATGTCATTTTCAGATGACGGAATGTCGAAATGTACATTAGTGTTTATATATATTTTGAAACATACCGAGTGTTTTAATAAGATTCTTATATGTATTAATATGTTTCAACGGGAGTCAACACACGTGTCCATTAATATTATTAAATATTATTGTTTTCAATAGGTGCTTTTGT
Source organism: Harpalus rufipes (assembly GCA_951394225.1). Classification (NCBI taxonomy): domain Eukaryota; kingdom Metazoa; phylum Arthropoda; class Insecta; order Coleoptera; family Carabidae; genus Harpalus; species Harpalus rufipes. Next base: position 13,665,866 of record OX596287.1, on the reverse strand, counting down.
TTTTTATTTTTCTTGTAAAATGATGTATTGTGATACGCTCTCTATTTTACAACCACGAATGTGATTTATGTTTTTGTTGTTTAATATTCAATTAAAGCCTGATTGTAATGATGACTTTTTATTTATTACCTTTTTACACATAATGTATATTTTCTGCAAAATCGATTATTTACCCATTTAATCGGTGAATCGATACAGGCTAAAAATAATTAATTTATGAAAAAATCGATATCCAATACATCCGATACCGGTAGACGAGCACTTACTAACCGCAATGCCTATTATGTTTCTTACATGATCGACGCACAAAATTAATAAAAGTAAGACTTAAAAATTTTAACATTAAAAATTTTTAGTTATCGTTTTTAAAGTAAGCTTTGATATTTGTTTTTTTTTCTACTTACCGCCTCCACCTCTTTAATTTAATTTAAAAAAAAAACGGCATCTGTACTTCCCTATTACAAAATTTCTATTTTCTTAGTGAGAGACAATTTGAAACGAAGTGGTGTTATTTATTATTAGTGTATTGCTATATCTGTTCGCTTAAACTTTAATTTCTTTTAATAAAACAATATCTTTAAAAAGTCTTTATTAATAGGTATTCATTTTATCAAGTCTACAATTTTGTATCACCGAAATCTGTATACAAGGCAGACTAGCACACCCAGCAATGGATAATAAGCCGTGATGATATATTTTTTAATCTTTTAAAAAACTACATCTATTTTATTTTGAAATCTAATTAATTGACAATCAAATCTTAATATAAAATTATATTCAAAATATTGGAGAATAAAGCTTTGTAATGGCGTTTTGACATTCGAAAAAGTAAAAAGTACTCCAAAGGCAAGTTTCACGGTTTTTGATTTCTTTAGATGTTAATCTTAAAAATTGTTTAATCATTTATTACTTTATATATGTACTTCAGGACAAACTAGTTCGTCTACGCCAAACAAGTCTATCCGAAGAGCGATAGGATGAAAATTGAGGCTACTAGGAAAACTTATTTCTCTTGTAGGACAAAGACAAATCCGATTTCAGGATAAAATATGAACTAGTTCCTAATAGAATCAATCAATCATAGGTTTTGTGCGTTAGATAAGGTTTTGTTATGTTTATAAATATATTTGCTTAACAATATCTTATCTAACGCGGAAAACTTATGATTGATTGATTCTATTAGAAACTAGTTTGTCCAGGCCAAACGACTTTATCCTGAAATCGGATTTGCCCGGTTGAACAAATCAGTTTTTACCTCCCGCTTCCCTTGGTAAGGGAGGTATAGGGATCGTGCTAAAAGTCGCATATCGAGATTGTGGTAAATGACCGCGTTTTAAGGTCCCTAGAATCCATTTTTAACATTTTCACGATGATTGTGTGTGTGTGTATATCCTCTTTACACTCTAACTCGAATACTACATTCAGAAAGTTTTGAAACCATGTTATTTCTACCTTATTCTAATATAGATAGATAGATAGATAGATAGATAGATAGATAGATAGATAGATAGATAGATAGATAGCATTTATTTGTTTTAAAAGTTTACACTTTATACAAATGTGAGAATTGTTAATTTTACAATTTTCATACTTATATTAAATACAATACAATAATGAGTATATTTTCATTGATACAACATACTAATAACGATTTTACTTTTTAACGTATTACCACCTTTTACTTTATATTAAATACAATAACAATAATGAATATATTTTCATTGATACAACATACTAATAACGATTTTACTTTTTAACGTATTACCACCTTTTACTTTATATTAAATACAATAACAATAATGAGTATATTTTCATTGATACAACATACTAATAACGATTTTACTTTTTAACGTTTTACCACCTTTTTACTTTATATTAAATACAATAACAATAATGAGTATATTTTTATTAATACAACATACTAATAACGATTTTACTTTTTAACGTATTACCACCTTTATACTTTATATTAAATACAATACAATAATGAGTATATTTTCATTGATACAACATACTAATAACGATTTTACTTTTTAACGTATTACCACCTTTTTACTTTGATATATAATGTACAACTTTTATTACTTTGAAGTGAAACATTAAACTTATTCGTTTAGTAAAAAACTCCTAATTTTGAGTGCATTTGTAGTGAAATAAAATATATTATTTACTTTCACTGTATCTAGATTTTCTAGTAACTTATATAAATCTACTTCGGCCATGATATTTTTTGCGTAGTTTTTTAAGTAGTGATTTCTTATAACTTTGTAGTGTGGGCATTCAAGTAAAAAGTGAAAAAGAGTTTCATTGACCTCTAAATTGCAAATTGTACATTTGTTTTGACTTTCTAGGGTGTACCTAATGCTGTTAAATATAATCCTTGGGATTTTTTTATTGCAAACTCTAAGTTGAGAGATTAATCTTTTTTTATTAAATGAAATATTCAGGTTCAAATATTGAATGGATCCATTTACTGTATCACCCATATTAAAGTTTTTATAATATAAATTGAACTTTGAATTTCTTGCCATGGATAGGTCTGCCTCTTTTAATTTTTCACAATACTTATCGCATATTGTCTCTATAAAGTTTTTGTTAATTTTTTGATTTCTCCAAGAGGAGAATTCTGTTTTCAAGAAATAGGCGTAGCTGAGAGCACCAGTTATTCTAATATGGAAGCTCAAGATAGTTTTTCTTCAAAAAATACCTTTAAATATAATTTTTTCTCAATTTGTTATTATAAAAGTTAAAGATTATTCCATTTTCTACAAGTTTGCTGTAATACTTTTTCTATAAATTTTATGGATAAATTTATAAAGTAATATAAAAATTATATCTCGGAGCTTATGCTTTAAACACATCTCCGTGGTTACATAGTTCAGCTCAATGTAACTGGCAGATAAATGTCACTGTCAAAAAATTAATCATTTCAAAATAATAATACGTTTTAAAAGGAAAATTGTAAATAGAACAATAGTTTTATGGAAAGGAATTTAAAATACATAATTTCTAGCATTAGCAAATATGCAGGTATGTATTTAAATAAAGAAACAAATAAATATATTATCACGGCATATTATCGATTGCTGGGTGTGCTAATCTGATTTATACACACATTTCGGTAATGATGATTACATATTTGTATTGTGCGGGCGTTTACCACAAGGGTTAATTTTATGTCATTTAAAATTCGAATTATTTGGCGTTGATCGGGATCGAATCGGATTTCCCAGATTCGCGACCAGACATCAGGCACGCGGCAACGAGACCCCATAGGTAAAGGGGCGGGAGGTATTGTGTTGGTCACAACAGATTTTTTCTTATAGCCTCACATTGATTTCAGGTCAAACTACTTTGGACTAGGACAAAGTGCTCCATCCTCTCGTTCTTTGAATATACTGATTTGGCCTAAGCAAAACTAATTTATCCTGCAATCAGGATTGGCCGGTCACAAATATGTTCCATAAAAACACCATTGTACAAGTTGTGTTACATCGAAAGATTCAAATTACGCAGATGATACACATCAAACTTACAATGTAGATGATGAATTTAGCGTTCACCAGAAATAAACCTAACACGGGCGTAACATGGTAAGTGATTCGATTGAAGTCGTCTGGCATTGCGTCAATCATACATATGGTTATGGCTGTCAAGATGTATAATTCGAGGCCCAGCACGGTCAACATATGTGTCATATTGAATGCGCGCACAGTGTTCGGCCAACAGCCCACGGTCCCTAGCAGCAGCCTGAGGAGTCGCGAGTGCCGGAACATGGTAGACAGGAACGCGGACGAGGACATGCTAAAAATAACAATAACATAAACTTTAGGACGTGGATATAGATAGAACACGGGATCGTTTAAAAAGATTAAAATCTCGACGAAGCGTGGTTTACTAGAAACGTTCGGGACTTGTGCAAAATAATAGTAAACCCGAACACAGGGCCGTTATTAAATTATTAAAATCTTGGACCATATTTTTACCTTCTGTCACCTTTAAGTAAGGAAGGTATTGTCTTTGGTCAAAAAATTCGATGATGAGTTTTTAGTGAATATGCCCGTTTTAGGGTCCCTACAATACTTTTACGATGATGTGTGTATGTGTGTGACTATTTTTTCAGACGATAACTCCAACACTACACTTATAAAAATTATAATTCTTTCGTATTCCTTTTCTTTATATCCATATGAAGATCTGATTAGATTTTGGTTTTTAACAGGTAAACCGGAATTACCCTCATTTAAAGAGTTTAACAGTTTTTCTTGAAAAAACGCTGTTAAGTATCATAATCACTATAGAATGTTCTATTATACAATTTGAATGATTTGATCTCATTTTATACTTTATATACAATGGATATAGAGTTAAATAATTATAAAGAAATTAAATTTCATAAATCATGCTATAACCATGGAAACAGTACTATATTAAGAAAATTATAATTGACAGATATCAGTGTTAATGAAAAGGAAAATGAATGTGACAGAGATATGAGGATCTTGAAATGAATGTTGGGGAAGACACGCAAAGATAGGATAAGGTATCAGAAGATAAAGTGATAGAAGGTTCTAGAAAAATACAAGAGAGACGAGTACAATGGTTTGGACAGGGCATGAGGAGAGATGAATATGAATAATATATTGGAAGAAGAATCAACAGCTTGTTAGTAGAATGTAGAAGAAACTTGAAGATGGAAGGACTGTATTGCAGAAACCTTGAGAGAAAAGGAACTGAATGAGGACAAGCAAAATAAAAATGAATGGATGAAGAAAATCAAGAATACCGATGCCTAACATACCTTAGTTTACTTATGAAATAATTTTATGTATGGAATTTGTACATAATACACAGGATTGACAGAAGATACTGTGCTGGCCACATCAGAATTTTTTTGCTTGTCTCAGCATAGTGTATGTCGTAGCCAAACTGTAAGATCCGTTTTTTATAAAACACTCAGAGATTTTATAAAACACGTCTAGATTGTCAAATATTCGTTAACGTTATTTACAATATGGCTAGTCGATTTATAAAACGTCTAAGCATTTAGAACAGCTTACTTAGCTTGTATATTTCTCTAAATATAACAATAATAACCTAACCTAACGTACAAAATTCCGTCCAAGTTTTCCAAGTTTGCGTTTGATTTGGGTAAGGTGAGGTAAATTTGAAGAAATCACGACTCATCATAGATTTTATTTTGTTTAAAACGATCCCGCGTTCTTTGGCCACTTCCTAAATTTTATGTGTATTATTATACGTGCAAGTCTGTCTTGACAGGAATTTTTATTATATTGTTTCTCATTTCTCGCGGCTTTTTATTTCTTGAGAATCGAGAATTATTTTTTGCATTTCTTGAAAATTTTCGAGAATTTCTAGAAATTTCAGAATTGTATTAGAAGCGTTTTTCAAACTAATATTAGGTATATAATTACAATTCATATTTTATTTTCTGTAAAAATATTATCTTACCAAGAATTATTAAATTATTATCGAAATATAGAATGAGTTCGAGAAACAGTGACAATGTCTTTTAACATGAGAACACAGTTGTGTTTATTTTTCAAATATCTGTTCCGTAAATATTTATGAGATTGAATTTTAAGCATAAAATTCTTGAATTTTAGATGATTCAAAAATGATGCAGCAAACTTTTAAAAATGGAGGTGTAGGTAATTTATAGGTAATATGAACAGTAATTAAATCTTAGATTCGGACCGTAGTAAGTGTGCTCGCATTTCGACAGACAAATTATGAATAAGCAATAATTAAAAATAAAACATCTCGAATTTCTCGATTTTTTTTAATAAATATCTAGATATGAGAAAACAAATTTCTTGAGTATTCTTTCTCGAGAAGAAAGCCTAAACCCGTGTATGCACTTATTCAGAGTTGCTGTAAGTACAGAATCTTCCACAAAGAAATGACACTACTACTTCGTCTAAATGCTCTGCAAATATACGTTTCATAATTGTATTTAGGTACCTTTAACTGTTTTCAAATTATAGACCCCACATTGGGGCATCTTCAAAAGATTAGTACTCCTATAAGAGAAGAGATCGGGCTTATGTTTTTTAGAACTTTTTTGCTTAAAATTGTTTATCGTTTAAGATAAGTGTTAACATTTTTCGTGGAACATTCTGTACTCTGTTCAATAAGTAAATTTACTTTCTTCACACAGTACCTGCTACGTTTTTATTCTATATACTACTCATAAAAGTTAATTCATACAAATCTTCGTGTTTCACTTATTGAAATGTGAATACATACACTTTTTGTTCCAGTATTTACATATAATTTAAGTCTATAATCAATGCTGTATTTATTAAATATGTAAATACTGAAATATAGGTTAAGTTTTTGCCTATAAATTAAATGTATATGAAATTCAAACATATGACACAATATAAAGAATATATTTAAAGTATCCAAGTTATTTATTAACGTGTTACACAATCAGAATATACAGATATACCATTTAATATTTTACATAGTGTATGCATATTCCGAAAATTCAAAATGACGTGATATGTTTTCATCAAAGAAATTTTGCTTTTTTCTGTAGTTGTGATATTACGATATTAGTAGTTTGCTGATGCAGCTACATAATTATAGACACGCTATGCCATTAAATTAAAAGTTAACGTTTGTAATTTATAACTTCAAAAAAATAAATAACAAATAAAATATATCATTATGATTAATATATTTATGTTGCAGTGATATATAATTTGTAATTTTTATACATACCTATATTATAAAATAATTAAAAACTACATTTTTACCTCCTGCTACCCATAGTAAGAGAGGCATAAAGATCGTTCTAAAAATCGCATATCAAGATTTTAGTAAATGACCACGTTTTAAGGTCTCTAGAATCCAATTTTAATATTTTCACGATGATGTCTGTGTGCAAGTGGGTGTGTGTGCGTCTGTGTGTGTATGTGTAACTCAAATAATATCGTTCATTAAATTTTGAAATCTTGTATTTCTACATTATTCTAATTGAGAAAGAGGCCATTAGATTTTGGTGTATATCATATAACCGGAAATGAGACTTTACTTGAAGCTCAAAATAGTTTTTTTTTTAAATACCTTTAAATGTTATTTTTCCGAGATTTGTTATTATAAAAATTAAAGATTATTATATTTTCTGCAGGTTTGCATTAATACTTTTTCTATACAGGGCAATGCGAAATTGCAAATACTTTTTTTCTCGGAAGTTATTATAGATACCGAAAAATTGTTTAAATAAAGTTTTTAGTACTTTTAATAAACCAACTAAATCTGTATAAATTTGGTAAAAAATTTTTTCGGAGATATTGCCATATTTGTACTATTTTAAATGGAATACTCTGTATATTATTGCACTAATTATTAGAAAATATTTTTTTCTTTAAAAAAGTTTAAGGATTCTTACCTTCTAAAATTCTAGTTTTTGAGATATTAATGAAAATATTTAAAAGTTTCTTCTCAAAATAAAGTCTGCGTTGAAAACAAAATTACTATTAAAAATAATGTACAAAATAAACAATTATTTTATTATCATAGTAGCTCATAGATAAATACAAAATAAATGTTATCGAACTACAAAAAATGTTCAAAATTGCCATCGTTTTCTCGTACACATAAATAAAGTCTTTTTAATAAATTTTGTTTTACATTATTTGTATTTAATTCAACAACAGCTTGTCTTGAATTATTATTTGATAAATAATAACATTTTATCATATGTAACTTCTCATTAATTGAATAATCTGCCATTATTGACACCAAGTAATAATGTATGTACGCAAAACATTTTTTTTAGCGCAAATACAATACAAAATAACTCAACTTTCAACAAATTTTGTTTTCAACGCATACTTTATTTTGAGAAGAAACATTTAAATATTTTCATTAATATCTCAAAAACTATCAAGTTTAGATGGTAAGAACCTTGATACTTGTTTAAAGCAAAAAATATTTTCTATTAATTAGTGCAATAATATACAGGGTATTCCATTTAAAAAAAAAATACAAATATGACAATATCTACAAAAATTTATCTTTTTTTACCAAATTTATACAGGTTTCGTTAGCTTATTAAAAGTACTAAAAACTTTATTTAAACAATTTTTCGGTATCTATAATAATTTCCGAGAAAAAAGGTGTTTCCAATTTCGCATTCCAGCCTGTATATTTTTTGGATAAATTTACAAAATTATTTATAATTTAAATTCCGGAGCCTACGTTTTAAATACTACTCCATGGTTTCAAATCTCAAATGTATATGTAACTGACAGATAAATGTTACTGTCAAAGAACTACTCATTTCAAATTCATAATAGTAACGTTTTAAAAAGAAAATGGTAAATAGAATAATAATTATATGGAAGGAACAGTTTCCAGCGTAAGTAAATATGTTGGAATTCAGGTATATTTTAATTAATAAAAATTAAACGGTGGGAGGTAATGTGTTAAACATCATATTTTTAAATTTATTTGTGTACTCGTGTACATTTGCAACTAATATTGCCAATAAGAAGCATGGCTACTTTGGGCATCCATTAGGCAGACTAGGCAAAATACCTAGGGCCTACAATATTTCCATAAAAAAATAATAATCGAAATAAATCAGCAAATCAGGTACTTTAGAATAACAAAACAATAAAATAAAAAATTTGCATATCATCATGGCGTATTACCCATTGCTGGGTGTGTCAATCTGCTTTGTACACAGATTTCGGTTTTGATAAAGACATATTTGTACCGTGTGGGCGTTTATTAGGCATCACAACACTGGCATTCATTGCTAGCGTGGAGAGTATATCACAGATGTCACTTTTCTGCCATTTACAATAAATCATTGAAATTGACGCGTTTCTCAACAGTATCACGCGCCACTGATCCAATCACAGACACAGTAATGTCGAACACGTCAACTGGGCAATGGCGAATGGCCAATGGTTAACTCGGTAATAGATGTGTAAAATTACATAATTGTGCGTTACGTTAGGTTATATTAATGTTTGTTTAAAAAAATGAGAGCACTACTTTTAACTATTTTTCCTGTTGCGAAAATAAAAATTCAAGAAATTGTATGTCTGCTAAGTGTGGAATTTTTTAAGTTTATGTCGTCCAGTTGACCATTGCACAAATGTCGAGGCGCCCAGTTGTCCATCATCTTGTTTATTTATTTCGTATCAAAAGCATAGTAACTACAATAAATTTATCCATACTCCTCTTGTGGAAAAATTAGCCGGTACATATAGGTACCGTTACCCAGAAGACGCCTAAGTGTACTTCGTGAAGGCTCTTTCCTTGTCTCCCAGTGTATCGCCTAGTTGACGATCGCTGAGTTGTCCGTTATCCAGCGACACAAAAATAATGTAACACAATAGAGGGTACATAAAATAGTTTTTTTTTCAGTGTTTTTTAAAATTAATAACTTTAATGTGGTGGACGTCATTGGCGATATCTTCTTTGAGGCGATATCTCAATGCTCACGACTCATGCGATCATATCTGGGATTTCCCGGTGAACATTGTCCTTGGGGGATTAAGGCCAACACACACTTGTGCAAAATAAATAATGATACTGAAGAAGTTTGTTTTTAAAAAGATTTGATATTAATAGATACAAGTCAAGGCTACAATTGCCTAGTAATAATTAATACGTGGCTTTTATACTAGATTGTGATTGACAAATATGCACGTGCTGTTTACTTGTAATATTAATAAAATGACTGCTAATAATAATTATAGACAGCACATACGTGTTTTAATATATGGCTAAAAAATCAGTTGTGGCCAGCACAATACCTTCCGTCAATCCTGTGTATAATGTAAAATACCATACATAATTTTTCTTGCAAAATATTCTAAATTTCCAGTAAAACTATTTCATAAACAAACTATTCAAATTGCACTTAAAACTGACATCTTCTTCCTCTTCAGCTTTTCCCATTCGTTAGGGGTCGCTATTTTTGCGTGCCGTTCTCATTCGGTTCTTTTTCCCTCAAGTCTTCCGCAATACAGTCCTTCCATCTTATCGTTGGTCTTCCTTTTTTCTTCAACCTCCTATTACTAAACCACTCATTCTTGTTCAAATATAATTCTTCATTTCTCCCCATGACATGTTCAAACCAATGTAATCGTCTTTCTTGTATCTTTCTAGAAACTTGTAACACTAGAGTTATTTTCTTACCGTGTCTTTCCTAATATCTACTTCAACATCCTTATCTCTGCCACATTAATTTATCTTTATTGATACTTACATCTGTCAATTTGAATTATATGAATATATTAGTAGTTTCCATGTTTAGCATAGCTGGCTGAATTATAAAATTTATTTTCTTTAAAATTCTTTAACTCTATCTATTGAATATGAAGTATAAAATGTAATCAAATCATATAGAGAATAATATATTCTTTAAGTTATAATAACGTTAAATGTCAATAAATCAAATTTAACTGTTAAATCTTCAAATAAGGCTACTTCAGGTTCACCAATTATAAGCAAAATCTAATCACTTGTTCTTCTGGATGTAAACATGAGGAATACGAAAAAAATATAATTTTTGGAATCGTGGTATTGAAGTTATGAGATCAGGTACTTTTGTCACACACACACACACACACACACACACTCACACTCACACACACACACACACAGACACACACACATACACACATACACACACACACACACATATAGACATCATCGTAAAAATGGTAAAATCGTGTTATAGGGACCCTAAAACATGCTTATTCACTAAAAACTCATCATTGAATTTTTTGACCAAAGACAATAGCTTCCTTACCTAAAGGTGACGGAAGGTAATAAAGGAATTTACATAATAAATGCATGTATAACCACAGGCTCCGACTATGGTAGGCGGGGGGGGGGGCAAAGGGAGCGTTGCGCCTCACTACTGCGTCTGCGTGTTGTGTCGTACGTGTTATTTCACAGTTGTAAGATTTAAGGATATATTTAATATTTCTTAAAAGAATATTATCTCTTTCTTATTTAAAGAATTATATAATATTATATTTTGTTTTAAAAGGTAAATTTAATAATATTAATAGACCTAATCTGTAAAATATTCACTTAACGAATCGTTATCATAACGAAATCGTTATTATGAAAATTGTTATTTCTACTTAATAATCGTTATCTTCATATCCGTATTCTGTAACAGATTTTGAAAAATAATAACCTTGGGATCAAGTTAAGAACTTTATTTCCTAAAATCAAATTATAATTTCAAATGAAATATCTAAAATAATTCAATATCACTCACAAAACTTCTAGGTTAGATTAGTTCTGGTGGGAGTCTGGTGTCAATCTGTCAGCTGTCGGACTCTTTCTTCTTGTTGTTGTAGGCTATGCTAGAGCTACTACTACCATCTGTAGACAAATTGGGAAGCTTGCGCTCGGCGCTAGGAATAAAAACTTATTAGATTGTTTTAATATGACCTTGTAAAATACTGTAATATGACGGGTTTTTAAGATCACCATTCAACATAATAACAATTTTATTTTGACATGAATAAAAATACTGACTTATTGGCAAAACGTTTATGTAACGAATGATTTTTCCAGTCGTTAAAAAATAACGATATCGTTATCCTTTTTTTGTTATGTAGAATTAAATTATAGTTTACAGAATACCACTTTAACGATTATCGTTATAATAACGATATAACAATGCATAATGTCATAACGAACGTTTAAAAACTATGCCCATTAAACGATTTTCGTTATTATTTTAACGATATGACGTTTTAACGATTCGTTATGTCGTAACGATGCTAGAATAGCCCTATAAGATTGTCTGAATTAATTAGAAAAATACATTGTTCTTATATATGTTACTGCCATTTATAATGTTATTGATTTTACTAGGTACTATGTTTTGAAATATTTGAAACGAAGTCAAAATAAAACAACGAATTTAGAGAAAATGGTAATTTATCTACAAAACAAAATGATGAAACGCAACATGTTTTTAGTGATAAACCGCAAATTTCGACAAGCTCTGCTAATATTACTTCTCAAAAATATGAAAAATAAAATTGTGATTCGTGGCTAAATATATATTCTTGGTTAGAATACGACACAAAATTGAATAAAGTCTTTTGCAAAATATGTCGCTCATCTACAAATAAAATACGTAATAACGCATTTGCTTTTGTAATAGAAGGATTTTTAAATTGGAAAAAAGGTCAAGAAAAGTTTAAAATTCGTGAGAAATCTGAATTTCACCACAACAATGTTTTAAAAACAATTCTTATTACAAAAGGAGTAAATGTAGCAAATCAAATAAATAATATGCATGACTGTGAAATGACTGAAGCTCGAGAAAACTTATTAAAAATTATATCATCAATTAGATATTTGGCAATGCAAGGCTTAGCTTAGCGTGGAAAAACTGATGAAACTGCAAATTTTAACACACTTTTACACTACGTGCGGAAGATAATTTAGAATTATAAAATTGGTTGTAAAGAAAAAAGTACAAATGGTTTCGCATGAAATTATCTATGAAATATTATCTATGCTTGCTACAGCTATACTAAACGTTATTTTAGATGAAATTAAAAGAAATGAATTTTATTTGATTTTAATTGATGAAACTAGCGACGTAATTATACAAGACCAAGTTTGTGTATTAGAACTGTTAATTCAGAAAATTTGAATATTGATAAATTATTTATTGGACTCTTCAACACATCAAAAACAGATTCCGAAACTTTATTTAAAATTATACAAAGACAACAATTAGAACCTGGGGCTATGTATGTGCATTGTCATGCATATTCATTAAATCTTGTTACACAAGATTGTGTTAGAAATATCGTAGAAACTAGAGATATATTAAATTTATTTAGAGAAGTTACAACTGTCATTCGCCAGTTACCTAAAAGACTGATTTGGTTTCAAAATTGTCAAGATAAAGAAAGTAGTTCTATACGCCCATTCTGCCCTACAAGGTGAACAATGAGATATTCATCTATTATGTGTCAAATGGAGTTATAAATAATAAGATAAAAAGGGGGGTCATGAACGAAAATAGAAATTTGCATAACAATACATCTCCTTAGTTCGTCGGGAGTAGAGATGGTCCTAACGATACGAAATATCAAAGATTTATGTTCTTCACCTATGACTCTGCAAAACACAAACTCAAAAACATGGACTAAACATAAATTATGGTATAATAATTTGATTTTGTAACGGGCCGAAAATAATCCTACCGATTGAAGGATAAATCTACCGGCTGTGCCAAATGTAACAGGCGGATAGTAACAATCATACTGACTGTTGCCCAAATGTAACAGGCTTTACTTGTCGTCCCGGCTACTACCGCCAAATGTAACAGTTTACAATTATTTAGGCCGGACTTCTCAATGTAGCCTAGGTGAAAGGGATGATTATTACAACCTGTTCCGGTGGTTAGCGAAGGGTTGAGGAACCACCTATTGCGTTGCGGGCAGGTTGGATCGAAAATGGGAGCAGGCGAAATATGGAGAAAGAGCACTTACCCCGTACCAGACGTATGCCACGGATCTGCTGGGCTAAATGGCTGGAAGCTTGTGTAATCCACTTCACTGCACTTCATAGGATTTTTAGGGTTAATTTAAATTATACCAACGCCGATTATTTTAAATAGGTAAATATATTAAAGTAAAAATGATGATAATACGTACACAAAAGTATAAATATAATGCTTATAACAAAACGCGCGTAACTTAAACGCGGGGCGAATATGACAAAGATAAGCGTATTTTGACGTCGAACTATTGTTTGCAAACTCTAAACGTGCGAATTCTTATTCGCGTGGGCGTAACACAGAGCGTGTCATAACATTAAGACAGATTTCATCTGACTGATTCATCCTACCATCGGTACAGAACTTCTAGCTTTGCATTTTTGCTAAGTTAGAAAAACTTAGCCGTCTGTCCCCTCTGGTCTATATTCAAATGCATCATGCCATAGAATCTACGCATTATGCCATGTCACAATTTAAACGTCAACGTCACTGGATGAACATGAGCATAGATTGCGGTGCAGTAGTTTATTAGATATCTGTAACTCACCATTTAGATATATCTGTTACACGATATAAATTACATAGACATACGGTCAAATGATCTTCCTCGTTTTAACGTTAAATGTTGCTAAGCTACTTTACTACTGTATGTGTTATGTATTTTTTCTTCGAACAAGTGACCTTGAATAGTCATCTTTCATGAATCAAACCATACATATATTTCATGAAATGATAAAAATATATTAAAACAATAAATTTTATTTTCATAAAAAAAAAAATACCCCCCCCCCTGTGTAATAGAAAAGTCGCCCCCCCCCTGTGTAATAGAAAAGTCGGCGCCTATGCATAGAACTCCTCTACCCTTAGAAGGGAATTTCGTCTGGAAATAATACATGTTTTATCACAGTAAGTATTTTAATGTCTTTTAGTTGAATAGTTATATTTAATACTGGAGTCTTGTCGAAAGTAGAAAAATCAGAATTTTCAAGTAGTATTTCTTGTCCATTTATATATCACCAATGAGTGCCCGTGCGGTGACGCCTGGTAAACGCCCGCACGGTACAAATATGTCATCATCATTACCGAAATCTATGTATAAAGCATATTGGTACACCCAGAAATGGGTAATATGCCGTGATGATATATTTATTTATTTTATTTTTATTTATTTGTTTATCAAATTTTCTATTATCTATTACACAATCCTTTTCATTTTTGAATTTATAAATGCCTGTAATATTTAATAATGATTTATAATTTGGAATATTTATAATTACGATATGAGAATTCTCAATTTGGAATATATAATATTTATTTGTGATTTTATTTGCATTGGATTTTTTTTAATTTATAATGTTTTCGAATAGACTCATAATACAATTATTAACATGATCGAATTTATTTTTACAATAATAGTTATCTTTTACATTAATACATGATTCAAAGTTGTTGTCTTATTACTAGAGCAACAAAAGTATTATTTGACAAAGTCGGGATCAAGGTTAATTGATACAATTAATAGTTTGTATCATAATAAATTGGGATATCAAGCAAATAGAATATTTCATCAGATTTTACAGTACAATATGTATTAATTAGTTTAGTGATATCCCGAAAACTAGAAATTTTAATTTTACTTTCCATTTCTATGCTTTCTAATTCAGTTTTTAAATCATTAGTTTTGATTATGCTGCTATGAAAACTTCCCAGATTACAAAAGGGGAGAGACGTTTAAATTTCGTGTAGCATTTCTATTATATTTGTCACTAAAAGTGTGATTTGGTTAAATATTTCTATCACTAAAAAATAATTTTGTGTGTTCAAGATCATCTTTTTTGCATGATTCTAGTTTTTATTAATAATTCATTGTTAGATATTTTTCATATTAATATTAAATTTATCAATTAATTCTGTTAATTTTAATAATATATTCGTTTTGTTTTTGTAAAGTGGCTTGATTTTGACTTATTTGATTAATTAAATCTTTGTACTTCTCCGTCATAGCATCAAAATATCTTGTTATTTGTTTTACAATTGAACTAAGAATTTTATGAATTCGTTTTTAATTGGTGACAATTTGTAAGTGTAATAAACATAATAAGAGTGCGAGTATAATTTAGAGTTATCAATTTTAATGATATTTACCTGAATATTTTTGTCTATGTTTTGTTGGTCTCGGCCTGTGCATTTTGAACACCGTCTGAAACCACCGCCAGCCCTGCGGAGGTCTACACGTACCAAAACAGTACCCGATAGATTAAATATAGAATGGTGATTGCTATTGTAATGTTGTAATCTGTGATTTTCTTATATTTAATTACTAGATTGATAATTGTTAAAGATTTATACTGATTTCATATATTTTGTATTTTTTTTATGAGGATGGGAAGAGATGTTATATTTAGTATTGTTTAAAACATTTTAAGATTGGCAACATTGTGTGTATTTTGATTGTGCATATAAAGGCCTTATGGAACTTGTTTTGCTCTCTCTCGTCCGGCTGTGAATCGCTCAACAATTGTTCAGTTAGTTACAAAGTACACATTTAAATATATATATATATATATATATATATATATATATATATATATATATATATATATATAAACCCTATAATTTAACCTAAACTTATAAACATAACACCTGCTATATCCAATTAATATATAATAATAATAAATTAACCTATTATTATATTATTTCTCCCCAAATTTAAAAAATGCAATTATGCCATTGTATTATAAATTAACTTTTATATGAATAAGGGCGACCTGATTAACAAAATTAATTATCATTGTGCAATACGTTTTAAAATACATCAGCATGGAAATCACAAAAGATAGTATTTTTTATAGAGTATTTTAATCTACTGATTCCGTAAAAAAATAATTTTATTACATCCCGAAAATTTGCTCTGGAAAAAAATTATTTACTACGCCGCTGATTAGACAATGAATATTTCTATATTTTTTTACATTTTCTTCAATTAAAAATAGTTTGACGTTATTTGAGAATAACCAATTTCAGTTTTTCGCCGTTATCTACTTATAGTAATCTATGAGAATTTTTTGGTACACGAAAGCACATCCCATATGTTTCCTCAATGGTGCATAAAAAGTCCAATTTAACCGAAGTCGTATCACTTACAGTTTAGAAGCTAGCCAGCCTTGATATTCTGTCGAAATCTAGACAACCTGTATAATTTAACCAAAATCCTTTTTTCTAATTTCTGAAACTGAAATAAAGTACAAACAAGAAATAAATCCCTTACCAACATTTATTTCTCGTAAAAATTTTCCTGCATAGTTTTCCATATTACCATTCTGCATTAATATGAAAAGTTTAGATAACTTTCCAATTTGTACTGCTGTACTAGGTAAGCGATAATGTTCGGTGTGTATTCTTATATCATGTCCCATGAAATTTGCTAACTGTTGAAGTTCGGTTTCGTTCAGATTTAACATTTGCACGACGGTAACTACTTGTTTTCTCAACAAAGTACCAAGTAAATTAATTGGATTTGTAGACCCACATTGCACAGAAAATTCTCTTAGCGCTATACAAGCACGAAAGTAATTATTTCCAGCCCCAGGACTTCCAAATACGTACACATTATTTGTATCTACCTGCGCTTCAAATCTAGTGGCCAATAAATGTTCAATATATTGAACGTCAGCGTAATCAAGTAAAATTGGAACCGTTCGTCCTAATTTTCCTCTTTCAATTTTTACGTATCTTTCGGCAAGTATTTTCTCTACTTTCTTCAAAGATTTATATAAATCAGAATTCTTGTCTTTATCTATAGATTGTCTTTTTTCAAAATCGGTTATTAAAAGCCGTTCTATTTCTCCTGCGCGTTTTCTGTTGAATAATTGAACGGATATTAAGACACATTTTGAAGGACGCATCCATAAAACATATAAAAACTGGTTTTACCTTCCGTCACCTTTAGGTAAGGAAGGTATTCTCTGTGGTCAAAAATTCAATGATGAGTTTTTAGTGAATAAGCATGTTTTAGGGTCCCTATAATACGATTTTACCATTTTTACGATGATGTCTGTATGTATGTATGTGTGTGTGTGTGTGTGTGTGTGTGTGTGTGTGTGTGTGTGTGTCTGTGTGTGTGTGACAAAAGTTCCGGATCCCATAACTTCAATACCACGATTCCAAAAATTATAGTTTTTTCGTATTCCTCAAGCTTACATCCAGAAGAACAACTGATTAGATTTTGGTTGTAACTGGTGAACCGCAAGTAGCCTCATTTGAAGATTTAACACTTAAATTTGATTTATTAACATTTAACGTTATTATAACTTAAAGAATATATTATTTTCTATACGATTTGATTTCATTTTATACTTCTTATTCAATAGATACAGAGTTAAAGAATTTTAAAGAAATTAAATTCAGCCAGCTATGCTAAACATGGAAACTACTAATATATTCATATAATTCAAATTGACAGATGTCAGTATCAATAAAAAGTAAATTAATGTGGCAGAGATGAGGATGTTGAAGTAGATGTTGGGGAAGACGCGGAAAGATACGGTAAAAAATAACTCTAGTGTTGCAAGTTTCTAGAAAGATGCAAGCGAGATGATTACATTGGTTTGAAAATGTCATGAGGAGAAATGAAGAATATATATTGGATGAAGAATGAATAGCTTAGTAATAAAAGGTTGAAGAAACAGAGGAATATCAAAGATAAGATGGAAGGACTGTATTGCGGAAGACTTGAGAGAAAAGGAACTGAATGAGAACGACACGCAAAGCAGAAATGAGTGGAAGAATAAAATAAAAAATAGCGACCCCTAACGAATGGGGAAAACTGAAGAAGAAGAAGATGTTAGTGTCAAGTGAAATTTACATAGTTTGTTTATGAAATAATTTTACTGAAAATTTAGTATCTTTTGCAAGAAAATTTATGTATGGTATTTATACATTACACAATATTGACGGAAGGTATTGTGCTGGCCACAACAGATTTTTTTATTATTTTACGACGTTTCGACAGCAAAGTGTGGAAGACACGGAGAGATACGGTAAGAAAATAACTCTAGTGTTACAAGTTTCGAGAAAGATACAAGAAAGACGATTACATTGGTTTGAACATGTCATGAGGAGAAATTAAGAATTATATTTGAACAAAAATGAGTAGTTTAGTAATAGGAGGTTGAAGAAACAAAAGAAGACCAAAGATTGCGAAAGACTTGAGAGACAAAGAACTGAATGAGAACGACACGCAAAAATAGGGACGAATGGGAAAAGCTAAAGAGGAAGATGTCAGTGTCAAGTGCAATTTGAATAGTTTGTTTATGCAATAAATTTACTGGAAATTTAGAATCTTTTCCAAGAAAAATTATGTATGGAATTTATACATTATACACAGGATTGACGGAAGGTATTGTGTTGGCCACAACAGATTTTTTACTTTTGAAGCCGTCGGATTTTCTTTTCAATAAAGCAGTTAATTTTGCGTATTTTGAAATATCAATAGAATTGTTTATATTTATTGTTAATTTCAGCATGGAATATGTCGCCCAAAGTGATGATGGTTTCATTTCACTGGAGAGTTCGTCGAAATTGGCTATTAAGGTCGCCGTCGAATACAGACCAATCGTAATTCCGTTCGTTTGATTAAAGGAATTCATTAAAACAAATGCAGTTTTGTTTATTGATTTTGAGAAATGTAAATCTAATGGTTGAACTTATATTCATTTTTTTATTAACAATAATAATATTGTTTATAACATTAAATCACGTAATAAAAGAAAAAAAAATGGGTTCAAAGTATGTTCGTCATATGTAGATAATTTTTTTATCATGAATAATGAAAAAAATATTTAATGGAATAAGTAATTGTTATAAACGCATGGAATTACGATATTGCCCTATACTGTAATGTAAATTTCGTGCAGCGTTTTGACGGAGCGCACTACTGGAGCTCTGCCGTTGTTCTCTCTACACCGCGATCGCCACCACCCCTCCTCAGGCCAACAAGCTATATAGAGGAGAGAAAACGATTTCGGATGAAATCTTGTTGGCTCGGTCCGAATAGAGGCCAGCATCAGTTTTGAAATTTTATGCGCTAAGTTCATATACTCTTATTATAAAATGGTTAAAATTAAAGATTCAAAACAAAACAGGCCTTCAAAATCAAAGAAACGAACGGCGACTGCTTTAAAGAGGCGAAAAAATGCTCTTCTTCAACAAAAGGACTTGCAAACAAATATAAATTTGGCCAAAAAAACAACTAGAAGAATTTTGTTGGATTCATATGACATTCCCAATCAAATGCCACACGCATTCATTTTAATTGAAAATTGTGGGAAATCGTTGAAAATATTACTAGGATTAATATTCATAACTTTAAACAATTATTTATAAATATAACGGATACATAACATACTACAAAATCATCGATAATTTACTTGTCACAATGCCACGACGAATTCAAGTTGTTATAAATAATAAATACTATTGTATAGTATAAAGTATTAAATATTTAGCATTGCTTATTTTCATGTAAGTTAAGTTTCTTTCATAAATTGTTATTTGTTTCTTTCAAGTAAATAAGTTGCTTTATTTATGTCGCACCTCACATTCGTATTGAATTTTACAAATATGTACTTGTAATATGAGTTATGTAACTTCTTTTCATTTGCTCATATACCTATCGCACATAAGGTTTTTGGAATATGTAGCCTTTACATTGATTATAGACATTTGAAAATATGTATGTTAAATATTTACAATAACTATAGGGAAATAGGAACTTATAAGTTAAATTTTAATTTACATAGTACTTTACATTATTTACAGTTTACAGCTTTATTTCTTTTCTGATGAGGCACTGCCTCACCTGCCTACCCTGACAAGCCGCCACTGATAGTGCATATTTTACTATAGAATTTATGTATTTATAATACATATTTTTGAATTCATCAATTTTCTGAATTGTAGTAATAACAATACATTTCTGTTTGCGATATTGCATTGATTTGTAATATGATTTTTTTTAAATATTTACAAATTTAGTAAAAAAAATAATTATACATTATTTTATACACGTATGAAATAAAAAATACAAATTTAAAATTTTATATTTTTATTCTTAGAATATTGCAATAAAAAGCAAAGTTGATAATAAATAAATACAGCGCACACAAAGAGAGAGAGATGGCAAACAAGTTGAAATAAATATTGGCATCATTATATGCGATTCCTGCGTTCGCCAGGTATAGGCGGAGAATACAGGTGGTGCCTTGGGAAAGGATGGTGCGGATGTTACGAGTACTACCACTTTTGTACAGAACCTTATTTCTTAGAAACGGTATGATATTACGATTAAAGTGTATTATTTAAAAATACTATATATTTTATATTGTCTTGTTAATAATTTGTTTAGTAAACATTGTTACAGTTTATTTCTGGGCTAGCTTTCTATATTCTATATTCTATATTCTTATTTAACTTTCCTTCAACCTTATTTCTCTTACCGTATCATATTAAATCTGGTTTATGTTGTGTGTCTCTTAGTTTTCTTTCATGTTTCATTCCTTCACTGTTCTTTGTCAAGTCAATTGTTTAGCTTGTTGTGTATATAAGGCTGAAATAGATCGTCTTCATGTAACTCATTGTCAATAAATCTGAAGTAACGTACCTCTTTCTATTATTGCAGTGATAGTTTAAGATTTAGGCCTGCTTTTAGTGCATGTGTTTATATCTTTTCTAACCTAAGAACAGACCGCTAGTGTTTATAAAATTACAAGTTTTATTTGGTAGGTCGTGTCGAGATTAAGGCGCGTTTACGCTCTCGCCGCACAACGCTTAAATTGTTAATAATTGAATTCATGGTTAGCGAGCATCTAGTACTGAACTGTATTATTTTTAGTGTTGCATTGTCCTTGTATATTACTCTAGGAATGTATTCCAACTTTAGTTCCTCGCTTAAACATTGTTTAATTCTATGGTCGTCGCTGTAAACCATCCTTTAGTGGTGTTCTTGAGACTTTTATCGTAATTTATTTTACGTTGGTGATATCTCCTTCCTGTGTAAAATTCTTCACTTTACTGGAAGAAGAGAACTTCCTTTGTTTTTGGAGGATTCTGGGTTAAGCCTCGTGGTTGAACGGTTGGTGATTGTTTTAGCTCATAGTTGGCGAGCGAGTTTTTTTTTTTTAAAAGACGCGGAGTAGTGTTCCCGGATATTAAAATTACCCAAGAGGGTCGCGCCGAGTGCGGATTTGATTAATATCGGGATTTGAGGACTGTCCAGTGGGTTCTTTTTTTTGGTGGGTGACCACGTGTTGGTGTGTGCACCACTGTTTGGGTTTTCCCCGGACGTCCAGCTCTACGGAGGATATACTGCTGCTCCCGCCGTCTTCGCTTCAGGACATTTCCACTGATTTCCTGCTAACTTGCCGCCCAGCGCCCAAACGGCCAATCTGCCAGCCCTACCATTCCTAACCACCAGTCGCCACTTGGAACTTGGATGAGTCATTTTATTTTTATTTCTATTTTTTTCATTAGTTTTATTTTGTACATCATTCTATTGTTGCACTGTATTAGCGAAGAGAGGTTTCAGATAAATTTGTGCACATTGAGTGCAGTATTACTCTCTTTTATTAACGCATTATTGTTGGACAGACAGTGTCAGACTGTCTTTACTGTTATTATTAGCATCATTAATTGTTGTCTAAAGTTTTACCGTTTGCGGATGGTTCGACACCCGGTTTCAACTGGCTTGAACGGCCTGCGTCGTATGGTTGGCCAACAATGGACGTATAGATGTCGATCGGGTTACGGGCTTTTCCGAACGCCGTGACAATTTATATTATCAACTTATTATCAACTTTTTATTATAATTAAACATTTATTTACATTTCGTATTCGTATTATTTTGGGGAAAACCTTATTACGTTTTCAGGCAACAGTAGAATCACGGTAAGTGAAATTCTTATTTAGTCATTTTTTTGTATTTTTCTTATGTACCGTCCTTTTCGTAATTTTGAGGTGAAAAATTACGTGGCGCCCTTTAATCCCTTTTACGTCATTAACATTAAGAACCCCCCCCTTCTTCACTGTCTAAAAGCTGGCGGCCGCACACCTGTCAACTATGGTGCGTAGTTGACTCCCGCACCTTTCTGTGCAACTAACGTCACAACATATTAATGTATTTTTACAAATTGAAAATGAATAGTAGAAATGTATAGCGGCGATTGAGATAAATAAAATCTGTAAGTAATATTTCACGTTGTCTTTTTGAGTAGTTATAGGTTTACTATGCGTTGTAATAACAGAGACCACGAGAGAACTTTGTTTATTATTTTTATATAATTTAATTAATTTCTTATTATATTATTTATATGAATAGTAAAATCTAGTCTCATTTTTTATTCCTGGTTTTCCCTAAGTTCGATTTTCAGATCCTACAGCATACGGTAGGTTAAACATTCAATATTAGAGTTATCCGCTAAGCATATCTTGTTACATTTTTGGTGGCAACGGTACGGATACGAATTATTCTAAGTAGCTTGATCGCTTATTAACTTCATCCAAATTGTGTTTTAGTTTGTATTTGATTAAATATTTAATCACATTAATAACAATGGCAACAAAAACCACACCAACCCAAACCCAGTGCTCCGAGTCGCATAATGAAAATACTAGTTTTTACCTCCCGCTATCCTTGGTAAGGGTGGTATAGGGATCGTGCTAAAAATCGCATATCGAGATTTTGGTAAATGACCACGTGTTAAGGTCCCTAGAATCCAATTTTAATACTTTCACGATGATGTATATATATATATATATATATATATATATAAAGGGTTTTCCAATAAGAGGTGTTATTTTGAATAGCCCGCTATTTCGGTAGATGTCGCTTTTGAAGCTGTCATTTTTTGACATTTGACAAGTAGAAACTACGCCATTAATAAAAATGGAACGATACACGCTTCAACAACGCATTGAAATTATTAAAATTCACTATAAAAATGGTGAAAATTTGGCAGAGACGGTTCGTAAAACTCGACAATTTTTGGGTCGTCGTGAAGCACCTTGTCGGACCGCAATACAGAAATTGGTGGAAAAATTCGAGCTGTTGGGACAAGTTAGTGATGTGAAGAATAAAACCCGTGCACGTCGCTCAAGAACAGCCGAGAATATTGCTGCTGTAGCCGAAAGTGTTGAAGAAAACCCAGGTTTGTCCATTCCTCGTCGTTCTTTGGAATTAGGCATTCCACAAACGTCATTACACCGTATTTTGCATAAAGATTTGGATCTTAAGGCTTATAAAGTCCAGTTAACACAAGAACTCAAGCCGGCCGATCATCAACAACGTCGTGTCTTTGCTGATTGGGTCGTTGAAATGCATGAAAATGATCCGGAATTCCATCGAAAAATCATCTTGAGTGATGAGGCCCATTTCCACCTCGGTGGCTTCGTCAACAAACAAAATTGTCGCATCTGGGGCTCAGAAAACCCAAGAGTTATTGTTGAAAAGCCTCTCTATCCTCAACGTGTGACTGTTTGGTGCGGTTTATGGTCCGGCGGAGTCATTGGACCTTACTTTTTCGAAAATGAGGCTGGAGCAACAGTTACGGTGAATGGATTGCGCTATCGAGAGATGATTAACGATTTTTTATGGCCGGAATTGGATGGTATTGATCTGGACAACGTTTACTTTCAACAAGACGGCGCTACGTGCCACACAAGCAACGAAACCATTGATCTTTTACGGGAAAAGTTTCCGGACCGTGTTATCTCTCGAAGAGGTGATCACAATTGGCCACCGAGATCTTGTGATTTAACACCTTGCGACTTCTTTCTTTGGGGCCACGTGAAAGAGAAGGTGTACGCCAACTGCCCAGCGTCGACTCAAGACCTCAAAGATGGAATTCGTGAGGCTATCGAGGACATAGGACAGCCACTTTGCGATTTGGTTATGGAAAATTTCATGAATAGGATATTGTCCTGTCAGCGTGGTCGTGGTGGTCATTTGCCTGATGTAATTTTCCACTATTAACGGCATACCTTCCTCTTTATAATGAAATAAACATCCGATAATTTATATTAAAAAATGGCATTTTTCTTTGAATATCAAAATAACACCTCTTATTGGAAAACCCTTTATGTAGAGTATAGGAAATATGTATATAATATTTGATATACTCTGTATAATCTTAACTTTAATCTCGTATAATATATAATAATAAAAATAACGACGAACTTGAATTTTGGAATGGTGAAAACTAAAAACACTTTATTTATTTATTTACTACAACATTCAACTGGTTTTTTGGTAGCTTGATCGAACATTTTATCAAAATACATGGCTGCTAGATGCAGCTATAACATATAAAAATACATGGCTGCTAGATGCAGCTATAACATATATATATATATATATATATATATATATATATATATATATATATATATATATATATAACTTTTTTCTATTTAAAAATTATTTAGATTCCCTTTTCGACACTATTCAAAATTTCAATCTTGGTATTTTAGAACAAAAGTTTAAAAATATTTTTTTCTATATCACTGTAGCATACCGTCCTTATATTTATTCAATACATTTAATCATAAATCTTGTTATCTTTACAATAGGCATTTATTTACAATTTACACAATATTTTGTAATTAATAATACAGATTTAGGTATGATATTTAAATAATTACCATTTTGAAACTGATTACATTGCTATTTTGACACCATAGTTTATCAATTTTGTATTTACTAAGAGGGTTTTACAAATACAAAATAAATGTTTGATTATACAAATATTAATTTAATGTATTATCAAGACTGCATAATATAACTTTAAATATGATTAAAACACTTGCATGCTAATGTAATTCCCAATGCCCACTGTCGCCCAGTATAGGGAGTTCAGATTGACGGTGGCATGAAACTTTTGTATATAGAGTGTATATACGCCGGACGACACTAGGCCGCAAGTGGATTTTTTTGCACTACAAAAAATACACATTTTTCACTCCCCTATCATTGTGACGTTCATAACAAATTTTGCTAAACAATTCAAGGGCCCCCCTGGTGCCAGAAAAAAATATAAGCCAATTTAAAGTGACGTCAATTTGAATGTAGAAAAAGACACAGGGGACGCCACAATGGTGGGGATATATATATATATATATATATATATATATATATATATATATATATATATATATATATATATGTTACCGCTGTCCAAACTGATGAGTTGCAGTTCCCAGGCGTCGAACCCGACACCTGAGTTTCCCGTTTCCAGTTTATGGACTTTTGAGTAGTTTTAGTTTAGTCAGACTGAAGAATCCAAATAAGTAACATTAAAATATAATAAATGTAATAATTCATATATTTTTTAAATAAACATTCAATATTTTTTATGTGTAACAAATGATAGTTTTGATATATAATAAATTCACAATAAAAAAACCTTTTTTAAAAACACTATTTCGGATCGTCGAAATATAACTGGCGCAGTCGGAGCGGATTTTTCGGGCGAATTTTCACAAAGTGAAACTCGTGTTCGTGTCTACGATTCACCGAGAAGAACGAAAACCACAGGGAGAAGAAGCGACTACGTTCAAGTGTAAAACCACCCAGTTCCTTCATCTGCGAGAGAACATTAAAGACGAAAGAACAAGGTGCTGCTGAATACAGACCTAATCGGGAATCAACGCATCCAATGGACAAATTGCTTCTGTTATTGTGAGTACACACATGTCACACAACTATCAGTACCATTCTGACTCAGATACAGGATCGGATACACATATAAACCCAGAAACTTCCTCTGACTCCGAGTCCACACTCGTAACTTCCAAACCTTATAAAAGTAAACGCAAAATAACAAAAAACAAAGTCAAAATGGCACAACAACAAATAGGATCACTAGTATAACCTACACCACGTGTCGAAAAACATTACTTAGACATGATCCCAGATTTCTACGGTGCCGGTAAATTAATATCCCGCTTTCTTGAAATCTGCGAAAAATTAGTAAATAAATTTTATAATTTGGTCGACGAAGCAGACTTTCAAAATGAGTACCTTATGTCGAGCATTCTAGGTAAAATAAAAGGCGATGCTGCAGTAAACATCGCCAGTAGCTCACTCAATAAGTAAATGGTCAGACGTTAAACAAGCATTGTTAAACGCCTACTCAGATAAAAGAGATTTATACACCCTAAGTATCGAACTAACCGAAATAAGACAAGGCAATGAAACGGCATTTGAATTTTATAATAAAATTCAGGATATATTGAACCTTCAAATTTCCTACATTAGTAATCATAGTCTAGCACTTGCTAATCCTTATCTAACAGACTATTGCCAAAATTATGCTTTAAGAATTCTTCTCCGAGGATTAAAAGATCCTGTAGGAACCCTAATGAGAACAAAGAACTCCAGTGATATGAACACCGCGTTAAACATGCTCACAAACGACTTTCAGTTAGAAACGCACAGTCGTCCACAATATCACAAAAATAATACACACACTCAACATAAACAGAAACAAATAATTCATACTACACAAAATAGACAACCACAATATCCACAACTAATGTACCGACCGAATCCACCTACTAATCCAAATTTTAAACCTACCATTAATCAATATCCTAATCATCAAATAAGGAAACCTTACATACAAAATCAGTATTCCCCCAATCAAGTAAATAAAACATTCAATAATCAATCCCAAAATAATTTCAAACCTAATCCTAACTATAAAGCCCCCAAGCCTACGCCTATGAGTGTCAGTATTAGACAGTCAATGACACCCAGGCCAGGAATAAACCAGTACCGTCCGCAACAATTTTATAACACACAAAACAGACCTAACTTCATAGCGGAAGAACTAGTTAATACTGAAAGTGACGAACACCCTGAAATGAACAATATTGAAGAACAAAATCCCGATTATTATGTAACTGACCCTAATCCTGATTGTTTTGTAACTGAACCAAATTCTGACGAAACAATCGAGTTTTTTCCGATAACAGCCTCGGAACAAACGTCGAATTAATGAACGTAATTCACAGTCATAGCGAATTACCATTTGTTGTCTTCCCAGAATTAAAATTAAAAGCTTTAATAGACACAGGAAGCACACGTTCCTTTATAAACCCAAATATTGCACAAAAATATTTCAAAGAAACAATAAAAAATGATCCTTTCAAAATTACAACCGCGCACGGAACATCATTAGAAAATTTTAGCATCATAATACCTGTCTCCAAATTATTTAATTCCCCTAACACTATATTAAAGTATCACCTATTTAATTTTGATATATTATTAGGACTAGACAATTTGAAAATTCTAAATGCAAATATTGACCTAACGGATGACAAAATAACCACCCCTACTCAAGAAATCAAGATCCACTACCACAAAATACTTCCAAAAGTCAATCACATAAATACCTGCCAAATCTGAAAAAAATATCCAAAATATTTGTAAATAATATAGAAAACGGCGAAGTATTTATACCGGAAACCAAAATAAATAATGTAATCATTCCAGAAGGTCTAGCAAAAATTGAAAATAATGAAACTATATATCCGATTATAAACCTAGGCGAAAATGATGAAATTATAAATTACGTAGATTGCGTACAAGTTCAGGCCTTATATTACTTTGAAATTAATAATATAAATTTTAACCAAAATAGAACAAAAAATAAATTAGACATGAATAAAATTAGAATTGACCACATCAATAGTGAAGAGAAACGTGAGATAACAAAATTACTGAGCGAGTACTCAGATATCTTTCATATGGACGATAAGCCACTATCTTTTACAAACGAAATAAAACACTCTATTCGAACAAAAGATGAACTTCCAGTATAGATACCCCGAAGTACACAGAAAAGAAGTGCAATCCCAAATTCAAAAAATGTTAAACCAGAATATTATCCGCCCTTCTCATTCACCTTGGTCATCCCCCGTCTGGATCGTACCAAAAAAATTAGATGCATTCAGAAAAACGAAATGGAGACTCGTAATTGGCTATCGGAAATTAAACGAGAAAACAATCGATGATAAATATCCAATACCTAACATCATTTTATTAGATAAACTTGGTAGATGCCAATATTTTTCAACTTTGGATTTAGCGTCAGGATTTCACCAGATTGAAATGAGTGAATCTGACATACAAAAAACTGCATTCAGCACAGAAAACGGTCATTTCGAATATTTAAGAATGCCCTTTGGATTAAAGAACGCGCCAGCCACTTTTCAAAGAGTGATGGACAACGTTCTTCGAAATTTAACCAACGAAATTTGTGTCGTATATCTCGATGATGTAATAACTTTTAGTACATCACTCCAAGAGCACATTCAAAATTTAAGATTAGTCTTTAATCGTTTACAACAAGCTAATCTCAAAATTCAACCAGATAAATCCGAATTTTTACGTACAGAAGTCTCATATTTAGGCCATATAGTAACTCCAGATGGTGTCAAACCTAATCCGGATAAAATCCATGCTATCAAAAATTACCGCATCCCAAAAACAGACACACAAATTAAAACATTTCTCGAACTGTTAGGCTATTACAGGAAATTTATTAAAAAAATTGCATATCTTACAAAACCCTTCACGAAGTGTTTGAAAAAAGACGCCACTATTAACTATAATGATCCAGCATACATTAATTGCTTTAACACCTGTAAAATCCTCCTAATAAACGATCCCATCCTTCAATACCAGGACTATAAGAAACCTTTTAACTTGACAACAGACGCAAGCCAATATGCCATCGGCGCTATTTTATCACAAGGACCTATATGATCTGACCTACCCATCGCATATGCGAGTCGAACACTAAATAGCTCAGAAATAAACTATAGCACAATCGAAAAAGAATTACTTGCTGTAATATGGGCTACGAAATATTTCAGACATTACCTGTATGGAAGAAAATTTAAAATCATAACTGACCGCAAACCTTTACAATACTTACATTCACTGAAAGAACCCCATTCAAAATTAATGAGATGGCGACTCAAATTAGAAGAGTTCGATTATGAAGTCGTTCATAAAAAAGGCTCTCTAAACAAAAACGAAGACGCATTATCACGTATCGAATTAAACATAATAATAATAATAATACTTTATTTTCTGCAGACTCAAAATACAGAGTATAGAAAAAGTCAACTTAAGAACTAAAACAACTACACAGGTAAATATTCATTCTAATTATAAAAGTTGTGGTTTAATAAAAACGCTTTTAGCTTCTTTTTAAACATACGTTCATTTTTAACAGACTTTAATTTATCTGGTAATTTGTTAAATATTTCAAGCCCTATTCTATCAGGAGAATTTTTAACTACGTTCGTTCTAGAACTGGGTATATAGAAATTATGATTGTTCCTAGTATTATGGATATGTTTATTTATATTTAAAGGAAAAGAAATTTTATTTTTATATATGAAAATGCATATCTCGTATATGTAAATGTCAGTTATTGTAAGTATTTTTAAATTTTGGAAAATATTACGGCATGTTTCGTTATTTCTGGCTCCAACTAAGCATCGTAACATAAATACTTTAGATCCAGAATCGCAAAACCTTTTCGATCTCATTGAAAATTTTAACGAAACTTATTTCAACCCTGACAATGACAAGCAATCGTAGAACCAGACGAAGAAGAACAGCATGATCCCGAAACTGACCAAACAATTCACTCAAACCCCGAAAACCCTATTGTAGGTATAACAATCATTGAATTACCTGTAAATTTTGGAGAAAACCAAATTTTTATATCCCAAGTCAAACATTCCCCTTTGAAGCCAAAAATACAAAAACTTCATTGCGATAAAATGAGAATTCTTCTCCAACTTTCTGAAACAGACATCGAACAAGATACAATAAATTTTATAAAAGAATATATTACACCGAATGTGAAATATTACCTATACTTTGAAACATCCATTTATGAGAAATTTAGTAACGTATTACAAAATTATTTTAAAAACTCCGAAATCAAATTTATCAAAAGCAACAAAATTAATAGATGTAGAAGAAAAAGACGAAATCTTACAAGTAATAAAAAAATTTCAGGAAGGTAAGACAAACCACCGTGGAATAAACGAAGTTCACGCTCAAATAAAAAACGATATTATTGGCCGAATCAGTTAAAGACCGTCACAGACTTTATAAATCAATGTGAAATTTGTTTAGCTGCTAAGTACGAAGGGAACCCTATCAAACCGAAACTAAATGTTACTCTAACTCCCAATAAACCATTAGACATCATCCACATTGACACACTCTCTCTAGAAAACACCAAATTCCTCACTATAATTGACGCTTTTTCTAAATATCCTCAAGCATATAAAGTTAACTCTACAAATGCCATAGAAATTGCAAATAAACTAACACGATTTTTCTCACATCACGATATACCCAAATTAATAATAGCTGATAATGGGCTTGAATTTAAAAATAATGTCATAAAAGAATTATTAAGCCTGCATAAAATCGAAATTCATTTCATTTGCTCACAAAATCCAAATTCCAACAGTCTAGTCGAACGTTTTCATTCAACTCTGATAGAGCACATTCGTTTATTCAACATATGTACAAGAAAATTTCAAAAGTGAACTAATAAAAGATAAAGTAAACTATGCAATCCTGGCTTATAACAATACAAATCATAGCACGACAAATTTAAAACCAGACGAAATTATTAACGGACACTTAGATACAAATTCCCCACTGGATATAGAACTCGAGAAACAAATAATGCAATATTATATTCAAAAACATAAGGAAAAAAACAAAATTAGTTTATAAAAATATTAATAACAAATTGCAAACAGATAAAACTAAAATTATTACTAAATTAAACGAAAATCGCGAAGAACTTCCCGACATACCCGATACAGTCTACGTTCATAACAAACAAAAAGTTAATAAAACGAAAAACCGGAAATTCAAAAAGGAAAAAATTAAAAAAGTTAACAAGAACTTAAAAATTGCAGAAATTAACACAGAGAGTAATGATAAAAAACAATCTAAAATTCATCTTTCAAATTTAAAGAGACCTAGAAAAATAATTGATAAATATCCGACTATTCCATGTCCCTCTACTTCACGCATACACTCGGAATAAATATCAAAGATATTACACTAAACCCAGGACTACTCACAATTAACCTTGGACATGCAAAGTTACAAAAAACGAAACACACACTGGTAAAATTTTACGATTTAAACCCATTTTGGGCACAATACGATAGTTTAAACAAGCAGTGCACAACTCTCAAACACACTATCAACGCAGATAACACAATCGCTGCTGAGTTTGATAATAACAACAAAATCATAGAGAACCTGAAAAATAATATTAATGAAAAAATTAGCTATTTATCTACGCATCCGAGAACAAAACGAAAAATATTAAACGGTTTAGGATCTGTTATAAAATCAATAACAGGAAATCTAGATGCTAAAGATGATAATCGATACACAATTTTTTTAAATCATTTGAAAGAAAATCAATTTAAATTAAATGAAAAAATTAAGCACCAAATTATGATATATTTCAATAAAACTGTCGAAGCAATTAAACGTAACGAAAATATTTTAAAGTCAAGAATTGAAAAACTAATACACATTGTCATCGGAGGAATCAAAGATCATGATAAACTATTTATTAAAGATATTTACAATCAGTTAAACATTTTATACACTATGACATTTAACACTCTTCAAGATATAGAAAACTCTCTAACATTTTGCAAACACCATACAATGCATCCTAGTATTATCAAATCACATGACCTGTACGAAGAATTAAATAAAATTTCAAAATTCTATAACAATGAACTACCATTTGAAATCAATTCATAAAACATGTCAGAAATTGAAAAATTAATCTCAATTAACTGTAAATTACAGGAAAATAAAATTGTATACTTTATCGACATCCCCATAAATTATGAAACCCATTTTGAACTTATTCACCTTATTCCAACACCCACTAAACAAAATAACGAATTTGCAACTATAATCCCTAACAAGGAGTACATTCTGAAGTCTGAAAATGGTGACTTTAGATCTTTGTATGATCTGTGTGTCCGCAATAAGGGAAACATTTACCAATGTCCGAACAAAATTAAAGAAATCAGCGAAAATTCTTGCGAAAAGAACTTCATATTACAGAGCAAAGTAGAAAATTGCCACTTCGTCAAATTAAACATAAAAAGAAATCACAATTGCACAAAATTGACCCCTGTGGCGCACTTTCCACGCCAGCAATGAGTGCTCGTGAGGTGACGCCTGGTAAGCGCCCGCACGGTACAAATATTCCATCATTACCGATATGTGTGTATGAAGCAGATTGGCACACCCAGAAATGGGTAATATGCCGTGATGAAATATTTATTTATTTATTTATTTTATTTAAGAAATCACATCGAATACATTGAAGAAATCAATCAATATCTAGCAATATTCCCAAATCCTGAAAATGTACAAGCCAAATGCAACCAAGATGACAGTATAAGCAACCTACAAGGCGTACTCTTAATTAAAGAAGATGAATCCAAACTCAAACTTCAAAATCATGATTTAATTTTTAAGCAAGGCACATTTGGCAAACCACAATGAGGTTCTATACTATACTAGAGCGCTTACTGCCATAAAACTCCAATGCTGAAGATAGGGATTAGCCTGTCGCCAGAGAAACGTCAAAACCACAGTATCTATGGGAAACCTATCCTTTTCTAATTTCGGATATCTCTCTCTTTTGTGTTAGCCCTTCGCATGCGCGCGTATGTAAGCCAGCTCCGTCTTCGAATTTTTGTTAATTTCAATTCTGCCCTTCTGCGGACGTATGGAGTGTTAATTTTGCCAACATGGTTATTTCGTGTAATGTACCATCGTGTAAAAATTATAGTGGTGCAGGAAAAAATTTTCATTTTCATAGGTAAGTTATTTATTTCTATATTTTTAGCTAAAATTATTCATTTAACCTTCGCCTTACTGAAACCGGGTCAACATTGACCCAAAGTTTAGTTTTTTCTTTGTAACTTGTTAAATAAATTTTTATATATTTTTTCTTTTTGTGAATTCTCCTAAAATACTGTATTGAAATATAAGCAACAATAACCTTAACGAAAATCAACACAGTTCAGAAATAATTTGCACTTTGTTACTCTGGGTCAGCTGTGACCCGATTTTGGTATGTTGTGTTTTAATTAATTTTTTGTCTAACTATCTTATTTTCATGCAAGTTGCGACGTATTCATTCCTGTTCACGGGTGCAATTACGATGTTTATCAATTCAGTTTACTTTGATACGTGTTAGTAGATATTTCTGAAGATGTAGAAGATGTTATAGAGGAAAATAAAACTAGTTTTGATGACAATGTATCATTTAGTGAGGAAAATAATAATATCGATGAATTTGAGGAAGAATTGAAACGTAATATTGAAGTTGCTGGTCGCACATGGAAATATATAGCTCCTAAAAAAGGTAAAACAAGAACATCAGACTTTATTCGCAAAGAAAAAGGTTTGACAGAAAAAACCAAGGATATCGAATCAATTTTGGATTGTTTCTTTTTATTTATATGCGAGGAAATTTTAGAAATTATAGTAAAATTTACTAATCAAAGGGCAAAAGAAATTATATGTAAACAAAATGAGACTCGTGAAGACAATTTATGCGAATCATGGAGATGTTACGGAAATACTTGCTTTTTGCGCATTACTAATTTTATCAGGAATATTTAGAGAAGCAAAAGAAAGCCCAGTAAATTTGTGGTCTTCACAAAATAAATCTTTAACGAGGCCAATATACCAATAATTATAGTTACAGATAACTTAAGACATTTTTTTGTTTCCAGGTCTCACCTAACGAATAATAATATTTTTTATTTATAAGAATATATTTGATTTCATTTTTGTGATGTTAGCTGTATAAATAATAATTATTCAATAAAAAATATTGAAATAAATTAGTAAACTCAGTGTTTTATTTAAAAATTCATAAGATATTATAATAACACCAAAATATGCATATTTCATGATATTTTATATACGATTAAACAATAAATGAGAGTGGGTCTTCGTTGACCCTATTTTGGTAAATAAAGTTTTTAAATTATTTTAGTCAGGCAAAGGTTAAACGTTAAATATTTTGGAACCAGATTACATTATTTATTTGTTCCAAAACATAATGACACAGCTCTTTTGGAAGATGTCCATGAAATTCAAATAGTGAAAGAAGTCACCAAAATATATATTAACATAAGTAGGGCATATGGAAACAAATTAACTTTAGTAAAACAAGGAGGTCGTGCGTCGTACGTGCAAAATTAAACAAAACAATTTTGTTTAAAAATTTGTAATTTATTATATTGCACATTGTATCAATTATTACATAGTGTATATTTTTGTAAATTATGTTTTTAATTTCAGATATTTGCAGCCGATCTTCTGTAAAGTGTACATCAATTTATTCTGTAATTGTTACAAAAATGGTGTGAAATAAAATGATTGTCTACTGTTAAAATAAATTGTTTACTTTGATTTGTAAAATAAAATGATTATTGTGACTATTTTCAAATAAAATGTTTTCCTATAAGCCTTGTGCTTGTTTGAGTACCACTGGAATAGTTAACCACCGTTTGAGAACCGTCGGTTAAAAAGAGATAGTATTTATTAGAATGCAATAGAAAACCCGGCGACAAGATTTTATGGCAGTGAGCGCTCTAGTATAGTATAGAACCTTATTGGCAAACCATTAATAATTGAAAACTTCGAAATCGACTACAACAATACAAATATTCCCAAAATGGCAATCGAACTAAATTCTATCTCCGAACTAAAACCATTAAACAAGTTCGAAGATACAGAGTACCACAACGACCAAATCGAAACCGAAGCTGACATCACCAACTACCCAGTGTGGGCACTGCAACGTAATCATAATCACCGGTGCCATCATCACGGTCGCAGCTTACCTACAAAAGACATTCATCGCATATAAAAAGAAAAGACAACCCAAGGCCGAAGACATTGAACTTCAACCGTCCACTTCACCCCCTAGATCGGCGCTGAAGCTACCCGATGAAGTCCAATTTTAGCAAGGGAGGAGTTACCGCTGTCCAAACTGATGAGTTGCAGTTCCCAGGCGTCGAACCCGACACCTGAGTTTCCCGTTTCCAGTTTATAGACTTTTGAGTAGTTTTAGTTTAGTCAGAATGAAGAATCCAAATAAGTAACATTAAAATATAATAAATGTAATAAGTCATATTTTTATTAAATAAACATTAAATAATTTTTATGTGTAACAAACGATAGTTTTGATATATAATAAATTCACAGTAAAAAACCCTTTTTAAAAACACTATTTCGGATCGTCGAAATATATATATATATATATATATATATAGGTATGTCAAATCAACTGTTTGGGGACCAAAACCAACATAAAAGCGACAGTTTGGGTACACTGGCGACTGTTTGGGACCAGGTCTAGTAGAGTCGTATAAAAGATCGACCATTTGAGGACACTAATTTTTGCCGCCGTTCCATGGCGCTGCTAGTAGTCGTATAATGTGTGAACTACATACGTACCGCTAGGTGACACTACTTGGTCATATTTTTGCGACATGTTTGTGTGGTTGCCTACAGTGTTATGCTACACATGAAACAAAATCGGCGCTAGCTATCTTGAAAAGTGCTGCACTGATTAGGTTCAATTTTAATACAAACATTAAAAAAATCCTACTTAATACATAAATGTATAAAATAAATATATCATCACGGCATATATTACCCATTGCTGGGTGTGCCAATCTGCGTTGTATACAGATTTCAGTATGATGATGACATATCTGTACCATGCGGGCGTTTATCAGGCGTCACCTCACGGGCACTCATAGCTGGCGTGGAGAGTGCAACACAGGGGTCAATTATGTGCCATTTAAAATTCGAAATATTTGGCGTCGGTCCGGATTGAACCCAGTATTTAAATTTATTTTAATTTTCAGTCTTTACATGAATAAAAATGAAATAAAACGGGAGTTACTGTGTTGGTCACATTAGATTTTTATCATTTTTACTTACAAAATATTACATACAAAAAGATAACCTTGTATCAAACAATTTTAGGTTCGAAATGGAAACGGGATATGGAAATATCACATGATGTTTGAGCAACGATAATTGGTCAAACGTATCGCTATGTACATTGTATTCTTCGTAGTCAAAAAAAATCGTCAACAACTATTCTGTCCTTAACGTGGGCGGCATTAAAAATGAAATGCAATATTTGAATCAGCCCTCATTATGTTTTTACCTTCCGTCACCTATAGGTAAGGAAGGTATTGTCTTTGATAAAAAAATTCGATGATGAGTTTTAAATGAATAAGTACGTTTTAGAGTCTCCAGAATACGATTTTACTATTTTTACGATGATGTCTGTATGTGTGTTCTCGTTATTACTATAAAATAGTGATAACAAACTCAATGTGACGAGCGCGGCTAACACAATGACAAATGACATTTCGGTTCTTCTAATGTAATATTTTAATTCAAATATAAAAGTAACAAAAGTATTTTAAAGGGGCCATGGCACGAATCGTCCCTAAATTCAGCAGGCTCAGTAAGGCTTTTCTGTATATCGCTGGGCCCAGCTATGTATGCTATAATTTATTTATTCTTATCATGATTGAATAATATTGCATTTATGATATACCCACTAGTGCGGAACCATAAAATGATTTTTCGTTAGTCAGCATGAAAGAACTTGAAGCAAGATAGTCATTTATAAGTCCGCGCGTTCAGAGAAAAACTTGCGCAGAGACCAGAGACCAAAATTAATTCGGACGAGTATAACTTGTAAAAGTAGGGAAGTCACGATATTGCTAATTGTATTTTTTGTAATTTTAATTTTGTTTTGTGCAATAAATGCTTTAGTTTTATTGATTACGATATTTGTTGTTTATTATTGCGGGTGATATTGTGTGTTTCAAATAATTAAATTATTAATATAAAGTATTCAATCAAATGCCTTTTATGCGAGTAATAATATATTATCACAAGTATACTTACTTCTTTATGAATATTGTATATGTCAAATGATAATAATAATAAAATTAATAACATTTAAATATTATTCAGTTAAATGTTTTTTGAACGAGTAATAATACAGTTAATATTTGTAGTTTGGGTAGTACAACTTCTACGGTGCCTTACAAGGCTGATTTGTTTTTTTTTTCTCTAAACGCACGAGCTCTACCTCACCACTACATATTGCATTTTAGCGGGAAAGTTTGAAATGCCAGGAAATTTAAATTAGGATTTTTAAAAAAAATATATTTGTTGATGTTCATAATGCAGTTAGAATGAAACTAGTGTGTAAAACGGGTTATGGAAATTACTAGGAGTTCAGAACGTTATAAATACTGTAATTATTACAAATGGCACATGGTATTATTCTATAAATAATGCTAAATATTTCTTAAAATCATATTTCAAGTATTAGAGATTTCCAGCAATTTCTAGTTCGTTAGGTGTAAATCTTTAATTCTTATAATACGATTTTAAAAGATATAGTGTCATTTGTTTATAATTATTGTATTATTTAACCACATTTGATTTCTAGATTTTTTGTTCTAGGCCCGCCCTGCACACTGGTTTTGTTTTCACTATTTTATGAAAACTAGTCTACCAATTTGTTTAATAATTCCTAATTCTGGTTAAGAAGATATGTATAAAGCGTGATTGGGCAATAACAATAACCATACGTTAATTATTTATTGTAAAATTACATTTAAAAGCCGCGCTTATCTAACCAACAATTCCACTTAATTTAATCTTTAATTTCTAGTTCGTTGGTATAGCTAATAGGG
This sequence comes from Harpalus rufipes, assembly GCA_951394225.1. Taxonomy (NCBI): domain Eukaryota; kingdom Metazoa; phylum Arthropoda; class Insecta; order Coleoptera; family Carabidae; genus Harpalus; species Harpalus rufipes. Next base: position 13,627,423 of record OX596287.1, on the reverse strand, counting down.
ATTAAATATTTATATTATGTAATAATGTATGTATACGTTTAAAAAGTAAATGTTTTTCATTAGATGTTCTTAGAGAATATATAAATAAATTGTTTCCGCTATTTCACAGTTATTGATTAAATAATTTACGTGATATTCTCTAAATTGTTTAAACATACTATGGCTAATAGTAAGATGACCATATTTACCAAGACATTAACCCATTAAGTTCGGTGGGCATTTATCTCATAGTTAGTGTGGTTGTGTGTACAAAACCCCATTAGTTTTTTGTAACTAGTGAAATAAAAAACAAAATAAATAATAATAAATGAAGAGATACGTATACAGAACATATATATTGCTTTAATTTCGAATTTAAACGCAAAACTCATTAACAAACCAGAAAAACTCGTTTTACATTAAAAAAATTGAACACATTTTATTCTTACATAAAAATGACAATTCTTTGAAAAACTAATATTCTCTTTAGTGTTACTCGCTTTCAGTATTTTCAGTAAACACTTATGACATAAAAAAGCACATGTCCCAAACACAGCGATTTATGGCAGGCTTCACAAAGTACATGGTTTTTCTATCTGGTCTTTCAAGCAACTTAGTTTATCTTCCATGTAATTCTACAAAAGTGTGTATATCTTTTCGTATAACTTGGCTACTTAATTATAAAGAAAAATAGACAGCTAGGGTGTAACATAACCTGCCGCACTAACGCAGGGTTAAAAAAACAGCATATACGGAAATATATTCTCAATTTATATAGACGTTGCTCCAAGATGGATAATTTCTTAAAAAATATTAAATTATTTACGTATATCCAAAATTGCAGATAAACAACCAAGTAATGACGCGGACAAAACTTAATTTAAATCTCAGGGTTTAAAATTGGTTTGTTTTTGGGTGGTAACATTTACTGAAATTGCCCAAACATATATTACTTTATGAAACAAATGTTTATTTCTAATTACAAAACAGAACAAAATATCACTCTGTCCGTCGGCTTGACTAACGAAACGTTCGCAGGGTCTGGATACCTGAGGATTCCCAGAACTCTTTTGTTCTCTTATCTCGACTATCATACGTCACGTCACAGACTACACACGACGAACCAGGACCGCACTCACTATTTTCTGTAACATTTTACAAAATTCTATTTAGACAATCATAAGGTTATTTTTAAACAAATGTCAAACATGTGTACGATCAGGCGTTCATTATTTATAATCCCCATTGATTAGAAAATATATTTCATTGCTAAAACGCGATGTTGATATTGATATAACAACAAAAAAAATTCTGATGTGGCTAGCACAATACCTTCCGTCAATTCCATGTATTTTGTACAATTTCAATACAGAAAGTTCCTTGGAAAATTTCTATATTTCCAGTAAATTATAACGCGAACATACTATGTAAATTGCACCGACACTGACACCTGTCAATTTAATTTCTTTATAATCTATTTAATATGAAGGAAATAGTGTAATCAATCCGTATAGGGTATAGGTAACAAAATATTCTTTAGTATTTATAAAAACATAAAATCGTCACACACGACAGACATACAGACATCATCGTAAAAATAGTAAAATCGTATTCTAGGGACCCTAAACCGTGATGAACACCATAGAATTTTTTGACTAAAGGCAATATCTTCCTTAGGTCACTCTAGCTAATAGGGATTAAACATTTTTATTGTGTAAAAATGTATGTATATGTCTAAAAAAGCAAATTTTTGTCATTAAGATTATAAATGAATTGTTTCCGCTATTTAACATTCATTGTTTAAACAATTTACGTGATAATTTTTTAATTGCTAAAAAATACTATGGCTAATAGGGATTAAACATTTGTATTTGTAATATATGTATGAGTTTAAAGAACAAATGTTTTTTATTAGGTGTTCTTAGAGATATAAATGAATTGTTTCTGATATTTAACAGTCATTGTTTAAACAATTTCTGTGATACTTTTCAAATTGTTTAAAAATACTTTGGTTACTAGGGATTTTACATTTTTATTGTGTAAAAATATATGTATGTGTCTAAAAAAAAACAAATGTAATATTTGCCGATGATGTATTTTTATTTGTATTTGACAAAAACAATGATATTTTAACAAATTCATTGAATAATTGATTTATTTATGTATTTATTTATTTAATTTATTTATTTATTTATTTATTTAAAGTACACTACCCAATATACCTAATAAGAAGGTAGGAAAAAAATACATAGAAATATACAACAATAATTAGTGGTTACTAGCTTATAATCATTATATAATTATTAAATAAAAAGCAAAATATAGTAAGTGTACTAAATGAGTAGTACAGCATTATAATTTGGCAACGTCGCAATTACTTTGTCACCGGCTACGATGCTATTGTTTCGTTTCGACTAGCGCTTTCTCCATATCTATTTATACCACCATGGACTTGTACCTACTGGTTAGAAGCAAGCAAAGCGTTTTACCGATATATGGTGATCTTAATATAGATATAAATTAGAAATCGTCGAATGACATAATTCTTTTACTGCCTGTTTTTATCTATATTATTGAATATTAATAATAATAAGCTTCTTATTATAATTTTTGTAAAAAATTGAATTTATTGCACACATAACCGAAATGCACACAAACAATTGCTGCTCACATATTTTCACTATTTTATTAACAAATACCTATTTATTTAGAATAAACATGTTAAAATCGATATTGAATATTAATAATACTATTTTTATTATAATTTTCGTAAAAAATTGAATTTATTGCACATATAGCCGAAATACACGGAAACAGTTTGTACTTACATATTTTCACTATTTCATTGACATGTAAAAAATAATTTGTTTAACAAATACTTATTTACTTAGAATAAACACATTAAAATCGGTATTGAATATTAATAATAAGATTTTTATTATAATTTTCGTAAAAATTTGAATTTATTGCAAATATAGCCGATATACGCCCAAACAGTTTCTTCGTACATGTTTTCAGTATTTTATTGACATGTAACAAATAATTTGTTTAGCAGATACTTATTTACTTAGAATAAACATAATAAAATCGGTATGAAATATTAATAATAAAAATTTTATTATAATTTTACGTAAAAATTTGAATTTATTGCAAATATTTAATTTAATTTAGCTCATTTCTTGTGATGAATATTAATTCAATTTATTTTTTGTGTTTCTTATTCCTGTACGTTTACTGATAGTCATACGACTATTTAATAATTATAATATATAATCGTCCTGTAATTGGGATATAATATCCTGTTGGAATGATTAATAAATATATAAATAAATAAATAAATAAATATAGCCGATATACACGCAAACAGTTTCTTCTTAACATATTTTCACTATTTTATTGACATTTAAAAAATAATTTGTTTAACAAATACTTATTTACTTAGAATAAACATATTAAAATCAATATTGGATATTAATAATAAGATTTTTATTATAATTTTCGTAAAAAATTGAATTTATTACAAATAACAATAATATTAATAATAATAATTTGTTTATTTCCTTAGACACAATACATAGTGTATGGAAAAAAGCCGATATACACGCAAACAGTTTCTTTTTACATATTTTCACTATTCTATTGACATGTAACAAATAATTTGTTTAACAAATATCTATTTACCTACGTAGAATATACATATTAAAATCGGTATTAAATATTAATAATAAGCTATTTATTATAATTTTCGTAAAAATTTGAATTTATTGCAAATATAGCCGATATACACGCAAACAGTTCCTTCTTACATATTTTCACTATTTTATTGACATGTAACAAATAATTTGTTTAACAAATACTTATTTAATTAGAGTAAACATATTAAAATCGGTATTGAATATTAATAATAAGCTTCTTATTGTAATTTTCGTAAAATATGAATTTATTGCACAAATAAACGAAATGCACGTAACAGCTGCTTCTCACATAAGTATATTTACTATTTTATTGACATGTAACAAATATATTTTTAACAAATACGTACTTACGTAGAATAAATATATTAAAATGGGTATTGAATATTAATAATAAGCTTTTTATCATAATATTTGTAAAAAATTGAATTTATTGTAAATATAGCCGATATACACCCAAACAGTTTCTTCACTACTATTTTGTTTACATATAACAACTAATTTGTTTAACAAATACCTATTTACGTAGAATAAACATATTAAAATCGGTATTCGATATTAATAATAAGCTTCTTATTATAATTTTCGTAAAATTTGAATTTATTACATAAATAAACGAAATGGACGTAAACAGCTGCTTCTCAAGTTTCTTTACTATTTTATTGACGTGTAACAAATAATTTGTTTAACAAATACTTATTTACTTAGAATAAACATATTAAAATCGGTATTGAATATGAATAATAAGATTTTTATTATAATTTTCGTAAAATTTGAATTTATTGCACAAATAAACGAAATGCACGCAAACAGCTGCTTCTCACATATTTTTACTATTTTATTGACATGTAACAAATAATTTGTTTAACAAAAACCTATTTACTTAGAGTAAACATATTAAAATCGGTGTTGAATATTAATAATAAAATGATTTTAAGAAATATTTAGCATTATTTATAGAATAATACCAAGTGCCATTTGTAATAATTACAGTAATTATAACGTTCTTAACTCGTAGTAATTTCCATAACCCGTTCGACACACTAGTTTCATTTTAAGTCAACAAATTTTTTTTTTGTCATATTTTTTTATTCAAAATATCAAAATATTTTGGTATCATGTTGTTTATTTGTTATCAATTGTATGGAATATACTTGTCGACGAAAATAATCCACATGGATTTGGAAAATTATGATATTTTGAATGAAAAATTATGATACTTGACACCTATATACATTATTACTAACTGTCAGTCTAACACGGGCCTCCACATCTGCTTGCTAAGGTCACATGACTGCTCGCGTCCTATGTAACATAAAATAAAAATGGTGAGAGGTATTGTGCTGGCCACAACAGATTTTTAGTAAAATATTTTCAGTATTCCTAGGTTAAAATTAAATAACCGTACTCGTTCTATTCTTATTTTCTCAGTCTCTTTTCTTTATTGTTTATATTGCAGAACATTATTTTGAAACGAGAGAAAATATTGTATGCACAAGATATTAAAATGATAAAATGTTATACTTTTCTATGCTGTCCTATAAGCACGGAAGCTATGAGTTCCTGTAAGGTGATGTCAGAACATTATTATTGGTAAATTTGTAGTTGTGTAAAAGCCGGGATGATATTATTAATTTATTTACATTTTTTATTTCCATAAAAAAACATAGCAAGCATACGTAGTAATGGGAAAAAGGCTTTGATGATGTATTAACATTTACACACACTTGTTTACATAAATAACACTAATAATGTCGGTATTATAAACAAAAATTATTAAAAAAAAACTGATGTGCCATCTAAAAATTTCGAATTATAAGCTAGACATACGTATCCGTTTAATTTGTAATAAAATAATTGTTTCCTATTCTAAATGCAGGTATTATAAAAATATGTTAATTGTATGCGATATATTTTATTCGAATGAAGAATTTGCATATTATTAAATACAGACGGAATTGTTTACTTAATTTACATTCATAAAATGTTCTAAATTTTGATATCTCCTGTAACAAATTCCTTCGAAATATCTAATACCTGTATCATATTTATTTTAAAACTTCACATCTTGATTGCAGTATTACAGTTCCTTGCGCTTTTATATGTAAATACATAATATCTTCTAATAGTATTTATCGGTATGTATAATATTAAAGCAAATTATTAAGTTGTAATTATTATTAATAATTTTAAAATTGGAAGGTCATGTTTAAAAAATACCTATGTACGAATTACTAACCTACTGTAGGCAAGTTTACTGTAACAACGTAATATTTAAAATATAAACGAAAATATCATGTAAATTGTTAATATTATTATTAGCTAATCAGATAGAAGGCATTTCAAATTATTTTGAGTGTTAATTTCATTTGATGTGCCTCCGCTGTGGTATTATTATAGAAGCTAAATTTAAAATAAAATACAAAGTAGTCTCCTTTATGAGATACATACCAACAATTTTATTGACTTTTCTGGTGATATTTTTAAAAATGGAACCTTAATCCACCACTGGCGTGCCGTACGGCCAGCATTTCTTGTGATACCGGCTTGCGATGTATAGGTTGCACATAGTGCTGTTTGTCGTACTCGGAGATTTGAAATTACAGGTTCTCACTCAGCCATTTGGTGCTTCCAATAGAAGCAGATCTCGCTAATTGAAGACATCAATTCGATGTATTTTTAACCATGTGTGCGATTAACAGCTGTCAATTACCGGCCCATAAAGATATTAGTGCCGAGGGAGCCACAGAGGAATTTTTTAAATATGGTGATTTTTTTTTATCGATTGTAGAATTCGAACCTGGGTTCTTAGCTTCACAGTCTGATAAGTTATCATTGAGCTAATATTATACCATATTATTTTTGTTCAAGTGAATATTCAGCCAATCTTTACAAATTTGAAAACCACGTCAAATTTATATTATAAATATATGTATATTTTTTATTAAATTATTATTTAATTTTTTTAAATTTTCTAGATTTATTTGTAAACTAGCGTATATAAACCAAGGATCCAAGATTTTTTAGTACATACTTAAGTATATAAAGATTATACTAAAGATCTCAGCGTAATTGTACATTTCTGTTAAGTAATTCGAATTTTATAAAAATAAGGCTTTGCTATTTACAAAATTATTAAATAATTCTAGAAAAATATGTAATGAAAAAAAAGTATTAGATAAATTTAGGGCACTTACAAGACATAAATCCAGGAAAATAACGTTTTTTATTACAGATCTCAGCGACCCAATTAAGATGTATGAGTGTAATAAATCGCATTTGATAAAAATATAGTTTTGATATTCATAAAATTGTTATTAAAAATTCATAAATAATTAATCTTAAGCATTGACCTATACTAGACTAGATTAGACTAGACTAGAATCGTAGAATAAGATTTCAGACGTATGTTAAATGTTTTCACTATTTTAAACACATGAAATAGATAATTTGTTTAACAATAGCCAATTTAGTTTCAATAAACATGTGAAAATCGGTATTGAGTATTAATAATTTGCTATTCGTTATAATTATCGGCAAATTTGAAATTAACTTAGAAAAATGCAAAATGCACAATTTCAAACGTATGTTAAATGTTTTCACTATTTTATTTATATGCAAAAGATAATTTGTTTAACAATTGCCTATTCAGTTTCAATAAATATGTGAAAATGGGTATGGAATATAAATAATTTGTTGCTTATTATAATTTTCGGAAAATTTGAAATTAACTTGGAAATGAAGGGAATGCACGAAATCAAACGTATTTTAAATGTTTTCACTATTTCAATTACATGAAATATATAATTTGTTTACCAATTACCTATTTAGTTTCAATAAACTTGTGAAAATCGCTATTAAATAGTAATAATATGCTGTTTATAATTTTGCGGCAAATTTGAAATTACAGTAGAACCTCGATTATCCGAGTCGCAATTATCCGAGCTCCGGATTAACCGAGCCGATATAAAGACCCAACATGCGAGGTACGCGCGTCTATGATCTGGATTAACCGAGCCAATCTAAAGACCCATCCGTATTAACCGAGCTTCTAAAATATTTCCATTTGAAATCTGGAAAAAGCTCTGAGGTATATCGAACAACAATCAGAGGCAACCCCAGCGGATTTGCTTCTTCTTGTTACCTCGGATAACCGAGGTTCTACTGTATTCAATACCGATTTTCACGTGTGTATTGAAACTAAATTGGCTATTATTAAACAAATTATCTATATCATGTGATTAAAATAGTGAAAACTTTTAACATACGTCTGAAATCGTGCATTCCGCTCTTTACGGAGTTACATATTAATAATTTGCTGGTCATTATAATTTTCTGTACACGTGTCGCAGCCTGAAACTCGAAGTCGTAAAAAAGCTTTTGTTGCAATTTCTTTGATTAAAATCGTAGATTTCCTGGACTATTAGAAAATAAACAAGTCATTAATTTTTTCAAAATTATATTTTGTATATTATCAGTTTGCCCTGATATTTGTGCCTTCTTTGTTTGAGTATATATTTTGTTGTGTATTTAATGTATTATTTGTTTTTTAGTGCCACCCTAAGGGTCTTGATTTTAATATGAATTTAATTGCTTATATAAACAACATTTCCATAGCAATTTTTTTAAAAGTAATTGGTACATAAACCATAACAAAAATAATAAAATGTACACTTTATCCTTAAAATACTTCGAGATATTTGAATTTATTTCCAGGGTCACGGAATAATCATTTACAGTGACAATTATAATATCTCGCGCTGAGAAATCCATATAAAATGTTGTGTCATCATCAGCCATAGTTAAACGAGCAAATTATTGTTAAATAACTTAATTAATAATTGTGCAGATGTTTTAAAACAATTTGGAAGTTTTCAAATTAATTGTTAATACCAGTGACTTAGGAACTCAAAATAATTTACAGTGAAAACTATATCTTGCGCTGAGAAACCCGTATAAAATGTTGTGTCATCAGCAATAGGTAGGAACAAATTACTGTTAAATTACTTAATCAATTATTCTACAGATGATAAAACAATTTGGGGATATTATGTAGCATGTTTGTATAAATGGAGGAGTACGCCACTGGTATAGCGTACGCTATTGGTGTTGGTTGAGATGCGCTATCACTGTGCGCAATAGTTTGCGGAGTTTTTGGGTGGTCTGCTGAAGCAAGGAGAACAGAGAACAGTCTATTTACATTACGCAGCGAGGCTAAACGTCTGTGGTTTTTGAGTTCAGTATTCATCACGTGTGGAAATATAAAAAGAGGTAAACATTTTCTTTATTTTATGTTTAGTGACTATAATTATGTGTATTAAAGGAATGTATGTTTTGCTTAAGTTAAATACAGCAATTGATAAGGTTATTGGCGTTTATTAACCATTGACGTATTATTATGGAAAGCCGTTTTACTTTTAATTAAATTTGAGTTTTATTTCTAAAACAAATTCACATATCCAAATTAAAATTTGAGATATCACGAATTAAATTTGAGATATCTTTAATTCAATTTTAGATATCTGCAAATGAATTAGAGATATCTCTAATTCATTGATTTAGAGATATCTGAAATACAATTTGAGATATCTAAAATTTAAATTTTGATATCCAAAATTCATTTAGAGATATCTAAAAATGAATTAGAGATATCTCTAATTGAATTAAGGATATGTACATAACCTCAAATTAGGTTTTTGGAAAACATTTGATACAGTTGGTCTTGGTTGTGTCTTCATTTGGGCGCGATATTTAAATTTATTATGGCGCAATATTCAAATATATAGATTTTTCCCTAACTTGAACATAGAATCTGACCAAGACCAAAGAGATTTAAGTGTTGTGAAGTCAGTTGTGTTTAGGCTAAAAACTCACTAGCGAATTAAGGATATCAATAAATAAGGGATATCACTAGATGAATTACGGATATCACTAAAAGAATTAAGAATATCACTAAATGAATTTCGGACATCACTAAGCAAATTAAGAATATCACTAAATAAAATATGGATATGTATTTTTATTTTAAAAGTTACATATTCAAAATTTGTTTAGTGATATTCTTAATTTATTTAGTGATATACGAAATTCGTCTAGTGATATCTATAATTCATTTTCAGATATCTACAATTGAATTTGAGATATCTGAAAATAAATAATTAGAGATATCTCAAATTTAATAACAGATATCTTAAATGTAATTAAGAATATCACTAAATGAATTATGGATATCACTAAGTGAGTTAGAGATATCACTGAACGAAATTTGGATATGTTACTTTAAAAATACAAATACGTATCCATAATTCATTTAGTGATATTTTTAAATCATTTAGTGATATCCATAATTCATTTAGTGATATTGTTAATTCATTTAGTGATATCTCTAATTCATTTGGTGATATCTGTAATTTGTTTAGTGATATCCTTAATTCGCTAGTGATCTAACATAGTTCTTATGGGACATAGTGTTATTTAAATTTGAGATATCTGAAATTGAATTAGAGATATCTTTAATTCATTTTTAGATATCTCTAAATGAATTTTAGATATCAAAATTTAAATTTTAGATATCTGCAAATGAATTAGAGATATCTCAAATTGTATTTTAGATATCTCTAAATCAATGAATTAGAGATATCTCTAATTCATTTGTAGATATCTAAAATTGTATTAGAGATATCTCAAATTTAATTCGTGATATCTTAAATTGAATTATGGATATGTGAATTTGTTTTAAGAATAAAACTCAAATTTAATTAAAAAGTAAAATGGCTTTCCATATATTATATAAATGGACACAACATTCATGCTTCTTTACTGAATAAGCATTGACGCACACCTTAGAAAAGGACAGCTCTAGTTTGGGTAATGTCAAAGTCAAACGGTGAAAAATAACATAGAGTGCGTAAGAGAATTCATAATAAAATGACATATGTTAATGTAAAATATAATTCATATTCATTTTAACATCAAATATTAAATTCGTATATTAAATTATTTGTAAAAATAACAAATATAGAAAAGTACTTTTGCTTCAGCTAATATCTTTTATTTAAAATTTTTATATATATTTAAGGTGTCGATTGGAAATGATTGCTGCATATTACAGAATGTTTGGATGGCTTGAAATTGTGTCATCTAACTGTAATAAACCACTTTCTCAGATTTTCATCCTTCTGAAATCTACTCGAAAAAAATTCACATAAGATTATGACAGATGAGTTTACAATGAAAAAGAATACCGTGAAATTTTATCTCTTTGTTTTTTTGATAATGAACTGCATGACATTACACTTTAAAAGAAGTCTGAAATATAAAATAAATCACACTTATATACATAGCATGAATGACAGAACATAACCATTTCCAGCATGCTACATTAAAATTATGTCTATTTCACATTAAATCAAAATTACTCAATTTGTAACTAACTCTTATTTAGTGTGATATAAAATATAAAAGCAGAATCTTATTTGTTAGCAATATGTTGGAAAATTTCACTTTTATTAACCTTGACAGAACAGCAAAACAACAAACCCCTCCACTACACAAAGCACACTGTGTGTCCTTTTCTAAGGAGAGCGTCAATTCCTCTCTCTCTATGGTGGGTCCATTTATATAATACGTCAAAGTTATTAACCCTCCGTCCGTTGGGTGCCTTTCTGAAACACTTTCGATCAGGTGTGGTCTGTGGAGACCAAAA